>CANNZV010000008.1:0-600000 GCA_947561585.1 Caprella mutica
AACAAAGTTCACTCACGATCGACTCGACATCCTTCATTGGCTATCACCTTTCTCTAGTCGCAACGAGATCCAAGACGGGCACGGTCGGATTCCGTTAACAGCAAATTCGTCGGGCGCACTGCAGCTATTCGCGACGGTGTGCCGTTCCAGAAACTCCAGAACCTGTGCATTCCGCTCGCCCTCCCGATACCTCAAAACAAGCTGTCGACCAGCAAGATCTGCTCGTTTCGACAAGTGATGGATCACAGCATCCTCAATGCCGCGACCGAGTGCCCGACAACTGACAACCATGTTCTCGACAACGTGGTTCAACCCGTTGTCTGACACCAGCGCAGCTACAGCGATGCCATAGGGTCCAAAGTCATCCCGAATTTCATACAACCAGCAGCACCGACGGACGCCCTCAAGGTCTTGTCGGCCCAGCCGCTCCATGCTCAGGTTAAATTGATTGGTTCGAGCAAAGAGCTGCACAGCTCTATCGGCGGTCTGCGGAGCCATTTCAGCCGCGCTTACGGTCAGGTTCAGACTATGCAAGTACTCTTCGGCAGATCCCGTCTTTGACTTGGCATGCGAGCGATTAACAGACGCCGTGTACATCTCCGCCCGACCAAAGTCTTCAGCGGTCACCAACCATCGGTCCAGACATGCCACTCCGCCGAGCAATTCAGTAATTTGCGAAGCCTTTGAGGGGACTTCGACGCATTCAACTGTTGGGTGCACAGACTTCACTTCCTCAAGTTCGAATTTGGAGTCGTCAAGGAAGACGAACGAGTCAAGCCCAAGCGACAATTCGATAGCTATTTCCTCAAGCATCCGAGATTTCGGGTACCATCCGGCGCGCATCGAGGACACGTGCTCGCGGCGAATAATCTGGCCTGGGTGATTTGCCAACATATTGTCGATGTCGGCGGTCTCATTCTTGGTAACGAGCGCAAGGAGAAAGCCCTGCCTTCGCAGCCCAAGGAGCTGTGTTTGAAAGCGAGCGTGAGCGACGCCCGCTTCTCCCTCCCCGAGGGCAATGCCGTCGATACCATCTTCTCCAATGACCCCGGGCCAGAGAGTATTGTCGCAATCCAGCGCTATTACTTTCTTTGGAGCGGCAAGCACTGCGGCTATTCCACGACCGATCGCCTCACCCAATAGTTGACAGCCAGCAGAAGTAAACGGTTGCAAAGCGAACGCTTCTTGACGACCATCGAAGAAGTGCTCAGCTCCGATTTCGTATACAAGCGCGTCCAAATCAACTACGAGACTACCTGCAACAGTCTCCGCCATGTCCAATAGCTGAGCCTTCAGAAGAGCTTGAGCATGCGATAGTCCGCTGAGGTAGACAAGGCCGCTTGTCTTTCGGAGACTCGTCGAAGATGTACGGGGCGTAACAATAACAACTCGACAGCCGGGCGAGGCTTGGCGAGCGCGTTGGATTGCCCGCTCCGTCGCTCCCCTGAGCTCGGCTGCGCTAGCGGCTGCGTCCCCCGACGCAGCGAATACACCAGGATAGGAACCCTCCCAGTCCAAGAACAGCAGCACCACATCAGCCGCATGACTGGGATTGCGTACAGCTAACTCGAGCGGCTCGTACGGACCCAGCTCTACGTTGGTAGCGATACCGCGTCGACCGAGGTAGTCAACCGCTGCGTTGAGAGTAGGCTCAACGGTAAACGTCCGAACCGCCTGTATCGAAACGGTTGCGACCGGGTCAGTCGGCGTAAATGGGCGTACGGCTCGACGAAAACGCTTCCTCAGTTCCTTAACATCCATTTCATACTTCCCTTCTCGGTGCGAACGCGTCCATGGTTCTCGACGACTAGCGACTCGGCAGCCGCCGGGCTGGGTTCCCGATCACAGTGCTGTCCGGTCGAACGTCGTTCAAAACAGCTGCGCCGATCCCAACAGTCGAGTTATCCCCGACTCGACACCCTGGGTGGACGACTGAACCAGCACCAAGAAAGGCTCCTTCGCCGATAGTGCAATTTCCAGCCACCGTCACGCCGGGGCCGACGATAGAACTAACGCCAATCTGACAATCGTGCCCGACGACAGCATTAAAATTGATGATCGATGCATTGCCGACAGAGACGTCCGGTCCAACGATCGAATTGTGGGCGACGTACACCCCTACACCAATTCGAGACGAGTGCATTACTCTCGCTGAACGCGAAACGATGCTGACTTCGACGTAGCCCATGGCCAACGCACGGTCACGGAGCACCTTCGCAGCGTTGCGATCTTGCACCGCTACGAAAAATTGGTCAATGTCACCCCTATGCTCCTTCAGGGAGGCTGATGATGCGTCGGCGGTCACTGGAACACCGACAACATCTGATTTCGCGGCGTCGTCAAGCAACACAACGTCTGCGATGCCAAGCTCGGCCACCGTCGACACTACCTCCGATCCGAAACCGCCAGCGCCGATTACCAGCAGCGGCTTGGCGAGTTCAACCTGGTGTGCAATATCAGGGTTCGTAAACGCACTCATCGCGTCACCCGCAAAACCTCGAAAGCTTCCGCATGAGCGAGTCCTGCTTCTGCCCCGCGTAAGACCGAGAGCGCCTCCAACGATCTAAGACTTCTTTCGGACGGCGCCGGTTGGACTTGACTTGCGTACATGCTCATTAGTTCCAGTTTGCGCGATATTTGCGCCTCAATGTCAACGAATAGATTCGGGCTGAACCTGCTGCGCGCCGAAGGGTGGTTCCAGTTTGTCTCCGAGAGTGTTTCGTAGGCCAGAACGTCTGGTCCGGGACCCCTAGACGAGGGCCTGCTGGCAACAAGAGCCGCCGTCGTAACCACTGTATGATCAAGATGAAGATCGTCAATATGTGGCACAAGAATCGTGTCAGGCCTTGTGCTCGTTACCACCGCAGCAATAGCGCCGTTCACATCCGCCGCAGGAATCGCATCGAGCTCTGCTGCCGGCAGTCCAAGGTGCACGACATCGGTGTACGACGCGAATTTTGCCGCAGCGTCGATTTCCTCCCTTACTCGCTCGACCTGCCCAACATCAAACCTCGGTGATGTCCCAGTGGTCGCTATCGCGACTATTACCTCAACGCCGTTGTCGATAGAGCGCAACATCATGCCGCCGCAGCCAAGCACCTCATCGTCTGGATGTGGCGCCAACACCAGGATTCTCTTGCTAGTGGTGTTCAAAACGCATTCCTGTTCTTATCTTGGGAGCAGTGTTCGTCTCGCACCGGTAAGAGTGCACCTCATACACCGATCCGTTTCCACAAACGACCGTTAGCGGATCAAGTGTTAGAATCTGGCCCGGCATGCCTTCAAAGTCTCTCGGATTCGAGCAGACGTGGCCGGATTGAATTTCGAATTTCGCTCCGCCGAGAAACGAAAACGCTCCGGGGTACGGCTCAGACACGGCCCTCACCAGCCGGTCAACATGCTGGGAGGGCTGCTCCCAATCGATTTGCCCATCTGATGCGACTCTTCGCTCGGCATAGGTTGCCAGAGTGTGATCTTGCTGTTTAGGCGAGATCGAGCCATTAAGCAACCCTTTGCAAACTTTGCCAGCTTGATCTCGGATGTTGTCTAGATTGAGGTCATACACGTCACGAGCAGTGGGACGCCGCGGCAACACGAACGGAGTCTGAGAGACGATCGGGCCGGCATCCGCTGCCTCGTCGAGCAGAAAGAACGTCCCCCCGCATAGTCGCTCTCCCGAGAGAATGGTCCACGGAATTGCGGCTCGCCCCCGCCGGAGTGGTAGCACTGTTGGATGGTAGCCGACTGCCCATTTCGCAACCGATCGAAACCTCTTAGAGCAGAGAAGTGACCACCCGACAACGAGCAACAGGTCGACGTCAAGCGCCTCTAGCGAGCTAGTGACCGCGTCTTCGCCGTCCAGGTCCCAGTAATGAACACTAATGCCCTGTGCGCTCGCTGGGGTTGCTACGTCGCAGAAGTCCGAATGGGCGACAGACCCCCGATCGATACTTAACGTGACAACAGCAATCGGCTCAACGCCTGCCGCATACAGAGACTCAAATGCAGCAAGCGACGACTCGACCGCACCTACGAGAACTATCTTTGGACTTCTCACTGGTCGATGATTCCCTTCACGATGCTCTGGTTTTCGAGACGATCGGTACCACGAAAGACAGCCAAGAAAGTCCTCCAGAGTATCTGAATGTCTAGAGCAATTGACCAGTTGTCCACGTAGTAGACGTCAAGAAGAATACGTTCGTCCCATGACAAGGCAGCGTTTCCAGAGATCTGAGCAAGACCCGTTAGCCCGGGCCGCACTTCGTGACGCCGTGATTGGGGTGCTCCCAATTCTGTAGCCTGCTCGGTAAGCATAGGTCGCGGTCCGACTAAGCTCATCTGACCAGACAAGACCTGAAAGAGCTGTGGCAGTTCATCGACCTTTAGCCGTCGCAGTATCCGGCCAGATGACGTGATGAGCTCGTTGTCATTGGTTACCAGTCCCATCGTCATTGGCTCAATTTCGTTCCGCCGCATCGTGCGAAACTTGAGAATATTGAATGGGACGCCCATCTGACCCGCCCTCGGCTGTCGGTATAAGATCGGAAGCGAGTCGTCAATCAGGATCGCAACAGTGGCCGCGATCCAAAAAGGCGATGACAACACAATTGACGCTGACGCGAACACAATGTCAAAGAGCCGTTTCATCATCTCGAGGGCCAATCGCCCTGCGCAAAGAGTAAGCTAGGCGTGTCTCGGCTGAGCTCATATAGAGCACGCACGAACCAGCATCTCTGCCCTGCTGGCACCGCTGCTCGCCAGCCGTTCGCCCCAAACAGATTCCTCAGGGACAGGCGAGACACTTCGGAAGCACCATGTCCCAATGGGCTCGATGATTCGCTTGCACCGAGGCAAGCCCACTTAGCAGACACTAAAGATACTCAACTGCAGCGCCGGTCATCCGGTGGCGAGTGTCCAGAACGTACGTCGCATGCTCGCTAACCAACTCGTAGTCTATGTCGTCGTGATCGGTGACGAGCACGACGGCATCCGCATTGGAGACCTCCTCGGAGGTCAGTTCTACTGCGTTAGCACCGTCATGCACAAAATCGTTCACCATTGGATCAAAGTACCGAACAATGCTTCCAAGTTCGCCCAGTCGATCGATAATTCCAACCGCAGGCGTTTCGCGGCAATCCGACGAGTTCTTCTTATAACCAACACCAAGGATTAGCACCACCGAGCCCCGTGCTGGTTTATGACGAGCGTTTAGGCCCAGCAGAACCCGCTCGGCAACGTGCGCTGGCATACGGGCGTTGACGTCATCAGCAATCTTGACGAAACGACTGACCTCGCCCAGTTCGCGTTCAAACTGCCACGATAAGTAACTTGGGTCAATCGGTAGACAATGGCCACCGACACCCGGCCCTGGGGTAAAGGCCATAAACCCGAAGGGCTTTGACGATGCAAGCCGGATTACTTCCCAGATGTCGACCCCAAGCTTCCAAGCAAGAATCGACAACTCGTTGACCAGCGCGATATTAACATGGCGGAACGTGTTCTCGAGTAGTTTGGCCATCTCCGCTTCGCGTGTTCCAGAAGCTGGAACTGTGGTGGCAACGAGGTGACCAAAAAAGGCGTCGACCCGCTCCAGCGAGGCTTCGTCAAGACCCGACACGATCTTCGGGGTCTTTTCGAACGTCCAGACCGTGTTCCCCGGATCAATTCTCTCTGGTGAGAACCCGAGTGCAAAATCGACGCCTGCTGCAAGACCACTCTCGGCTTCGAGAATCGGAGCAACGATGTCTATCGTTGTGCCCGGGAACGTAGTCGATTCCAAGATGACCATTGCTCCTGCCTGGAGATGCGTGCCAACGACCCGTGATGCGCCCTCCACGTAGCTGAGATCGGGTGCTCCCTTCTTCAGCGGCGTTGGGACGGAGATTACCGCCACATCGTATCCCTGGAGGTCCTCCTCCTTCGAGGACGGAAAGTACAGGCCCGACGCTCCGGCTGCGGCTACTTGCGCATCAGAGATATCCTCAATATGACTTCTGCCCGATCGCAAGAGATCGATCTTGTTCTCGTTGGTGTCATAACCGACCACCGTGAACCCAACGTCGACTGCTCTCATTGCCAAGGGAAGCCCGACATAGCCCTGGCCGATGACAGCGACCCGAACGCCATTAGGAGTGTCCATTAGATAGTAACCTCATCTGTAGAGTGTGGGTTGTAACGGGGCAACCTACGTTGCTCACCGTGATCGGCCAACGCCCTAATAGCAGCGTCGGAGTCAACCACAATGCGCCCCACGGGCGTCGTGCAATTCACCCGTTTTAAAATCGTCTCATTCGCTCGCACCATCGCTCCTTCATATTCGGCGTTAGTTGTTCGGTCTTTAGCCATTTGCAGCCGCGATACCAAGTGTTTGGGCAGGTGAACCATCTCCCTTTGTTCGATCGCCCCTGGCTCTCCACATCGCGTAAGGCCCGCCGCACGATACCGGTTAAGGTCCAGCGGCTTGCGCTTGGTTTGCCTACGCGACGTTTGAGGCAGCGCCGACGAACTTGAGCATTTCGGCAACGCGTGCTTCGGCGGCGGGCCCGCACGCCTCCATCGCCGCTGATGGGCTGGACGTATCGCCCATTGTGTGGCTGATGCGGGGGTGAATCTTGGTGTCGCCGCTCTCGGTCTTGCTGATCAAGATCTCGTGCATCTTCTCACCCGGGCGTAGACCCGTGAACTCGATCTGGGTCGACGGGCTCAACATATCGATCAACTGCTGTGCAAGATCCACGATCTTCACCGGCTCACCCATATCGAGGATCAACACCTCACCAGGCCCGCCAATAGCGCCCGCCTGCACCACAAGGCGCACCGCCTCGGGAATCGTCATGAAATAGCGGGTCACCTCGGGGTCGGTCACCGTAATCGGCTTGCCCTGCTCGATCTGGCCCATAAACGTCGGCAACACCGAACCACGACTGCCCAACACATTACCGAACCGCACCGAAACGAACGGGCGACCAGTTTGCTCAGCCATCTGCGCCGTCAACCGCTCGGCCGCGAGCTTCGTAGCACCCAACACCGACGTGGGGTCCGCGGCCTTATCGGTGCTGATGTTCACGAAACGTTCAACACCCACAGCCTCAGCCGCGTCCAACAAGTTCTTTGTGCCGATCGTGTTGGTCTTCATGCCCTCTTCGGGGTGATTCTCGAGCAGCGTTAGGTGCTTGAGCGCTGCGGTATGGAACACCACCTGAGGCTTGTACTTTTCGAAGATCTCGAACATGCGATCGCGGTCACGAATGTTGGCCACGACCAACATGTCGGTATCGAGAAGCGCACGGCCTTCCATCGACAGCTGCACGCCGTGCAACGCCGACTCGTCACGATCCAACAAATACAACTCGCTCGGCTCAAAGCCCTTCACTTGGCGGGAAAGCTCCGACCCAATCGAACCACCCGCACCCGTAATAAGAACGCGCTTGCCACGGATGTAATCGGCAACACTCGCCAAATCGATCTCCACCGGGTCACGGCCCAACAAATCATCAACCGTCGGCGGACGCACATCGGCCAACGTCATACCGCCCACCAAATCGGTTGCACTCGGCAATACACGCAGGTCCAGGCCGTGCTCACGAGCACGCTGCGCCATGTCCTTGATCAACGCAGCATCGGCGGTAGGCATCGCTATCAACAGCGTTTGCGCACTGTGACGCCGCGCCACCTCACCAATGTCCTCACGGGTGCCCTGCACACGCACCCCGCTCAACTCACGGTTCTGCTTGTGCGGGTCGTCGTCGATCAACGCAACCGGAACATAAATGCTCTCCGGGTCGATCATCATGGCGTGCATCATCTGTGCGCCGCCCTCACCAGCACCAAACACGATCGTGCGGGATGCCCCCTCGGCCTGCGGCCGACGAATACCTTCCCAATGGCGGCGCCACAACGCACGCAACGCCCCAAGCAAAACCAACGCAACCAACGCGCCGATACTCACCGCAGTGGTGGGCAGCTCCGTCAACTCCACCGAGCGAGCCAAATAGTTGCCGGGCACGATGGTGAACGTGACCAACGCCCAAACCGCTGCCAAAGCAGTTGCCTCATCAAAAGAGGCCACACGCCACCGATGCCGATAGAGGCTCAACAGCCAGCCGAAGGCGGCCTGCAAGGCCATCGCCGCCACACACAACACCGCAAGCTCGACGCCCGTGCTGGACACAGAGAACACGAGCTTCAACAACGCCCCGATAACGATGGCTACCGGCCACACCGCCACATCCACCACCAACGGAAACAGGCGCGGGCGACGATACGCCCAATCAAGCACCGGCTTGAACACGCTTACGATTCCAGTCATTTTTTCACGCACATTCCTGCAATAGGCTCTCTTTGAGACACAAAAGTCGAGCCGAACATCGCCGAGAGTAGCAAACTTGAAATTATTTTCATAGTACGTCGCCCCGATTTTGCCGTTGGGCCTTACCCGTTTCGCACGTGTAGACCTCTGGACGTAGTCCTTTCGGCCCTAGAACAACATCCTTTAACGAATGAAGCCGATTTGTGCACGGCTACGGGCAGGTGACCAGAACCTCGGCGATAGCCCCGCCGGGAAGGCCACCGGCATCGAGTGCGTCACGCAAGCGGGATGCTGCAACCTCATCGGCTCCGTACACCGACACCGTGTAGGTACCCGAAGGTTCCAAGCCCAAGCGCCTCGGCGGCCCCTTGATCGCAGTTCGTGATCGTGCTCGGGTATCCGGCGTTTGCGAGGACCTCAACGGTTTCGGAAAGCGCCGGGTCGTACGGGTCCGAAGCGGCAGCCACTACGACGGCCCATGAGCTCAGCAGAAGCTCATCGAAGAGCTAGGCCTTAACGAGCCGTTCGCCAAGAGCTTCAGCGAACGGAGCGAGAGCGTTGCGCGTATCGACGACGAGTTGCGCGTGCGCAGCTATTTCGGCGAAATCGACCTCGGAGTGTGCCGTCGACACGACGACCGCGTCGAACCCCGAAATAGACTCGGGCGTCAACGTCACGCTCTCGAGAACAATGTTGTGACGACGTACAGGGTACGTTTCGGGGATGAACGGGTCCGTGTAGGAAACATCCCCACCACGATCGGCTATCAAATCGATCAATTCGAAGCTTGGTGACTCACGCGTGTCTGATACGTCTGCCTTGTAGGCAAGACCAACCACGAGGATCTTCGACCCCTTCACCGGCTTACCTTGATCGTTGAGCCCCTCGGCCAACCGATCGACGACATACTCAGGCATCCGCGTGTTAACAAGCCCGGCAAGCTCGATGAACTGGACGGGACGACCGACCTCCTTTGCCTTCCACGTCAAATAGAACGGATCGATAGGAATGCAATGACCACCCAAACCGGGCCCCGGATAGAAAGGCATGAAGCCGAACGGTTTCGTCGACGCCGCCTCGATCACCTCCCAAACGTCAATGTCCATGTCGTTCAGCACCATCTTCATCTCGTTCACGAGCGCGATGTTGACCGATCGAAAGATGTTCTCCAGAAGCTTGGCGGCTTCTGCGATCTCGGCGCGAGGGACGGGCACGACCTTCTTGTAAGTCTGTTCATACACGCTCAGCGCAAGCTGTTTTGATGCATCGTCGAGCCCACCCACAAGTTTTGGGATAGCCATGCTGTCGTCTTTTCGACCAGGGTCCTCCCGCTCGGGAGAATAGGCCACGAAGAAATCAGTACCCACGCTGAATTCTGCGTTCGACGGACGCGCTGCGATGAGCGCCGGCAGAAACTCGTCACGGGTTGTGCCCGGGTACGTTGTCGACTCCAAAATCACGAGCTGACCACGCCGCAAGGTCTTTCCAATGTCGTTCGCCGCATGAACAACGTACGACAGGTCAGGCTCTTGGTGCTTGCCCAACGGTGTCGGCACACACACGATGACAACGTCACACTCGCCAAGGCGCCCCATGTCGGTCGTGGCATCGAAACGATCCGATGCCCCGAGGGTCGAAAAGGTCTCCTCAGATAGATGTTCCATATAGGAAGCACCGACCTTGAGATGATCAATCTTTTGCGGGTCGACATCGAAACCCAGAACCGATGCACCGGCAACCTCTAGGCCATAGGCCAAAGGCAACCCAACATAGCCGAGGCCGATAATGCCAATAACCGCCTGCTTGTCCGCGATCCGTGCTTGCAAGGCCTCAAACTCTGACGCGTTCGTATCTATCACCACATGTCCTTCTACAGGTTCACCACTATATTCGGCGCGGACCCCCGATCATTGATCCGTGAGCAATCCCCTGATTTCCGGTCGCCTTGGGAGTGTTCGGCCTTGCCCGTTTCGCACGTGCAGACCTCTGGACGTAGTCCTTTCGGCCCTAGAACAACATCCTTTAACGAATGAAGCCGATTTGTGCACAGCTACGGGCAGGTGACCAGAATCTCGGCGATAACCCCGCCGGGAAGGCCACCGGCGTCGAGTGCGTCACGCAAGCGGGATGCGGCAACCTCATCGGCTCCGTACACCGACACCGTGTAGGTACCCGAAGGTTCCAAGCCCAGCGCCTCGGCGGCCCCTTGGTCGCAGTTCGTGATTGTGCTCGGGTATCCGGCGTTTGCGAGGACCTCAACGGTTTCGGAAAGCGCCGGGTCGTACGGGTCCGAAGCGGCAGCCACTACGACGGCCCATGAGCGGTCGCCGATGGCGGGCACGTCGTTCGAAGCTACTTGCCCCTCTGATACCGGTGCCACCTCCCGAGGTTCGTTGACGGCCGGCGCATCATCTACCACGTTGCGCGCGGCGTCAGATGGCTGCGAGCCGGAGCACGCTGCGAACAGGAACACGCAACTACACACGACGATCTTCGTTTGGGTTCTCAAACTGCGCACGACAACGACCCCCTACTGGTACGTAAACGCCCCGTTGCAATGCAACGTCTCCGACACCGTCACCGAACTCGGAGCACAACCAGTACCCGAATTCCACGTACCCGTAGAAGACGTCGAACTCGCCGAAGTCTCAAACCGAGACCCACCAAACTCCACCCAATCCACAGTCATATTCCGATCAAACCCGCCACGAACCGCATCATTGGTAAACGCAACCTCAACATCACCAAGCAACGTGCCCGCAGGCAGATCAAACGAATACAACGCAAACGACGAATCCACCACAAACGAATCCGCCACAACGCCACCAACACGAACCGACAACAACTCCTCGCCCGTAACCCCACGAGCACGCACCATAAACGGCACAACCCCACTAGGCGGAACAGTCGTTGGCGCAGCGGTCGTCGGAGCAGCGGTCGTCGGAGCGGCAGTCGTTGGCGCAACAGTCGTCGGAGCAGCGGTCGTTGGCGCATTAGTCGTCGGGGTCGTCGGCGCCGCAGCGTAGGTAAACGCCCCGTTGCAATGCAACGTCTCCGACACCGTCACCGAACTCGGAGCACAACCAGTACCCGAATTCCACGTACCCGTAGAAGACGTCGAACTCGCCGAAGTCTCAAACCGAGACCCACCAAACTCCACCCAATCCACAGTCATATTCCGATCAAACCCGCCACGAACCGCATCATTGGTAAACGCAACCTCAACATCACCAAGCAACGTGCCCGCAGGCAAATCAAACGAATACAACGCAAACGACGAATCCACCACAAACGAATCCGCCACAACGCCACCAACACGAACCGACAACAACTCCTCGCCCGAAACCCCACGAGCACGCACCATAAACGGCACAACCCCACTAGGCGGAACAGTCGTTGGCGCAGCGGTCGTCGGAGCGGCAGTCGTCGGAGCGGCAGTCGTTGGCGCAACAGTCGTCGGAGCAGCGGTCGTTGGCGCATTAGTCGTCGGGGTCGTCGGCGCCGCAGCGTAGGTAAACGCCCCGTTGCAATGCAACGTCTCCGACACCGTCACCGAACTCGGAGCACAACCAGTACCCGAATTCCACGTACCCGTAGAAGACGTCGAACTCGCCGAAGTCTCAAACCGAGACCCACCAAACTCCACCCAATCCACAGTCATATTCCGATCAAACCCGCCACGAACCGCATCATTGGTAAACGCAACCTCAACATCACCAAGCAACGTGCCCGCAGGCAAATCAAACGAATACAACGCAAACGACGAATCCACCACAAACGAATCCACCACAACGCCACCAACACGAACCGACAACAACTCCTCGCCCGAAACCCCACGAGCACGCACCATAAACGGCACAACCCCACTAGGCGGAACAGTCGTCGGCGCAACAGTCGTTGGCGGAGCAGGCGGAAGCACACCGTTTGCGGCACCAGGAGAACCATCAGCATCCGACGCCTCCCAGTTACCTCCAACCGTGTTGTCCGTATACGGGTCAACCAGCTCAAGCGACGGGCCATTGCCGTCGGGGGCAGTCGGCCACGGCGAAACATCGTCATAGTCAACGTCATTCACCAAAAAGCCGATATCGGTCTCGAGGCTCACGCCCTCGCCACCATTCTTCAGGTCCTTGCCCGCATCCCACTCAACAGCTGGAACACCCGGATACAACGACTGGAACAACCCGAGATCAGCTGTGGCCACCAGATAGCCGTCAGCAGCAATCACCGTGCCCGCCGGGAACGAAATCATCCCATCGAGGTCCCAACCAGAGACATCGGTCGCGGTCGTTTCAGCGTTGTATAGCTCCACAAACTCAACCCCACCAGCAGCAGGGTTGTAATGAATCTCGTTGATCACCACATACGGAACCGTGATGATCAACTCGGTCACCGTGTCGTTGGCCTCACCCGGCGTGCCACCGACAAGCTGAGAAACACCCCACGACGAGGCAACACTGTTATCGGCCTGGTTCTCGAACAACGACAACGACACCTCGCCAAGGCTCGGGGTCACCGGCCACGGTGCGGCACTCGCGTAGTCGACGGAATCAATGACCACCCCACCAGCGGTCTCCAACTCCAACAACTCGCCGCTGCCCTTCAAACCACCAGCAAATTCCACAAGAACCACATTCGATACCCACGGGTACTCGGCCTGGAAATCCGGAATCGACTCGGTAAACACCGCGTAGTCCCCGGGCAACAACACCGTGCCACCAGGAGCAACCAAACCGGCACCGTCGATTGCCCACCCAGAGATGTCAACACTGCTGGAGGTCGGGTTATGCAACTCCAGCCAATCCGGGCCTGACAACGGGCTATGGGCAAGCTCGTTGATCACAATCCCCGGCGCAGACGCCTGCGACGATGGCAGTTTCGGCGAGTTAAGTGCCAGGTCGCGGCGTTGCGCAACCTCGCTGTTGAACGTGGTCGTGTTCATGAAGTACGTGCCCCACGTAGCTGCGTCTTGGGATTGCTCGGCTGTGCTGACCGTAAGGTCTTGGGCAGCGAAAGCAGCTTCGAGCACGCCTGGCGCCATTTGCCCCTCGAGAAGGGTTCGCATGCGACGGAACACCATCTCCTCGAGTTCGGGAACCTCGGCAATCGACTGCCACAGCTCGTTCTCCACGCAGGACACTTCGAGCGCATCGCCGTTTTGGCACGCTGCGCCGCCGTTCGCCACACCAAATACATTGCTGAGATCCCATGGAACGATCTCCCACAGGCCGGTGCTTGCGTCCTCATGCATGTAGAAGTTCTTCTCATCGGTATCGAAGTGGCCAATGAGGTTCATGACCGCAACCGAGTTCACGACGTTGGGGATGTCGAGGTTGTCGTACAGGTACTGCGTCTTGCCCGCATCGGGGGCGGAACGAAGGACGGCTGCAAGCTCGTCGATTGACGCGTAATCGGTGTCGTCTCCCTGCTTCTTCTCAAACCCCGCAAGTGGGTCGTCAAAGCCGGGTGTGACCGTCTTGTAGAAGTCGCCGTCGATGCCTGTGGCGTCTCGCCACGTTCCATCGAGCTTCTCAGAGAATCGGAAGATGCCGTAGTACTCGCCGTTGCGTTGCACACGCACGTGTTGTGCGTGCACTGTGGGGAAGCCGGCGTCGTACATGACGCTCCATGCGGCTCCTGCACGGCCCCAGCTCCAGCCTTGCTCGGCGATAAGGGCGAACTCATCAATCGGGTACGGCACCATGTTGGTATGCAAAGCGTCGACTCCCGAAGGGAAGTCGAAGCTGAGGCCCTGCTTGTTGAAGTTGTTGCGGGCATGGAAACCGCCGCGGATCTTGACGTCCATGTTGTCGTACACGACACCGTCGATCGCAAGCACCGAGCCACCTACCCACAAGTCCTCCACCGTTGGGTCGTCGAACATCAGGTCGTAGACGGCGTCAGGAATGAACCACTCAAACGTCGTCAACCCCGTCGGAATCTCATTCGGGTCATCGACCACGACACCGTCATAGAAACGGCCATCTCCTGTCGGGTACAAGTCACCACCAGAATCGATCCGGTAACGCACGAGCTCACCAGCAGCCTGGCCCGGGATAGTCGCCGTGTACACGCCATCACCCGCGGTCACATCCGGGGCCACACCGTCATCGGACATGCCCGTGATTTCCTCAGAACCAAACCCAACCACATAAAACAGGGCCGGATCGGCGGTGCCGACAGGCAACGAGGCAACAACCGTGATCGGCTGATTCACGCCAGGCTCAGACGGAGTCGCCGCGACGTTCGTTACCGCAACCGGCGGAGGCGAACCAACCACAGAGTTCACCGCGCCCGGCGTCGGCCCGCCTGCTGCCCAAGACGAAGCCAGAGCGTTATCCAGCGCCACGTCGATCAACTCGATCGACGGGCCATCGCCATCGGCCTCACCGGGCCACGGCGACGAGTCGTCATAGAACACCTCGTCAACAACCGCACCGCCAGCATCACGAAGCGTCAACTCATCGCCACCACCAGACAAACCAAAGTCGATGGTCCCAAACGGAGCAACACCCCAACGCCCCACAGCGTCATAACCGGTCGGCGTCAAAATCACATAGCCGCCGGCAGGGATCGAACCAGAAAGAGTCAGCGTCGTACCCGCAGCAACCGAACCGCCGTCATCGAACGTGTAGCCCGTGAGATCAACAGCTGTGCTTCCCGGGTTGTGCAGCTCCACAAACTCCGCATCCCCATCATCACCATCAGCCGGGTTGTAGAACACCTCACTGATAACAACCGCAGCCCCAGCCGCCGGAGGCGTCGTAGTGGCTGGTGGCGTAGACGTAGTGGTCGTGGTTGTCGTAGTGGTCGGCGGTGGGGTCGACACGGTGAGAGCATCGATCAATGCATAGGCGCCGGGTGCGTTAAAGCTATCTTGCACGCTCGCCCAGCCCTGGCCGGAGCTGCCCTCTAGGCCGTGCCCCCATTGCCAACGCTCGTTGTGTCCATAGAAGATGCCAGCGGCGCCAGCTTCAACGAATGACAACGCGTCCTGCACGATGTCGTTCTCGTCTGGGCGCGGGTTACGCGGGTTGCACCACGTGGCGTCGATGTCTTCATAGCGCGGCTCACCCAACCACACCGGGGTATCGACCGATTGCGAAATCACCGTCTCCAAGCGGGACGTGGCGAGCGCGGTGTCGGCGCAGTGGCTGGTCATGATGAGCTGTCCATCGTTCCAGTCGGCGTTTAGTTGGTTCACACGCCGAGCTTGCGACGAACCGGTGTGAAAGGTGATCTCACCGGTGACTCCAGCGTCGCGCAGGCCGTCGGCGGCGTTTTGCCACAGTTGGGTCCGCGGGACGTCGGTTCCAGCGTCACCGCCAAGAACCCACGACTGGATTGCGGGATGGTCCTTGAATCGGGTGCCGATCTGGTGTGCCCAGTTGTGCGCGTTCCCCTCGTTGATCAGGCCAAATCGTTCGATCGAGTTCCGTTCCCACACCACCAGAAACATCACACGCAGGCCGCGTGCATGCGCCGCGTCGAGGAGGTCCTCGAAGTGGTCCGCGTAGTCGGGCCCCATGACCAAGTTTCCGGTAGCGGCATCCCACGTTGCGATGTCGTTGCCGAGGCCATCCTTGTTTACCCAAACCGGCATCTGATCCGGCCGGGCCGCCGGGCGGTGCACCTGGCCAACAAACGTGGTTGCGAACCCGGAGAACCCGGCGTCGGCAACGAAATCCATGTACTCCTCGCCCTGCGGCAGCGTGACCTGCACGGCCATATCCCACGCCGTGTCGTACACGGGAACGGCCGTTTGCGCGTTACCCCAATAGCTGCTGTCGATTGGGTCCCAGGGAACATCACCCGGAGCGACGGTCACCGGCGGCGCTATCGACGAAGACGACGAGGGAGAACCTGCAGGAAACTGCACGGCACCACGGCAATGCAGGCGGTTACCGGCAGGATCACCGAACGACGAACACCCAACGCCACTCACCCATTGGCCAGAAACCACGACATCCCCGGCGACCATGGAGCGAGTGTCGCCGTCGAGCGAGAACGAGTACAAGTCGATGTCCATGTTGACACCCGAGCCGTTCGTACCGTCGCGCCAGTCGACAGTCACCTGCTCCCACGTAGTGCCAGCAGGCAGGTTCACCGAATGTGTGGCGGTTGATGTGGTGAGTGAGATGGTTCCCTCCACACTGCCATCTACCTCGATGTCGACGGCTTCGTCGCCCGTGGTGCCCTTGCCCTCCAGGCCGAACACGACATCGGCGCCCTGGGCGCCAGCGCCACCGAACGCGATAAGAAACCCAAAGAGCAACACCGCAAAGAATGTTGCGGCGAAAAACTCCGCCTTAGGGAAACCCTTTATCTCACCAATGGTGGTATTCATGACTCGCCCCGAAGAAAATAGACCAATTCGAGTGACAATAGCATCACCTGTTGTCACTCTGCGCACTTCGGCGGTCATTTGTTAATCGTTAGGCAAGAATCCAATATTGGGGTGCATTACTGAGACTATTCGCTGCGACGTATGGCTCGTCGGCTCCACATCAAACCACTCCGGGCAGCCCCGAGCGCCCATCTGCTCGGCGTCGCGGGCGTATCGCCCGGTGAGCGCCCATCGAGCCCGAACTGCTAGAATATGGTGCCCGTGCCCGCGTGAGCAGTGTTACTCGCTTCCGCCGCAAGCGCCAGAAGGACACCGCGAAAACGCGAGCTCCCAACGGCTTCAGGAGAACCCCCGGTCGAATGACAAGCTTGCTCACCAAAGTCCGGTCGATGGACCGACAACGCTTCGAGTCACTGTTCACCAGCTCGGCATTCCTGCTCACTAACGGGCTGCTGTTCGTGAACATGTTCCTATTGTATTTGGCGCTTGGTGATGACGGGCGCGGTGCTGTCGCCGCCGCCTACGGAAACACCGTCGTGATTGGCTGGGCCTTCCAAATCGGGGTGCCCGCGGCCGCCGGCTACTTCGCCAAAGACGTCGACAACCGGCGCGTCGTCATGTCGGCATGGACGATGACCCTCATTGGCGCAATCCCGATTGCACTACTGCTTATCCCGTTCTTCATGTGGCAGCTCGGCGGCGAAGTCTTCACCGAAGGCGGCTCGGGTCTTCAAAAGTGGTACATCGCGTTCATCGTGCTGCAGCTGTTCAACGGCCCGTTCCTGTCCGCCATCTTCTGGCTGCGAGGCGTCGGTAACCTCGTCCGCTTCAACGCGCTACTCGCGCTCCCCCAAGTGCTCATCACGCTCGGCTACCTCGCACTGTTCATCACCGGCACCATGACCGTCAACAGTGCGCTCACCTCCACGTTCGCCATGCTCGCCATTGGTTGGGCCGTGGGGCTCACCGCCACCAAGTCGTGGCCTGGTCGAGGCTTCTCCCGGCAGGCCTTCGACGAAATTCGCGGCTACAGCCTGCGAGCCTGGGTCGGGAACCTATCGTTCTTCGTCAGCTTGCGCGTCGATCAACTGCTCCTCGTGAACTTCGTCGACTCCTCCCAACTCGGCGTCTACGCGGGCGCAGCCGCCATCTCCACCGTGTCTGGCCCCATTGCGCGAGGCTTCGCACAATCCCTGCTGCCGTTGGTGCGCAACGCCAAGAGCGACGAAGAACGTCTCTGGCGCATTACGTCATCATTTCGCCAAGTTGGGGTGCTTAGCGGCCTCATACTCGGCGCCGTCGCGGCCACCGCGCCGTTCATCGTGCCATTCGCGTTTAGAGAGCGCGTCGACGCGCCACGCCTCGTCTTCCTCCTCCTTTTGTTGCTGCCCGGCGCATGGGCCACCGACCTCACCCAAGTGCTCACCACCGCCCTGTCCACCTTCAACCGCCCGGAGCAAGCATCGAAAGCCCAAGTGGCCTCCGCAATCGCCACCGCCGTCGGCCTCATCGCCCTGCTGCCTCGCTACGGAGTCACCGGCGCGGCCATAACCACATCGGTTGCGTACTGGGTTGGCCTCATCGTTAGCTACATTTACTGGAAGCGCCTGGCGCGCCAAGTTCGCGCCGGAGAAGCCACCGGCCACACCGAACGTATCGAGATCGACGCGTAATGAATCTTCACCCCCTGGTTCCCGCAACGCTACTCAAGCCCGCCTGGGTCGCCCTTATCGTTGCGTCCACACTGCTTGCCGCAGGCGCAGCCCTCACCGTTGGATTGCAACAAGACGGCGGGGAAACCTCCACCACCTACCTGTTCGGCCGGCGAATCGGCTACCTCAACCGGCCGCTACTCGTCCTCGACGATCACCTCGACGAAATCGTCAACTCGGCAGAGTTTCCTGTGGTATTCGAACGCATCGAAGACCGCCTACTGCTCGCCGTCGACGACGACTACACGCTCGACATCGAAATCGCCGATGACACCAAAACCGTCGTCGAAGTATCGGTGCGCACCAACGAATCCGGAGAGGCCGATCGCATCGCGCGCATCGTCGCCGAAGAAATGGTCTCGTTCGTGCTCGAGACCCAAGACCTCTCCATCGCCACCGAGATCCGAGAGATGGACAACGAAGTCGCCGCCATCGAAGAACGCCAAAGCGAACTTATTGCCTCGGCTGACGGCGTGCCCCCAACCCGCCTGCTCCAACAGATCGACCAACAACTCGCCGAACTGCGAGCAAACGCCGACGGAGCCCCGCGAGGCGAGTTCGAATCATCGCTCATCGAACAGGTCGCAACCCTCACCCCCCTAGCCAACCAATACCGCCAAAACACGCTCAGCCTCAACCAAGTGCAACGTGCCCGCAGCCAAGCGATCGTTGAACGCTCCGACCTATTGTCCTCCCAAGCTTCGATCGCCGACGAGTGGTACCGGTCCGTCACCCCCGTCGAACCGTCGAGCAACGTTCCCGTAGCGATCGCCATGGCGTTCGCCGCCGCCGTACCCGCGGCGCTCGCTTCGGCGGGCCTCGCCGCACTCACGGTCAACCGCGCACTGCGCCGTCGCGACCAAGCCGAAGCCGCAGAAGACCGTGTGCCAGGTGCCGCGGCCCCGTCGCGCACGCCAACGAGTAGCGTCCTATAGCTATGAACGCCCGAACCTCGATACGCACTGTCGTCGTTACCTGTTTGCTTCTCGCCGCGTGCACCAGCGGCACGCCCGCTGGACCCGCGGATGCAACAGCCGACTCAGCCAGCTCCGAAGCCGCCGCCGACGGACCCGGTCAAGTACTCATAGAACCCGACATCCCCGACGCGCCACCGGTTACCGACACGTTCACCAAACTCACCGAACCCGGCGTAGGCGGGCGCATCACGTCCATTGCCTTCGACCCCGAGGACCCCGACCGACTCTTCGTCGGCGGCGACATGCTCGGCATTGCGGTCACCAACGACTTCGGCGCGACATGGCTCGACACCTACGGGTTCGCTTCTTGGGAAATTGGCGACATCACCACCACCCGATCGGCAGACGGCCGCATCTGGACTGGTTCGCTCTCCGGCCCCCAATCCTCAACCGACGGCATCGAATGGGCTCTCAGCCGAGAGGGCATGCCCGAACTCTCCCAATCCCAATATTCTCTTGCGATAGAAGCCATCCTCGTCGACCCGACAAATGCCGATCGCCTGCTGGCGTTCTCCGGAAACCAACGCGACTGGGCCGGTCCCGGCGCGTACCAAAACGGCGAATGGCAAGGTGATGGAACCGTGTGGGAGTCACGCAACAGCGGCGCCACGTGGTCGGTGCTCGCCCAAATCGCGCCCGGCGGCAACATCCGGGCCGCCGCCATCAACGTAGACAACACACGCGTGTACGCAGCCGTGGCCGACCGCGGCGTGTACGTGTCTTCAGATCGCGGCGACAACTGGCAGGCATCCACCAGCGGCCTCCCACACAACAACCCCTACGACATCACCGCCCACCCCACGGACCCAAACATTGCGTGGGTGGCGATGGGTTCCGGCCCCGAAAGCAGCGGCCAAATCGTGCCCGGCGGCATCTGGAAGACCGTCGATGGCGGGCAGAGCTGGGCTGCGACGAACAACGGCATCGAAATCGTCGCAAACTCCACCGCCGACATCACCGGAAGCTTCCATCAAATCGTCGTCGCTCCCACCAACCCCGACCGTCTCTACACCTCCAACATCGCCTTCGGCCAAACCGCCGTGTACGCAAGTGACAACGGAGGCGACTCGTGGCGGGTGATCGCCGATGCCGCAACCGAGCGCCCAAACACCTACGAAAGCGCTCTGCGCGCACTCGATATCGCCGTGCATCCAGCCGACGCCGACCGCATCGCCATCGGTAGCGACGACACCCTGCTGGGTTCCACAAACGGCGGAGAGACGTGGACCGACCTCACCACCAGCGAGATCCGCAGCGGCATCTTGGCCGGGCGCGGCTACACCGGGCTGGTCAGCACCGACATTGTGTTCGACCCGAACGACCCCGACAGCCTCATCCTGCTCGGCTTCGACGGCGGCAACTTCATACAAACAACCGACGGTGGCAAGACATGGCGGCGCACCGTACAAGAAGTGTCCCAATGGGGCGGCGGCGTCGAAGCCGCACACTCCCCCACCTCCCCCGACCGCCTCTACGTACTCCTCGGCCAATTCAACAACTTCCGCGGCATCGGCATCTCCGATGACGGCGGCGCCAGCTTCAGCCTCTCTGCCGGTGCTAGCGCCGGGCTCCCCGAAGTCGGCAACGTCGATTCTCCCGGTGCCGCAGGCATCGCCGTGCTCGCTGGTGATAACGGCCAAGACATCCTGTTCACCGTCGTCGGCAATGCCCTCTATCGAAGCGAAGACTCCGCTACCACGTTCACCTCTGTGCCACTGCCCTCGGCGCCACGCGACGTAGCGGTCGCCGCCAATGGCACCGTGTATGCCACCACATTCGACGGCGCATTCGCCTCGACCGACCAAGGAGCAAGCTTCTCCGCTGTCGAAGGATCACCGGCCGGAATCAGCACCCTGTACACCTCGGCGAGCGAACCCGGAGCCATCTACTCCGTGGCGTACCGCGAAGGCGACGGCGGCACGTATCGCTACGACGGCGTTGCGTGGAGCCAAGTCTTCGACGACCGGTACTCCCACGCCATAGCCATCGATCCAACGAACCCGCTTAACATAGCCGTCGTCACCAACGAACCGCCGTTCAACGACGTCAGCGCCGCCACCGGCGTGTACCTCACCTCGAACGGCGGCGAAACCTGGCGCCAAGTCACCGCCGGGCTCTCACTGACCCGCCTTCGCACCGTCGAATTTGATCCCGCCGACCCCGACCGGCTCGTCGTCGGCACCACCGGCCGCGGCTTCTACCAAATATCCTTCGCGAACGCGAAGACCAACTAAGCCCGCACCGCCTTCGATCCGAAGCAACAACCATGCCGACGCAGATCTCCGTGACCAGCTACTACTACCGGCGAGGCGGAGCCGAAGCGGTGATGCTCACCCAAAACGAGCTGCTCAAGGGCGCCGGATGGTCCATCGTGCCGTTCGCAATGGAATACGACAAGAACGACCCCAGCGACTACGACGACTACTTCGTCGAAGAGATCGATTTCGCCAGCGACTACAAGCCGGTCGAAAAGGTTCGCAAGGTCATCAAGTCCGTCTACTCGCTCGAAGCGCGCAAGGCAATCGGTCAACTCATCGACGACGTCAACCCCGACATCGTCCATGCCCACAACGTGTACCACCACCTAACCCCCGCCATCTTTGGGGCCGTGAAGAAGAAGGGCGTGCCCACGGTGATGACCGTGCACGACCTGAAAATCGGTTGCCCATCAAAGCTCATGTTGGCCGCGGATGGCGTATGTGAACGTTGCAAGGGCGGCAAGACCTGGAACGCCGTCCAACAACGGTGCCTCAAAGGTTCGCTGCCGCTGTCGGCTGTCGCAGCCCTCGAAACGTCGCTGCATCGCGCCATCGGCAGCTACCGAAACCACGTCGACCGCTTCGTCGTGCCCAGCCACTTCCACCTCAACAAACTCGTCGAATGGGGCCTTCCCGCCGACAAAGCCCGTTACGTGCCGAACGCCGTCGACGTGAGCGAGATGACCCCCGACTACACCCCCGGCGACCAGTTCGTGTTCGTCGGGCGAATGTCTGAAGAAAAGGGCCTCCTCACGTTCGTGAACGCCGTAGCACAAGCAGGCGTTGCCGCCACCCTCGTCGGCACCGGCCCCCAAGAACAAGAACTGCGAGACCTCGTCGCCCAAACCGGCGCAAACGTCACGTTCGCCGGTTACCAAACCGGCGACGCCCTCTTCGACATTGTCCGCCAGGCAAAGGCCCTCGTGCTTCCCTCGGAGTGTTACGAGAACGCACCCGTCGTCCTCCTCGAGGCGTACGGCCTCGGAAAGCCGGTCATTGGCTCCGACCTCGGCGGCATTCCCGAACTCATCGAACCGGGGGTGACCGGCCTGTTGGCGACCGCCGGAAGCACAACCTCGTTCGGCGAACAACTCACCGCAATGGGTGCCATGGCCCCGAGCGAACTCAGCGACATGGGACGGGCCGGACGAGCCCTCGTCGAGAGCCGTTTCGCCCGCGGCGACTACCTAGACCGCCTGCTCGATATCTACCGCGAAGTCGGCGTTTCGTAGCCACCGTCGCTACTGTCAACCCATGACACCAGCTGACTTCACCGCTCAGACCAAAGACACGATGCAACGCATCGGGGCCCTGCACTACTTCCATCCCCATGCGAAAGAGGCCGCTGAAGCCCTCGACCTCGACATGTTTCGCTTCTATGTGGCCGGGCGCGCGGGTGTGCTCGGCCTCGTCGACAGCGAGCTCGTCCAATCCGCCTTCGGCTACTTCGATCCTGGCCTCATTCACAAAATGTGGACCACCAGCCAACAACGCTGCGACGTTGAAGCCGTAGCCCAAGACCAACTCGGCGTCGCCTACCGCATCGGAAGCGAAGCACTCGCCGGCGTCGACGGGCTGGCGGACGCCGCCAACGCTATGGGCGAGATGGCAACCGCCGTCGACCCGTGCGCACTCGGGCTGTTCGCCGGCTTCCGTTCCCTCGATGTGCCCGAAGAGCCCGCACACGCCTTCATGCACCAAACCATCGTGCTTCGCGAACTACGCGGCAGCGTGCACCTCGCCGCCATCGCCGCCCTCGGCGTGCGCTCACGTGCCGCCCACCAGCTCAAACGCCCCGACGACGTTGCCAACTTTGGCTACCGAGACACCATCACCGTCGGCGAAGCAGAAGCCGCCGCATACGCCCGAGCCGAATCGCTCACCAACGACGCCATGACGGTGCACGCACAGTCGCTCTCCAACGAGCAACGGGCACACATTGTGGCGGTCGCAAACGCGGCCGGCCAGGCGCTTGGCATCGACATCTCCCCGGCCTAGGCCGTTCGGCTCAATCCGAGCAGAAACCGCATGTTTCGACGCCTCTGACCTACCGCTCCAGCTAGCGATTGCGTAGGGTAGAGATGGCGCTATCGCATTGGGTGGAGCCTCGTGACGAGTACTACGGTTTTCAATTAACACTCCACGTGAGTGCCGGAATATGTTGGGTCGACCGCGTGTGAGGAAAGAGACAGGATGACGGAAGACAACACCACGAATTCGGGCGAACTTACTTCGTTCCTTCACCTAACCGGCTGGCGTCCATTCATGCTGTTCATCGTCGCCCTCGCCGCTGGTGCCTTTGGCCTAGTCGGAGCCCTCGACTCGCCTGCAAAAAACCAAGCGCGCTACGTGCTCAACGCCCAGCGCGTCGCCGATGCAGATGACACCCCTGCCGAAACCGCCATCCTCGCCGACGAAATTGCGCAAACAGCGTCATTCCCCAGCGTCGAGGAGGCAGTTTTTGAACGCACCGGGCTTCGTTTCGAAGACGACTACGAGCTCTCCGTCAACCAGTCCGGCAACACGCCAAACGTTGACATCAACGTGGTCACCGAAGATGCCGAGGCCGCCCAAGCCATCGCTATCGAAACCGGCGTCCAAGCCCTCGAACTCACGCTCACCAAAATCCTGGGCGGGCACGAAGCCAGCGCTCGCCAAATTCGCGAGTCCGTGGCCGAAGCCGAAGCCAAGATCGCGTCGCTCACCCGCGAGGCCGGCGGCATCAACCCGTCAACCGCCTACGACCTGGCCGTACAAGACGTAATCGACCGCCGTCGTGACGAAGCCGACCAGCCCACCACCGACGTCGTCAACGCCGATGGCACGGTCACCACCGAAACGGTAGAGCTCACCGGAGCCTCACTCGCCGAACTCGAAGAGATCGCCAACACCCTCGAACCCATCGACCGTCAATACCGCAACGAAATTGCTGCCCTCGATGCGCTCAACCTTCGACTCGCCGATCGTGACAGCGACGTACGCGACGCCCAAGCCGCCCTCGACCTCGTTGCCGTCGAACGAGACCAACCCCTCATCATCTCCGAGGTCGAAACCAAAGAGACCTCCAAGATCGCGACGATCCTCTCGGGAGTCCTGCTCTTCGCCGTTCCCGCAGCGCTCGCCACCATCTTGTTCTTTGTTGCCCTGGACTTCTTCGGGGGCCGGGCACGCCGCTCCGCATCGCTCCGCGAACTCGACGACCTCGACGCGATCGAGAGCGAAGGCAGCCGGGCTCTTCCCAAGGGCTCGGTCGTGCCATTCGCCGTCGCCAGCGACGACTTCGCCGACGGCATCCTCGACGAAGACGGCAACGAAATCACCACCTACGACGAAGACGACGCCGACCTCTACGACGAAGACAATGCGTACGACGATCTCGAAGACGAAACCGACGACGAAGACGAAACCGACGTCGACGTCGACGACGACGGTAGCGGAGCATCCGAGAAAGACGGCCGCTGGGGCCGAAGCTCCAAGAGCAAAGCCGGCTAGAACGCTGCGAAGCGGCCAGCCTCCATGCGTTCTTCCGCACTACCAGCCACTACTTGAACACGAGGTACGAGACATCCGTGACTGACACGTACCAATCGCAGGCCCCAACCACAGACCGAATCTCGATTCGCGCATCGAGCGCTTCGGTGCCTGAACGGGGCCCCGGGCCGTCACCAACACCGGGATCAGCAACGATCTTCATTCTTCTCGCCGCAGTGTTCTTGGGGCTTGGTGCTGCGCTGCTGTTCAACTCGCTTTCCCCAGACACGAAGTTCGTGATCCTCGGCGGCACCGTTCTTACCGCCGCCATACTCGGCCTAGTCGGGCTGTTCCGATACAAATGGTTCCTGCTCATCACGCTCACCATTCGCCCCGCGCTCGATGACCTCATCGCAGACGAGTTCGGCACCTTCCAACCCTCGGCGATTCTCGGCATTCTGGCAATCGTTGTCACAGCCCTGCACCTGATCAGCCGAAAGACGAGCGGCAACTGGCACCCCATCACCCCGCTCGGGCTGGCCTTCATTATCTTCTTTGTGCTGTTCCTGCCGAGCTTCGCCACATCCGTGGACCGGTCGCTGTCAGAGGGCGCCCTCTTCGGCCTCGCCTCGGTCGTACTTTTGTACCTCGCCATCGAACAACACCTGCTCGAAGACATCAGATTCCTTTACAAGCTCCTCATTGCCTCGGGTGTCGGCATGGTCGTACCGATCGCCACCGGCTTCGTGCAGTTCTTCTTCACCGGTGTGCTCGACCCCGGCGGCTCGGGGCTCGTTCGGCTCGATGCCTCATTCGCCCACCCCAACACCTTCGCCACCTACCTCACGTTCGTACTGCTGCTCGCCATCAGCACCATCCCAACGGTTTCGGTTCGCCAAAAGCTCGTCCTCATCACCGCGTCGTCGCTTGGCGGGTTCCTGCTCGTCGCAACGTTTGCTCGAGGCGCCTGGGCCAGCTTCCTCATCGGCTCGCTCGTTATGGCCGCCCGAATAAACAAGAAGCTCGTACTGCTCATCGTCGCCGGTTCATTCGCCGTCGCAGCTGTCATCCCAGGTGTTGCCGACCGGCTCGCCAACCTCACCGCATCGACCGGTCCGAACGGAGGCGCCAAAACCGACGATTCCCTCGGTTGGCGCTTCGGCTACTGGGAAACGATCATGCCACTATTCAACCGGAACCCGGTCACGGGCATTGGCCTCGACGCCACCAAGTCACTCACCGTTGAAGAAAAAGACCCGCACAACAGCTTCATCCAGGCCTTCCTCGAAGGCGGCATCATCGGCGGGATCGGGTTCCTCATTCTCCTCGGCATGATTACCTATGTCGGCTTCACGATCTGGTTCCGAGTGCGAGACGGCAAACTCGACTACACGACCAGCCTGATCAGCGTCGGCGCCATCGCCGGACTGATCTCGGTCGCCCCCCAGCTACTGACCGAGAACGTTCTGCTCAACACCGTCGTCTGGTGGAGCCTCATTATTGCTCTCGCCTACCTCGCAACCCTCACCTGGGGCACCGCAAACGCCTTGACAGCACCCGTGGCTCAACCACCCCTCGCTCTACCAGCGGGCGGCGGTTCGCAATCGTCGGCCCCCCACAGTGACGACCTTTTGGAGACACCATGACCACTCGCCCACATCGACTTTCCATTGGCATGCCCGTGTACAACGGCGAGGACTACATCGCCGAGGCCATCACCAGCCACCTGTCGCAGGGCTACGGCGACTTCGCGCTCGTCGTATCCGACAACTGCTCCACCGACGGCACCGCCGATATCGTGCACGAATTCATCAAACAAGATCCCCGCGTGTCCTATTCGAAAACCGACCAGAACCACGGGAGCCCTGCGAACTTCAACCGGCTCTTTCGCCTCACCGACGCCGAGCTCTTTCGGTGGGCGGCCGCCGATGACCGGATCGAACCCGGATACCTATCGGCCGTCGTTGCCCTGCTCGACAGCGACCCAAATGTAGTAATCGCCCACGCCGAAACCCGTCTGATCGACCCGGCGAGCGAACCGCTACTCATCATGGAACAGGGATATCTGGGCGGAGACGGCTTCCTCGAAGCGGTTGCCCTCACCCCGCCGCTGGGCGATGAGCGCTTTGAGTCCCCGTCGTCGCACCACCGCGTCGACGCCGTCATCAACGGCAACCACCAGAACTACTACATCTTCGGCATCATGCGCCGGGCAGTCATGATGCAGACCCGACTGCACGGCCCCTTCTATGGCGGCGACCGCACCTTCCTCGTCGAGATGGCGATGCGAGGCACTTTCCGGAAGGTCGGCGAAGAACTGTTCTCGTCACGGAGCCACAGCAAGAACTCTGGACGCAACGGCATGAACTTCGCGGAGCTCAAAGAGCACGGCGCCAACGACCTCACGTTCGCCAGCCGCGTCTTCGCCGGCTACATCACGGCGATCAAGAACAGCGGCGCCCCGCAAAGCGAGCAGCTTCGCTGCCTCGCCGCCGTGGCAAAAAAGATCAAACAGCCCACACGGGCACTACGCGGATGGTAGCTGTTCGCGGTTAATCTCGACGGAATTTCCACAGGGGGCGGTTGGATTTCATTCTCGGCGTCTTCTGTCTTACAGTGAGTGAGATATGGCGATTTATGACCTAGGCGACGATTGGGTTCCCGACATTCATCCTGATGCGTTCGTGCACCCCGACGCAACAATCATTGGCCGTGTCGTAATTGGTGCCCATGCATCGGTTTGGCCGGGCGCCGTCATTCGTGCCGACGACAACACCATCTCCATCGGGGAACGCACCTCTATCCAAGACGGCGCCGTGCTCCACTGCACCAACGAGCATCCAACGGTCATCGGCAACAACTGCACGATTGGGCACAATGCCCACCTCGAAGGCTGCACGCTCGAAGACGCCTCGCTTGCAGGCTCGGGCTCGGTGATCCTTCACGGGGCCATCATCTCCACCGGAGCACTCGTGGGCGCCAACGCGCTCGTCTCCGGCGGCAAGGTCATCCCGCCAAACGCACTTGCGCTCGGCATTCCCGCCACCATTCGCGAGAACGCACATTCACTCGAGCAGAACATGGCCAACGCCGACAACTACGTCGCGCGATCCCAGCGATACCGGTCCTCCATGCGATGCATCGACTAAAGAGCCCCTGCTGCAACAACATTGAGCAAGACAGCATTGAGCAAGATCCAACTCCCCTCCAACAGCCCGGCCAAGGACCACGCGTGACGACTCGAGACAAAACACAAGGCCTCAGCATTGCCATGATCGGCACGCGCGGCATGCCCGCCAACTATGGCGGTGTCGAAACCGTCGTGGACGTGCTCGCACGTCAGCTCGCGATTCGCGGCCATGAGGTCACCGTGTTTTGCCGCTCGGAGGACTACGAAAATCAGCCGCCGATGATCGACGGGGTACGGCTCATTTACCTCCCGTCCTCGTCGGCGTCAGGCGCAGGAGCCTTCATCCACGCATTGCGCGCCACCCTCCACTGCATCGGCCGTAACTTCGACATCATCCACTTTCATGCGCTCGGGCCTGGAATCATGTCGGTGCTCGCCCGGCTGCTCACCCGCTCCACCATTGCACTCACCGTGCACGGACGCGACGATAAGCGCGACAAGTGGGGCCGATGGGCCCGCCTCGTGCTTCGAGCGGCTGCATCGATCAGCGCCCGGGTACCGCATTCCACGCTCGTCGTCTCCAAGACGCTCGCTCAGGAATACGCCGACGACTTTAATCGGGCGACCACCGTGGTGCCGAACTCAACCCACGCCATCGCCGCAGTAGAACCGGGCCCTACCCACGAGCGATACGGGCTTTCGCCCCAACGGTACTTCGTTTCCGTGGGCCGGCTCGTTCCCGAAAAAGCACCACACGAGATCGTGGCTGCATACAACGCGGCCATGACCGACATGCCGATGGTTATCGTTGGCGGTGCCGCTGGAACCGAAAGCTATGTCGACCACCTGCACGAACTCGGCAAAGACAACCCCAACATCATCTTTACCGGCCCGCTCTACAGCGAAGAGCTGGGCGAGATCTTGACCAACGCCGGGGCCTTCGTCACCTCTTCACACCTCGAGGGCCTCCCCACAGCTCTTATTGAAGCCGGACGCGCCGGGCTGCCCATTATCGCCAGCGACATCTCGCCACACTGTGAGATCCTCGATACCCGAGAAGGTTCAGCTGGCCGCCGCACCTACCCCGTGGGCGACAGCACCGCGCTCTCGGAGCTGTTCGGGCTCATCGAGCACAGTCTGGATGAAGAGTTCTTCGGAGCGAAACTCCTGGCCGCAGAGCTTGACGAACGCTACGCACCGCCACGCACCGCAGAGGTGCACGAGGCTGCGTATCATGCCGCCATTCGAGGCCGTCGCCTGCGCTATTGATCTGTACGATACGTCTGATCTGTGCGATAGCCTGCCGCCGAGAAGAACCCTAGAAGGACAATTTCAAGCCTTCGGCCGAGGCAATGATCTCGCAGCCAATGTCCCACGACTGGGCCTCTGCGAGGCGCTGGTCGATCACATCGTCACCGTGCAGCGGGTCGTAGTGGAACATCGCCAGCCGCTTCGCGTGTGCCCGTTCCGCAACGTGAGCGGCATAGCGCGCAGTGCAGTGCCCCCAATCCTGGCGCTTGGCCAGCAACTCGGGTGTGAACTGAGCGTCGTGAATCAAGAGATCGGCGCCCTGCGCCAACTCGAGCACACCCGGGTCGACAGACTCGGCGTCGGCGGGTTGCTGATGATCCGGAATGTACGCAACGACAAAGTCGCCCCAATCGATCCGGTAGCCGTTCGTTCGGCCGCTGTGGGGCACCGATCGGGCCGTGATCGTGGCGCCACCGACCGTGATCGACGACTGCCAAAAGTCGGCCAGTGCCAGGTCGCTTGGCAATGACTCGAGGCGCACCGGAAAGTATGGGGGGCGAACAAAATCAGAAAGAGCCTCCGCGAACGACATGTCGTGTTCGGGAGGCCCAAGTATTTGCGCAGAAGAATCAGCGTTGAGAATCTGCGGGAAGAACGGCAAGCCCTGCACGTGATCCCAATGCAGGTGGGTGATCAGCACGGTTCCATCGAAGGAATCCAGACCCGACTCGAGCCCGTAGAAACGAAGGCCGGTGCCGGTGTCGCAGATGATCGGCGCTTCACCGTCGCGTTGGATCACCACACACGACGTGTTGCCGCCGAAGCGAGCCATGGTGTCGCAATGGCAGGGGGTTGAACCGCGAACGCCGTAAAACGAGACGTTGACACCGACATCCATAGTTCCCTCCCAAGACGTATCGATTTCGAATTCGGGCTACCTGACGAGATCACGCTCGTCGCGATAGTGCCCCGCTTATTGACCATAGGGTTCGCGCTCGACCGAGGTGAAGCCTTGTGACAAATCTGACGCGACTCGCTCTGCCCGCCAAAGTCACTTCACGCCGGCTAGGGAAGACGGACGACGCCGTTGTCGACAGTGACCATCCCATCGGCGATCAGGCTCTCAAGCACCCGCTCGGAGCGCTCGGTGTCCTCGCCGAACCCGAGTGCAGCGATTGCTTGGATTCGCTGCATCTCGCCGGCACGCAACGCCGTAACCAGGCGACCCCGGCCCTGCCGGTCCGAACCTGCAAACCGAGACTGGCGGGCGCTCACCGCCGCCGACCCCACCGCTGGGTCCTTGCCCATGCCGCGCCACGAACACACCGAAACAACCGGACACGCATCGCAGCGAGGCGACCGCTTCGTGCACACCATCGCCCCAAAGTCGAGCAACGCCTGGTTCCACTCCCAGCCCGCCGAGCTAGGAACCAGACGGTCTGCGTACTCCTGAACCTCAGCGCGCTCCAACGTGGCACCGCCCACGCGGGCGAGCACCCGGCCAACGTTCGTGTCCACGATCGCCACATCTCGTTCGAATGCAAACGCCAGCACAGCCCGCGCCGTGTACGGGCCGATGCCCGAAAGCGCGAGCAACGCCGTGAGATCGTCGGGGAATGCCCCGCCGTAGCCGGCGCTGACCGTGACAGCGCATCGGTGCAGCATCAGCGCACGCCGGTTGTATCCCAACCCGTCCCACAACGCAATGACCTCTCCCGCAGTTGCCGCTGCGCAATCTTCAACCGTTGGAAAGCGCTCCATGAAGGCCTGCCACTTCGGCTCAACGCGATCTACCTGGGTTTGTTGACACATCACCTCGCTCACCAGAATCGCCCACGGGTCACGCGTGGAACGCCACGACAGATCACGGGCAGCGTCGGGCCACCACTCGCGCACCAAACGCACAAACAGCTCGTTCGATGCTGCGTTCGTCGTCATCACCCTCACAAATCGTAGACAGCCGCCGATTGTCGACCATACATCTCATCAACTGGGAGACATGTGAAGCACAACGAGCAGTCCCAATCGAACGAGCCCATTCACCTTTCGGCCCCACACATGACCAACAGCGAACGCCACGCAATGCTCGCGGCGTTCGACTCCGGCTGGATCGCCCCGACCGGGCCAGCGCTCGCCGAATTCGAGGCGAAACTCGCCCGTCTCGCCGGGCGCGAAGCCGCAGTTGGCGTAACCAGCGGCACCTCCGCGCTACACCTGGCCATGCTCGTCTCCAAAATCGGGCCCGACGATATCGTGTTGTGCCCAAGCGTCACTTTCGTGGCGTCCGCCAACGTCATTTCCTATGTCGGCGCCACACCACACTTCGTGGACTGCGACCCCCTTACCGGCAACATCTGTCCGGTTGCTCTCGAACAGGCGCTGTGCGACCTCGACGCCGCGAACAAGACACCGGCTGCACTGATGACCGTCGACCTCTACGGACAGTGCCCGGACTACACCACCATCGTGCCGCTGTGCGACCGCTACGGCGTGCCCATCATCGAGGACGCAGCTGAAGCCATTGGCGCCACCCACAACGGCCGTCCCGCGGGCTCCTTCGGCGTTCTGTCCGCGTTTAGCTTCAACGGCAACAAAATGATCACGACCGGAGGCGGCGGCGCCCTCGTGGGCTCCGAAGCCCTCATTGCACGCGCCCGCCACCTGGCCGGCCAAGCACGCGAACCCGAACTCCACTTCGAGCATCGCGAAACCGGATACGCGTATCGGCTCTCCAACGTGTCGGCGGCCATCGGCGTTGCCCAACTCGACCGACTCGATGAGATGCGCACACGGACCCGAGAAATTCACGAGCGCTATACCCGAGAGCTCGGCGGAATCGATGGAGTCACGATCGCTGATCAAGACACGGATGGCCACGGAAACGCCTGGCTTACCGTTGCGCACCTCGACCAAGCCCTGCTCCCAGCACCCTACGACGTGTGCCATGCCCTGCGTGAGCACAACATCGAAGCCCGACCGTCCTGGAAACCCATGCACCTCCAGCCGCTGTTCGCAGACGCTGCGTGCACCGGCACCGCTGGCTCCGAACGACACTTCGAGACCGGGTTGTGCCTGCCCAGTGGGTCATCGATGGATGAAGCCGCTCAGACGCGCGTCATCACTGCACTCGCGGAGATCCTTCGCTCGGCAGCACGCGTTGAGCCAGTCATCAACGTCGCCGACTCGATCGATGTCACCGATGGTGCGAGAACCGAGCGAGTTCCCCAACAGCTGGGCAATCGGGTTCCCACCCATCGGGCGGCGTAAGACCATCGGGCCCCAACACCGCATCCACGGCCGACAACTCGAGTAGCTCTCCAACGTCACCGCGCGCAGTGTCACCGCGAGTCATACCATTGCGGGCCAAATATCCGTCCCACAACGGCGCTGGCAGGCGTGTGCCAAAGGGCGTGACCACCACAACCGAACGGCCTTGTTCGTGCGCGTGCTCCACCCAGGCAGCGGCACCGGGCGGGCACAAGAGCTCTACTTGCCCGTCGCGACGCCGACCCGACGCAATCGAATCGATCACGTCTCGTGAACCCGCGTCGGCGATTGCCACGGTTTCGGCAACATCACGAGTGCGGTCGTCTTCGAGGCGGCTGGCATAGGCCCATCCCGCATCCACCGGTTCGAGCGCATGAATCATGTGCGCACCGAGGCCGACTAACCCCGGCGACTCCGGTTGGCGAACAAGCAGTTGACGAACCGCCACAAGCAACCCCTGTGGAGCGTCGTGGAACACCGTCAGCCCGATAACAGACTCAGCGACCAGAACGCGATCCGGCACCGAACGGGCTCGCGCAACATATCTCAGGCGTTCAATGGGGTGCACAGCACAAGACAATACCGCGATCTCCCCCGCACAGAGGTGCGACACGTGTGGGGATCGGCTACCGTTTCGCCCGTGGCAATGCTCGATGGTGATCCAGAACTTAACCCGCTCAATGGTGACGCTCGGCCGTTCTCTGATTGGCTGACCACCTTCCCGATGCTCGTTGGGGTCATCGACCCCTACACCCACGAAAGCTCGTGGCTGCTCGACACGATCAAACGCGTGTTTCACCACTACCGAGGCGCCGGAGTTCGCGTGGCGTGGTTGGCCACCGGACCAGCCGACGGCGTCAAAGGCTTCCTCGGCCCCTACGGCGAAGAGTTCCTGACGTTCACCGACCCCGATCGCGTTGCGGTCAAGGCACTCGGCCTCACGTCGCTTCCGGCGCTTGCGCTCGTTCGCCAAGACGGCACCATTTCCGCTTCTGCTCAAGGGTGGGACCCGGCTGGTTGGCGAGCCGTCTCCGAGGCCTTGGCCGAGCAAACCGGATGGACCCCAATCTCGGTTCCCGGCCCCAAAGACCCGGCCCCCTACCCGGGCACCCCCGTCTAGGTTGAGCTATTTCGCGTTCGAAGCGGAGTTCGGGTCACCAGCCGACGCCCCAGGTGCCTACACTGCGGTCATGAGTGACATGACCTCTGACCCACAAGCACCAATCGCCCCCGCCGATGAGGCCGCAACCGAGGGTGCGGTCATCACCGATGCCGCAAAGCTGATTCGGCTCGGAACGATGACCCAGTCGCTCATGACCGAGGCACGAGAAGCGCCGCTCGACGAAGCTGGCCGATCGCTGCTCGCCAAGATCCACACCGAGACGATGGAAGCGCTCGAGGACACGATGAGCGACGATCTGCTCGACGAACTCCGCGAATTCCAGCTCGGCGTTTCCACCGATGGATCCACACCATCGGAGGGCGAGCTCCGTATTGCCCAAGCCCAACTCGTTGGTTGGCTGCAGGGCCTGCACCAAGGCTTCCAGGCAATGGCAATGGCCCAACAGGCCGCCGCCATGCAGCAGTTGCAGCAGCTCCAAGCGCGTGCCGGTGGAGCTCCACAGGGGCTTCCTGCCGGGCAGGCGCCCGCGTCGCCTTCTCCAGCGCCGATCGATGCTGCGAGCCGCCCGGGGACCTACCTGTAGCTCGAGAACTGGACAGAGCCGGCGGTTTCCGGACCGCTAGTTCGAGTCGTTAGCCGCGGAGCGAATCGGCCCCGAAGAAGGCTTGCCAAGCAAACCAGAACTCGTTGCGATGCTGGACTGTCGGCAGCCGTTTGCCAGCGAGTTCGCCATCTATGGCATGGCCGACGACACTCCACGTCGATCCGGTCTGTTCATCGGTGAAGCTGCCATCGTCGTTGGCGGTGAACGTCAACGTCAGGTCATCGACGCGTGCCTCGTGGGCCACTGCCGAACCAATCGATTGCGAAACTGCGATTGCAGGTCCGTCGAGTGCATCGGCGGTCTCGCCCGAGAAGAAGACGACGAGATCCAGGCCGTCGACCGCGTCGTTGATGACGCGTTCGGTCGCAAGCCGCTCGAACGAGTAGGAAGCGGTTGCGCCGTCGTGCGTGATCCCAACGACACGACTGAGGGCTGGTAAACGATCATCGATCTCTCCGTTAAAGAGGAACGGCCGTTGACTCGAGCTGTATCCCTCGTAGGGATTGATGCCGTATTGGCGCCGACCAAAGCCGCTGTCCCCAGACAGAGATCGCCCATCGGGAAAGTTCTCCGCGAACTGGGAGAACGAAACGATCGACGTGGCCACAGTATCGAGCTGGGCGCCCGCGTAGTGGCCAACGAGCCCCTCGCCGGTCACCTGCTGCCACAGCGATGTCGTTGCGTCATCCCACATGACGAGGTCGCTGTTGCGAAGAAGCCCGGATACGCCCAAACGAAGGACTTCGCCGTTCACTCGGCGATCGAAGCTCAGCGCCGTGTTGCACAGCGGGCAGAACGTGACCGCTACGGGAACGTCGTCGAAGCTGTCGTTAACGATCTCGTGTCGAGTAAGGATCGATAGCGGGTAGAAGCGTGCCTCGCCGTTGAGCTGCACGAGCGCGCCGGGCTCTCGTGGCCCAAGCCATTGGCCGGCAAGGGCCACGGTCTCAAAGACGGGGGTGTCGATGGGCGGAATGCCGTCGCGGGGGTCGGCGGATTGCAGGCCGGCAGCGAACTCGTTCCAATCCTGCACAGTCCGCCGTGACCAATCCGTTGGCCAGTCGGTGTATCGCGCCAGAGGGCCACCATCGGCCCCGATTTCAACGATTACGGCATCGACGGTTGCCGGGTCGAAGCTCGCCCCACCTGAGGTAGAGAACGGCCCGTCAACAGATGGGATGAATGTCGTTGTGGGGCCGGTCAACGCAACGGTCGTTGGCGAGGTCTCCACGTCGGGTTGATCGGGCGCTGTCTGCCGTTCACCCACATCATCGGCGTCCTCAGCTTCGACTTGCCCGGCTGCCTCGCCGTTCGCCGAATCACTGGTGTCTTCGCTGGTCGCAACGAGCGGGCCCGACGAGCATGCGGCTGCGAACAGCCCGAAGAGCGCAAGAAGAACGAATCGGTCAATCATGGTTGGTGAACACCTCGAACGGATTTCACATTCCCGGTCGCCGAAGCCGTGCGGTCGCTGGATCGACGGTTAACCTATGGGAATGGCCAAGACCGTCGATCTCAAACAGCGGATTCGTTCCGGCGCCAAGGTGAAGGCAACCACCGACCTTCCCGGCGTTCCCAAAGGAACGCAAGGCAAGATCGCGATGTCCAATGGCATCACTTGGTTGCGCTACTGGGTACGTTTCGAAAACGGTGAACTCGTCGGCCATGTCGATCACGACGACATCGTCATCAGCCGAGCCTGGGACCAATACTTTTGGCAAAAGGAACGCGACGCCGAGGCTGCCGCCGCACAGGCCGCCGGTGGCGGAGCAGCAAGCACTGGTGACGCCGGTTCCGGTGGGGGCGACAATGCATTTGGCGTGCCCCAGTACTTGCTCGATCGCACGAAGGCAGCTCTCGAAAAAGCTGGCGTTTCCCGCTAGGCCTCGGTCATCTCTCTTCTCGACTACCTGCCAGCGACCGGCGCCGAACCCGATCACCTCGTCGACGCGTTCATCGACTACGCATCGTCGGTAGGTCTCGAACTTTACCCCGCCCAAGAAGAAGCAATCCTCGAGCTGCTCGCCGGCAGCAACGTGATCCTGGCAACCCCGACCGGTTCGGGAAAGTCACTCGTTGGCATGGCCGGTCACTTCGCTGCGATGGCCAGGGGCCAGCGCAGTTATTACACGGCCCCCATCAAGGCCCTCGTCAGCGAGAAGTTCTTTGCGCTCAGCCGGGAACTCGGCTCCGACAACGTCGGGATGGTCACCGGCGACGCGGCCGTGAACCCCGATGCCCCCATCATCTGCTGCACCCAAGAGATCCTGGCCAACATTGCGCTTCGCCAGGGAGCGGGCGCCGACATTGGGCTGGTGGTCGTAGACGAATTCCACTACTACTCCGACCCCCAACGCGGGTGGGCGTGGCAAGTCCCGCTGCTGCAGATGCCCCAGGTTCAGCATCTGTTGATGTCGGCCACGCTTGGCCCCACGGCACGATTCGAAGAAGAGCTTGAACAGCGCACCGGGCGAGAATCCGTCACGGTGTCGAGCACAACGCGCCCGGTTCCCCTCGACTTCGCGTGGCAAACCAGCGCAATCCACGAGACGGTCGAAACCCTGATCGAAACCGAACGGGCCCCCGTCTACGTCGTGTACTTCACCCAAAAGTCGGTGCTCGAAGCCGCCCAGTCGTTCACGAGCCTGTCTATCTGCTCCAAAGAAGACAAAGCGGCGATTCGCGCCGAGGTCGGCGACTTTCGTTTCGATTCCCCCATCGGCAAGGATCTGAAGCGGTTCTTGTCCCACGGCGTCGGCATCCATCACGCCGGTCTGCTACCGAAATATCGCCTCCTGATGGAAAAACTTGCCCAAAAGGGGCTGCTCAAGGTGATCGTGGGCACCGACACACTCGGCGTCGGGGTCAACGTGCCAATCCGGTCGGTGCTGCTCACTCAACTGTTCAAATACGACGGTCAGCGGGTGCGCATCTTGACCGTCCGCGAGTTTCAGCAGATCGCTGGCCGTGCCGGCCGCAAAGGGTTCGACGACCGCGGCACCGTGTGGGTGCAGGCCCCGCCCCACGTGATCGAAAACCTCAACGCCGAACGCAAAGCGGCCGCTGACCCGAAAAAGAAGAAGAAGGTTCAAAAGAAGAAGCCCCCCGAGCGGGGCTATGCGCATTGGACCCAAGACACCTTCGACAAGCTCGTCAACGGCTCACCCGAGCCAATGGTGTCCAGCTTCAACGTGTCCCACCAAATGCTGTTGAACCTGCTCGACCGCCCGCCCAACGGCGGCGAGTTCGCACAGCTCGGAGGATGCGATGCCGTTAGCGGGCTGCTGTTGGACAACCACGAGACGCGCCGTGCGCAACGCCGCCACATCAAACGGGCGATCTCGATCTACCGGTCACTGCTCGATGCCGAAGTGGTTGAACACCTCGACACACCCGACGAAGACGGCCGCACAGTCCGCGTCACTCTCGATCTCCAAGATGACTTCGCGCTCAACCAGCCCCTGTCGCTCTTCGCGCTCGAAGTCATCGAATCACTCGACCGAGACGCGCCCGACCATGCCATGAACGTGCTGTCCGTGATCGAGTCCGTGCTCGAGAACCCCGGTGCGGTCCTCGCCGCACAGCTCGACAAAGCAAAGACCGACCTCCTCGGCGAAATGAAGCGCGACGGCGTGGAATATGAGGAACGTATGGAACGGCTTGAGACCGTCGAATACCCAAAACCGTTGCGAGACGAGTTGTACGAGGCGTTCAACGGCTTCCGGGCTCGCCACCCGTGGGTTGGCCAAGAAAATGTGAAGCCCAAGTCGGTGGTGCGCGAACTGTACGAACGCGTCATGACCTTTGGCGAATACGTCAGCGAATACGGGATGAAGCGTAGCGAAGGGCTCGTGCTGCGCTACTTCACCGACTGCTACCGGGCGCTTAACCAAACGGTCCCCGATACCGAAAAAACCGAAGCGGTCACCGACCTCATCGAGTGGCTCGGCGAGTTTGTCCGGCAAGTCGACTCGAGCCTCATCGACGAATGGGAACGGCTCATCAACCCCGAGCCCACCGCCGAGCCCGTCAACGCCGACTCTCGGTTCTCCACCATCGAGGCAGCACCACGGGACATCACCCAGAACGAACGTGGCTTCGCCGTCATGGTGCGCAACGAAGCGTTCCGTTGGGTTCAGCTACTCAGCCGCCGCAACATCGAAGAACTGAGCCGGTGCTCGGACCCCGACCATGGAGCAGATACCCAACGGCCATCGAACCCACTGCGGCCGACCGAACAGGTCGAACGAATGGTCACGGCCTACTTCGACGAACACGACGAGGTGCTCACCGGGGCCGACGCCCGCTCGGGCGGGTTCTTCCAGCTCGACCCCCATGTCGATCTGGGCCTCGACACCGACGCCGTGGCCGTGCGCCAAGTCGTGGCCGACCCGGTCGGATACAACGAGTGGGGCCTCACGGGTTGGGTCGACCTCACCCGCTCACGCGAGCTCGGCCGCGCCATCTTGGTGTTTGATGAGCTAAAACGGCTGTAACCAGATGGGCCACGGACACGCCCGCCACCACTGCTTGGAGGCCACTTGAACGTTCATGTGCTGAGGCGCCCCCGAAGCCGGGCGCAGCGGGCGCACACGCCGACCGAGCGTCTGTTCTCCACACTCACCGACCAGGGCCATGTCGTCACCGACCTCACCGGGCCCACCGCTCAATCCTCGGCACAGAACCTTGCCGATGCTCATCGCGACGGCCACCTCGAACATGTGGTGCTCGCTGGCGGCGACGGCCTCATCAACCTGGCCATCCCGCACCTCGCCACCACACACATCCCGGTCTCGCTTCTGCCGTCTGGGACGGGGAACGACCTCGCTGCGGCCCTCGGGCTTGGCACAAACGTGGACATCGACCTCCACGCGCCAACACTCGACGTCGACCTTCTGCGGATCCACACCGATGCGGGCACACGCTGGGTGGCCACGATTGTGATTGCGGGTTTCCCCGCCGCCGTAAACGCCCGGGCAAACGCGTCGAGACTTCCCCTCGGCTCCCACATCTACACGCTCGCAGCGATTCTCGAGCTACCCAGATTCGCCCGCCAACACGTTTCGCTACGCGTCGATGACAACCCCCTCGAACTCGACACCGCCATGCTCGCCATTGGCAACACGAAGTACTTCGGCGGCGGAATGCTCGCCTGCCCGCACGCCAGCCCCACGAACGGCCGGGTCGAGTTGACCTCCATCGAGGGCGTTGGTCGCCTGGGCCTGGTCCCCCATCTGGCGCGTTCGTCGGGAGGCACCGCAACGCGAAGCGAGGTACTGCGCTCCACGGGAACCGAAGTCACTATCGATTCACCTCGAATCGAACTTTGGGGAGACGGAGAACCGCTCGGGCAAACGCCCGCACGGATCGAAGTCGTTCCCGGGGCCCTTCGGGTTGCAGGAGCAAGCGCCGACGGCCAGTAACCCATACCGGTATCGTAGAAACACCATCACGACAAGAAATATCGAGGAGAACCCCATGTCAGAGTCACTACTCGCTGGTTTGGCACAACAATTTAGCGGCGAAACCATCGGACAGCTTTCGAACTTGTTGGGCGCTCCCAAGGACCAAACCGGGCAAGCCGTCGCAGCTGCCCTGCCGATGCTTCTTGGCTCGATGGCCGGAGCCGCACAACAAGACGACGGTGCCAACGCGCTGTTCGGGGCGTTGAACAACGACCACGACGGGTCCATCCTCGACATGCTCGGCCCGCTGCTCAGCGGCGGCTATGCCTCTCGCGCCCTGGGCGCAGACGGCGGCCGAATCCTGCAACACGTGCTCGGCAACAACCTGGGCGCCGTCGAACAAACGGTTGCCCGCGGCGCTGGCATCGAGCAAGGCCTTGTACAAAAGCTGCTGCCGATCCTGGCCCCGATCGTCATGGGATACATCGGCAAGCGCCTTCGTGGCGGTGCCATGAACGCTGGCGGCCTCGGTTCGCTGCTTGGCCAAGAACAACAGCAGGCTCGCCAACCTGACTCCGGACTCGGGGCGATCTTCGACCTGCTCGGTGGCGGCCAGGGCCAACAGCAACAAAGCAACGACACCGGCCTCATGGACGTCGCCGGCGACTTGTTGGGCAGCGCCGCAGGCAAGGCGATTCTCGGGCAAATCCTCGGGCGCTAGCCCGCAGCCGGCGGCCAGCGGTGCGCCTCGGCTAGCGTCTGGCTATGAGTATTCTCGGTAACGCTGTCGTTCGCATCGAAGACCCCCGGTTTCTCACGACCGGCGGGAACTATGCGGGAGACCTGGCGCTGCCCAATGCCGCACACGCGGTGTTCATACGCTCGACCGCATCGAGCGGACCGATCTTGTCGATCGATCTCGAAGAAGCCCGCAGCGCGCCGGGCGTCCTCGCAGCTTTGTCGGCGAACGACGTCGATCTCGGGCCGTACTCGACAGACTCGGCAACCGGCCTCGCCCGCTATCCGCTCGCCGTCGGCCACGTGCACTATGCAGGCGAACCGGTTGCCGTAGTCGTCGCCGAAACGTACGCCCAAGCGCTCGACGCAGCCGAGCGAGCGTGGGTGGACGTCGACGAGCGAGATGCGGTTACCACCATTTCGGCGGCGCTCTCCGAGCCCACGCTCGTCCACCAACAACTCGGCACCAACATCGTCGATGACAAAGCAGCCGTCAGTCTGGACTTCTCCGCGTGCGACATCGTCGTCGACCTGACCATCGCAAACAATCGCATTAGCGGCGCGCCGATCGAACCGCGTGTCGCCGCCGCAGCCTGGACGCAAGACGGAAGGCTCACGTGTTGGACGAGTAGCCAAGGCGCCCACCCCGCACAAAAGACGATCTGTTCGGTGCTCAGGCTCGAACCCGAAGCCGTGCACATCATCACCACCGACGTGGGAGGGAGCTTTGGCTCAAAGGCCCGCCCGGGCCCCGAGGAGTGCGTGCTCGGTGCCGCCGCAAAGATCGTGGGCCGCCCAGTGCTGTGGAGCGAAACACGCACCGAGAACTTTCTATCGATGGGTCACGCGCGATCCCAACTCAACCGGGTGCGCCTCGGCGGTACCCAAGATGGCACGTTCACCCACTACCAGCTCGACATCACCGCAGAGGCCGGCGCATACCCAGAGGCTTCCGCGTTCCTGCCGTTCTTCACCCAAATCATGGCGACCGGCGTGTACAACATCGAACACGCCGCATGCGGGTGGGTCAGCGTTGCGACCAATACCCCTCCCATCACGGCATTTCGCGGAGCCGGACGACCGGAGGCCACGTCCTCGCTCGAGCGCGCCGTGGACCTCTACGCGGCACAAGCCAACATCGATCCCGCCGAACTCCGCCGCCGCAACTTCATTTCCGCACATGCCTTCCCCTACACCTCGGCCATGGGCCAGGTGTATGACTCTGGCAACTATGCGGCCGCTCTCGACACGACTCTCGACAACGCCCGCTATGTCGAGCTTCGCCAAGAGCAACAGCGCCGGATCGCCGCCGGCGACAGAATCCTCATGGGTATCGGTATCGCCAGCTACGTCGAGATCACGGCCCCCGGTGCCATGGGGTCTGACAACGAATTCGGGTCTGTCGAGGTCAACCCCGACGGCAGCGTGGTTGCCCGCACGGGGGCGACGCCCTTTGGCCAAGGCCACGAGACCACCTTCGCCATGATCGTCGCCGAACAGATGGGGGTTCCGCTCGAACAGGTAACGGTGTGCTGGGGCGACACCGACACCGTGGCGTCATCGAAGATTACGGGCGGATCCCGCTCGGTGCAGTTGGCCGGGTCCGCAATGGTCGACGCCGCAAACCGCCTCATCGACGCCTCTCGTGAGCACGCCGCGAACCAGCTCGAGGCGGCGCCCGCCGACATCGTGTTCGACCGTGCGGGCGGGGTCTTCCATGTTGCCGGCACCCCGGCCAAGGCACTTGACTGGGCGACCGTTGCGCGAGGTGTCTCCGACCTGCTCGTCGGCACGAGCGAATTTGCCCAACACGGCGCCACGTTTCCGTTCGGAACGCACCTGGCCGTCGTCGACCTCGACTGCGACACGGGCGCGGTAACTCTGCGCACGCTCGTGACCACCGACGACGCGGGAACGTTGATCAACCCGCTACTGGCCGAAGGGCAGGTGCACGGCGGCGCGTCGGCCGGCGTTGCCCAGGCGCTCCTCGAAGAGGTCACCTACGACGAGTACGGCAACTGCACGACCGCAAATTTCGCCGACTATGCGATTCCCGCAGCCACCGAACTACCGATGTTCGATGTGACGCTCACCGAAACACCCACGCCCCTCAACCCGCTCGGGGCGAAAGGAATCGGCGAGGCCGGGAGCATCGGGGCAACACCGGCGGTGCACAACGCCGTACTCGATGCGCTCCGCCATGTCGGCGTCACCCACATCGACATGCCGCTTACCCCATCGAAGGTGTGGGCGGCCTATGAAAAGGCGTTGGCGGCCTCGCCCACATAGGTGACAGCGACCGAATCGCCCCGCGCCCACGAGGCCCGCGCCGGTACGCGCACCTGCACTTCACAGCCAGCACCGACGTCGACGGTGACCATCATGTCGTGCCCGTAATACTCGGTGAGCGCTACGATCCCAGACCCCGACGCGGCCAACGAGAGATCCTCGGGCCGGATCAACACCTTTACCGCACCGGTGGCGGGCTGTGCGAGCGGAATCGCACCAACCGCAGTGTCGGCGGTGGGGCCCGTTCCCGTACCGGTCACCAGGTTTGCGTCTCCAACGAACGAGGCAATCCATGGCGACGACGGATTTTGGTAGATGTCGTGAGGCGACCCGATCTGTTCGATCTGGCCGTCGAGCATCACCGCTACCTGATCGCCGAGCACGAACGCTTCTTCTTGATCGTGGGTGACGAAGATCGACGTGACTCCGAGTTCGACGAGCAGTCGATGCACCTCGGTGCGCACACCACCCGTAGCGCCGAATCCAGGTTCGAGAATGGCTCATCGAGCAGCAGCACCGTGGGGCGCGGGGCAATGGCGCGAGCGAGTGCAACTCGCTGTTGCTGGCCGCCCGACAACGTGTCGGGCATCCGGTCGGCGAGGTCGCCGAGCCCGACCATCTCCAACGCCTCGAGCACACGAGGCCCCTTACGCTCCGCCCGTGGTAAGCCGTAGCCGACGTTCCTGCCGACGGTCAAATGCGGAAAGAGTGCCCAGTCCTGAAACACCATTCCGATGTTTCGTTTCTCTGGGGGAACCCAACTGTTCGATCCGGTCATGGATACGCCACCGACACGAATATCGCCGAAGTCCGGGCGTTCGAGGCCAGCGATCAGGCGAAGCAAGGTCGTCTTGCCACAGCCGCTCGGTCCGAGCAAGGCCAAGCTGGTGCCCGGGGCAACGTCGAGGTCGATGCTTCGCAAGACCTCGTTGTCGCCAAAGGCTTTGGTAACGCCGCGAACTTCGACTTCGCGCGCCGCTGTGGGGCTCATCGACGGTCGTCCCTAGCCGAGCGCGCCGTTGAACGTATCGCAGGAGTCCGAGCCGAGCTGGAAGCCTCGCTGGAACCATTCGATGCGCTGTGCCGACGACCCGTGGGTGAAGTTCTCTTGGTTGGTGCTGCCAGTGATGGCGTCATCGCCAACGGCTCCCGCCGCCCGAACACCTTCGTTCAGATCGCCGGATTCGAGAATGTTGCCACGATCGTCGGCGTTGCGGGCCCAAGCGCCGGCAAAGCAATCCGCTTGCAGCTCCATCATTACCTGTAGCTGGTTCGATTGGGTGCGGCTCGCCCCGCTTTGTGCGCGTCGCACCGCGTCGTTCGTGCCGAGCACGTTCTGCACGTGATGCCCGACCTCGTGGGCCAGGATGTAGGCCTGACTAAAGTCGCCTTCGGCACCGAGCTGTTGTTGCAGTCGGGCCATGAACACGAGATCGATGTACGCGTTGTTGTCGGCGGGGCAATAGAACGGACCGACCGAGCTTGTGGCCCGGCCGCAGCCGCCGGTGTTGACGCTGTCGGCGAACAGGTTCAATCGTGCCGGCGAGTAGGTAAGCCCACTCGCTGCGAACTCGTCGACCCAGAATTCTTGTACGTCGTCGAGCACGAAATTTGCGAGCTCACAGGCCTCGTATGCCTGTTGGCCGTATCCACCACACACGTCACCGGCGCTCGCGCCAGGGACGGTTCCAGATCCGTTCGTTGAGGTACTCGACGGGGCGGTGATGCCGCTCCCTCCGCCAAGGCAGCTAAACACCAGCAGCGCAACAACAGCCAACATGATGAGCATGCCGATGCTGCCGCACCCAGGCCGGCTCGCTCCGCCAGCGGGCATACGTGCGCCGCCGAGGCCACCCGAACCCCCAAGTCCGCCAAAGCCGCCACCGGATCCTCCCGAAGCACGCCCGAACCCGCCGCCGCCCCTCGAACGTCGGGGTAGGCGCACGCCGCGGCCGCCTCCACCGCTGCCGCGCAAATCCCGAACGTTCTTGCTTCGATATCCCTTGGGGACTTTAACCATGTCGACTCCCAACTCGTCTGCTCTACGCAAACGAGTACAGCTCAGCTACCGCTCATGCTATCGAGCGAGCGGCAGCGGCGGGGTTAACGCGTGGCGGGCCAGTGCACTTCATTGTCGGGATGGCGATTATCGGGACGACGCCCCCGTGGGCCACGTTGGGCCGGGGCCTCGGTTGGATGTGGGCGCGGCCCGGGCTTTGGCCGCTGTCCCTGCCCGACTGCGAAATCCGTAACGTCGACGACGGTTGGCGCAGATACGGGACTGCCCGATCGGGCCGGTTGTTCTTTCAGCGAATGTGGTTCGCCCGTGCGCATCGGTCGGGGCCAAATCACGAACGTGAGCCCAAATGCGAGCAGCGCGATGGCCACCAGCCGCACGACGATCACCAGCGGCCGAGAATCGATTCCGCTGGTGGCTGCGAAAACGGCAAATACCACCGCAACAACGACGAGCACATACAGGCCGAGACGACCCCATTTTCCGAGCATGCACAAAACGTAGGCCGCTGACAAGCTCGGGGGCAATTCGAGGGCAACCATATAGTGCGCCAATCATCCAACCGGTGATCCGACGAAGTTGCTGGTCGAGCGACCACCGCGGTCACCAATGGAGTGCCCAATGGAGTGCAAGGTGCACGGCGGGCGACCCAAACACCCCGTAGAGTATTGCCCGTATGAAGCGCTCTCACATCTTGGCCCGTGAACTTCGAGGCGTCCTTCTCGTCCTCTTGGTCGCAGCGATGATCGTGTGGCTTTTCGCTCGACTCAACACCGAGCGGGTCGACGCCCTCGAACAACGTGCGCTGCTCAATACCACCACGACGGCTGCCGCAACCACCACGTCCACCACCGTTGTCGACATCGACGACAACGCGCGGCTGTGTTCGTTGGCCGTAAAATTCCGCGAGGACCTCCGCGACATCAACGTCACGTTGGTCGACCTCGCCGGCGACCCGGTGAACAATCGAGGAGGCGTGCAGATCGACCTAGGCCTGCACCCCGATGGCGACATCGCCCCGATCGAAGAAGAAGAACGAACGGTCGCCGGAGAAGAGGCGTTCATCAACGGCGCCGATTTCGCGACGACAACGACAATCGACGAAGCCGCCGACGAAACCACCACAACGACCACGACAACGGTGGCACCGACCCAATACGAGCCACCGCCGGAAATCATCGACACCGAACGCATCGACCCGCTCGAGTCTGGTTTGCTTGGGCAGCCCCAAAAGGTTGCCCTCACGTTCTACACTGCAGCCTCCGCTCTGCGTTTGGGATCGATCACCGCAGACTTCTCCTCCACTGCGAACTATTTTGCCGACTTCGTCGAAATCGGCGAACCTGCCCTGTGGGATCTGGAAGAACTTGAGCAGTCGTCGTTCTCCGATCAGTGGACGGCGCTTGCCACCCGCCCAGTGTTTGGCATCGATGCGACCTTGGCCTACATCGAAGAAGAATGTTCGCTGCGCATCGGTAGCGGTTTCGTGTATCGCCAAGAAGCCGAAGAGCTCGAGACGTTCGTTCCTCCTGAGGAGTTCACGGCCATCGACCCATCGCTAGGCGGCGATGGCTAAAGCCCGCTCGCTCACGTCACTCGGCGGGATCGTCGCCGCGGTTACGTTGTGCGTCGCCATTGGGGTGGTCCTGTGGCAGTCATTTGGCGACGACCAACAAGACGTGATTGCGGAGCTCACCGAGCTCTCCAGCGCAACTACGGCCACCGAGACGCCGTCCACGCCGCAAGCCGGTGCGTCCACGCCGCAAGCCGGTGCGTCCACGCCGCAAGCCGGTGCGTCCACGCCGCAAGCCAGCGCGTTCGAGGTTGTCGACACACTCCCCCACGATGCCGAAGCCTTCACCCAAGGCCTCGAGATTTCCGATGGCCGGCTCTTCGAGAGCACGGGGCTCGTCGGTCGATCGTCGATTCGCGAAATCGACCTGGCGACCGGCGATGTCGTGCGACACGTGCCGGTCCCCGACGTGTTTGCCGAAGGGCTCACGGTGCTCGAAGACAGCGCAATTCAGCTCACGTGGAAAGCCGGGGTCGCATACCGCTACGACACCGATTCGTTCACCGTTACCGACACCTATTCCTACGAGGGCGAAGGCTGGGGCCTGTGCCACGATGACGAACAGCTCGTCATGTCGAATGGGTCTGCGACACTGCAGTTTCGCGACCCCGAAACGTTCACGCTTCGCTCGACCGTGGACGTGACCCTCGGCGGCGAACCGGTCGAGCAGCTGAACGAACTCGAATGCGTGAACGACCGGGTGTGGGCCAACATTTGGCAATCCACTCTCATCGTGGAGATCGACCCTGAAAACGGGTTTGTCACACGAGCGCTCGATGCGTCAGCGCTCGTACCCGCCGAGGTTTCCGACGATTCCTCGGCGGTGCTCAACGGCATTGCCTACGACGCCGTGACCGACACATTTCTGCTGACCGGCAAGCTATGGCCCACGATCTACCGGGTGGAAATCGACGCCCTACGAATAGCGGGTGAGTAGCAGCCTGCACCCACCGCCCATAGGGTCTCGGTATGGAAGATGATCCATCCATCGACCGGTCGACGCCGCGGCGCCCCCGCCCGACCGGGAATCCTCCACCTCCCACGCCTGCCCCGCTGCTGTTTGCCATGGCATCGCTGATCGTCATCTTGTTGATCGCGTCCGCCGTTACCGGCCAGTGGCAATTCATGTTCCTCGGGCTGTTCGGTGTCGCCGCGGGATTAGTGCCCTTCCTCAATCGGAAGTGACGGCACACGCCTTCGGCGTCGACGGTGCTCGTGGTGGCTGGATGGTCGCCCAGCAAGCCCTCGACGCGAGCACCGGAGCAGCGAGCCCGATATCGCTGTCGTTTCGCCCGTCCATTGAGCCGCTCGTTGCGGCACTCGGCACGAGCGGGTCGGTGATCGCCGTCGATATGCCCATCGGGTTATCCCACAATGGCGACCGGCCGGTGGATTCGACCGTGCGCAACCGGCTCGGGCCACGCCGAGCAACGTTCTTTCCCGCCCCCATACGCACCGTGCTCGACTTCGACGACTACCCCGATGCGAATGCTCACTCGAAAGACATAGCCGGCGCAGGCCTATCGAAACAGGCCTGGAACCTCGTGCCGAAGATTCGTGAGGTCGACGACCTGTGGCACCCCGCTATCGCCGACCGTCTCGTCGAGGCACATCCCGAAACGAGCTTTCTCGAACTGAACGGTGAACCGGTGCTCACCAAGAAGGCCTCCGCCGAGGGCCAGCGCGAACGAATTGCGCTGCTCGAGACCGCGTTTCAATCCGGTGCCGCGTTCCAATCCGGAGACGACGGAATTGGCCAGGTCGTTGCGGCCGTCGAAGCGAAATGGATTGTCGACGCGATCGACGCATTGGCCATGTTGTGGACAGCAAAGCGCGTTGCGGCTGGCAACGCCATCGTCCTCGGCGGCGACGTCGACGCCTTGGGGCGACCCATGCAACTCGTTATCTGAAAGACTGGGCCCGTGAGCAGCATCGGCCGTTATGCCCCGTCACCATCGGGGGACCTGCACGTGGGGAACCTGCGCACGGCGATGCTCGCCTGGCTGTCGGCACATCACGGCGGGGGCACGCTGCGTCTGCGCGTCGATGACCTCGACCCTCGGGTCTCGTTCCTCGAGCACGAACAACAGCAGCGCAGCGATCTCGACGCGCTTGGAATCTCCTTCGACGGCCCCGAGCTGCGTCAGTCAACCCGATCCGACGCCTACCGCGACGCCATCTCCACGCTCGACCGAGACGGGCTGTTGTATCCGTGCTTTTGTTCCCGGCGCGAAATTCGAGAAGCAGCCTCCGCCCCGCACGTGCACCTGCCCGACGGCGCCTACCCCGGCACGTGCTTGCGCATGACCGCCACCGAACGCGAGCGGCGGGCCGAGCAGCGCCCGGCGGCTACGCGTGTGCGCACCGGCAACATCGAGGTGCCGTTTGTCGATCGACACTACGGGCCCCAACACGAAGTCGTCGACGACTTTGTCGTGCAACGCAACGATGGCGTGCCCTCCTACAACCTGGCAACCGTGCTCGACGACGCCACCCAAGACGTGACCGAGGTTGTGCGCGGCGCCGATCTACTGCCGGGGACCGCACGCCATGTATGGCTGCGCGACCAGCTCGGGCTTGCACCGGTCGACCACGCCCACGTCCCGCTCGTCGTCAATACCGACGGCGAGCGTCTAGCCAAGCGTGACGGCGCCGTGACGCTCACCGACTTGGGTGCAGCCGGCATGACGGTGGCCGAAGTACGCGGCCGTCTCGCCGAAACCCTCGGGCTCTGCGAGCCGGGCGAGACACCCCCAATGGCGAAACTCCTCGAACGCTACACACCCACGGGCGTGCCGCTAGAGCCTTCGGTGTGGCCGTAGCCAGCAGACCGTCGCTGCCTTTAGGTAGCCGTTTAAAGCAGGTGCTGTCCAACGGTGTAGATCACGAGTCCGGCAAGACCGCCAACGAGGGTTCCATTGATCCGAATGAACTGCAGATCACGCCCGACCTGCAATTCGATGCGGTCCGCGGTTTCATCGGGGTCCCAACCTTGCACCGTGTTCGCAATGAGCGAACCGATTTCAGCCCCACCAGCATCTGCCAGGTACACGACGATCGACTCGATCCACTTGTCGACCTTGCGCTGCAGCTCGGCGTCGTCGATCAACCGGCCCGCAAGCGCCACGAGCGCGTCCTCGATCCGGCGTCGCACATCGGAATCGGCCTGGCGTGTTGCTTCACCGAAGTTGTGCTGAAGGCCCGACCACAGGTCTTGTGTCCACGCCTGGAATTCCTCGTGGTCGAGTAGTTCGGCTTTGAGCTTCTCGCCCTGGTTAATGAGACGTTCATCGGAACGGAGCCGGTCGGCGAACTCCCGGCTGCGCACATCGATATCTCGCTTGACGTGATGATCGGGGTCGGCGTCTACCTCGCGCAAGAACGTCATAACCGCGCCGTAGATCTTCTCAAACACCTTGTCGTCGATGCCCTCTGGAACCCACCACGGCGACTCGTTGATCAGCCGGCGGCGAAAGGTTTCGCGATTGTCTTCCAGGAAGTTGGCCGCGCCCGCGAGCACCGCGTTGTAGACCTCGTGGTGGTGATCGCCGTCCATGCCCGCATCGATAACCCGAGCAAATATCGGGGCCACTGGCACGCGGCCCAGACGGTCGCGGACCAACGAGTCCACCATTGTGCGAACGTCCTCGTCGTCGCCGAGGACCTCCGATATTGCGGCCACCACGACCGCCACCTCGTCGATCATCGATCGCGCATTGTCCCGCTCGCTGAGCCAACCGCCCAGCCGTTTGCTCATCTCGACGCTCTGCAGCTTTTCGGCGACGACATCGCCCGTGAGGAAGTTCGACTGCACGAACTCGCCGAGACCCATCCCGATCTCGTTTTTGCGTTTCGGAATGATCGCCGTATGCGGAATCGGCAAGCCCAGCGGGTGACGGAAGAGTGCAGTTACCGCAAACCAATCTGCGAGCGCCCCGACCATGGCCGCCTCGGCCGTGGCACGCACATACCCGGCCCAGGAGTGATCCTCTTGGTAGCCGTGGGCAATGACGAAGATCAAGGCAGCGAGAACGAGCATGGCGGTCGCAACCATCTTCATGCGGCGAAGTTCACGCCACTGCCCCGCCTCGCTCGTCGAGCGGGTCGTGTCAGGCGAGGAAGCTGCGTCAAATACCACGCTCCCAAGGGTATTGGGGTGGGGCTTGTGGTCCTATCCTCAAGTGGTGCTCACGGTCTCCGGTCTCGAAAAAGCTCATGGCGCTCGGCGTCTCTTCACCGACGTCACTATGCAACTCTCCGACGGTCGCCGTATTGCCCTGATCGGTGGGAACGGCACCGGCAAAACCACGTTGATCGAATCGATCATGGGAGTCCAGGAACCCGACGCTGGTGTCATTCACAAGCCCAAGGATCTCCGGATTGGCTACCTGGCCCAGGAACTGCCCGAAGCCACCGACCGCACCGTGCTCGCTGAAACCCTCGACGGGGCCGAACACATCCGCAACATCGCGGAGCGAATGGCCGACCTCGAAAAGAAGATGTCGGAGAGCGACGGTTCGGACCTCGATCAGATCATCGACCGCTATGGACAGGCGCAAAGCGAATTCGAAACAATGGGCGGGTACGCCATCGAGTCCGAAGCCCATCGGGTGCTTTCGGGCCTTGGTTTCCCCCCAGCGTGGAACGACCGGCCAATCAAAGAACTGTCCGGTGGGTGGCGAATGCGCGTCGCCCTCGCCCGCCTGCTGCTGAGCGAACCCGACGTATTGATCCTCGATGAGCCAACAAACCACCTCGATGTCGATTCGGTGGCGTGGCTCGAGAATCATCTCGCAGCATGGACCGGAGCGCTCCTGTTCGTTTCGCACGACCGTGACTTCATCGACGCCGTCGCCAACCGAATCTTCGAAATCTCCGGCGGCACCGGCACCGAATATGTCGGTTCCTTCCTCGAGTTCGTCGCCGCCCGCGAAGAACGCTTCGCCCAAATCGCGGCCCAAGCCGCACAACAACGCAAGGCAATCGCGGCAACCGAGGCCTTCGTCGACCGGTTCCGGTACAAGGCCACAAAGGCCAAGCAGGTCCAGAGCCGCATCAAGGCCATGGAAAAGCTCGATCTCATCGAAGTGCCCACCGAGAAAGAAATCGCCGCGAAGTTCGAGTTTCCCGAGCCGCAGCGCTCCTCGCGTCTCGTCGCCGAAATCGAAGACGCAACCGTTGGCTACCGCAACGACGATGGCAGCGAAACCGTCATCCTCGAAGACGTGTCGCTGGTCGTCGAGCGCGGCCGCAAGGTGGGCCTCGTCGGGCCGAACGGCGCGGGCAAAACCACACTGATCCGGATGCTCACCGGTGCGCTCGAACCAACCAAGGGTTCGGTCACCATTGGCACCAACGTGGACCTCGCCGCTTTCGCCCAGGATCAAGCCGAAGACATGGACCCCGACCGCACCGTGTACCAGGAACTGCTTTCAGTGACCCCCAAGCAGTCGAATCGGAACTGGCGAACCGTATTGGGATCGTTCGGATTCACCGGCCAGGCCGCCGACCGTTCGATCATCGAACTCTCCGGTGGTGAACGCACCCGCCTGGCACTCGCCAAGACAATGGTCAACCCCGTCAACTTGTTGGTGCTCGACGAGCCGACAAACCACCTCGACTTGCCGAGCTGCGATGTGCTCGAAGACGCCCTCAGCGCCTACCCGGGAACCGTCCTGTTGGTCACCCACGACCGGCACCTCATCCGAGGTGTGTGCGATGCGCTCATCGAGGTGCGCGGCGGGAAAGCGATCTGGCACGAAGGGGTCACCGAGAAGGTCCTGAACCCGCTCGGTTCCGTGGAAGCCGACGTCGGCGCCGCCAGCCGGGAAGCCGGCGGGTCCAACAAGAAGAAGAAATCATCAAACGCCGATCGAGCGAACTCCTCGGGCTCGGCCAAAGGGTCGGGCAACTCGGCGGCGGAAAAGAAGGCGAAGAAGCGGGCAGAGGCCCAGGCTCGCAACAACGCTCACGTGAGCACGCGTGACCTGCGCAAGAGGCAACAATCGGCGGAACGCAAACTCGAAAAGGCCGAAGGACAGGTGGCGGCAATCCAAAGCCAGCTCGCCGACCCAGACATCTATGAACACAACGACAAGGTGAAGGAACTGATTACGTCCCTCGACGTCGCCAAGGACACGGCGGCTGCGGTGATGGCCGAATGGGAAGCCGCCACAACCGCGCTCGAAGCGGCCGAGTAGCGCCAATCAGGGCCCTGATTTGAGCGAAATTCACAATTCGCATCGGGCCATCTAGGATCTTGCCTCGTGGCAGAAACAGATCTGGCCGAATGGGCCGCCGAAATTTCCGACAAGCCCTATGGCGAACGCATCTACACCATCACGAAGACGATTTCGGAACAAACGCTGTTTCGGCTACTCGATATTCGTCATGAGGGCATCGAGCACCTTCGCACCGCTCCCCCGGTCATCATCGCCCCCGTGCACCGCTCGAACCTCGACAGCGTCATCGTTGGTGTGCTCGGAGGCAGGCGCCTCCCCACACTTGCCAAGGAATCGCTGTTCACAGTCAAGCCGCTCGGATGGTGGATTGCGGGGCTTGGGGCAATCCCCCTCAACCGTGACGCAGCGGACCGCGAGGCAACAACCGCAGCCCGCAAGATCCTCGATTCGGGCAAGCCCCTCATGATCTTCCCCGAGGGAACGCGACAGACCGGCCAAGAGATTGGCGAGCTATTCGACGGAACGACCTGGATTGCGGCAAAGACCGGAGCGAGCATCGTGCCCGTCGGCATTTCCGGAACCGACAAGGCGTTGCCGCCGGGAGCGAAGAGGCCGCATCGGGCCAAGGTCGGTGTCGTCGTTGGCGAACCGATCGAGATGCCCGAAGGCAGAATTCCGCGGGCGAAACTCACCGACCTCACCGTGCAGATGCGTGAGTCGCTACAAGCCGCAAACGATCGGGCGCACGAACTCATTGCCGATTGACGCCCGGGGCCAGATCGAATCGTTACGATGGGCCCGTGCGAATCTTGGTAACGAACGATGACGGAATCCATTCCCTTGGGCTCCATGCCCTCGCCAACGCCATGCGTCCGTTCGGCGAAATCACCGTCGTTGCACCCGCAAGTGAGTACTCGGGGGCGGGAGCCTCGCTCGGCACACTCACGTTCGATGAGCCAATTGCCCGCCCACACCACATCGAAGCCCTCGAAGGCATCGACACCTGGTCGGTGACCGGCCCACCGGCGCTGTGTGTGATGTACGCACAACTCGGCTCGTTTGGCACGGAGCCGTTCGATCTGATCGTGTCGGGAATCAACCCCGGGCAAAACGTCGGCTGGTCCGTGTACCACTCGGGCACGATCGGGGCGTGCCTGACCGGCCGTAACCGCGGCACCAGCGGCCTGGCGATGAGCATTGGATTCAAGGGCAAAGACGTCGAAGGCCAAACGTGGGGCGAAATCGTGGAAGGTATGCGCTGGGAAACCGCAGCGACGATCGCCGCGCAAATCGTCGAAGGCATGATTCATTCGCCGACACAAACGCCGAGCATTATCAACTGCAACGTGCCCAACAAGGCATTGAGCGAACTTGAAGGCTGGAGCCTCGCCGATGTTGGAGGTGAGCCACCGCGGAAGCTGACCACGGGCACGCTCGTGCCCGGCGACCCAGACGAACACGGCGAGAAGTTCCACCTGTCTATGGACTGGGGGCAGGCTGGCGAGGTCAAGGCGGGCACCGATAGCTTCCTCGTGCGAAATGACACGGTTTCGGTCACGTGGCTTGGGCATCTCGCCGAAACCGAACCCGACACTGTCCAACACGCAGCGGTATCTGCTCGGCTCAACGGCCTATTCGCCTAGCACGACCGACCGAGCCTCGGCACGCCTACTGGGGCGCCGCCCATACGCCCACCGACCGGGGCCCCAACGCAATCACGCCGTCAGCGTCAATCATCGCCGTACCCCATAACCGTTCGCCGACCGAGACCCCGTGTATTGCCGGCAACGGCACTTCGTCTGGCTCATCGGCATGGTTTATCGCAACTAGCACCCGTTCGGAGCCAACGCCGCGGGCATACACGTACGTGCGGCCAAACGGCGTGCCTGGCACCGGCCCGATGCGCTCCAGCTCGGGGGCACGAAGCCCCGGTTGGGCGTGACGTATCGCCACGAGTTCGGTGAGGGCCGTAGTGAGCTCCGGAACGTTGTTGTGGGCGTGCCATGGGAAGCCGCGGCGACAGTCGGGGTCGGGCCCCCCGAGCAGGCCGACTTCGGTTCCGTAGTAGATGCAGGGCGCTCCGGGCATGGTGAGTAGCAACGCCAAGCACAGCACGACGAGGCTGGAATCGCCGCCGGCCATCGACATGATCCGGCCCGTGTCATGGCTGTCGAGCAGGTTCAACATTGCGGTTCGTTCTTCACCGGGGTAGATGCTCATGAGCCAATCCACGCGATCCGCGAACTCGCCGGCGTTGAGCCCGGGGATCACGAAGTAGTCGTTGTTGTCAACGATTGCGTCTTCGTGAATCCGATTCCCAATTCCGAACGCGATCAAAGCGGTCGTGAGCGGATAGTTCATGACCCCGTCGAAGGGCCCGTCGACGCCAACCCACGAGGTGGCTTCGTGCCAGATCTCGCCCGTGATGTAGGCATTGGGGTTCACGGCACGCACACGCCGTCGAAACTCCTCCCAAAACCCTGGCGTTTGGATCTCGTTTGGGACGTCGAGGCGCCATCCATCGGCGCCCCGTTCGATCCAATGCGCACCCACGTCCCACAGGAACTCGCTGACGGCGGGAAGGTCGGTATTCAGTACGGGAAGGGCGTGCAACCCCCACCAGGCGTCATAGGTCGCTGGCGTGTCCTCGTCGTAGGGAGTGACCGGAAATTCACGCACCCGAAACCAGTCGACGTACGCCGATTTTTCTTGGTGCTCGGCAAGGTCGCTGAAGGGAAAGAAGCCGCGGCTCGCATGGTTGAACACGCCATCGAGGATGACTTTCATGTCACGTTCATGGGCTGCGGCGATGAGTGCGTCAAAGGCCTCGTTGCCGCCGAGGAGCGGATCGACTTGGTAGTAGTCGTGGGTGTGATAGCGGTGGTTCGACGCGCTCTGGAAGATCGGGTTGAACCAGATTGCGGTGATACCCAGCTCGGCGAGGTAGTCGAGTTTGTCGATCACACCCCACAGGTCACCGCCTTTGTATCCGGTGTGGGTGGGGGGTGCGTTCCAATCGTCGAGCCGCACGCCTCTATCCACACGCCCAGATCGAGCGAACCGATCCGGGAAGATCTGGTAGAAGACGGCGTCTTTGACCCATGCGGGAGATTGATCGAACGATGTTGACACGACCATGAGGGTAAAGGTGCAGCGCAGCTACGACATCGGGCCAGCGATCTTTCTCAGAAGCGGCGCGAGGTCACCGCGATCGGCAATCTCGACTCGCTCCACGCCCACGAACCGCGCAAGGTTGTCGATTGCGGTATGAACACGCGCAGAGGTGTCGCCGTCAACGGAGCCCGGTTGCCCATGAGCGGACAAGATCCGCAGCACTCCCGCGGTCCGATCGGTTTTGACGTCGAGTCGCGCCACGAGTTGGCCATCGACCAGAACAGGTAACACGTAGTAGCCATATTTGCGCTTGGCAGCGGGCACGTAGATCTCGATGCGGTAGTGAAAGTTCCAGATGCGTTCGGCGCGATCTCGATTCCACACCACCGGATCGAATGGCGACAGCACTGTGGCGCCGGTGATGGTTCGGGGCGTGGTCGCTTCGGGGTCGGCGAATGCTGGCTGGTCCCAGCCAGCAACGGTCGCTGGCACGACTCGACCCGCTTCGACGAGTTCGTCGAGCGGCTTGCGAAGCGTCTTGGCCGACAGCCGAAAGTGATCGGCGATGTCCTTGAGCGTGCCCACGCCCACGGCCTGCACTGAGGCCATGGCGAGTTCGCGCAAGGCTTCGTCCACCGGCGGGGTCGGGATCGCCCGGATCTCAGGTGGGATGATCATCTCGAGCGGAGAGAAAACCTTCTCGAAGTTGCCCTGGCGACGCACCCCCAGATCGCCCACACGAAACAGCCAATCGAGTGCCATAACGCCAAGCGATCGGTTCCACCAGCCCGAACCATCGCCGGGGATGGGCCGGGGGTCGGTGAGCCCTCCGCCGGTCACGGCGCCTCGCTCCCGAACCTCGTCGAGCACCGATTGCACGTACTGGGGTTCTCGAACCGATACCTCATGGAGGTTCTTCCACGTGGCGCCCTCGCGTGCTGCGTCTCGGGTCCAGCGGAACCATGGGTCGCTCTCGACCGGCAGGAGCGACGCCTCATGCGACCAGGCCTCAAACCAGTCGTCATCGCGGTAGGCAATGCGGTCGAGTAAACCGGGGTCGTAGACTCCCAGGCGGCTGTGAAACGGCAGGTACTGGGTGCGCGTCACGATGGGGATCGAGTCCAGCTGCACCACCTTCATACGTCCCATCGCCCGCTGCATGTGCCGCTTCGTGACCCTCCCGGTGGGCGGGTGATCGGCGAACCCTTGGGCTCCGAGGGCGACGCGACGGGCAACGTCTGACGACATGTTCCACCAACCGGATCTTCCCATGTGTCCGGACCCTAGTGCGCACCCGGTCTTCGTACCTCGTCGCCACGTCACAGCGATACGGTTGTGGGCCATGTGTTTCGGAAAAATGCCCCTTCTTCTTGCTGCACTGCTGATCATGGTTGCGTCGGCGTGCTCGTCGGACAGCGTTACCGCCGATGGCGCAAACACCACCGATGCGGCCACATCTGGCGACGCTGGCACATCAGCTGACGCTGCGACATCAGCTGACGCTGCGACATCAGCTGACGCTGCGACATCAGCTGACGCTGGCACTTCTGTCGACGCTGGTGGCGCGGGCTCCAATTCGGGGGGCTCCGAGGCCATCAATGGCGGCAAGCCCGTTGTTGAGGTTCCCCAAGGTGCAACACCAACAGCGCTCGAGGCCACCGACCTCATCGACGGTGACGGCCCGGTTGCCGAAACCGGAGACTTCTTGTCCATGCACTATGTGGGTGTGCTGCACGCAAACGGCGAACAGTTCGACGCCAGCTGGGATCGTGGCGCAACCTTCGACTTCCGACTTGGTCAAGGCCAGGTCATTGCGGGCTGGGACGACGGCATCGTGGGCATGGCCCAAGGCGGGCGTCGGCTCCTGAGCATCCCGGCCGAACAGGCCTACGGCTCGTCGGGCCGCGGAGGCATCCCTGCCAACAGTGCCCTCGTGTTTGTCGTCGACCTCGTCAGTGTTCTGCGCCCGCCGGTGGTCGAAAACGAGCCCGCGCCAGCAACCGAACTCGCCGTAACCATCGTCGAACCGGGCACGGGCGAAGAAGTCACCGCTGGGTCGATTGTGGAGATGCACTACGTGGCGATGGCACAAACCACCGGCGAAGTGTTCGATTCGACGTGGGACCGCGGTCAGTCCGTGCGCATCGAGGTTGGCTCGGGCCAAGCACTTCCTGCCTGGGATGAAGGCCTTATTGGCAAGTCGGTGGGAGACACCGTCCGTTTCGTGATCCCCCAGGTCGACGGACTCGACCCCGAAATTGCCGATTCGACGATCATTACCGAAGTAACGGTCATCAAGATCGTCGGTTAAACGCCACCTGAGCCGGAACTGTCGTCACCGAGCCCCATCCGCATCTTGATACTGTCGAGGAATCGCTCAAAGACCCCAGCATCGTCGGGTTCGGCCTCTGGGCCCAGCTGTTGTAAGCGGTAGGCGGCAACGGCATCGGACGTGTCCGACGACGCGACCACTTCTCCGTCAACAATGTCGAACGAACGCACCGTCTCGTAGTGCCAGACCGGTAGGAATCCGGTGTGCACATAGAGATCGAGGATGGGGTTCTTTCCGGCGATGAGGTCGCCGGTCCACACGATCGGCAGATCTAGATCGAGGTACGTCCAAACCTGGCCATAGCCGTCGGTTGTTGCCGTGACCCCATTGATCGCCGGCGGTTCATCGACCGAACCGATCTGCAATTCGGAGAGAACCAGCGTTCCATCCGCGATCCGATATCGGGCGAGTTCTCCGCGGGTGTTTGCCGAGTGCATGGTGACAGCCATGACGCCGTGGGCTCGAGCGTCAAAGAGCACGCCGACGACTGGTTCGACCAAGGCGTATTCTTCATCGTCGATCACGACTACATCTGACATCTGTCCGCTCATGGCCGTCCCTGTGTTGTTCTTGGCGCGAGGCCGGTTCGATCAGTATTGACTGTAGTCCTCGGGCGCCGCGAGCTGCGACCGTTGCTGGTCGTTCGGGTTCGCGGCGGCGAGCACCTGTTGCCGCCGAACAGCGAGGTCGTCAACCGATCGCACGATGGGCCCTTGCGGCCGGGCGAACACGAACTGCACGTCCACCACAGTAAGCCCGGTAGCGACCTCGACCGCGGCGGCGTACGCCGCTCCCTGTAGCGAATAGCGTTCGAGTTTGGCGTCCACATCGGCTTCGCTGCTGACCGAGTCGGTCTTGTAGTCCACGACGACGAGGCCCTCGGGCGTTTCCACCAGCAGATCGACGTAGCCCTCGACGGTCATGTCCCCCACTGGGGCGGCCACGAACAGTTCTTTCCAGTGCCGTTGCGTGGCGCAACTGGCAACGATGGGCGCTTGCAGCGCCGAAGCCACCGAAGCCCGAATCGTCTCCACATGTTCGGGCACGGATTCGGCCCACGCTTGTGCGTCGCTGAGCGAAGCAATATCAGCATCATCGACGCTTGCGAGGTCGAGGAACTGCAAAACCGCATGCACGGCGGTACCAATAGCGGTGCCGGCGCGTCCACGTCGGAACACCTGCGGCGGCAGCTGCTGGTCCTCGATCACGTCGTCTTGGTCGGTAACGGAATCATCGACCCACTCGCCGGCCGCACCCGCCCCATCTCCCGCTCGGGAGTTGCCCGCACTCGCCTGCTGGGCGATCGCCGTAGCCGACCACACGGATCGGACCGCGGCGTGTTCGATACGTTTTTGGTGCTTCGCCCTCCACTCGGCGGGCACCTCCGGCGTGATTGCCGGCGGGGTCTCGGCCACCGTGAGCTGCGCTGTTGGCGAGAATAGCGGCGCTTGCATCGTGGGCGCCCGAACGAGGTGTTCGCCGGTTCCGTTGGCGAACTCATAGAGGCGAGCGCCATGGCTGGTCTTTGGCTTGCCCTTGGTGTTGAGCACGTGGTGACCGCTGACGGCGAGGTGGTCGCGTGCTCGGGTGAGGGCCACGTAGAGGAGGCGGTCGCGTTCGGGTTTGTCCATTTCATTGTCGAGCTCTTTGGCGAGATCGAAGTGCTTCGTTGCCACTGTGGACTTCGCACGTACCTCGGGCATGACCCCGGACTCCGCCCACAACACCTGGCCTCTCGCCAAATGAGGCCGACTGAGGTCGGTGGTCAGCCCGGACACGATCGTGATCGGAAATTCCAGCCCCTTCGACCCGTGAATGGTCATGATTTGCACGGCGATGTCATCGCTCTCGGCGAGCATGGGTTCATGAGCCCGTGATCCATCGGCACCTTGCAGGCGGGTCCACTCGAGGTAGTCGCGCAAGTCTCCGCCGCCGGCCTCGGCGAAAGCTCGGGCCTGATCGACGAGGTACCGAAGCCGACGCCAGGTGTCGCGTGCCCGGCGCTTGTGAGCCGGCAGCGCCATGGCGAAACGGTCGTCGATGATCCGCGTGAGTAGTTGGCTGGGTTCGTCCCACCAACGATGGCCGGTAAGGGAACGAATGTGTTCAATTCCCGCTGCGACTACCGACCCAAGCGCTCCGTCTGGGATCGGTGCCCGAATGTCGAAGCTTCCGCCCGCCTGCGTGAACGCATACAGGTCGTCATACCCGCACGCGTATAGCGGAGACCGAAGCGCGGCCACGAGCGCCACCTGATTGGAAGGATCGTCGATTGCCGTCAACACGTTGAGCAGGTCTCGAACTTCTTGGGTTTCGTAGATGAGCGTTCCTGTATCGGCTCGATAGGGAATGTTCTTGTCGTCTAGCGCATGGGAGAGCTGCGACATCGAGGTTCGGGTAGGGAGCAGGATCGTAATATCGCTGAGCTCAGGGTTTCGCCAACCGCCGTCTTCGGCTTGAACTTGCCACTTTTCGGGATTCTGCTGGGTGTCCACGATGATCGCAGCGACGTCGGCGGCCTCCGCTTCGCGGGCCTCGCGTGCTTTGCAGATGCTGCCGTGTCCGAACACGATCGGGCGGTGGTCGGCTTTGCTCGGTTGCCGGTTGGGTAGCAGCGGGGCGTAGAGCGCCTGGGATTCAGTCTCCTCGTCCATGATCTCGGCGAATAGTGCATTGATCGCATCGATGACCGGCGCCACGGTGCGGAAGTTGCGCTGCAACGAGACCTCGCCGTCGGCGAAGGCCCGGCGGGCTTCGAGAAACAACCCAATGTCGGCACGCCGGAAGCGATAGATGGATTGTTTGGGATCGCCGACCATGAACAGCCGACCGTCCTGGGGACGTAGCTGCGACCAGGTTCCGGTGAATTGACCCTCGACCGATGCCGCGAGCAGGAGTGCAAGGCTGATCTGGATCGGGTCGGTGTCTTGGAATTCGTCGAGCATGAGCACCCGGTAGCGCTGGGCAAGGGTCTCGCGGGCCTCGGGTGAGTCACGCAAAAGCACGTGGGCCAACACCAGCAGGTCGTGGAATTCGAGGAGGCCCTCGCTGCGCCGTTCGTTGGCGGTCTGGCGAGTGAACTCGGCGACTTCGCCCGCAAAGCGAGTGAGCGTGGCCGCAGCAATCTCGGCCCTCATCTCGGCGCACAGTTCCACTAAGTCCCCGATGACGTCTTTGACATCGCTAACTGCCATGTTCCAGCACGACTGCCTTCCACCGGACTTGTATTTGAACAAGCCCAACGCGATGAGCACTCGAAGCCGCTCGTGGTCGTTTGCCGCACGCTCGAATCTCAAGAAGACCTGTTCGAGTTCGACCTGAATCCGCGAACACAACTTGTCGGAATCGTCGGTGCATTCGTTCGGCAGCTGGCGCACTCGGTACATGCGCTCCCGCACACCGCTGAAGTCGATTGGCACCGGCCGCTGGCTCGGCACCTCGACGCCGATCAGACGATCCCAATTCTGGTCGAACTGCTTGGCGATGTTTCGAAGCTCCAGGCCATTGAGTGGAACACCGAGGATCGACGCACGAACGGTGAACTCTTCGAGATTCGGATTGTCGTACAGCGAGTCGAGGAAGGCCCCCCAGCGACGGTCGAAGGCGATCTGAGACCGAACTTCGTCGATCACCTCAACCCGCGGCGGTACGCCGACCTCGACGGGAAATTCCGACAGCAACCGCTGGGCAAACGAATGCAACGTAGATATGGCGGCGATGTCGGCATCGGCGAGTGCTTGGGCACAGCGTTGCGCTCGGGACTTATTGCCCGCTTCGAAAGCTGCGTGAAGCTCGGTTTCGAACATGATGCGAACTCGTTCACGGAGCTCGGCGGCTGCAGCCTCGGTGAAGGTAATGGCGGCGATTTGGCTGAGCGGCCGCCGCTGCGAGGCGTCGTCTGTGAGCACGAGCTCGACGATGCGGCCAACGAGCGCCGTGGTCTTGCCCGTTCCCGCCCCCGCCTCCACGAACAGCGTGCGGTCGAGGTCCGTGGCGATTGCGTGGCGCGACGCCATATCGGATTGGATCAGCGCATCAACGTCGGTACTCATGACATTGTCGGTACTCATGAGCCACTCCCCTGCGTGCCGGCTCGCGCAACTGTTACGCCAGACGGACTCGCCACATCGATATCGCCCACGACTTCATCATCAGGTTCGGCCGGGTTTTGCATTGCCACGTAGTTCACGAGGCGCCCCGAATCAATAGCCTTTTCCAGTTCTTCGTCTCGGTCGACGGGGCAAATCTTGGTGAATGGACAGAATCCGCAGTTGTCAAAGTCCCCAAAGTGGTTGTTGAACTCGCCGGGGTTTGGTGGAAAATCCCCACCCTCGATGCCCTCGACGATGGTTTCGACAACGTCGATGAACCGTTCGCTGCGTTCCGGAGTCCACGGATACCCGACTCGACGGAAGCCGCCTTTGGCAGACGTAAACCAGTAGTAGGCCTCGGCGGTGTCAGTGCCGAAGCGTTGGCGGGCAGCCTCGGCGTACACGCCGAGCTGCAGCTTGGTTCCGCCAAGCACCGGATCCGCGTCGAACTTGGTTTGTTCCTGATTCTTCGAGCCGCCCGTCTTGTAGTCATGCACCACTGGTGTGCCATCGACGGGCCTCCGATCGACACGGTCGATGAACCCACGCATGCGTAATGTGCGCCCGTCGGGCAAAGCGACCTCTGCGGCTGGTTCTTCCTCACCGCTGTGACGATTGGTGAGGCCGAACGCCATCTCGACATCGTGGGGCAACGAGCGCCGGTGCGTTCGCATGTCGTTGTCGGAACGCAAGAAGGCATCGAGGTCGGCGTTGGTTTCCTCTTGCTTGATCGCCCACAAGATCGGGCGACCGGTTCGTCCAAGCCGTTCGAATTCGTCGTAACGTTTTTGGGCGATCGCAAACAGCCGCTCGCGATCGTCGCTCGACCATCGATAGTCGGGGCTATCGAATGCATGGGTCTGGCCCGGCAGCGATTCGCCAATGAAGTCCTCGAGGATCTGATGGACCAGGTTGCCGCGGTCCATGGCCGAGATCTCGGCGATCTCCTCAGGCCGATCGATCTCGCCTAGATGCAACAGCTGTTCGAAGAAGTACCGCCTCGGGCACTTCGCCCAAGATTCCAAACGGCTGGGGCTGATAGCAGAATCATCGGCCACGATGCGTGGAAGTTCCTGAGACGAGAGATCTCCCGTGAATCGGTTGAAGCCACTCAGCCGGGTTGCTTCAAGGTCCAGGCCTCGACGAAGTGCTGGGGCGATGGCGAACGGCGTGTCGTCGGCGAGGGGGTCGAGCCCGTGCAGCCGCGCGGCGTGGACCATGTGGAGTTGCAGCTCCGAAGACGACGTGGCCATCGAGGTGACTGCAGCGGCGGTGAGCGCATTCTGGAACGACCCGAGCTCGCGATGTTCAACACCGGGAACGGTGCGCCATGTTTTGGAGTTGACCGTCGGGTCCCCGCTTTGGTCCCGGGCCGCTTCCACCCACCAACGCGACATCGTACGCTCCCGGCCGGTGCGGTGGTCTCCGGCTGGCGAGACGAGGGTGACCGACTGGGTTCCGGCAGCGACCGCATGCAGGTATCGCTGACGCTCCTCTCGATTGCGGTCGATTCGGCTGGCGAGACCGCCATTGGTGTGCGCGCGTTCCGCATCTGGCAACAGCGTGTCTTCGCGGATTGGGCGCGGGCAGATGCCTTCGGCCAAGCCGACAATGAACACCTCATCGAGATCGAGCCCCACGGCCGAAGCCAGCGGGGCAACGAGTACGCCGCGGCCGAATCGCCCTCGGCGCCCGGCTGGCGCGTCGAGTTCGAGCTGGATGGCGCGCAAGAATGCAGCCGACGTGAGGTTTGGTTCGATGTCGTCGAGCACGGCGAGACGGGTCAGGATCTTCTCGACTCGGTCTGCGGCCGCCAGCTCAGTTTCGGGCCAACTCGTTCGGCGGTTCGGTTGAGGAAGTAGGGCGGCGAGGGTTTCGCTGGCCCATCGGGACCGTTGCGACCACGAGCGGCCGACACGTTGGGGTTCGGTCAGCTCGCCCAGCCATTGCACGAACGCGAGGAGTTCTGCGCCCGCTGTGCGTTCGCGTTCGAAGCCAGACCGGGCACCCGAGGAGAAGTCGCCGCGGTCTTCATCCAGCCGTTTCGTGATCGAATTCTGGTGTGCGCCGAGACGATCGACCCAGTCGTCGAGCCCGCTTACCACGCCGGCGATTCTTGAGATGTTCTCCCAGGGCCCCGAGCGAATTCGACGCCCATCGGGCCCGCGCAGCGGTGCGGCCTCCACCAACGCGAGCACGCCCTCGCGATCGAAGCGTTTGTCATCAGCTATCGACGTCGCAGAGTCGGCGAGCCCGAGCAACCGCAACAGGAGCCGCCCGACCATGGAATCGCCAAGCGTTCGGTGGTCGGGGCCAGCGCTGGGAATATCGGCTTGTGCGAACTGCTCGCGCACCGATCGCAAGTAGGGGGCGCGCACGGGCACGAACACGGCCATTCGGTCGAAACGCACGCCGCGTTCGGCAGCGTCGAGCACCTGGCGCACGACCGCTCGGACCTCTTCGTCGGGGTCTGCCGCTGCAAGCAGCGTTGCTGGGATGCAGCGCTGGGCGGGAACGACGGCGAGCGGCGACCCCGATATTGCCTCGGCCTGGGAACGCGTCGCGGCATCCACCTCGTCGTCGCCGGTAGTGGAAAACACCGCCGTGGTTGGCAGCTGCTCGGCGACGGCGGCGAGGAACTCGACCGCTGCGATGCCTTGGCCAAATGGGCCAGCGAGCACGATTGCTTCGTCGAGCGGCGCTGCGCGCACAGCCACGGTGGCTGCGTGCAGCACGGCGTATTCGTCGTGGAATCGAAGCGATGAACCCGATTGCAGGTGTTCGCCTACCGCCTCGACAAAGGCGAGCAAGTCTTGGGTGCGCGGCGAAGCGCGCTGGGCGAGTGTGCGCCGTTGCTCCGGCGGTAGTTCGGTGATTTCGCCGTATGCCCGGATGAGTGCGGTTTCGGTTGCGACGTGTTCGGCCACGGCCCCGAACCGGCCCGGGTCGGTGGATAGCACATGGCGCACGGCCGCGGCGAGAACGGGCGTGGTGAGCGGCCGTTGCCCCGATGCAGCAAGCGACGGTGCAGCAAGGATGGAAGCGAATTGGAACGGAGTCGAGAAGCTGACGTTGGCAATGCCCCGAGGGCCCACCTGGGCGCCATCGACGAGCTCGACCGAACCCAACATGCGCCGCAAGCTCAGCCCCGCGATGTTCGAGGGCACAATGACCCGAACGGCACGAAGGGGGTCGCCGCCCTTCGCTGCAGCGATGGCATCTCGAATAGCGAGTGTGTACGGACGGCCAGCGGCCACTTGGGAAACCATCATTGCTCGCAATCGTATGAGGCCCCTGTGACATTGTGGGGACCAACCACGGCGATCGCCGATTGCGACACGCCTCGACGCGAAATCGGGCAGACTCGTACCTATGGCCAACAACGTTCTCGGCAGTGAACTCCAAACCTGCAGCACCGACCCGCTCACCGGATTTACCCGAAACGGCTGCTGTGACCACCACCCCCAAGACAGTGGGTTTCACACGGTATGTGCCGTGATGACCGATGAGTTTCTTACGTTCTCCGCCGCACAGGGCAACGACCTATCTACGCCTCGCCCCGAATACGGATTTGCCGGGCTCAAAGCCGGTGACTCGTGGTGTCTGTGCGTGAGCCGGTGGGCCGACGCGTTCGAAGCGGGAACCGCCCCGCAGGTCGTGCTCGAAGCAACCCACGCGCAAGCGCTCGAATGGGTGGACATCGCCGACCTGCAGTCGCACGCCGCAGGGTCAGCCAAGGGCTAGGGAGCGCCCCGTATCCGCACCGAGGGCAACCGTCGCTGGTCGGCTACCCATCGATGCCGTAGAGTGTGGCCATGTCGATGGCACATGAAGAGTACGTCAGCCTCGTTACCTACACCCGCGACGGAACGCCCAAACCGCTTCCGGTATGGATCGTGGACCTCGGCGACAACAACGTGGCGTTCACCACCTGGGACGGCAGCTGGAAGGCCAAGCGCGTGGCCAACAACCCGTCGGTCACGCTGCAGCCCTGCGACCAGCGAGGCAACGTCACCGAGGGATCTGCCATCGTCGAAGGCACTGCACGCATGGGAACCGCCGCCGAGTACGCAACCGTGAGCGCCCTAGTCAAAGAAAAGTACGGCATGTGGGTGACGGCCGTGAAGATCATGAACAAGGTCCGCAGCGCGTTGGGTAAAGGCGGCCAAAGCAACTCGGCGATGATCATCACGCTCACCGACTGATTCAAACGTTCGCGCCGACCACCCCTCACTGTGGGCGGTGTAACGATTCATAGGCGTTTATGAACGAGTTGTTCTCTCATTCATATCGAAATCGACTCGAAGAGTTCACTACTATTCGCCCATGAAGACGAACACCCAGGTTGTAGTCATCGGCGGCGGAGTGGTCGGGGCCTCGATCCTCTACCACCTCACCAAAAACGGTTGGACCGATGTGGTGCTGCTCGAACGCACCGAACTCACTGCGGGCTCCACCTGGCACTCCGCCGGCGGCATGCACACGATCAACGGCGACCCCAACGTGGCCAAGCTCCAGAAGTACACGATCGAGCTGTACAAAGAGATCGAAGAACTCTCGGGCCAGGACTGCGGCATTCACATCACCGGTGGCGTGATGCTCGCCGACACGCCCGAACGCGCCGACTGGCTCAAGGCCACACACGCGAAAGGCCGCTACCTCGGGCTCGAAACCGAACTGATCTCGGTCGACGAAGCCGCCGAGATGCATCCGATCTTCGACAAGAAGTTCTTCGTCGGGGCCATGTACGACGCGCACGATGGCCACGTCGACCCCACCGGAGTCACCCACGCCTATGCGAAATGTGCCCGCCAGAACGGCGCCGAGGTTTACAAGGACACCTGGGCGCGAGGCATGAGCCGAGCCGCCGACGGCGGCTGGGATATTCAAACCATTCGAACCTCCACGGGAGAAGACCTCGAAACCATTCACTGCGAACACGTGGTGAATGCCGGCGGCCTGTGGGGTCGAGAAGTGGGCCGCATGGTCGGGCTCGAGCTGCCGATCTTGGCTATGGCCCACCAGTACATCTTGACCGAAGACCTACCGGAGATCGCCGAAATCAACCGGTCCACGGGCAAGGAGCTTCTCCACGCCGTCGACTTCGGCGGCGAAATCTACATGCGCCAAGAAGCTGGCGGGCTACTGCTCGGCACGTATGAGCCCAACGGCATCCCCTGGTCGAAGAAGCAAACACCGTGGGAATTCGGGATGCAGCTGCTCACCCCCGACCTCGAGCACCTCGCCGATCATCTGGCCACCGGCTTTGAGCACTTCCCGATCTTTCAAGACGCCGGTATCAGCTCGGTCGTAAACGGCCCATTCGTGTTCTCCCCCGACGGCAACCCGTGCGTCGGCCCAGTGCGTGGTCTACCGAACTATTGGTCCGCTACCGCCATCATGGCGGGTCTCAGCCAAGGCGGCGGCGTTGGCCTAGCCCTCGCCAACTGGATCACCGATGGCGACCCCGGCCACGACATTTGGGGCATGGACATTGCTCGGTTCGGTGACTTCAACACGATGGCCTTTACCGACACCAAAGTTCGCGAGAACTACGGGCGGCGTTTCCGGATCACGTTCCCGAACGAGTTCCTGCCCGAGGGCCGCCAACTGCAAACGTCCCCGATCTACGACAAGCTCGTCGATGCCAACGCCGTGTGGGGAAACAGCTACGGCCTCGAGTCGGCTCAATGGTTTCAAGCCGAAGGTGAAGAACCAGTCGAAGAGTTCACGTGGGGACGCAGCAACTCGTGGGATCAGGTGCGCAAGTCCACGCACGCGGTGCGAAACGGCGTTGGCCTGATGGAAACCACGGGCTTCGCAAAGTTCTCCTTGAACGGGCCAGGGGCGCGTGAATGGCTGGACCGCACGCTCGCTGGGCGAATCCCCAAGCCCGGGCGCATGTCGCTCACCCCAATGACCAACGCACACGGCAAGCTCATTGGCGACCTCACCGTGGCGTGCCTGCCGGCAACCCCAGGCGAGCCCGAAGGCCCGCTGTCCACGTTTACCGGCGGAGCAACGGGCAATACCACCGCGGACAACGAACAGTTCATGATGTTCGGCTCGGGCGTCGCAACCCGCTACTACCAGCGATACTTCGAAAGCCTGTTGCCGACCGACGGTTCGGTCACCTATCGAACGCTCGGATATGAGATGTGTGGCTTGTCGATTGCGGGGCCCAAGAGCCGAGAATTGCTCGAACGCCTCACCGACGCCGATGTGTCCGCAGACGCCTTCCGGTTCATGGCGTTCAAGGAAATCGACTTGGGCTGGGCCCGCGTGTACTGCGGGCGCGTGACGTTCTCCGGCGACCTCGGATACGAGTTCTGGATGCCGGCCAGTTACCAGCGTTACGTCTTCGATCGCCTCATGGAGGCCGGTGCCGACCTCGGAATCGAGCTGTTTGGCTCCAAGACCCTCGACTCGTTACGGCTCGAGAAAAGCTTCGGCTCGTGGGCACGCGAGTACCGGCCGATCTACGACCCGTTCGAGGCTAACCTCGGGCGATTCGTCGACATGGAAAAGGATTTCATCGGGCGCGACGCGCTCGTCGAGGTTGCCACAAACGGGCCGGCGCGCACGCTTTGCACCTGGACGGTGGATGTTCCCGCAGGGCCCGGCGTTGCCGACGTCATCGGCGATGAACCCGTATGGCTCGACGGAGAGGTCGTTGGCTGGGTCACCTCCGGTGGGTTCGCTCACCACAGCGACGTGTCGGTGGCGATGGGCTACGTTCCCACACAATTTGTCGACCGGGCCAGCGGCTGGCAGATCGAGATCCTCGGGGTGATGCGAGACGCCACGATGCGTCGTGAACCCTTGTGGGACCCCGCCGGAGAACGGATGCGCAGCTAGCGGTGAGTACACAGACTGGTTTCGACGCGATCATCTTCGATCACGACGGCACGCTCGTCGACAGCGAACCGATCACCCTCGAGGTAGTAGGTCAGATAGCGGTCGATGCCGGAGCCGAAATCTTGCCCGAAGACGTCGACCGGTTCGCGGGCGCAGACCTCCACGTCGTTTTTGCCGAAATCGAGGAACGCTCGGGCGCGCCGTTGCCAGCCGACATTTTCGATCAATTCCGAGTGCGTCAAACGGCGGCGATCAAGGCGGGACTCAACGAGATTCCCGGAGCGCATCGTCTGCTGTCCTCTATCCGCCTCCCGATGGCGGTGGCGTCGAACGCTCCGGTGAGCAAGATGGAGCTGTGTCTCGGGGCCACCGGGCTGCTCTCGTTCTTTGCCCCCGGGCATCTGGTAAGCGCGTACGACGTCAACCTGTGGAAACCGGATCCAGCCGTATTTGTGCGGGCAGCCCAAGTACTCAACGTAGAGCCGTCGCGCTGTGCAGTCGTTGAGGACAGCCAACCCGGCGTGCAAGCAGGGGTGGCTGCTGGAATGACAGTGTTTGCCCTCGACCCACACGATCGCTTCGCCGACGTTGATGGCATCACACGCGTGGCAAACCTCGACGAACTCGGCCCATTGCTCGCCGGCCCCTAACGAGCCCACGGCGACATCCAACGCACCGCACGACCAAGCAGTGGCGAACGTGGGGCTAGCGGCCAGCGTCCTTTAGCGAACCGGTCAGCATCTCGGTTTGGGCCAGGTCGCCCACGAAACACTGCACGGAGCGTTCGCCGTCTTCCCATCGTTTCTGGGGTGGCGCAAACGTCCACACCTCCCACGGCGACGTGTCGTAGTCGCCGCCCACGAAGGCGTCGTACTCGGCGGCACAGAATTCCTGCGCGAGCGCAAAAACCGCTGCGGCCCCCGGGTAGTCCATGTCGGGGAACACCGTGTCACCCACCGAGTACACCTCATAGGCGTGTGCATTTTCACAGTCGGTGGTTGGCACGACAAACACCGGACGGATCTCGTCATCGATCGGCTCAAAGAACTCAGAAATGCACTCGCCGGCCTCAAGGTTCGTCACCAGCGTGTTGTTCGACAACGCTGGTGCTATTCGGCTCGTGACCACGGCGAATACGCAGGCGACGACGACGAGTACGGCAACAACGATGCTCCGGTTCGGGGACCACCTACGGTCTGCGCCTTGCGGCGGGGCAGGCGGCAGCGAGTATTCACCGTTGACTTCTCGCGTTGACATCCCTTGGTTTTCGACTGACCCCAGGCGGGCGTGCATAGTTCGTTCGGTGCCCAAAACGAAAGAAACCTGGGCTCCATTGCCCAGGTTCCCTCGGATGTAACGATGTAGAGGACTACTCCTCGACAGCAGCTTCCTCGCCGCCACCGGCGCCAGGAATCTTATCGGTCACCGCGTCGAGCTTTTCTTGGGCTTCGTCGATCTTGCCGACGATTCCCTCGCCGCCTGGAACCTTGCTGGCCATTCCCTTCGCTTGGTCTGCAAGCCCTTCAGCCTTGTTCTTCATCTCATTGACTTTGTCGAACATTCCCATGATTAGTACTCCTGCCTACGGCCGCCGAGATTTCGAGCGGTCACTTATGTGTAGGGACGCAGACTGCCAACAACAAGTCGCGTCACCTTGCCTTTTACTCGGCTCATTGAACCGTTTTCATAAGCACTGGTGCACGATCTTTTCGTCGATTCTTGAAGTCCCCGGGTGGGCGGGTGAGACTGCCCCCATGGCAAATAGCCCGCACTCTCCTTCGAACGGTCCAGCGCTCTCCGACGCTCAGCGCTGGGACGGCCGATACGACAACGCGGCACTCCCGAGCGAAATCGCCCCGCACGAACTTGTGGCTACCGCGTTGGCGAACGTCGCGATACTGGCCCCTGTGCTCGATGCTGCGTGCGGGTGGGGCGACAACGGGCTTTGGCTCGCCAACCGGGGCGCTGCGGTAACCTTCGCCGACGTGTCGGCCGTGGCGCTCGCCGGGGTCGAAACCCGCGCCGCCGAGTTAGAGGTCGACGTGACGACAACGGGTTGCGATCTCACGAGTGAACCGGTTCCCGCCGGCCCCTGGGACGCCATCATTTGTGTCCACTATCTCGATCGGTCGTTGCTCCCCCGCCTCGCCGACGCGCTCGCGCCGGGTGGACGCCTCGTCGTCGCAATCGCCACGACGACCAATCGTGAACGACACGAACGGCCATCTGCGCGCTTCCTGATCGAGCCCGGCGAACTCGAAACGCTCGCTCCAACCCTCGACATCGTCGAGGTGAGCGAACACTGGCGAAAGAATGACGCGCACGAAGCCTGGCTTGTGGCAGCGAAACCAGGCCCGTAACGCCGATTCCCCCTAGGACAAGAATGCACCGAGCATTGCCGCGAATTTCGCTTGCGTTTCTTCGAGTTCGGACTGCGGGTCGCTTTGGGCAACCACACCAACACCAGCGGCGATCGTCGCCCGATCCCCGTCGATCTGTGCCGAACGCACCGACACCGCGAACTGTCCGTTACCCGATGCGTCGAACCAACCTGTGGGGCCGCCATAGCGACCGCGGTCGAACCCCTCGAGTTCTGCGATGAGCGCCAACGCCTTTGCCTGCGGAGCGCCGCCCAGGGCAGGCGTGGGGTGCACGGCCTGGACGAGTTCGAGAATCGATGCCGCTGGCTCCGACAACATACCCTCGACGAGCGTTCCGAGGTGATGCACGTTCGCGAGCGTTACGGTCGAGGGCTCCGGTTCGGCATCGACATAGGAACAAAAGGCGAGGAGCTCGGCGAGCAGCCAGTCGATCGTTATCTGGTGTTCAACCCGGTCCTTTGCCGACGCACGTAGCGACGCGATTCGCTCGGCGTCCACGCCTGCATCGGGCGAACGTGGCGCCGTTCCCGCCAACGGATGCGCCCGCACGACACGATCGATTCGGCTGACCAACAGCTCAGGAGATGCCCCGACGAACCCGTCGATGCAAAACACCATGGCTTCGGCGAAGCGTTCGGCGATACTCGTGACAATGGGGGCGATCGCGAACGATGCGTTGGCTCGTAAGCGCACCAAGCGGGCAAAGACGGCTTTTTCGAGGTCGCTGTTGGCGATTGCATCGCGTGCGACGGCGACCACATCGTCACGCCACGAATCAGCGGTCCGGTCGAGTGTCAGGGCAATCTCATTGGGCGTGTCATTGGGCGGGTCGGGGGCTGGTTGGGCAAGCAGTGACGCAACGTCTGCTTCGACGTCGGTTGGCGTGCGCCCATCGAGCGTTGCCAGGAACCGAACACCGAGGGATTCGCCGAGCACCACCGGTGCAACGAGTGCAAGGCCTTCGCCGTCGGGGTCGAACGGAAGCGACGCAAACGCCACCGGCCCGGTGCCCACAGCGGGAACGCCAGCGGCTCCGCCACACGGGGTTGGTGCTGCGGTCGCTGCCAGATGCTCGATGGCCGACGTCAACGACGCGGTGTCTGCGAGCGACAACGAAAGGCGGGTTGGCTCGCCAAACCCCACCAACGTGATCTCCGGCGACCGCCACAGCATCCCCGAGCGTGCGCCAACCTCGACGAGGTTGAGGTCAGCGAGTGGGCCGCCGTCGAGAAGAACCGTTGCAGAGGGCACACATTGAGCGTAAGGGGAGGCAGACTAGAACGGTGGAGCACAGCAGCGAACTCATCGTGCAAGCCGCCCCTGCACGCGTTTCCGCGGTTCTCGCCGACCTTGGCACCTACCCGTCCTGGAACGACCTCGTCACCGTCGCCGAACTAGCCGACGCGAGCGAAACCGACCCCGGCCCCGCCTGGTGGACCACGCTGCGGGCGCAGGTTGGGCCGTTCTCGCGTTCGAAACAGCTCCGACTCGTCCGAGATCAGATCGAGGAGCACGACGAACACTCGACGGTTCGCTTCACCCGCCACGAAGTGGACGGCCGCGAGCACGCCACCTGGACGATGGAAGCTTCGGTCGAACCGGTGGCGTCCATTTCGTCGGTGACGTTAACGCTTCGCTACTCGGGCGGGCTTTGGGTGCCGGCGCTCGGCGGCGTGCTGCACGCGGCGATCGAACGGGCCACCGAACGACTTCCCACCTATCTGGAGCAGACATGACGCAACCATTTCCGAACTTCGATGACGCCACTGCCCTCACGACAACCGACGAACTCGACGGCTCCGTCGCACAGTGGAACGGCCACATGACGACCAACTGGTCTATTGGGAGCGTTCCCAATGGCGGCTACACGGCAGCTCTGCAACTGCGGGCGTTGCTCGCCCACACCAAACGAGAGACCGCGAATTCGCTCACCACGCACTACTATCGCCCGACTATCGGTGACGCCCCCTGCACGATTCGCACCGAGATACACCGCGTCGGTCGGACCACGACACACGCGGAGGCCACGCTCAGCCAAGACGGAAAAGTTCGTGCCCGGACCACGGCGGTACTCGGCAGCTTCCCGGGCCCCGACCTCATCGTTCCCGTGGTCCCCGAACACATCCCCTCACCCGACGAGTGCCTCGATCGAGACCCCAAAATTCAGGGTCTGAACATGTCGTTGCTTGAATCGGTCGACGTGCGAATGGCCCCGTCGAGCGGTCCCCAACAAGCCGGCGAGCCGGCGCGGTTCGATGGATGGATTCGATTCCGCGACTCTCGGCCCAACGATGGGCTCGCGCTGGCATTGTTCGCCGACGGCTTTCCTCCCGCCGTGCTCATGCAGATGCCCAGCGCCGGGTGGGTGCCCACGATCGAGATGACTACCCACATTCGCGCCCGTGCCGCCGATGGCTGGATTCGTGGTGAGGTTACGACCGCAAACATTCAGGGCGGCACCTTGCTCGAAGACGTGCGCCTGTGGGACACCGATGGCCGCCTCGTGGCTCAAGCCCGTCAGCTCGCCCTGCTGCTCGGCTCGTAAACGCACGCGCTACCAGACGAGCGCAACCCACCCCAACCAGATGAGCACGATCAGCACCCCGATGCCGAACTGCACGAGCGTGCTGATGCCGAATCCCTTGAGGACCGCAATCGTGGAGTGCTTCGTCAGCTCCCAGTCGCGCTTTTCTGCGTACTCGGCAGCAGCAATCCCAATCACCGCACCGACCAGGATTCCGACGACGGGAATGACAAAGAACCCAACAATCGCCCCCAACCCCGCTGCAAGCTGAGAGCGCCCCGATGCCCCCGCCGAAGACGCGGCGCGCTTGGGGAGAAGCACCCCGAGAACCAAAGAAACAACCGTCAGCAGCGAGATGAGGACCATGGCGATCACCCCGGTGATATCGAAACCAACCGAGTACCCGTAGCCCAATGCTGCTACCCACATGAACAAAATTCCGGGCAGCACCGGGAACAACGTCCCGGCGAGGCCCACGAGCAACATAATGAGAACGATTCCGGTAACGGCAAGGTCAGACATTGGGGCCTACCGAGGGTGGTGTCGGCGACCAGATTCCCGAAGCGAAATGATCGATCGGGCCACGCCCGGAGCCGAGCGACCAGTCTGCGCCGCCCACGATACCCTCGTGCACATATTGGGTCGCAGTTTCGATGGCTTCCTCGAGTGATCGACCATGCGCCAAGAGCCCGGCGATCGCAGCGGAAAGGCTACACCCGGTGCCGAGCACATTGTTTGTGGCGATACGGGGCCGCCGCGAAACCGTCACCCCAAATTCTCCACAGGACACGTCGATCGATTGATCGCCCACGAGCAGCCCAGTGATGATCGCATGACTCGCTCCCATGTCGCGCAGGGCCATCGCCGCATCGCATGCCTGCTGTTCGTTTGTGATGGGAAGCGACGTGAGCAGTGCGGCTTCGGCCACGTTGGGAGTAATCACGGTCGAGCGACCAAAGAGCAGCTCGACATATGCCTCCGACATTGCGGCATCAAACAGTGGCGCGCCCTCCGAGGACACGAGTACGGGGTCGACAACGAGAAGGCCGAGGTGCTCACTGCGCTCCGCCACCTGGGCCACCACATCGGGCGAATACAACATGCCGGTCTTTGTGGCCGCTATCGAGAAATCGTCGATAAGTGCATCGATTTGTGCCCCAACAAACGGTGCGGGCATCGGCTCGACAGCGGTGATTCCGGTGGTGTTTTGCGCCGTCACGACCGAAACGGCGAACACGCCGTGAACCCCGTGTGCCGCGAACGACGCCAGATCGGCGGCCACACCCGCGCTTCCCCCGCTATCGGTTCCCGCAATCGTGCAGCCAATCGGTGGTGTTTTCACTGGTCCTCAGCGTTTCTGGGTGATTCTTGATCGCCTATTCACGCACAACCCTATGACAGATGGCACTATGGCAGTGGAACGTCAATCATGGCTGGCGCCGTTCCCCTCCTCGGCTCCAGCCATGATGGCGTTATGTGCGAGCCGAACGCCCCGGCCAGAAGAAGCCGGCGAGCGCCAGGATGACGCCGCAAACAATTCCGAGGAGCGGCCAATTGGGGCCTCCTCCGCCGGGCACCAGCGACGTGACCGAATTCGAGCTGTCTGGGTCGAAAAAGAACTGATAGGTGTCGGTTTGTACATCGCCGTCGGCAGCGATTTCGGTGTGGCGAACCACGTACGGGCCAGCGATCATGAGCGGTTCGAACTCGGCGACGGCAATGCGGTCCGCGCTCACCAACTCGGTATCGCCGACGGCGACTTCAAGGCCTGCAGGATCGGTCAACTCGATCTTGCTCGAAACGACATTAGCGATGAACGAAATTTCGACCCGGTCGACGGTTCCGCCGTAGGCGACTCCCATGGCCGGGGAGCGCTCCCAGACTTCGGTGTGGGCGGCGAGCGGAGCGGCTAGCCAAACGCTTGCGAGAACAACAAGGGCAACAAAACTCGGGAACGAACGCACGCTCGGAACCTTAGCCGAGGCAGATCAGTATCCGCCGGCTCCTGCGTCGGCGACGTGCGTGCCGCGGCAAAGCGACAATGCGTCAACCAAGTTGGTACGCATCGCGGTGATGTCCGTGGCGGCCACAACCATAGCAAAACCCCGTTCGAGGCGATCCTGGGCCGCCTCGGGGCTGGCATGGATGCCGGGAACGACGCCGTGGGCCCTGCATCGAGACACGATGTGATCGAGCGTGTCGAGGAAGGCTGGGTCGGTGGTTCCCCGACCAAGACCCATCGAGACCCCAAGGTCCATGGGGCCGACGTAGATCGCGCGAACACCTTCGGTGTCCAATATGGCGTCCAGGTTCTCCACGGCTTCGACCGTTTCGACCATAGGGATGATTTCGACATGGTCATTGGCCCGTTCGGAGTAGTCCGGTCCTTCGAGTGGAGCGACCCGAATCGGCCCGGAGCTGCGAGAGCCGAACGGTGCATACATACCCGCTCGCACAGCATCGTGAGCTTGCTGGGCGGTGTTGACCATCGGCACGATCACCGCCATTGCACCCGCATCGAGCACCTTGCCAATAATGCCCGGCTCGTTCCATGGCACCCGAACCGTTGCGGTGCAGTTGCCGAGGCTCAGCCCCTGCAACATGGGAACCATCGTCGAGTAGTCGATCATTCCGTGCTGCATATCGATGCAGACAAAGTCGTATCCGACTCCGGCCGCGACCTCGGCGGTAACCGACGACGGCACTCCAAGCCATGCGCCAATTGCTGGGGTTCCTGCGACGAACGCTTCACGAAGTGGGTTGGGGCGCATGCAGTCAAGTTAGCCCAATCGCCAATATTTCACGTGTCACACGCCCCCGACCACCAAAAGCGAGTCTTGGTCCCTAAGGTGGAAGGTCGAAGATCCTCTCGCCATTGTCCCCCGTTTGGCCGAGGAGGAATTGTTGGCCCCACCACGGTCGCCGCACTGCGTGTGCGTCGAAGTGCTGAGGCCGCAAGCGAAGGAGCACCCAATGGCAAAGCAACGCACCACATTCGCGAAACTGCAGCGAGAGCGCGCAAAGGCAGCAAAGAAGGCCGAAAAGCAGGCGGCTCGCATCAACGGCGGTGTTGTTCCCACCCCGGAACCTGAGCCTGTCGAAGAACTGCCGCCAACGGACCTCGATCTCGAATCCATGACGACCGTCGAGCGAATCTTTGCCGGTAAGGGTCGCTTGTCGGCACCCGAGCTGATGGCAATGACCGAAAAGATTCAGCGCATGCATCAGCGCGGCGAGCTCGACGATGATGAACTCGAGGACGCAAAGCTCGAGTTGCTCGAGCGCATCGAGTAACCACCCAGGCGGGCCCCGTGCCCGCTGTCGAGGTTCACAATCAGGCTGGGATCCCGGGACTAGCTAACCCGGTATTGCACCGCAGAACGCCCTGCCAACATCGGCCGGATCGTCTCCGCTATGACAGCTTGATGCTGCGCGTTCGCGCTGTAGGCGTGATACCCCGCCTCGTCGGCGAAGTCGGCGACTACACAGATGTCGAAGTTGCCGTCGTTCAGCCCAGCGTCTTGCCCAATCGAGTACGAGTGGATCTCGGGAATGACGGCTGGTAGCGCCGACAGAGCGGTGACGATCGCTGCTGCATTATCGTTCGTCGCTTCCGGGGTGAGTTGCATCATGACTACGTGGCGAAACATGGCCTCATGGTAGCCGTCACCGCCGGGCAACTCTCCTGCCAAAAAGAAGTCGACCCGCTCCAGGTGGCGGAACCTGAAGCGGGTCTAGTTGAAACAGGAGTGGCGGAACTCCGTAATCGTTTCAACGTTCAACGGCCGCCTTAGCTACTGACGCTGGGCGGCCACGATCTGTTTACATTATGTTAAAGATTGTACTCTGGCCGCGACAAATTGGGATACTCATCTCCACAGAAAATCGAGTTTCTGTCAGATTTTTACTATGAGTACGTCGGGTCCTGTACCGAGTAGGCAGACGGCCCCAAAGCTGAGCGTTGATCATGGCGGGCCGACAGGTTTTGCACCTTGCCTTCAAGGCAGTAAACGGCCCAGCCGTAAGCCACGAGCGCACAATCGATAATGAGGTGCACGACCAAGAACGCCCCCCACGTTTGCGCAAAGATGAACGTCGCCACTGCGGCCGCGGCGAGCGCCGTCAGCACGTCACGTCGTCTGCGCCGAGCCATGACCCGATTCGTGGGGGTGCCCCATCTCGAAGTGAACGAACCGGGTACAGGGAGGCCGACCCCGTAGCCCGAGGTCAAGGCTTGACGGGCCCACGACCAGGCGAGGCTGGCCCAACCGAGCGCGATAATGAGGACGACCAAGAACATCATGGGTTGAGAAATGACTCTTTTGCGTGGGCCAAACGGCGGGCTTCGGAACGGCGAAACCTTAGCGGTCGATCACGAGACGGGTGTGGATGACTCGCGGCGATACGTGCCGCTCTTGCCACCGGTCTTTTCCCATAGCGACACCGACGAGATGGTCATCGACTTATCCAGCGACTTACACATGTCATAGATGGTCAACGCGGCGACGGAACACGCCGTAAGCGCCTCCATCTCGACGCCGGTCAGACCCACCGTCTCCACCGACGCCTCGATGTCGATGTGCGCCTCGCCAACGACGAAGTCGACGGTAACGGCGCCAATGAGCAGCGGATGGCACAGCGGCACGAGCTCAGAGGTGCGCTTAGCCGCCTGGATTCCGGCAACGCGGGCAACGCTGAGCACATCACCTTTGGCCACGGCGCCGTCGGCGACTGCAGACGCCGTATCGGGAGTCATATCGACCCGCCCCTTGGCGATCGCCCGCCGGTGCGTCGCCTCCTTTTTCGTCACGTCTACCATGCGCGCTCGGCCGCTTTCGTCGAGGTGCGTGAAACCGTCATGGACCGACATATCAGCCTCCGATTTGGCTCATGTTGCGCTTCGGCCGAATGAAGTGCACATCCTCGATGCCGTGACCTGCCCACTTATCGTGAACGGCGCCTTCAATAATTGCGGCCAGGTCGTCGTTGGACGCTCCCGCCCGCATCGCGTCACGCAGGTTGTAGTCGTTGATCGCGAACAGGCAATTCCGGAACTGGCCGTCGGCTGTCAGCCGAATCCGATCGCACGTGTCGCAGAACTTCTCCGTGACCGTCGCAATCACGCCGACCTCACCGTTCCCGTCTAGGTACCGGTAGCGGGTGGCGGGAGCCGACGTGCGTTCGATGGCCTCGATCGGGAACGCCTCATTGATTTCGTTCACGACGCGTTCAAGGGGAACGACGCGTTCTGGCCCCCACTGCTCATCCGCGTCGAGCGGCATGAACTCGATAAATCGAACCATGACGCCCTTGTCCCGGCCGAACCGGGCAAAGTCGACAATTTCATCGTCGTTGATGCCGTTCATAAGCACGACGTTGATCTTCACCGGATCGAAACCGGCAGCGATCGCCGCATCGATTCCGCTCAACACGCGATCGAGATCGTCTCTGCGGGTCAGCTCGAGAAATCGGTCCTGGTGCAGCGAGTCGAGCGAAATGTTCAACCGCTTCAGGCCCGCAGCCCGCAACTCCTCGGCAACGAGAGGCAGCGACACCCCGTTTGTGGTCATCGCGAGATCAACGCCCAGCGGGGCCAACTTGGAAACGAGACGACCGAGATGGGCCCGAACGGTCGGCTCGCCACCGGTGAGCCGAATACTGTCGACGCCATAGCGCTCAACGGCGAGCGTTGCGATGCGAGAAATCTCCTCAAACGTGAGCAGCCCCTCGCGTGGCATCCAGACCATGCCCTCTTCGGTCATGCAGTACTGGCAGCGGAAGTTACATCTATCGGTGACCGCAATCCGAAGATCGCGATGCGCTCGCCCAAACGTGTCTACCAGTTCCATTGACTAAGACTAGATGCGCTCACGGAATTCGGAAAGCCGCCCCCAACACCGATCAACCTCACCATGGCCCCGGTGCGCGGGAGAAAGCTAGCCTGACATCGTGATTCCTCTTTCCGAAGCTCGTGAGTTCGTTCTCTCCAAGTGCGTGCCTGGCCCAACAGTCACCGTGCACGTCGATGACGCGGCGGATCTGGTGACCGCCGCCGACATCGCTGCACAAGGACCGATACCGCCGTTCGATAACACCGCAATGGACGGGTTCGCGGTGCGTTCGGCCGACGTGGCCAATGCTCCGGTGACGCTGCAGATGGTGGGCACGATTGCGGCTGGAGCCGCCCCCGACATCACCGTCGGCCACGGAGAGGCGGTACGGATCATGACCGGTGCCCCGATGCCGCCGGGAGCAGACGCCGTGGTCATGGTCGAACTCACCAAGATGGCAGCGGACGAAACGTCCGTTGAGATCGCCAAGTCCGTTCCCGTTGGCAACCATATCCGGCCGACCGGTGACGACGTGCAAGCGGGTCAGGTGGTGTTTCATGCTGGAACCCAATTGCGCCCGGCGCATCTTGGCGTGTGCACGTCGATCGGCGTGTACGAGATACCGGTGATTGCCCGGCCGCGAATCGGAGTCATTTCCACTGGCGACGAACTCGTCGATGGCCCGAGGCCGCTCGGCGTTGGGCAGATTCACGACTCGAACCGCCACACGCTGCTCGCACTCGTCAATGACATGGGAGCGACCGCCGTCGACCTCGGGCTCGTCCCCGACGACGAGGAGTTGATTCGCGAAGCCATGATGGCGGCTGCAGCGTCGTGCGACGCCGTGGTCACCAGCGGAGGCGTATCCATGGGCGACTTCGACTACGTCAAGAAGGTGTTGACAGAAATTGGCGATATGCGATGGATGCAGGTGGCGATCAAGCCCGCAAAACCCCTGGCATTCGGCACGGTTCGGGGCACCCCAATCTTTGGACTGCCCGGAAATCCGGTGTCGTCAATGGTTTCGTTCGAACTCTTCGCACGTGCCGGAATCCGAAAGATGATGGGCCACAACAACCCGATTCCTTCACCAGTGCGGGGCATCGCGGGCGCCGACATGGGCCGCGGGCCCGACGGCAAGACCCACTTCGCCCGCGTGCACGTCACCGTGCGCGACGACGGGCGCTACGAAGCCAGCTTTTCGGGCGCTCAAGGCAGCCATCAGCTCTCGGCGATGGCTGCCGCAAACGCGCTCGCCGTCATCCCGAGCGGCGACGGCGTCGCGAAGGGCGAACCCGTCGACCTGCTCTTGCTCTAACACCCAGCTGGTGTCGCAGCCCCAGCTGGTGTCGCAACGCCAGGCTCGACGACGCTGACTACAGCTCCGCGGCGATTGCCTTCACGAGCTGAGCGAAGTCCGCTCCGAGCTCGGGGTGTTGCAGCCCAAGCTCAACCTGGGCACGCAAGAAGTCGAGCTTTTGCCCGGCATCCCAGCTGCCATTATTGTCGATCACGCCGTAGAGGCCGGTGGTGTTCGCGATCTGTGCCATCGCATCGGTGAGCTGAATCTCGTTGCCGACACCGGGCTTGGTCTGGTGCAAGTGCTCGAAGATGTCGGGTGAGAACAGGTAGCGGCCCATCACGACACGGTTCGACGGAGCATCTTGCATTGCGGGCTTCTCGACGATGTGCGGAATCTTTACGATGCCTTCAGCGATCTCTTCGGTTGCCGCACAGCCGTAGCTGCTCACCTCGTCCATCGGCACTTCGCGCAAGGCCACATTCGAACAGCCATACTGCTCGTAGGCGTCGACCATTGCCTGGACCGTGCCGCCTCGAGAAATCATCAGCTCGTCGGGCAGAAGTACCACGAACGGCTCATTGCCCACGTGCTGTTCGGCTTGCAGCACTGCGTGACCGAGCCCGAGCGGTTCTCCCTGACGGGTGAAATGGAACTTGGCCATCTCGGCGATTGCAACAACCTCTGCGAGGGGACCGGTCTTGCCCTTGCGCTCGAGCAACGTTTCGAGCTCGAAGTTGCGGTCGAAGTGATCTTCGAGCGCCTTTTTGGCCGTGCCGGTAATGATGAGAATGTCGTCGATCCCTGCAGCAACCGCTTCTTCCACCACGTATTGGATCGCTGGCTTGTCGACGATCGTCAACATCTCTTTGGGTTGCGATTTTGTCGCCGGCAAGAAGCGGGTTCCAAGACCGGCGGCGGGGATTACAGCTTTACGAACTCGTGACGTCATACCTCTCCGTCGGCAGCGACCTCAACCAACCTTAAGTTCTTCGCCAGAAAGTAGCCGAGCAATGTTCGCGCGATGACGAACCACAATGACCCCGGCAACAATGCCCGCAGCGACGACCTCGGCAACATGTTGGTGCATGAGCAGCACCCCACCGAAGAACAGCGCAGTAACGCTGAGCGAGCCAACCGATGCCTGCTTGGTGGCCTTTACCACCAACAAGAACACTGGGACCATGACCAAACAGAGCACCGGGAACAGCGGAATCGCTCCCCCGCCACCGGTCGCAACGCCCTTGCCACCGTTCCCGAATCGGGCGAAGGGAATCACATGCCCGACCGTGGCGACCGCCCACACCGCAACCGCCCACGGCCGATCGAGCAGCAGCATCGTCACGAGAACTGGCACGAGGCCCTTCAACACATCGATAGTGACGGTCAAGAAGCCATATGCGGCACCGGAAATCCGGTACACGTTCGACGCTCCCGGGTTCCCGGAGCCTTCCTTGGAGTGGTCGTGTCCAGACAGCCGGCCAACAGCGCTCGCAGTCGGGAACGACCCGGCGAAGTACGCCGCGAGGAGCAACGCTGCCCCAACCATGGTGTCAGTCACATCGACATGTTAGGTCAACGACGAGCGGGAACACCGTCTGTGAGGTTGTTGTTAACCGAATGAGGCCCAATACTCACAATGCGGTTTTTGCCACAATCGGAAAGAACACACGAAACGCCATGCCTACCTATCAGTACCGTTGCAAGCAATGCGGAGAAGAATTTGAGAAGGTGCAGTCCTTCTCCGACGACTCGATTCCCAAGTGCACCGGTTGTGGAACCCGGTCGAAGAAGAACGTGACGAAGGTCTTTGGCGCGGTAGGAATCTCGTTCAAGGGCGGCGGCTTCTACAAGAACGACCACGGAAAGAAGAGCCCATCGACGTCGGCTGGTTCGTCAGCGAAGTCGAGTGATTCATCGTCGAAGAAGGACTCGTCGTCATCGGGCGATTCGGGAGCCTCGTCGTCTTCATCGTCGCCGTCGTCGGACTGATTCAAACCGAACAGCTCCCCGGCAACAACTCCGTCTAACGACGGGCGATAACGACGCGCCCGTCGAGCGCAGCGATCGCAAGCGTTTCAACCTCGGGCGCGGCCACCGACAACGTCACCGCTTCGTCGTTCAGGCCAACGACCATCGCACTCGATTCCAGCCGACGCACACGATCGGCCCCTGAATCCGGCGACTGCTCAACCACGTAGAGCTCTGTTTGATCCCCAATTCCGAGCGCTGGTACTGAGGCGTCGAGGGGAATGCTTACGGCCCGGAACCCTTCGCGCAACGAAACGGAGTGCGCGGTTGCATCGACATCGCGTTCGGTGACGACGTCACCGGGCTGGAGCTCGCGAACCATCACCTGCCCGTCGGATGGAAGCGCTCCAAGCGCATCGGTGACGAGCACACCGATAGGGCGATCCTCGACATGCCACGACACCGAATCGATCGGATCACCCACGGAAACGGGCTCGTCGATCACCACCACGGGTGTGGTTGTCCCCCACCGTGCTTCAATACCTCGAGACCGGGCGTTTGCGCCGAACACCGTCGCAACCGCAACGACGAGGGCCAACAGCCGCAGCGCCCGGCCTGCTACACGATGTTGCCGCATTGCATTGCGCAATCGGGCGAGGCGCAACCGCAATGGGAAGGGCAACCACCGCCACGGTTGACGAAAACGTACGGGACTACGGCCAAACTTCATTGCAACGACACTTCCTCTTGCGCTCTTCGATGAGCTCGGTAACACCCCGTACGGGCACTGGTGGGGGAAGTCGTTGCGTGCGTGCACGCACCGATAATTTGTAGCGCCTAGCGACAGTCGGTGACGTATTGGGCGGCGTTTGTGTCGACCGACTCCCAACCGTCAAAGTCCAGCGACGAGCCAACCGGCATCGTTGCTGCTTGAGCGAGGGAGGCACAGCGGGCGACCTCCACCGGCTCGCCGTTGCTCACATGAAACGACGCCATCTCATTGGCAACGATGAGCGGGATCAACACACCAAAGCGCTGATCGGCGGGATCGCCGATCGGTTCGCACGAATCGATCTGCGCAGAATTACCGGCGGCGACAACTCGAATCGCTGCCGCCTCGACGACGTTCATGAACTCGTCGCGGTCGCTATCGCTATCGAAGAACAGGGCAAACCGAACGCATGACTGGCCGTTGTCCACGAACGCAGCGAACGCGTCGTCGTCATAGCCAACAATGGCATCGAACGCACGCTGTGCGCCGACGACCGGCGCCAGAGCCTGAAACCATACGAGGGCCCCAAGGTCCCCATCTGCGCCCTCGCTACCGTCGGGAAGCACCATGGCTTCTTGCCCGTCGATGCTGGATCGTCCCGCCGCCCCAAAAACATCGACGAGGCGCTCTGTCGTGCCGGCGTCCTTACCGCGAAGAATGCGGTCCAGGGCCTCGTTGCCCCCGTTGGCGATGATGGCCTCTACCGCTGGCCGTCCGACCGCGTACGACGCAAAGAACGACGCGTCGAGAAAGCTGTTCGGGGGATCCAGCCATTGCGCTTCCCCGTCTCCGTCGGTGGCCTCGTAGTAGGCGTCGCGTTGAGCGGCTGGTAGCGAATCGAGCCATTTGAGCGCAATGCGTTCCGCATCACCTTCGATCAACGCGGTGCGAGTGGTTTGACCGTCGGCGGATTCGAACGAACCGAACAGCATGCCGTGCTGGTCCTGTAGCGCGTGCACCAGCTCGTGCACGATCGTCATCGACAGCGCTACCCCGGACTCACCTTCGGGCAACACAATGGTTTCGTCGAACGGCGAATAGAAGGCTCCGGCGTTCTCGAGAAGTGTCTCGGTGATCTCCTCGTCGAGCGATTCGTCGGCCAACGGCTCGACAAGTCCGAGCACGCGATATGCCTCGGCCCAAGGATCGGCTTTGGGCCCGGGGTCCGACGATTCCCCGTCGAGGGCGTCGAGGTCGTTCGATTCGAGGTCGGCCGAAATTTCTTCGGCGATATCGGCCCATCGCACGTTGACCGGGTGCTCGAAGGCGAGACCGCGTTCGGTTTCGATGAACGCGATGTAGGGCTCGAGCGCAGGGTCCCAGGTTGCGGGCTGGCTCGATCGATACATCGCGAAGGCGCCGACGACTACCGCGCTGATTACCGCTGCGGCGACGCAGATTATCGCTGCGGCGACGCAGATTATCGCTGCGGCGCCACCAGGAACCGCTGCGGCGCCACCAGGAACCGCTGCGGCGCCACCAGGCACACGGTTGCCGGCCGGCCACCCCATGTGACTAGCCGATCGTATTCGTGGCGAGTAGCGCAAAGGCGATCACGCCGACCGCAATGCGATACCAGCCAAAGACCTCAAAGCCCCTGTCGTTGAGCCAGTTCACCATCCACTTGACAGACGCAACCGCCGAGACAAACGCCACAACGAGACCGATCATTGGGGTCCCGATGCCGAACGTATCGATGAGCTCCTCGCCGCCCTTGAGGCCCTCGTACGCGGTGGCGGCCGTCAACGTGATCAGACCGAGCAGGAAACTGAACTCGACGGCGGCACGCAAGGACAACCCGACGAGCACCGAGGCAATGATCGTGATCATCGAACGGCTCACGCCCGGCCACATCGCAAGCGCCTGAATCAGGCCGATGACCACCGCGTTTTGCCAGGTGAGTGATCCGAGTTCACGGGTGGTTCGGTCGAACCACCCAGTGCGGCTCAAACCAATGATGACGAGGCCGCCGAGAATCCATGCACCCGCGATTGGTGAAACCCCAAAGAGGTTCTCTTTGATGACCTCACCGATCGTCAGCCCGATCGCTGCCGTGAACGCAAACGCAATCAGGACGGCGATCAGGATCTTGCGCCCCTCTTCGCTCCGACCGAGCAAGCCGTCAATCATCTGGCGGATGCGTTCCCAATACAAAAACAGCACGGCGATGATCGCCCCCACCTGGATACAGATGGCGTAGGTGTTGATGGCGTCCTCGCTGGCTTGGGTCTCGTTCAAACCGAGCAGTTCGTTGGTGACGAGCAGGTGGCCGGTGGAGGAGACGGGCAGGTACTCGGTCAACCCCTCAACCAACCCCAAGATCACGGCCTGCAGGATCGTCAGTTCGACCACGGCTCCCTCTTGGATTGCCGTAGCGCCTGCGGGAGCCGTTGCGAGAAACCAGAAGAAGAGCACGCCGCCACATGCGAGGACGGTACGGCGAGTCATGTTAGGGACCATCGGGAACAATCGGCGAAATTGGTTCGACATATAGGTTTATGCTCCACTCAAGGACACGTCAGCGATCGCCAACGAAACGGGGCCAGACCCACCTGGCTGCCACTCAGTATCGGCTCCAACGGCCACGATGTTGGTCAACATCTTTTGGATGGTGCTCGCAATGGTCGCTTCCCGCACCGGTTCGGCGAGGACGCCGCCGCGGATCATCAGCCCTTCGGCCCCGACCGAGAAGTCGCCACTGATCGCATTCACGCCCGAATGCATGCCGCTCATCGAGGTCACGAGAATGCCATTGTCGACCGACCCGATCACCTCACTCAGCGTGCCGGTGCCCGGCGCCACGATGACGGCGTGCGAACCGACACCGGGCGAGGACCGGTATCCGCGAACCGCGTTGGCGGTCGTGCCCTGGCCGCTGCGGCGACCGGTGTAGGTGTTGTGCAAGAACCCGTCGAGCACGCCGTTGCTGATGAGCCGACGTGGGCCACAGGTTTGGCCTTCGGCGTCGACGGACGTGGCGCCAAACGAGCGGGAATCGGTGGGGTCGTCGATGACGGAGAGCAGCGGTGATGAAATCATCTCCCCCACTCGATCGAGAAACGGAGTGCGCCCCTTTAGCATTCGTTCACCATTGAGCATGCCGACCACGATGCCGATGATGCTCGAGGCCATTCGGGGCTCGAGCACGATGGTTAGCTTGGCCGATTTTGGTTGGGTCGCCCCGAGAAGACGCGTCGCCCGGTGCACGGCGTCGTTGCATGCCTTGTCGATCGAAAGGTTGCCGGGACCGAAGTCCACGTCGTAGCCGCCCGCAATCTGCGTCTCGTCGCCGTCCTTGGCCATCGCAGCGACCGAAACGTGTGCGCCGGTGCCACGGTCGACGGCGCTCACGCCCGTGCTGGTCGCCAATGCCATCTCGCCAGAGCTGTCGGCGTAGGTGGCCGTTCGAACTCCGGTGATGCGCGGGTCTGCCCCGAGCACACGTGCCTCAAGGTCGATCGCCATCTGTACCTTGTCGGCGGTCGGCATGGATTCGACCAAGTCGTCCCAATGGTCGTGCACGATCGGCGTTCCGCCGTCGGGGGTGCTGAGCGACACCCATTCGTCGGGTTCGGCAAATGCCCGGTTATCTCTCGCTTCGGCGAGCGTTTCGGCGACCACATCGTCGTCGAGGCTGCCGGCATGAGCGAAGCCAACCCGCCCATCGGCGATCACCCGAATGCCGATTCCCGCAGACGTCGCGGACGTGAACGCCTCGACTTGCCCGCCATAGGCCTTCACTTCGGTAGAGCTGCCGCGGGACACAAACGCCTCGACTTGCTCGTTTGAATGTGCTTGGTCGGCGACACGTTCAGCGATTTGAAGCAGCTCTGACATCTCGGTAAGCCTACGATCATCTACATGTCGTGGTGGTTGTGGTTCGTGATTGTCGTATTCGTCGTCGTGTGTGTGATTGGTGTGCACGACCTTTTCCAAAGGAAACACACGATCCTTCGTAATTTCCCGGTCATCGGCCACCTTCGGTATCTCATCGAAAAAATTGGCCCGGAGCTACGCCAATACATCGTTGCGAACAACGACGAGGAACTTCCGTTCAGCCGGGACTCTCGACGATTTATCTACGCGTCGGCCAAACGCGAAAATTCCTACTTTGGCTTTGGCACCGACAATGACCTTGACCAACCCGGGTACGTGCTGTTTCGCCACGCTGCGTTTCCCCACGACCCGCCCGCTGACCCCGACCGGCTTCCCATGAGAAAGATCATCGGGGAAAGCCACGGACGCGAGCATGCGTTTACGCCCGAGTCCGCCGTGTTTATTTCGGCCATGAGCTTTGGGTCGCTGTCGGCCCCCGCGATCGAATCATTGAATCGGGGTTCGGCGATCGCCGACTGCTTGCACAACACGGGCGAAGGCGGAATCAGCACGCACCATCGTCACGGCGGCGGGCTTATCTATCAGATCGGCACCGGGTACTTCGGGTCACGCAATCGAGACGGCACGTTCTCCATCGACGGAATGCTCGAATCCATCGATGGCGCCAACGTCGAGGCGATCGAGATCAAGCTGAGCCAGGGCGCAAAGCCCGGGCTTGGCGGGGTGCTGCCGGGAGGGAAGGTCACACCGGAGATCGCGGCAGCACGCGGCGTAGAGGTTGGGGTGACCGTCAAGAGCCCGAGCAGGCATCGTTCATTCCACGACGTGGCCTCGATGATCCGCTTTTGCGAAGAAATCGCGTCGGCGACCGGTCTGCCCGTCGGGATCAAATCAGCGGTCGGAGAGAAGGCGTTTTGGCGCGAACTCGCGGATGCGATGGCAGCGTCGGGGGCCGGGCCCGACTTCATTAGCGTCGACGGAGGCGAGGGAGGCACCGGGGCAGCGCCCCTGCCGTTCAGCGATCACGTCGCGCTGCCGTTCCGCCAAGGCTTCGCCGAGGTCTATCGCGCCTTTGCCGAACGCAGCCTGCACGAACGCGTTGCCTTTCTCGGAGCGGGGCGCCTCGGGCTGCCCACCGAGGCAATGGTCGCAATGGCCATGGGTGTCGACGGCATCGGGGTTGCCCGAGAGGCCATGATCGCCATTGGTTGCGTCCAGGCCCAAAAGTGCCACGACGGACATTGCCCAACCGGAATCGCAACGCAAAATCGCTGGCTCACACGCGGCCTCGACCCGACGCTCAAATCGGTTCGGGTCGCGAACTATGTGGCCGAGCTGCGCCACGAGATCAACCGGTTGTCCAACGCTATGGGAGCGGAACACCCCAGCCAGGTCAACCCCGACAATGTGGAGATCCGCCTTGGCGCAAACCACGTGAAGCCAATTCGTGAGGTCTACGGATATGACCGCAGTTGGTAGTAGACAAGGAGGCATGGCTTACACGGTTCTGCTTCTGAATGGACCCAACCTCAACCTGTTGGGAACGCGTGAAACGCACGTGTATGGCACGACGACCCTCGACGACGTCGTTGCCGAGTTGTCGGCACACGCCGCAACCCTCAACGTCGCGATCGAGGCGTACCAGTCCAACATTGAAGGCGAACTGATCGACCGGTTGCACGCAGCCCGTGGCGCTGTCGACGGAGTCGTGTTCAACCCCGGAGCGTTCACGCACTACAGCTATGGGCTGCGCGATGCGATTTCGGCGACGGAGCTTCCGGTGATCGAGACCCACCTGTCGAACGTGCACGCTCGCGAAGAATTCCGGCACCAAACCGTGCTCGCCGGCGTGTGCCTTGGCGTGGTCGCCGGGTTCGGGCCCCACAGCTACCGTGTGGCGTTCGACGCGCTTGTTCAGCATCTGAGCCAATGACCCCCGCCGGTAACCAACCGTTGCCCGATGGCGCCAACATCGTCGTGACCGGGTTCATGGGCACCGGCAAATCGACGGTTGGTCAGATAGTGGCCGAGCGGCTCGGCTTTGTCTTCGTGGACACTGACGCCCTCATCGAAGAGCGCCACGGCCCAATCGTCGACATCTTCGCATCCGCTGGCGAGGTCGCCTTCCGAGAGATGGAACGACTCGTGGCGCACGAACTCGCGCAGCGCTGGGGTCTCGTTATCGCAACTGGCGGCGCGCTACTGCTCGACGAGTCCAATGCACTGGCGCTATCGGCGACGGGCCACGTGTACTGCCTGACGGCTACCGTCGACGAGCTGCTGCACCGGCTCGCTCCTGGTGCGGAACACGGTAAGCGCCCGCTGCTGGCCACCGACGACCCGGCAGCCGCAATCGGCGCACTCCTCGACGAGCGCGCCGATGGGTATGGGGCGTTCGAGCAGGTGCCGACCACGGGCCGATCGGCGGACGAGATCGCCGACGACATCATCGGGCGACGAGAAGCGACCCGACTACCCGCCTAATTTCGGTTGCGTTGCGTTGGCGCTACCCCAGCTCGATTCGGGCGTACTCGGCGGTGTCGGCATTGTTGCTCATCCACCCGTCGAGGGCGTCCATCTCCGCACCGGTCGGTTCACGACCCTCCATTTCGAATGCGTAGAGCTCCATAGGTGGCTCATTCCACGTATGGCGCACAACGATGAGCTCGTCGTCTCCGACAGCAACCGGTTCGATGTCGTGCGACTCGGGGTTGGTCACGAGGAGTGGATCAGTGAGCTGGGTCCACGAGCTACCGTCTGCAGAGAACCAAACCTCGGTGCCCCATTCGGGTTCAGCGAAGTCCGCTTCGGATGAGGGCACTTCGATTGCGCTGTATGCCTTCTCAAAATCCTCGTTGGTGAAGGTGACGAGATCCTCGCCCGTCTCGGGATCGAGGAACGTCGGCGTATCGGAAATGGGGTTCACCCGCACAACACCCTCGATAGCACCGTCGCCCGATGCGTACAGCTGTTCTTCGGAGAGCACATAGACAACGGCCCCGTCGGTTCCCGCGAGCACGACCGATTCGCCGTCGACGCTGGTGTAGTCGATCGTCAGCGTGTACCCGTCTCGCTCGACCACGACGGGAGGCTCTTCGTAGATTTCCTCCGAGCCATAGTCATAGGGCTCGAGCGGTCCGTTGAGGTGGAGCACTGCGCCCGCCGGGCCAGCGATGACATTGGCATGTGCTTCGAACAGCTTCGTCGGCACGTCGGCCCGCTGCCAGGTTGCGCCTACATCGTTAGACACGAACGCTGCGGGCGTGGATCCCTCGCTGTATCCCGAGATGAGCAATGTGTCCCCGAACGCCGCAAGTTGTCCGCTGAAACCGTTTGGCAGCGACGCCGCTTCGGTCCACGTTGTGCCATCGTCGGACGTGAGAACGATGGCCTGCTGTGTTGCCTCCGTGTAGGTCATTACCGGCAGCACAAACGTGCCGCCGACCTCGACGATCGAGCCTGCATGTCCGGCAACGGGCAGCGTCGAACGCTGCAATGGGCCCGACACCGGGCCGGAGAGGACGAGCGATTTCGAGGCGGGCTCCTCGACATCGTCGTAGTAGTTTTCGAGTGCGCGGAGTTCGCCGTATGCGGGATCCGACGCGGTAATCGTGGCCAGTGGTTCTCCGGTTGGGCCACCCATGAGCTGGTTGAATTCTTGTTCGATGGCCGCTCGTTCCCCATCCGACGTCGCCGCGTCGTACCGACGTTCAAAGTCTTCGAATGCATCTTCGGAGAACTCCTCGCCGGGAGCTCCGGAATCACACGAGTTCACCACGATCGAGTCTTCGCGGTATTCGAGCCCGCAGAAGCTCTCCACGTTTGTTTCGTTCAAGATCCCAGCGTCCGCAAGGATCCGATACTCGTTGGGTCCCTCGTCGAAGGCCTCGCCCACGATCACCACACCGGAATCGTGCATGGCCAAACCCATCACCGACAGGTGCGTGCCGTCATCGTTGCCAAAGTCCAGCTCGGTGAGTGCCCAGTTGGTGAGATCGGTGGACACGGCAACCGAGTAGTCGGGGTCTGCGACGCCCATCATCATCGACATGTCGTCTGGTTCGTCCCAGTGCTCGACCAGCATCGCGAACGTGCCCTCGTGTTCTACGAGCAGCCAGGCGTTGGCGTCAGCTCCAAGACCCCTCACGGAGCGAGTTTCCCAATCGGTGCCGTTTGTCGACGTCTCGATGCCCAGCCCGTCCTGCGACATGCCGATTCCGACGAAACGACCATCGGCGAAAACCACCGAGTGAGGCCCCCCGTAGCCGAAGTCGCCGCTGCTCTCCATCATGGTCTGTGAGGCCATGTCGTCCTCAGCGTCGCGAGGCGCCAGAGTAGTAGAGGAGTCCGAAGACGTTTCGTCTCCAGCATCGGGGTCTTCGCTGTCGCCCACGCTCTCGCTCTGCTCAGCAGCACCGTCATCGAGATCATCTGACGCCAAATCGGTTGGGCCCCGCCCAGCAAAGACAATTGCGGCGGCAATACACGCGCCTACCACAGCAACCATGGCCACCAGGCCGAGCCACTTTCCCCGGTTCGAAGATTTGCCATCGACCAGGTCGACGTCCACCTCGTGAAGGTCACTGTGTTCCGCTGCACTGCTCACGTAGGGCCCCTTTTGCCACTCTTCGTATGAAGTTCTTCGACGAGTCTCGCAGAAACCTCTAGCAAAATCTTCTCGACCAGCCTTCGGACCGCGCCGCCCACTGGGTATCGCTGTGGGTTAGCGAGCGTTCCGACGGCGACCCAAGGGCCTTGCCGATCCGGTTGCCAGAGAGGCCACAAGTGCCGTCCAGCCGGTTTGGTGGCTTGCCCCGAGCCCCTTTCCAGAATCACCGTGGAAGTACTCGTGGAACAACAAGCGGTCGTGCCACGGCCCGCCGGGCCGGTAGAGGTCGTGGTCCGGGGCCGACGGGCGAACGCCCTCCTCGTCGGGCTCGAACAACGACACGAGACGGTCCGCGAGCACGTCTGCAACCTGCCCAAGCGTCAACCGCTCACCGCTTCGGATCGGGAACTCAACGGTGATCGAACCAGAGGACCAATATTCGAACCGACGAAGCGATTCGATCAACAGATAGTTCAGCGGGAACCAGACCGGACCACGCCAATTCGAGTTGCCGCCGAACAGCGCGCTTTGCGACTCGCCCGGCTCGTACCCGACCACGAACTCCCGATCATCGACCGACAACCGATATGGAGAGTCCTCGTGCGACTTCGATAGCCCCCGCAAGCCATAGGGCGACAGAAATTCCTCGGTATCGAGAACTCGCTCCATGATGCGAACGAGCCGCTCGGGACTCACCAGCGACATCAAGACATCGCCGTTGTCGTTCTCCCGCATGTGCTCGGAGAACTCGGGCTTGTTCTCGCGGAACCAATCGAGCTGTCGGCGAAAGTTCGGCAACTGCTCGAGGCTGGCCGCAGACACGATTCGAGTGGCGAAGATCGGGATGAGCCCGACCATCGAGCGAACCGCCAACGGAATCGACTGACCGTCGATTTGCAACAGGTCGTAGTAGAAGCCGTCGTCGTCGTTCCACAGCTCGTGTGCATCCATTGCTGTTGCGATGTAGGCGAAGTGCTCGGCGAACTTGGTGGCGATGTCCTCATAGGACGGACTGTTCGACGTGAGTCGCAGAGACATGTCGAGCAGGTCGAGCGAATACATGGCCATCCACCCAGTTGCGTCGGCCTGCTCGAGGCGACCCGAACCCACCCCGGCGGAACGATCGAACGGACCGATGTTGTCGAGGCCAAGAAAGCCGCCGTCGAACACATTGTTGCCGTCGGCATCGCGGCGATTCACCCACCAGGTGAAGTTAATGAGCAGCTTGTGCAGAACCCGCTCGAGGAACTGATGGTCCCATCCTCCGTCGAGCTCAAAGACCCGCAACGCCGCCCAGCCATGGACGGGCGGGTTGACGTCGCTGAAGCTCCACTCGTATGCGGGTAGCTGGCCGTTCGGATGCTGGTACCACTCGCGACCGAGCAAGACCAGCTGCTCCTTTGCGAACTGCGGGTCGACGAGAGTGAGTGGCAGGCAATGAAATGCTGTGTCCCAGGCGGCGTACCATGGATATTCCCACGTGTCGGGCATTGCGACCACGTCGGCATTGTTGAGGTGTCGCCAACGATGGTTCCGCGCCGTCTTGCGGACGTGGGGCGGCGGGCTCGAGGCGTCATCTCCGTCGAGCCATTGCGCGACGTCGAAGTGGTACCACTGTTTGCTGAACAGCATCCCCGAGAGCGCTTGGCGCGCAATCTTTTGACGCTGCGGACAAGCCGTTGTCTCCAACAGCTGGTCATAGAACTCGTCGGCTTCGTTTCGACGTGCAGCGACCATGTCGGAGACATCTGCGATCGGCCGGGCCTCGGGTGCGAGACGCAGCTGAACGGTTACCGAATCGCCGGGAGCGACCTCGAAGGCGTAGTGCAATGCGGCTTTGGTGCCGACCCCGTCGGGGTTCACCGTTGGCGTGCCGTGCACAACGTGGTCGTTGATTCCGTCTTTGGGGAACGGGGTCGACGGGTCTTGGCCGTGGACGAGCAGTCGGTTCGTCTCGTTCTCGCACACCAGCACACGCGCTCCATCAGTCGCCGTCAGTTCGAGGCGACCTGTGAGCTCCTCGGTCAGGCTCACACCGCCGTGGGCGGCCGCACGCATCTCAGGTTTTGCGATCTCGGCGGTGCTCCAGCTCCAGCGATTACGGAACCAGATCGTTGGCAGAAGGTGAATCGTGTCGTGCACGGCGGATTGATTTACCGCGGTAATTTCGAGGCAGAGATCGTCGACGTCGGCCTTGGCGTAGGTGACCGACACGTCCCACCATCCGTCTTCGAAGACGCCGGTATCCAACAGCTCGTATTCGGGTTCGAGCCGGGAGCGCTGCCCGTTCACCGCAATGAGGTCCTCGTAGGGGAAGGCACGTCGTGGGTAGGCGTATGCCCCGTGGCTATAGGAGTGGCTCGGGGTTGCGTCGAGGTGCCACCACTCTTCCTTTGCATCCTCGGCGTGATTTCCCTGATGCCCGTTCAGACCGAAAAGGCGCTCCTTGAGATGCGGATCGCGCCCGTTCCACAACGAGAGTGCCAGGCACCACCGCTGGTCCCGGTCGGAGAAGCCGAAGATGCCGTCTTCGTTCCAACGAAATGCTCGACTACGGGCGTCATCGTAGGTAAATGCGTTCCAGGCGTCGCCGTTCTCGCTGTAATCCTCGCGAACGGTGCCCCAGGCGCGCTCGGCCACATAGGGTCCCCAAGCGCTCCACTTGGCGTGATCACGACGGAGACGCCGGTGTTCAGTGTTCGTCACGATGCGAAACGGTACATCCGACGAGCAAGAAACGTTAGTTATCGGCAGATATTCGCGTGATTTGGGCTGGGCGCAGCGGGTCGATCACCATTGTGTTGGGGTCTGCGCCGTCGCTCGCGGCTTCCGAACACGTCTCGAGCATTTCGGTGAGCGCCTGGCGTTCGGCGTTGTGCACCGAGAGTTCCCAGCGTTCCTTGACCGCTACCCAGTCGACCGCATAGGCACACCACGTTGCCCGATCGCTCGGCTTCCATTGCGACGGATCTTGACTACGAGGGTTGTGTCCGGCGCCGAAGACGAAGATCTGCAATGTGGCCGGGTGTGACACATCGGTGAGATAGTCCTGACGAGTTGCCAGGCTCCATGAGCCTCCGCCGGACGCGTGCACGACCTTTGTGGGCACCAGCGCAGTGACGTGTGCTTCGTGGGCCCGAGAAATGGCTGTGTCGAGCTCCCGATCGGTCCATTCACCGCGATCGGGAACGCACTCGAGCTGATCAGCCCAGGTGACGGGAATGCGGGATCGGGCAACCAATACCGTCTCACCAATATCGAGACAGTCGGTTCGTTCGGCTTCCCATGCAGTGGGTTCGAACGGACGGTCGGTGGCCTGACGCGGTGGATTCGTTTCGAGCTCAGCGAGTGCGTCAACGGCCCGGGCGGGGGCATCTACCACCAACTGCATGCGCCGTTCCGAGCGAACTGCGGTGGTTTCTGCCGCGTACAGGACGGTGCCCTTGACCTCGGTTGGCTGAACGGTGTCTTCGGCTCCCACCTGGGTGATCATCACGATGGCAACGACAAGAACAGCTGCAGCTGCTCCGGCAGCGCCGATGATGGCGAGCAGAAGTTTGCGCTCGCGTTTGGGGGCCGGTTGCTCGGGCGAGAACGTGGACACCTCACTGCTGACGGTGAGGGTGGATTTGCCGGCTGTCGCCGACGTGGCGAATCCGTAGGAAGTCTCGTACTCGTCGGTGAATGGAGAACTCCATTTACCGGTCTCGGGGCAACGCTCCCATCCATCGAGCGGCGGGGTATCCTCGGGCCAGTCGGCAGGAGAACGCCAAGATCCGTCGAGGTCCATCCACCAACCGGCGCCGCCTCGGTGATTCGGTTTTTGTGGCAGTTCACTCTTTGCCATGTGCCCTACGACTCTTCCTCATGCACCGGAACACCACAAGAACCGTGTATCGCTCTCCGTGCATATCTGCGCCAGTATTTCACTGTCGCATTCACATTCACAACCCGAACGTAAGCGTAACCGCTCTACGTTGCAGAACAAGGGTCAATTCACGCGAACCGTAGAATTGCAACAGTCTTGCAACCACTTTGCCTGAACGTACGCACAAGCCCCGCACGAACACCGGCCGCTCAATCCGCCGAACCGACGTGTCGATGAAACGATAATGCGAGTTGTGCGAGACCTCCTGAGCCTACCGGCGCGCAAAGACCCGTTCTCGCGAGCTGTGCTCGAGCTTGCTTCGCTGTTCGCTGGCGAGCGGTCGGTGTCAATCGACGGAGACACCGTCTCCGTCGATTGACATCGAATTGCCCTTGGACCCCTTCGCGCCGAGTGGCACACGGTCCCCGATCACGACAAGAACGAGTTCTTGGCCCGCGCCGTTCGCGCTGCGTTGACGTCGAGCGAACCGCCATTTTCGTTCGATGCCGCAAAGCTCCGGGCCGCGGTCCGGCCACGATCCGTCTACGAAATCGCCGAGCTGTACTGGAAAAACCGCCGCCCCGAAGCCAACAACACCGTCAAAGAGATCCCGCACAAACCCATCGCCGCAGATCTCGCGTGGATGCTGGTGTGGGAAGAGCCCGAAACCGGGGCGATCGTGCACGCCGATGCGCTGCGCCGGTGGGGAATCTCGTTCGACGACGGACTCGCGCTCGGCCACCATCTGGTCGAATCCCTCGAATTCGACGGATGGGCCGATGTGGGCGGTGGAGTCTTTCGACCGAATGGGGATCACTTCGCCAGCAGCATTCCGTTTCTCCCCGACCTCACGCGCCAACTGCCCATTCGCGGTGAGTTCGCGGTGTTCACCCCAACGCGCGACCACGCATACGTCGCGTGCGCCAACGACCCCACCGCGGTCGAGCGAGCAGCCGTACTCGCGCTCCATGCCGCCCAACTCAATGGCGCGATCAGCCTGACCCCCGTCGTCGGCCGTGGAGACAGCTGGCGACCGTTAGCGGTCGACACTCGCCACCGAGCATTCGACGAGCTGCGAGAGCTTGCCACCCGTTGCGGGAACCTGACCTATGGGCAACAGCGAGCGCTTCTCTCCGACACCCTCCCCCGCACACACTCCTTCGCGGAGGTTCGCGCCGACCGATCGAAGCGAGGGATAGCCCAACTGACCGCAATCTGGCCGGAACGAACCGTGTACACGGGCCAGCTGCTCATCCCGATCGCTGACCAGGTGGAGTTCCTCACCGGCAGCGGGGAGCCCCTAGCGGTCCAATGGGATGTGGCACTGCGCACCATTGGCAATTGCATGGAACCGACGGGACATTACCCGGCCCGATACCTGGTGACGTCGTTTCCAACCTCGGCACAGCTCGCGGCGATGCTCTTCGAATCGTGCTAACCGGCGGCACAAAAGCCAAAGTGGCGAGCGAAGCTGCGACACTGGGTAGCGATGAGTCACGCCGTTTCGCCAGATCAACTCGCTCGCACCGCCGATGCCTACGGGGCGACCCCATTCTTGCTGTACATGGGCCATGACGGATCGGCGCGCATCAACCACGTCGTGGTGGAAGACATCGATTCCGACGGGGTGGTGCGCGTCCGCGGTTTCGGACGCGGCATCGCCCGCCACGAACAGCCCTTGCCGCCGCTATCGCTTCTTTGGGCACCGAACGAGCCGACAGCGTTCAGCCTGATCGCCGATGGCGCTGGCGAACTGGTCGGCGAACTCCTGTCGATCACCGTGACTAAGGGCGTACTGCACCGTCCTGCGCCAGTCGATGGCGAAGCCTCGTGTTGATCGCCGTGTGCCGGGTGCGGGCGATGCCTTTCCTGGTTGCCGCTTGCCTGGTTGCCGTGTGCGGTGGTGCGCTGAGCGCGTGTTCGTTGACCGACGCGAGTGCCCCGCCACCGTCGATTGTGGAAGCGGCACTCGCCGAGCAGGAGTACGGCGTGCGACGGGTCACCGTGGGCGTCATCTTGAACTCGGCCGCGCCGACCGCTGGTCGTGACACCCGAATCGCCGAGGTTATGCAGACCGCGGCTGGGGCCCTCGACAGCAACGTCGATGTGTTGATCGAAACCATCACCATCGACGACCTCGCCGACATACCCGCTGCGATGACCGAACTTTCGAACCGTGGCGCAACGGTCATCGCCACATCGTGTGACGATTCGAGCATGGAGACGGTGGTCGACAACGCACTCGACAAACAGCTGCTCGCAATTACCGGGTGTGTGACGATTCCTCGCCCCGAACTCGAAATTACCTCCGACCTGTTCATCGACGTCGCCGGCCTCACCGACACCCCAGATGCCCTTGCCCAACTCGCCGTCGAAAACGAGTATTCGTCGGTCGCAATTCTGTCTTCAGAGCTCATCCCAGACGTGTCCGCGACCTGTACGGAAACCGACGCGTCGTTCGTTCGAGCGAACATTGCCATTGCGGGCGTCTCCGCGTTCACCGAACTGATCGACGAGCCCCAAGCGATTGTCGATGAGGCCTCCGGGCCCATTGATGAGGCCGATGCGATTCTGGTCTGCGCCCTCGCCCCGACCGTGGGCGAGCTGGTGGAGACCCTGCGCGATTCCGACATCGACCTGCCGGTTCTCGTCCCGTGGTTCGGGCAGAACCAAGGTTGGTCGACCGATACCAACAACGTGTTCATCGTTGCGCCAGCAAGCCTGAACGGCGACGACCCCGAGCCCGATGTTCGAGCGCTGTTCGAACAGCTCGACAGCCCCGACGGCGTCGACGTGGTCGCCATCGACACCGTTGCCATTCTCGCCGACTCCGCAGCGCGGGTGGGATCGGCGGGTTCGCTGCGCATCGCCGAGGACATGCGGGCAAACACCGACGGCGCAGCGAGCGGAAGCCTGACGATTTCGCCGACGGATTCAACGACGATCGGCCGCGAATATCGGGTGCTCGAAGTGGTTAACGGAACACCCGAATTCACGTCGCTGATCAGGGAATAGCTTCGCTGCGTCGACGAACGCTCAACGCGATTCTGGGCCCCGAGCATCAGCGAGCCCCCGAGGGCTGGTAGAAAGGTGTTCATGCACGTCGTTGTTACCTACGAATCACGTACTGGAAATACCGAGAAAGCGGCCAGCGCGGTTGCTGAATGTCTCCACAACGCCGGAGTGCACGTGTCCGTGTTCCCGGTCGATGCCCCCGACTACGCGGCGCTTGCTAGCGCCGATGCGGTCATCGTCGGCACCTGGTGCGGCGGGCTCTTCTTCTTCGGGCAACATCCTGGTGGCGCCGGCAAAATTGCGGCGGAGCTTCCCGACCTGTGGGACAAGGCAACGTTTGCGTTCGTCACCTACGCGCATAATGCGGGCTCGGCGGCAGCCAAGCTCGGTGACGTGCTCGAAGCAATGGGCTCGGTCAACCTTGGCATCGGCACGATCCATCGCAATCGGATCGACGAGGACGCGACCACCTTCGCCCAAGACGTTCTGACCGAGTTCGCGAACGCTTAACCGTCGCCCCCGTCTGCGGGATTCAGTGGCCAATCATGTTTCGGGTAACGCCCGGCCATGTCCTTGCGCACCTCGGCCCAGCTCCCTGTCCAGAATCCGCCGAGGTCAGCCGTGAGTTGAATCGGGCGATTCGCCGGCGACAATAACTCGACGGCGATTGACACTGCGCCGTCGAGAACCGACGGCGTTTGGCTCGTTCCGTAAGCGTCTTGGGCGCGCACGCAGACCTTTGGGACTTCGGCGAGATAATCGATCTCGGCTCGTCGCCCGCGCACGAACGTGAAGTGTGTTGGCGCGAGGCGATCGATGGCTTCGACCTCGTTCCATTTCATCGCCGAGCGCAACACGTTGACCATATCGAGCAATTCGAGGTCGGAGCGTTGCGTGGCGGTCGCCAACCAGGACGAGAAGATCTCGGTCGCCCGATCGAGCACGCCGGTGTCGGAAATGTCGGTAGCGACGAGGTCCCCACGATGTTGCGCGACGAGTTCTGCCCGCTTCTGGAACCGTCGAGCGGCGTCGGTCCACGCGAGACAGTCGAGCTTGGTCGACCGGATTCGATCGACGAGGGCCTCGGTCGTTTCGGGTGATGCCTCGACCGGTTGTGGGTGGGTGCCGAAATCTAAGGCGCCCAGCCGGCGCTCGATGCGTCGGGTGAGGTCGTTGCGGTCCTCATCCCAACCAAAAAACGTACGCTCGGTCATCTCGGCGCCAAAGCCCAGCTCGACATCGAGCGAGTCAATGCCCGCCGCTCGTCGAATGCGCACGTTGCGTTTGTCTCCGGAGATTTCGGCAACGACAACCATATCTTCGTGGGCGAGCGGGTCGACTTTGTCGACCTCGACCCCCATGCCGTTGCGAAGGCGGAATCGCCCGCCTTGGCCCGCCCGCCGCTGACCAATGCGGTCGGGGTAGGCCAGCGACAGAGCCCGGCCGAGGTCATCTATCGACACCGCCCCCTCGATCGCCCCGGTGCGGCGAATGAGTTCGTGTGAACGTCGCCGAACCTGACGAAGAGCGGCAACGTCGGTGTTGGGAACTCGATAGTCCTCCTCGACGACGAGCTTGAGGCGGGTCCACAAATCGACGGGGCGCTCCGACGGTCGCCCACCGATGACATCACGTTCTTCGAGCAGCGAGGCGAGCACGGCGGCCGGCCACCCGAGCGGCCCGTCCCCAACCGCTGCCACCATGGCGGCGAGGCGAGGGTGCAAGGGCAACGCAAGCATGCGCCTGCCATCGGCGGTGATTCGGCGTTCGTCATCGACGGCACCGAGCATCGCCAAAATCTCGAACGCTTCGTCGATTGCCCCCGTCGAGGGTTGGTCGAGCAGGCGAAGCGCAGACGGGTCGCCCACGCCCCATGCGAGCGTTTCAAGCACGACGCCGGCCAGATCGATTTGGAGGATCTCGGGCTGGTCGTGGGCGCTACGGCTAGCGTGCTCCATCTTTGACCACAGCCGGAACGCAACCCCGGGACCGAGGCGCCCGGCACGCCCAGCCCGCTGCTCGGCCGAGGCCTTGGAGTGGTTGACCGTGACCAGCTTGGACAGCCCCGATGCCGGGTCATAGCGCGGCCGTCGTGCAAGACCAGCGTCCACAACGGACCCAATGCCGTCCACGGTCAGGGAGGTTTCGGCTACGTCGGTAGCCACGACGACGCGCCGCTCGCCGGGAATGGTGCGCAACGCCGCGTCTTGTTCCTCGGCGCGGAGCGCCCCGTAGAGCGGCAACACCGCGGCATCCGTTCGCGTCGCGATCTCGGCGGCGGTCCGTTTGATCTCACCCACACCTGGCAAAAATACCAACACGTCACCGGGCTCGGTAAGCGCTTCGACCACCGCTGCGGTGACTGCGTGTTCGAGCTTGTCTCGACCTTTGCGGGGCCTCCAACGCACATCGATTGGAAACGTTCGTCCGGCGCACTCGATAATCGGCGCAGGCTCGTCATCGCCGATCATCGATGCCACGGCCGGGGCGTCGATCGTCGCCGACATCACCAAAATGCGCAGGTCGGGGCGAATGCTCTCCCGCACTTCAAGGGCCAACGCAAGGCCCACGTCGGCGTGTACCGAACGTTCGTGGAACTCGTCGAACAGCACGGCGGAAACGCCCGGCAAGTTCGGGTCGCCTTGGATGCGGCGGGTCAGAATTCCCTCGGTGATGACCTCGATACGCGTGGTCGAGCTGACGCGCTTGTCGTCACGGGTTCGGAACCCGACCGTGTCACCCACCGATTCGCCCAACATCTCGGCCATGCGTCGAGCGACCGCACGCGCCGCGACACGGCGGGGTTCGAGCAGCAAAATGACGCCGTCATTCCATGCTTCGCCCAGCAGTCGCAGTGGCACGACGGTTGTCTTTCCCGCCCCCGGCTCAGCGGTGAGCACCCCAATCCCAGGAGCGACGAGCGCCCCTCGAACCTCGCCCACAACCTCTTCGATCGGCAGTCCCGTATCGCCCATATTGCAGTATGGGGTTCCTATGGTTGCATGCGTGACTTTGTTCTCGAACGCTGATCTGCTCGAACGCGTCCTGGGCCATGTCGAGGCGATCTGGGGCTCGCGTGACCACTCGATTGCGCACTCTTTTATATCGGCGATCGGAATCGATTCGACCAGCCCACAAGGCGTGCCGGAGTCTCGCTGGGACCACGGCGATGTGGCCCTGATCTCCTATGGCGACTCCGTTGTATCCGCGGGCCACACGCCGCTTGGGGCACTCGCCGAACTCGTGTCGGCCGACCTCGCCGACGCAGTCAACATCGTCCATGTGCTGCCGTTTAATCCGTACAGCTCCGATCGCGGCTTTTCGGTGATCGATTACACGGCCGTCGACCCGGAACTGGGCACGTGGGAAGACATCGACCGGCTTGGGGAACATGTTGACTTGATGTTCGACCTAGTCCTCAACCACTGTTCGGCAGAGTCGCAATGGTTCAAACAGTTCCTCGCCGACGAAGCGCCAGGCAATGCGTTCATCAAGACCGGCGAGCGCGAGTGGGATCTCAGCGAGGTGGTGCGGCCTCGCTCGCTGCCGCTACTAACCGAGTTCGACACCGCCAGCGGCCCGAAGCTGGTGTGGACTACCTTCAGCGAGGATCAGGTCGACCTCGATTGGAGCAACGTGGACCTCGTCGCCGAGATGCTTCGGGTCATCGACGTTTACATACGTCGAGGCGCTCGGCTGCTTCGGCTCGATGCCGTGGCCTACATCTGGAAGGTGCCTGGCACCACGAGCATTCACCTGCCCGAGACTCACGAACTCGTCAAGCTGCTGCACACGTTGCTAAATGTGCGGGCGCCCATGGTGTCTATCATTACCGAGACAAACGTGCCCGACCGGGAAAACCGCACCTACTTCGGCGATAGCGACGAAGCCCACCTGATCTACAACTTTACGCTGCCGGCGTTGGCCATCGATGGTGTGCTCAACGGGCGCGCTGATCGCCTCGTCGAGTGGATCGATACTGCACCCGCACCCCCACCCGGCACGACGCTGTTCAACTTCTTGGCCTCCCACGATGGCATCGGGGTTCGCCCGGCCGAAGGCTTCCTGACCGACGAAGAGATCGCCGGGTTGGTCGCGCTGACACACGACCGCGGCGGCCTACACGGCACCTACGACCGCGGTGGCGTTCCGCACCCGTACGAGTTGAACATCGCCTTCCCCGACTTGTTCGGCGGGGGCGATGATCCACACATGGTGGGTCGAATTTTGTTGCTGCACACGATTGTTCTGGCGCTTGCAGGTGTACCCGCGATCTACATCAACTCACTCATGGCAACCACGACCGACCGTCACGCCTTTGAAGCCGACGGAGTTCGACGCTCGGTGAATCGCTCTCGTGTGCACCTAGGCGACGTGCCGGAGCGCAACGGTACAACATGGCAAAGCCGCATCTGCGGCGGGATTCTCGACAGAGCTTCGTTGCGTCGACGCCACGAAGCCTTTCACCCTGACGCAACCCAAGCACTAGCCGACCTCGGCGGTGTGCTGTCGATTCGTCGTGGAACCGGCGATACGGCCGTAACTGTCCTGGGCAACATGACCCACCAACCACAGACCGTGGACATCGACGGACCCGTGACGTGTCTGCGAACGGCGAGGACCTTCGAGCACTACGCAACGCTCGCCCCCTATGAAGACCTCTGGCTAGCTCAACCTCAATAACTGACTCAACCTCAATGACAAGGGGTCTGACCCTTTGTTGTGGTTTTCTGGAAGGCTTGGCCATGGCCGCACACGAGCAAGAACCTCGAATCGCTGTATTTCTCGACTATGAGAACCTGGCGATCGGCGCGAAAGAGAACCTCGGGGCGGCCTTCGATTTTGGGCCGGTGGCGGACGCGTTGGCCGAACGTGGCCGAGTCATCCATCGCAAGGCGTACGCCGATTGGTCCTACTTCGACAGTGACCGACGCATGCTCACCCGACATCAGGTAGAGCTGATCGACATCCCCCAAAAGATGGGTGGCAGTCGAAAGAACGCCGCCGACATCAAGATGGCGATCGATGCCATCGAATTGGCCCTGGACCGCGATTACATCACCACGTTTGTGATCTGCACCGGCGACAGCGACCTCAGCCCGCTGGTACAAAAACTGCGAGAGCTTGACCGGCAGGTCATTGGTGTTGGCGTACGACAGAGCACGTCGAAGCTGCTGCCCCCGGCGTGCGATGAGTTCATGTTCTACGACAACTTGGTTTCCGATGAGGAGCCAAAACAAAAGGCGAAGAACACCAAATCCGATGACGGTGGCCCATCGCGTTCCTCGGATATCTCGCTGGTGACGAGCACCCTTGCCGGGTTGGCATCGTCGTCGGGAACGGTCCGGTCATCGGCGCTAAAGCGTGCGCTGCTTCGCAAAGACCCGACGTTCTCCGAGGCCGAGCTCGGGTTCCGAACCTTTGGGGCGCTCCTCGCCAACCTTGCCGACAAGGGGCTGGTAGAGCTCACGGGGTCGGGCGACCCAGAAGTAACCCTCAGCGGCACGAGCGGTGCCCAGGTGGACGAGTTGCTCACGGCGCTCATCGCCGAAGAGGGCCAAATTGCGCTTACTGGCCTCAAGACCGCATTGCGCAAGCGAGACCCCGAATTCAGCGAGCGGAACCTCGGCTACCGGAACTTCAACAGCTTCGTCACCGCAGCCGAAGCTCGCGGCATCATCAAAATCACGGGCAAAGCCGACGGAAGAATGATCGCCGCACCGACCAAGCGTCGAGGGCGGTAAGTTCCCTCGCCAGCTTGATTCCTTTTTGAACGAGACCCACCCGTTCGACTAGGGCTGTGTTCGCTGCGGAGCACACCACGATTTGTGTGTTGCCCATCACCTCAAGCCATGGAACGCTCCCGTTCAGGGCCAAACCAACGTCGACGAACTCGCCCTGGTCTGCGAAGACTGCCACAACCACATTCACGATCGAAAGCTCACGTTGTTGGGTTAGGCGTATCAAATGGACGAAATCAGGCGGTTGAGGACGATGAGTATGGCAAGGCCTGCTTCTTTGAGGCATGACGAAGGGGTCAGATTCCGAGATCGGCTAGGCGCTCCATCATTCGTGCCGTAGCCAAGTTGTATTCCTCAGCGAGAAGCACAAGTCCCTTTTTCGCCTTGAACCGACCCAGAAAGGCGCACAACAGACCCCATCAAGAGTGACCGTGGCATGAGTAGCTCTTCGTCGGCAAACATGCTCGCTTCGGCTTCCTCGTAAATGGCGACGATGTTCACGCTTGGGCTAAGTGTGGCTTGTCGAATCTGGCGCCCTTGATGAAGTAGGCGATATCCGAGCAACTGCGCATGGCATAGTATTTCTCGAACTCGGTGTTGGCCATTTCGACGTTGACATGTATCAGCCCGTCGAACTAGGGCCGTCCACGAGATCTTGTCTCAGATCATCAACTGAGACAGTCAGTTGCCGGAATCACGCGTTTTCACCCCGTACCTCGATAGCTGAACCCGCGGACCAAGTGCGCTGCTAACGATTCAGGCGGCTCGAGTCGGCTGCGACTTCGAGTGCGCGGTCCACGTCATCAAATTTCTCGGGAGCATTCCACTCCGGACCAAACGACTCGACGGGCAAGAATGGGCTTATTGCCCGTTTGCCGTTTTTGCTTGGAAACCAAATGCTAGCGGGGTGGATCAGGTGGAACTCACCCTTCTTTCCGTTTGGCCATTCACGAGTTCCTAGATCGAAGGCGTTCGGGTCGTCTTCGACGAGCGCAACGATGATCTCTCCGCCAGGAGCGACTGCTAGCGCTCGGTCCACGTCGAGCGGACCAACTGGAAGTTGAAACGTCTCCTTATCGCCTCGACTTACGTCGCCGCTGAAGGGTTCGGTCACGACGACCGTGAATTGTATGAAGGAGAGCAGAGCTTCGGTTGTCTCACATGCGGGCACTGCTTCGCCTTCGAGCTGCGAAGCCTCAAGCTGTTCGGCTTCGCAGCTGTTCTCAAAGTCACTTGGACTGATCTGTCGTGGCCCCTTATCTACGCCAACAATGCGTCCGCGGAACGATGCTTCGACAGACTCAATAAGTTCGTCCGGGCCAGGAACATCTAGAACCTGGAATCCTGTGCTGTGCATTACCTCGATGAAGTCGTCAGCGGACGACGCCCCCTCGAATTCGGCCGGGTCGCTGCCGCATGCCGCTGCCAGCAGCGCCACGGCGATCAAAGTGCTGAAGATTCGTTTCATAGTCATTCCCTACCAAGTCTGGTTGATGTGCCACTTGTCGTGGCCTTCGAAGTTGCGATACCCGATAGCTGTCGAGTCGATTAAGGAGGGTCTCATCGTCTGTGTGCCGTACGGGTAGTGTCCCAGCCCGATCGCGTGCCCTGATTCATGGATCAAGTTGCTTCGAAGCACATACCAGTCGTTGGAAAATGATGCGATAATCGCGTTGGTGTCCTGGATGACAATCGACCGTCCGCACACAGTCGCACTGGTGACTGATGCGCAGAACTGAAGCCCTGCCAGGCCGCCCAAGTTTCCACCGCGAAACTCGATGTCAGTGTACCTGCGACACGAACTGTGGAATTGATCGGTAATGTCCGTCGTCTGATCAATGCGGTCTAGGGCATACCAAGAAGCGCCGGTCTGTGTGAAACTAGATCTGTTGCAGTACGACAATGTTCCGCCATCGGCGCGGCGGACAACACTGGTATCAGGGAAAGAATCCGCCCCGACCGGATTGAGCGGCAGCATGATCGCTGCCAGGATTGCCAGGACGATTGTGATCGTTAGCGACATTCGTCGATTGGATGCAGTTGAGAGTAAGGTGAACTCCTCATCACGGTGTGACATATATCATACATGTGTGAAAGGGGAAGACAAGTAGGCGGAGAACTCCGGTCTCACGTAGGGATCATGCCGCATTTGCGGTTTCGTAGTCGAGTGGGGTGCGCCCCTGGTTGTATCTGTGGTGCGGTTTCGGGTAGCGCCAGGTTTCGATCCAGTCGAAGATCGCTCCGGCGAGCTGGTCTCGGCTGTTCCAGTGGTGTTGGTCGCGGAGCGTTCCAACTAACTCCAGTCACTCTGCGACTCGCGACTGAACCTCTATCGTGATAGTCGTCGCCCTCGATCGTATTGGGCAGTGAGGGCAGCGACTGCTTCGATTCCGGGTTTGGCGTAACGCGCTAGGGTGCGCGGGTCGGTGTGTCGGCTCTTTGATTGCAGGAGGATGGCGGATACGCCTTCTTCTCCGAGGTGCGTCAACGCAGAGTGTCGGAGTTGGTGCAACGTTGAACCGTTGCTGGTTTGGCTGAAGAGTTTCCACGCTTGCTGGTAGGAGAGTCGGCCGAGCCCGGTGTCGGGGCATCGGTCTCCGTCTGCGGGTACGAGGTTTGGTTGACGTGCGGTGACGAACACTGGTCCTCGCTTTCGGTTTTCGACGTATCGGGGTAGCAGACGGGCTGTCCCGGATGCCCACACAACGGCCTCTCGATGCCCGCCCTTCCCGATCACCACGGCGCGCTTTCGAGCGATGTCGAGATCCTCGATATCTAGCGCGAGAATCTCATTGGCTCTTGCAGCGGTCTCGTACAACATCCGCCACAACAACTTCTCCCGCAATCCGACGGACTCCCGGCCCCAGAGTTTTTCGAGGTCGTCGTAGCTGATGGCTTTAGTTTCGTCTCGCGGCTCGCGCTTGCGTTCAATTCCTTTGAGTGGATCGTTGCCGATCCAGTCGTTGCGGTCGCAGTAGGACAAGAACGATTGCAGCGCGGTCATCTTCGAGTTCCACGTGGCTGGCGTTGACGCGCCCCAGCGTTGTTCGAGCGTCTGGCGAACCTTGGCATTCGTCAACTTGTTGAGCGGCAATTCAGTGTTGTGATCTTCGACGAGAGCGTCGAGCGTCTGGCGATACGAGCGAACACTGTTTCGCGAAAGGTCTTTGTCAGCAAAGAACGCTTCGAGCGCCGGGCCGAGCATCATTTCAGCGTCAGCCACGAGACAACCTCGGCTTAGGAGAGATATTCAGCGCGGTTCGATGGCTGAGGGAACGGAATCGACCCAATGATTGCATGGGGCTAGGTTACGTCTAGGAGAGATACTCTGCAGGTATCTCTACCGCCGTTGATGGCGTAGGAGGTGTGGTGAAACGTGGAGGGTTCCTTACATCCACCGACAGGGCTGCGCTTGAACGGTTCCCCATCGAGATCGACGCCCACGATGTCCGACGGTGCTTCACACTTTCAGAGCCGGACCGCACGGAGATTGTCGATCGACGGCGAACACCCGGTGCTCGTGTCGCTGCTGGCTTGCAGCTCGGCGCACTTCGCTTGCTTGGCTTTGTGCCACCGGATCTGGAGTCGGCACCGTCGGATGTGGCGTCGTTTGTTGCGAGCCAGGTAGGTGCCGAGGCCGGGGAACTCGTCTCGTACAGCTCGAGAGCAAAGACGCGCTATCGACATGTCGAGGCCGTAGAGCGACTGCTCGGATTTCGGCGGGCCGGCAAAGGCGACCTGAAAGCGTTGACTGATTGGCTTGTCGAACGGGCCATGGAGCACGACCGGCCAATGGTCCTGTTCCGTTTGGGATGTGAACACCTTCAGGCTGAGCGCATTGTCCGGCCCGGTGTCACCACGATTGAGCGAGCCGTGGTGACTGCTCGTCTTCGGGCAATCGAAGAAACACACTGGCGGATTGCCGACCAGCTCGCTGGACGACGAGACGATCTTGATTCACTTCTCGACGTTGACCCATCGACAGGGATCACATGGCTGGTCTGGCTTCGAGGCCAAGGAAACGAGGCAGCGCCGCGCTCGATCCGACGCCAGCTCGACAAGATCGAGCTTCTCCGAAGCCTGCGGGTCGACGAAATCGATCTGGCTGTTCTGAACCCCAACCGGATACGGCACCTGTATGGACTTGGGCGACGTCTCACGCCCCAGGCAATTGCCCGGCTCGAGCCGAATCGCCGCCATCAGATATTGGCGGCGACTGCTGTCGAGCTGTTAACGGACAGAATCGACGATGTCCTCGGCTTGTTCGATTCAGCGATCGCTGGCATCGAGAATGACGCACGGCGAAACCACCAAATACGGCTAGCCAGCAACTCGGCCGTAGCCAACGAGACAGTGCAGCTCTTCAGCGTTGTCGCAAAAGTCATCCTCGACGAGGCCGTGCCAGATCACCGGGTTCGAGAAACGATCATGACCCGTGTTGGCTCGGAGCGATTCGCCCGAGCTACCAACGCCGCGAATGCGACTGCTGTTCTTGAGGCGGGCTACCTCGATCTAATCTGCGCCCGCTACTCGAGAGCGAGACAGTTCACTCCGCACGTGCTCGCAGCGTTCGATTTTCAGAGTTCCGAGCCTCAAGCCCCGCTGCTCGACGCAGTCAGCATGCTTCGAGACCTGAACGAGACCGGCGCTCGGCTCGTGCCCGACGACGCTCCAATAGGTCATGCATCAACGAAGTGGAAAAGCCACATGGTCGGCGAAGGTCACCGAGCTGATCGGCGGGCGTGGGAGATGAGCGTTCTCACCTCCCTGCGAGGTGCTCTACGAGGAGCGAACGTGTGGGTTGATCACAGTCGCCGCTATCAGGATCCGCTCAACTACCTCCTCAACAACCACGATTGGAATCGTGTCAAGCCTGCAACGGCAGCAGCCACCGGTGTAGTGCTTGACCCGCACGGCCGTCTTGCCGAACTGTCCATTGACCTCAACGAGCAACTCGATGACCTGAATGTCGCGCTCGAGGCAGCCGAGACGGTTCGGGTTGAAGACGAACGGCTTGTGGTCTCACCGCTCGATGCCCTACCTCCAGACCCCAAACTCGAAGCGCTTCGAAACAATATCGACCGGCTACTGCCTGAGGTCGAGCTTGTGGATGTCCTCACCGAAGTCAACGAATGGTGTGGTTACCTCGACCAGCTCACCCACGCCGACAACGCCACCCACCGCACCGCCGACCACCGGGCCCGCCTATTCGCAAACATCGCCGCCTATGGATGCAACATCGGTATCGAGCAAATGGCTCGCAGTACCGACTTCACCGTCGATCAGCTCGCTTGGACCAACAACTGGCATCTGCGCACCGAAACCGTTCGGGCCGCGAACAACGCAATCGTTAACCACCAGATCAGCCAGCCCATCGCCCAAACCTGGGGAACCGGAACGCTCTCTTCGTCAGATGGCCAACGGTTCCCCGTCACCGTCAAATCACCAAGAGCCACACGAAACAAGAAGTACTTCACCGGCAAAGGCCTCACCATGTACACCTGGACCTCCGATCGCCACGCCCAATACGGCACCCGCGTCATCTCTACCAGCATCAGAGAAGCCACCTACGTGCTCGATGCCATCTTCGACAACGAAACCGATCTCGAAATCGAAGAACACACCACGGACACCGCCGGATACACCGACCTCATCTTCGGGCTCTTCGACCTGTGCGGACTCCGATTCTCACCACGAATCAAAGACCTCGGTGACCAACGCCTCTGGCGACTTCCCGACACCCAAACGAAAGGACCCGCCGCCGGGCTTCTCCGACACCGCATCCAACCCGACCGCATCACCGAACGGTGGGACGACATGCTTCGAGTCGCCGCCACGATCCGACACGGACACGTCCCGGCATCGCTGCTCGTCGCCCGGCTTCAAGCCTCAGCACGCAAAAACAAGCTCACCCAAGCAATCCAGGAATACGGGCGCATCATCAAAACCATCTCGATCGCCAGATACCTCGCCGACGCCGAACACCGCCGCCGCATCCATACCCAGCTCAACAAAGGCGAATCAATTCACCAACTACGCAACGCCATCCGCTTCGCCCAAGCACGAAACATCCGCCGGCGAGACAACGACGACCAAGACCTCGAAGGCGAATGCCTCACCCTCATTACCAACGCCGTCATCTGCTGGAACACCATCTACACCCAACTCACCATCGCCCACCTCGAACAAGAAACAGTCATCGATGAAGCACTACTAGCCCGCCTATCGCCCACGGGCCACCAACACATCAACTTCCTCGGACGCTACGAATTCTCCCAACCAGCCAACCCATTCACCGGCAAACACAGGCCACTACGAACCTGAACTGCCCGATTTCGTCCATTTGATACGGCTACCCCTTGTTCCGAAACGAACAAGGGGTCTGGAAACTTCGGGCGGCCACCGCCCACGAAATCCCACCGGACCGCAGACCTTCGGACGCGAGATCCTCAACAGTCAGACCCTCGAGGGCCACATCTTCGCCAGCCAGATCACGAGCGACGTCGAAAACCCGCTGCCGAAGCTCGAATCGTGTCTCTCTAAAGCCCTATCCGTTCGCCATATCGGCTTCGACCGCGTCGGTGATGCGATCGAATACGTCGGGCATTGCGCTCATGACCCGGGCCCAACTCGCAATAAATGGGGTTTCCATCGGGTTGTTCAAGAACTGGTCTCCGGCATCCATGATCGCCTGAGCGAACATCTCGACCATGGTCTCTTCGGCATGCCGGTGGCTCTCAAAGCCATTGATCACCGAATCGTTGTGGTAGCGGTCTACGTGATCGAGCGCGGTGCGGTAATAGCTGGCCTTGATCGTGCGGAACGTTTCGGGAGTCAAGATCTCGCCGTCGATAGCCACTTTACGGAACAGCGCCTTGGCGATGTCGATCGACATCTTGTGCAAGCCAGCGTGCTTGTCTTCCTCCGACACCTGCTGATGCTTGTGGTCATAGGCACCCGCAATGTCGACCTGGCAGATTCGCTGCGGCGTGTAGCGCCGGTACAGCTCACTGAGCACCCCGATTTCAAGGCCCCAGTCGCTGGGGAAACGCATGTTTCGCACCACATTCGTGTGCATCGCGAATTCGCCCGCAAGCGGATACCGGAAGCTCTGCAGGAACTCAAGATATTCGTCACTGTGGTTCAACGTCGTACGCAATGCGGCGAGCAAGGGTGCCACCATCAGCCGGGTGACACGACCGTTGAGCTTCTCCCCATCCGAACGGAAGTAGTACCCCTTCGAGAACGCGTACCCAAACGTTGGATGCGCCACCGGATACAGCAAGCGAGCCAGCATCTCCCGCTTGTAGGTCACGACATCGGCATCGTGAAGCGCTACCGCCTGGGCCCGACCAGACGCCAAGTAGTAGCCCATGCAGTACCACACATTGCGCCCCTTGCCCGCCTGGTTCGGGGCAATGCCGAGAGCATCGAACTCGGCATCGAGCTCACGCAGCCGCGGCCCGTCGTTCCACAACAGCCGGTGCCGTTGCGGCAATCGGCTGAAGAACTCTCTTGCGTGGTTGAACTCGTCTTCGTTCGCCCGGTCGATGCCAATGATGATCTCGCTGAGGTATGGAACCTGCGACAACTCATCGACGATATTGCTGAGCGCTGGCCCTTCGAGTTCGCTGTACAGCGCAGGGATCACCAACGCCATTGGCCGCGTTTTAGACCACTCGACAAGATCTGCCTCGAGGCTTTCGATGGACCGCGCCGACAGCTTGTGCAGCGTGGTGATCGGCCCGAACTGGTGATAGTCACCCATGATTTAGTACCCGGCTTCTACGTCGACGAGACCAGTGAGCTCTTCACCGGCGATCCATCGCTGCACATTTTGACGAACCCGTTCAGCGATGAGCGGAAGACCCATCTCCGGCGTGTTGCCGACATGGGGAGTAATGATGCAATTCGGTAGATCCCACAGCACGTGCCCTTCGGGCAACGGTTCGGGATCGGTGACGTCGAGGGCGGCTCCGGCAATCAAGCCTCCGTTGAGCGCATCGACGACATCGGAGGTCACGACCAGCCCGCCACGTGCGACGTTGATAAGCCAGGCGTCGCTGCTCATCTCACGAAGGAACTCGGCATCGACCAACCCTTTGGTTTCAGGGGTAAGCGCAGCGGCCAAGACAACAACATCGGCATCCGCAAGTGCGTCGGCAACGTTGTCGATCGAAACGGTGCGGGCAGCCCCAGGCATTGGTGCCGATGACCTCCGCACGACCGTGACGGTCGTGCCCCACGGCTCGAGAAGCCCCAGGAGCGACTCGGTGATGCCACCCGCCCCGATCACGGTAACGTTCGCTCCAAGCAGGTTCCGCCCGTGTTGGGCGGGCCATGACCGAGCCGGTATTGCGGTGTGCAGGTGGCGAAAACCGGCGAGCGTCAACGCAATGACATGTTCGGCGACCGGGGCGGCATACACGCCCTTGCCGCACGTCCAGATCTTGGATGGATCGAGCATCGCGGCGAAGGTCTCGATGCCTGCATACGGAAGTTGGATCCACTCGAGCCGCGCTGAATTCGCCACGACTCCCGGAAAGTCATCTGCGGCATCAGGGTCGGCCCAAATAAGTGCGCTGGCTTCGGTGACATCAACCGGCTCACCGCCCCCATCGATCACGGCCTGGGTCAGTGCGTTGAACATTGCCGGCTTCGACGTAGGCCCCACGGCGATCCGGCGTCTGTTCACGGGTTCATCCTACGACCTCGATAAGCGCTGGCTCGGACCGGTTGTCGTGGAAGTCCACGGCAACGACGTGGTACGTGCGAGACCCCTCGAATACCTCTGGATCGAGGAACGAGGTTTGGCTTGGATCGGCTCCTCCGCCGATGTAGTGCAACTGTTCACCATCGGCTATCGACACGCTGTAGGACGCAAATTCCACATCGTCAGATGACGGCTCCCACTCGAGCAGCACGCCCTCGGCGGTAAGCGACGCTGTCAGACCGGTGATGGGGCTCGGCGCAGTGACGTCGTCGACGGTGAGCGCTTCGGTCCATCGTGGTTGGGTACGGGCGCCGTCAATGTCGGCGACGACGACGTAAGTGAGAAACGTGTTCGTCGCAACGTCGGTGTCGATGAACCCGTACTCGTCGCCCTCGTACACGAGCCGCATACCGTCGATGTCGCCGGAATCGACGGCCGTGTAGTCGGTAGCGTTCGTCGGCGCCCGGTAGAGCCAATAGCGGTCGGCTCCGTCGACGGGGGCCCACACCAACTCAACCGACGAGGCGTCCATGTAGGTGCGTGCGATCCAGTTCGTTGCCTCGAACTGTCCGGTATTTTCCGGCACGCGCACCGCAGGTTCGGTGGCCTCGACCGCTTCGTTGGCGCCAGCGCTATCGCTCGGGTCCCCGGCTTCGGCTGGCGTTTGCGGCGCGTCCGCGGAGCCCGATGTCGCATCGAGCGTTTCTGGCGTTTCCAACGCCACCGGATCGGCAGCGCCGTCGCTGAATGGGTCGCTCGAGCAGGCAACGCAAACAAGCCCTAAGGCGGTCACCAGCACGAGGTGGCGCACGCTTGGGAGTGCCTGGCCTGGGGGCGTGCCGGTCATCGCCGGGTTGGGCCCGATGTCACGATCCATTCACGGCCCGGCTTGATCGGTTGCCCACCGGGCGCACCACAGGCAATGGTGGCAACTTCACGGCCGGGTTCGACGACCAGGTCGTAGGTTGCGTCGCCAGCGGTGACGACGACCGCGCCGTTTTCGCCGTCGTGGTCGGTGAGCGGGGCCACGCTTCGAGTCAGCGTGTCGGCCGCAAATCCCACGTGCGCGAACACGGCCCGTTCGGCTACCTGAGCGAGCCCGGTGGGCGCCCCCCACCAGCCGCGGCACCCTCGGGCGAGCACGGCGGTATCGCCGCTGCGATCGAGAATGGCGGTTGCGGAATCGGGCGTGAGGTAGGCCCACATGCGCCCGTCGGGAAGGGTCATGGCCGTCGGCGAGAAACGATGTCCGCCCGTGTGGCTGACCCGGAAGAGTTCGATGTCGGGGCGATTGGCGGCGACCCAGTCGGCGAACCCTGCGCCTTCGGTTCCACAGCACACGTCGTGGGAACCCTGGGTGCACACGAGCATCGTCGCCGGACCATCTTCGCTCGACACCGAAACGGCGCCGGTATTAGCGAGCACCGCTCGCAAGGCCGTCTCGGGATGCGATGACAGCAGCGCCTCAGAGCGTTTCATGCCCGTCGGGGTCGGGCGAAACGCAATGGCGCGGGGCGCCGATTCGTCAACGGGAACTGCAGCCAACAACCGCACCTGCCCGGCATGTTCTTGGGCGATGCGGACCAGGCCATGCAACACCTCGTGCTTCGCAACCGGCTTCGGCCACGGCTCGGCAACCTCGACGAGAACGACGACATCGGGAGCGAGTGCTGTGCCACCGGGGTCGACCGCATTCGCCACCGCGAAGTCGACACATTTCATCGACTCGGTGGCGAATGGAAGCCGAATACTCGACATCAATCCGCCGTCGCGATGCCGCCACCGACCGGAATCGTGACGCCCGTTAGGTAGGCACCGGCCTTCGAAGACAGATAGATCGTGAGCCCGGCCATGTCATCGGGGTTGCCGATGCGACCCACTGGCACATCGGCCTCTACTAGGGATCGAGCGTCTTCGTCACCCAACATGAACTCGGTCATTTTCGACTCGAACGGTCCGGGGGCGATTGCGTTGACACGAACGTTTTCGTGACGCAACCGCTTCGCCAGCTGTCGGGTGAGGTGATGCACTGCGGCCTTCGAGGTGGAGTACGCATAGTGCTCGGCGTCGCAGGCGCGGAGGCCATCGACGGAACCCACGTTGATGACCCGAGCCGGGTCGTCGGCGGTTCCTGCACCACGAAGGTGGTCGATCAGCGCTTCGGTGAGGAAGTAGATGCTCCGCACGTTGACGTTCATCACCTTGTCCCAGCCGTCCACGGGATACTCACCGAGCGGGGCACCCCAGGCCGCACCAGCGTTGTTCACCAACAGGTCGACAGAGTCGACCGTCGACTTCACCGCGTCGGCAAAGGCGACGATGCCCTCGGGCGTCGAGAGATCTCCGGGGATGGCAACGACCCGCTGGCCGTCAGTGGCTTTGCCTTTCAACCGGTCCGCGGTCGCTTCCAGAGCCTCTGTCTTGCGGGCCGTGATGATGATCGTACTGACTCCAGCATCGACATATCCTTCGGCGATCATTTCGCCGATTCCTCGAGAGCCGCCGGTCACGACGGCGGTCTTTCCCGAGAGCGTGAATAGGTCTTGGATGCGATTCGACATCGCCCCAACCTAGCCGCTGTCGGCGCCAGTGCTCGGCCCGGACGGACCAGAGCCTGTTAGCGCAGGCCTGCTTGGGCGAGCGCGTCGATGCCAGCGTCGAGCACGGCGATGGCCTCGGCGCCATCGGTCGAGGGCAGGTCGAAGGCAACCCGATCTACGCCGGCCTGAGCGTACTCGGTGAGCACAGCGGGGTCCGCTGGCGCGAAATACACCGATACCTCGATCTCGTCAGGGTCGCGACCGGCGTCGGATGCCTGGCTGCGCATCGCCGCAATCTGATCGGCGAGAGTGCCCTCGCCGCGTCCGAGAATCGGTATCCATCCGTTGCCCCACTCGACGGCTCGCCGGGCACCGCCCGGATACGAACCGCCAACGTGGATCGGCGGATGCGGCGTCTGCACGGGCTTGGGATAGATGCTCATGGGTTCGTAGTTCACGAGATCGCCGTGAAACTGCGCTTCCTCCTCGGTCCACATCGCCTTGATCGCAGCGACATTCTCGCGCATGAGCTTGAAGCGCCCTTCGAGTTGGGTGCCGTGGTCGTTCATTTCGTCTTCGTTCCAGCCCGCACCAACGCCGAATTGGAAACGGCCGCCGCTGAGGCGGTCGAGGCTCGCTGCCTGTTTTGCCGTGTGGATTGGGTCGCGTTGGGCGACCAAACAAATACCCGTTCCCAACAGCAGCTTCTCGGTGTGGGCGGCAAGAGCGGTGAGCCACACGAATGGGTCATAGGTTTCGTAGTAGCGCTTGGGAAGGTCGCCCCCGCCGGGATAGGGAGTCTTGCGACCGAGGGGGATATGGCTGTGCTCGGCCACCCAGATCGATTCATAGCCGCGTTCTTCGAGCGCCGGCCCCAGTACGGTCGGAGCAATCGATGAGTCGGTCGGGAAGTGCGCTACGCCAGCTTTCATTGCCTCATCCTTCCACAGCACGATGCACGGCGCGGCTGCAATACTAGGACGATGTCGATTCTGATGATTGCCGACGAAAGGGTGACCCACCACCGCCCACCCGAAGGTCACCCCGAGCGCCCCGCCCGATTCGCGGCCGCTGTTGCCGGTGTGCAACAAGCAGGTTTTGGTGACGCTCTGATCTGGCAAGAACCAACCCCAGCGCCCGCCGACGCTCTACTTCGTGTGCACAGCGACGAACATGTTGATGAGGTGACCCGGCTGGGCGGGCTGAGTTCGGCCCAACTCGACCCCGACACCCACATGAGCGCCGGGTCATTGGCGGCGGCTCGACTCGCTGCGGGGGCGGGCCTCGATGCGGTCGCCGCCTTGCGCTCCGGCGTGGCCGATTCGGCTTTCGCTCTCGTGCGCCCTCCCGGACATCACGCCACACCCACGACGGCGATGGGCTTTTGTTTGTTCAACAACGTGGCCGTGACCGCTCAATCGATCGTGGACGCGGGCGAACGGGTGGCGATCATCGACATCGACGCACACCACGGCAACGGCACCCAGGATGCGTTCTATCGAAGCGCCAATGTGCTGTTCATCTCGTTGCACGAGTACCCGCAATACCCGGGCACCGGTGCCCTCGACGAACGGGGCGCCGGGGCGGGCGTGGGGCACACGTTGAACTTCCCGATGCCCTCTGGAGCAACCGGCGATGTATATCTTCGGGCGTTCGACCAGGTGATCGAACCGGCGCTCGAATGGTTCGGGGCCGACTGGATCCTCATTTCGGCCGGATTCGATGCGCATCGCGGCGACCCCCTTACCAACCTCGGGCTGACCGCCGGCGACTATGCGGCGGTCGTTGGCCGGATCGCATCGGTTAGCAAACCGGGTCGCCGCATCGCGTTTCTCGAAGGCGGGTACAACCTCGATGCCCTCGCGGCGTCGACGGCGGCGGCAACCGGGGCGCTGTTGGGCGAAACCCACGTTGCCGTAGATGACGAAGCCCAAACCAACGGCGGCCCCGGGAATCACATTGTGCAGTCAGCGCTCGAACTCGCCCAACGGGGCAGCGAGACTCAGACCTAACAGCGAAGCCCGAAACCTAACCGGGCCAGTCGGCGGCATCCTCGGTCATGGCCAGATGCGTCCCGCCAGAAACCCACGGATTCGCCCGGGCAACCGCTTCGTCTATCTCGGTGCCCAACCCCGGTTCGGTGAATGGAATCACGTGGCCGGCGTCCCATTGCACCGGGTTCGTGAGTAGCTCGGCGTGAAAGCCGCCCCATTCTTGGATGCCTTCGAGCACCAAGAAGTTCGGAATCGTGGCGGCGACCGCCATATTTGCCACACCGCCGAGCGGGCCGTTGTACAGATGCGGGGCTACTTGGGCGCCATAGGTTTCGGCGATCGCGGCGATCTTCTTGCCTGCGGTAATGCCGCCGGCGCGACCCAAGTTCGGTTGCAGAATGCCGACACCGGCCTCGAGGAGGCGCCGGAACTCGTGAATGCTCGTGAGCCGTTCACCGGCCGCAATCGGCACATTGCAGTGGCGGGCGACCTCGGCCATCGCCTCGGGAATGTCGGGCGGGCATGGCTCCTCGAACCAAAGCGGCAGCGCGGGTTCGAGCAGTTTGCCAAGGCGGATGGCTCCCGACACGGTGAATTGCCCGTGGGTGCCAAACAGCAGGTCGGCTCGGTCCCCAACAGCGTCACGAATCTGATTGACGAAGGCCGCCGAACGGGTGAGCTCATTCATGGTTGGTTGGCGAGGACCAACCGCCCGATACGGCCCGGCCGGATCGAACTTGATTGCCGTGTGGCCTCGCTCGACGTATTCGATTGCGGTTTGCGCGGCGAGCGTCGGGTCCGCGTACACGTCTTCGGTGTCGTCGTTGGCGCCCGGATATAGGTACGTGTAGGCCCGTACCCGATCGCGCACGATTCCGCCGATCAGGTCGGTGACGTTACGGTTCGTTTCCTTACCGACGATGTCCCACGACGCCATGTCGAAACCAGAGATGATCCCGCCGATCGTGACGTCCGGGCGGCCCGTGAACGCAAGTGAGTACAACAGCCGGGTGCGTTCCTCGATGCGGAATGGGTCTGTGCCCTTCACCGATCGTTCGAAGACGTCGGCGACGACCGCCTCGACGGTGGCGGCATTAAAGGGGGGCGAGTACACCTCTCCCCATCCGACGGCGCCCGTGTCGGTCGTTAGCTTCACGAACACGAAGAACTTCCCCCCGTACCCGGGCGGTGGGTTCTTCACGACGAACGTCTCGACGTCGGTGAATTTCACGCGGAGTACCTAACCCATCATCACGATGTTGCGGATTGTGCCGCCATCGGCGACATCACCGATTGCAGAATTGATGTCGTCGAGCTGGTAGGTGCCGCTGATGAGCTCGTCGAGCTTCAGCTTGCCGTCTTGGTACCACTCGATCAGTTTTGGAATGTCCTTGCGGATTTGGCTGGTGCCCATCTTCGAGCCGATGATTCGGTGCCCGGCCGCCGCGATGATCGATGGATCGAACTCGATGTCGTTGTTGCTCGCCGGCATGCCGACGATCACCAGCTCGCCGCCCATTTCGATATACCGATGGGCGGCTTTGATCGCGGCCGACGATCCAACGGTAACGAGGGCGTGGCTGACCCCTTTGCGCCCGGTCGCTTCGCGGATCACGTCCTTTACGGTGTCGGGAGTGGCCACGTGAGTCGCCCCGAACTGCTTTGCGATCTCGAGCTTTTCTTCGGCGACATCGACGGCAATAACAACCGGGGCTCCCACGATGGCTGCGCCCTGAATGGCATTGAGGCCCACACCACCGACGCCAACGACCACAACACTGCTCGAATCGGTGATGCTCGACGTGTTCGTCACTGCGCCCACTCCGGTGATCACGCCGCAGGCAAGAAGCGACGCAACCTTCCAATCGAGGTCTTTGGGAATAGCGACGACCTGGCTGTGGTCGACGACAACTTCTTCGGCAAACGCGCCACACAACATGGCTGCCTGCACCTGTTCACCCGACTCGTTCGACAGGCGCTCACCGTCGTCGGAGGCAAAGCCGGTTTCGCAAAAGACGTGGTTGCCTCGCTCGCATTGGGAGCAGTCGCCACAGGAACGGATGAGCGTGACCACGACATGGTCGCCGACCGAAACGTCGGTGACGTCTGATCCCACAGCGGTGATGACACCGGCGGCTTCATGGCCATATACCGCGGGCAGGTACCCGCCCCAAGCTCCCTCGGCATAGTGAATGTCACTATGGCACACCGCGCATGCGGCCACGTCGACACGAACGTCTTCGGGGCCCACCTGACCGAGCGAGACCTCTTCGATGACGAGGGGCTGACCGAACTCACGACACACAGCTGCTTTCATTGGGTCATTAAAGCAGAGTGTGACTAACGACCGCGACATCGCAGGTCCATCAATTTTGGCTATTGGAGCAATGCATCGCGTATCTCGGGAACCCAGCCGTCGCTTTCGAGATCATATGCCCCAAACCCGGAGTGGAATTCCCAATAGGCAAATGACATATCCCGGGCTCGTGCAGCGTTCACCACCGCTTCCGTCCACTCGGCACGATGGATGGTCGACACCTGCCCATCGGCACCAAAAGCGCCGAATTCGCCGATGTGCACAGGCACGCCCACTTGCTCGGACCATGCTTCGGCTTGGTCGAGCAGGCCGTCGAGTGCACTCGCTGCAGTTGCCGCCATCTCCTCGCAGCCTCGGGCTTGGGTACAGATGACGAGCGACTCGATGATCACCTGGTGCGCGCCCGGAGTTGCGGTTTGCAACGACAACCCGGTGGACGTTTCCGGGCAGGCGTCGAGCACAAATTCATGTTCGCTGCCCGCATCGGTGCTGGTGAAGGTCGTGACGTCGAACTTGCCGGTCGACGTCCGGCACATCACGCGTAGATCCGCTTCTCCTCGAACCCGAAGCGTCGCCGAAATCGGCTCGACGGGCGCCTCGTAGTCCAGGCTGAACCCGGCCCACTGCGCATCGAAGGACACGATCAGCTCGCCATCGATTGCATCCGTGGCCGAATCCCACGAGTAGTCGCTCACGCCAATCGGCAGGGCGGTGTCGTTGGCATTCCATACGGTTCCGATCGGGGGAATCGGGTCTACCCAGGTCGCGCCTTGGTGAGTGAACTCGAAGGGTTCATACACGTGAACGGTGGCGATGATGTTGGGATCCTCGGGAAGCTCCAGCTCGCCGAGGCGGTCGATGGCGTTGTATCCCACCGGGCCGATAAGCACGGGGCGGCTTGGATGCTGGTCTCGAACGATCGCCAACGCATCTGCGGCGAGTTGGTTCCATCGTTGCGGTTCGGCGTCGAATGCGGTGTTTGGTTCGTTGAGCAACTCGAAGAACACATGGTCTCCGACGCCTGCGTAGCGAGTTGCGATCTGCTGCCACATCGCAAGGAATCGTTCCCGTTCACCAACAGGGTCTTCGTGGATCTCGTCGTAATGATGCATGTTCACGATGATCGCTAAGTCGTTTGCCTCGGCCTGACGAATGGCCCAATCGACGCGCTCCCAAATAGAGTTGTAGTCGGCGTGATCGATCGTTGGGTCGACGGCTTCGGGGATCGTGAACGGCGCGTCGTTTGCCGCGTACTGCGACCAACTGATGGGCAGGCGAATCGAGTCGAAGCCGGCTTCGGCAATCACCGTGAAGTACTCGGCCTCGAGGCCCACTCCCCACTCGCCCTCACGTGGCGCGTCGAGCGCGTTGCCGATGTTGATTCCCACTCCAAGCGCGGCGTGCGCTTCGGTGATATCGGCGAAACCCGAGTGCAGGTTCGCTTCATCGGTGATTTCTTCGGTGTTCGCCGGCACCGGCTGTGCCGCGTCGCTGACAAGTTCTGCGGCGCCGCTGGTTTCGACGGCGGCATCGTTTGGCGCCCCGGTCGCGCCGGGATCCACGCTCGTCGCGCAGCCCACAACTGCGGCACCGAGCGAAATCCCGACCGACACAGCGAGAAGGGTGCGGCGCATGCCGTGACGTTGCTTCATTGAGGTGAGCATAGGAGCGCTACGCTGCGCGGATGGATCGCCTCCCGCTATCGGTACTCGATTTGTCGCTCGTGCCCGAAGGTGACACGTCCGCAGATGCACTCGCCGCAACCACCCAGCTCGCCCAGCGGGCGGACGCACTCGGCTTCACCCGCTTTTGGGTGGCCGAGCATCACAACATGTCGGCGGTCGCCAGCTGTTCTCCGCCCGTGCTGATCGCCCATCTTGCAGCGTCGACGAACCGAATCAGTGTCGGTTCCGGCGGGGTCATGTTGCCAAACCATGCTCCATTTGTGGTCGCCGAACAGTTCGCCATGCTCGAGGCGTTGCACCCCGGCCGCATCGACCTGGGAATTGGCCGAGCGCCCGGAAGCGACCGCAACACGATGTTGGCGCTGCGCCAGGGCATCGACCCGATCGATGTCGATCAGTTTCCACAGCACGTGATCGACGTGATGGGTTTGCTCGGCGACGTTCGCTCGCAAGACGGCCTGTTCAACACGGTGCAGGCCACCCCGAACGCCACCTCTCGCCCCACCGTGGCACTCCTTGGGTCGAGTGGATACTCGGCGCACCTTGCCGGGCTGCTCGGCTTGCCGTTCGGCTTCGCCCACCACTTTGGCATGGGAGGCACGAGCGAGGCCGCCGACACCTACCGCGAACACTTCCAGCCTTCGCCGGTACTCGATGAGCCGCATCTCATCGTGACGGCGGTGGCCGTCGCCGCAGAAACCTCCGTCGAGGCCGACCATCTGTTGGCATCGCACCGTTTGTTCAAACATGGCCTTCGAACCGGGCGTTCCTATGGTGTGCTCGATGCCGATGCCGCCAGCGCCCACGCCGACTATCCCGCCGCAGTCGCCGGAGGCACCAACGCCGTGTTCGGCACGGGTGACGACGTTGCCCACGGCCTCGAGCAGCTCGCCGAGCAAATGGGCGCAAGCGAGCTCATGATCACCATTCCGATCGCGAACGTCGAGCAACGCCTCGCCAGCCTCGAACTCACAGCGAAGGCCTGGATGAACTAGCTATGCACTTCACACGTTCACACGTTGCTTATCTTAAGTAAGCTGCTTACACTTCGTAAGCATGAAGATCCTACGTATTGACAGTTCCGCCCGCTACGCCGATTCCGTCGGCCGAGACCTTGCCACCCGCCTTGTCGAGCGCCTCAATATCGACGGGTCGGCTTCGGTTACCGAACGAGACGTCGCCGCCGGCCTCCCTCTCGTCGACGAAGCCACCATCGGCGCCTCGTTCACACCCGCCGAGGCGCGCTCGCCTGAACAAACCGAGCTCCTGGCCGACGGCCAACAACTGATCGACGAACTCATCGCCGCCGACACGGTCGTGATTTCGCTGCCCATCTACAACTTCTCGGTTCCCGCAACCCTCAAGGCGTGGGCCGACCTCGTGGCACGAGCTGGCGTCACCTTCCAGTACACCGAGACCGGACCCGTCGGGCTCCTCGAGGACAAGCCCGTCTACGTGATCGTGACCTCCGGCGGCGTGCCCATTGGTTCGCCGATGGATTGGGCGACCGGGTGGATCACCCAGTTCCTGGGCTTTATTGGTTTGTCGAGCGTGAACATCATCGAAGCCGGTCAACTGAACACGGACCCCGAAGCCGCAACTCAAGCTGCACGACAACGAGTTGCCGACCTGAACCTCGCATAGCGCGTACTATTGAGCCATGGACATGCCAGAGGCAGATTGCTACTGCCCCGACTTTCACCGAGCGATCGAGCTGATCGGTCGACGGTGGACGGGGGCCATACTGCAATCAATGCTTGGCGGCATGACCCGATTCAGCGATATCCGCGACTCGGTGCCCGGCCTGTCGGACCGACTACTCAACGAGCGATTGAAAGAGCTCGATGAGCTCGGCGTGGTCAACCGGTGCACCGAAACACGAGACGTGCACTACTACCTCACCGAGGTTGGCCAAGGCATCAAGCCCGTCATGGAAGCTGTTGGGGCGTGGGCTCAGCAACTGTCTGGTGTGGCTCCGCTGACCGAACAATAGCGATCACACACAGCGAGACCACCGAACGCGCCGAAGCGCCGACCGCTCATTTGCGGTCGGCGCTTCGAACGTCGTGGGTGGGCGTCGTAGGTGGCGTTGAGCCTTAGGCGTTTGCGAGTTCCTCGCAGAACTCCGCATCCGACCAGTCACCATCGAGGTCCGAGGCGTCGAAATCGAAGTCTTCGAAGTCGGCGTCATCGAACTCAGCGTCAAGGTCGCCCTGCTGGTCATCGAGCTCGTACCAGTCAGCGTCATCGAAATCGGTGTCGTCGAAATCGGTGTCATCGAATGAGTTGAGGTAAGCCTCGTACTCTTCATCGGTCATGGCGTCGAGGTAGGCGTAGTACTCGTCGTCGCTCATGGCGTCGAGGTCTACGAGGTCATCGTTGCCGTCAGAGCCGGTGTCGGTGTCGTCGAAATCGGCGTCGTCGAAATCGATGTCGCCGTCGTCTGCGAACAGCGCCTCGAACTCTTCATCGGACAGCGACGCAATGTAGTTGTCGAATTCCTCGTCGGACATGTCGTCGATTTCGCCGAAGTTTCCTTCGCTGAAGTTGTTGTCCTCGGCGTCATCGTCACTGTTGCCGTCACCAGCGTTGTCGCTCGGCTGGTCGGGGGTAAGTGCATCTGCCTGTCCGGTCTCGATGAACTTGGTGAACGCAGGCACCTCGGCATACACACCGGGCGTCTCGCCGCCACACTCATCGCCCCAGCTCACGACGCCGGCGAGGCGTGGGCCATTGGCTGTCTGCACAACCAGCGGGCCGCCGCTGTCTCCGTAGCACGAGTCGGTGCCGGTTCCGCCAGCGCAAACCTCGGTGACAGCATCGGTGTCGAGCTGTGCGTTACACGTCGCGTCGTCCACGAGTGGCACGGTTGCGGTCAGCAAGGTCGTTGATCCTTCGCCATTCTCGCTCACTGCGCCCCAACCGGTAACGGTTGCGTTCTTGGCTTGGTCAATGTCGTTAACCGTGGCCAACGAGATTGCTTGCACGTTGCCGCCAAGGTTCAGCGGTTCGGCGAGCTTGACGATCGCAATGTCGCCCAGTTCGTCTTGGGCGTATCTCGGATGCGACGTGATCGAGGCCACGGGCCGGTCCTGGCCCGAACCGTCGTTCACGTTCGTGACACCGGCTCGGATAGTGATGCCAGCGGCGGTTTCGCCTTGCAGGCAGTGGGCGGCGGTGACGATGGTGTTGGCATCGATGACCGACCCGCCGCAGAAGTGCTCACCGCCGCTTTGCAGCGATACCTGCCATGGGGTGGTTTCGGCTTCGGTGCCGTTGACGATCGCTCCGGCAGTTCCTCCGCCGAGCAGCAAGCTGCTTCCGGCGATAGCGAGTCCGGCGAAGCCGGCCCCGATCCGCTTGAAGGTCGAGGTGTTCTTCTTGTTGTCTTGAGTGTTTGGGTTGGTAGCCATTGTCGTGCTCCTCTTGTTGGGTGATGACAAGACAATGGCGGGGGCAACTGTCGCCAACCTGAACGACCCTGAACGCGGCGTTCAGGTTTGGGTCAGGCGTGCGGTGAGCGGAGTGCGCTACGAGCCGAGGCGAGCCTGCAACGCACTCGGGTACGAAACCTCGAGGAGTTCGCTAAGGAACGGCGCCGCGGCGCCGCTCAACGTTGCATAGCACCGTGCGGCGAGCTCGATTGCGGGCTTGGATTCCAGCGCATTGGGCCATCGAAGCCGAATGCGGCGAAGATCATGGATGAGCATCGTGCGCAACGCGAAGGCCTCGCTCGAATACTGGAGCGTTGAGTACTCGGGCGTCGAGTACTGGGCGATGAATCGCTCGTAGGCGCGTGCAACGTCAGCACCGTCATTGTCGGCGGTAAAGAATCCGTCTTCGACGAGCTGCTCGATGTCGGTAAATGTGGCGGTAGCGAGAGCGGGGCTGGCGCCTGGGGCGATCAGGGCACATAGGGCCCGTGCGTCATCTGGGCTGCTGCTCGGCGAGGCCAACACCTCTCGGCCAATTCGCACGAATCCATTCCACCGAAGATCGTCACGGATCAGCTGGCGGGCGTCGGCGTCGAGATTCGTGAGAAACAGCAGCGTCCAAGAACCCGACCAATCGATGTCTCCCATTCCGTAGATTCGACGGTCGGCTTGGGCGGATTCCTGCAAGGCGAGCTCGGTGAAGTGGTAGCGGCTTTGGCGTCCCACCCGTTCGTTGACGAGCCAGCCCTCGTTGACCAGCCGAGTCATCGACGTGCGCACGAGCCGTTCGCTAAACCCAAAGACGTCGGTGAGCGCCAGCATCTGTGACATCCACACTGAGGAGGTGACCGGGATGAGGGTGTCGCCGATGATCGTGACGAGCACGGATCGTGCCGAGATGTGCGGCTGGGCCGCCCAGGCATGAATCGGCTCCTGTTCCGACATTAGCTTCGGTGGTCGACGACGCGTTGGGCTTTGCCTTGCGAGCGTGCAATGGCGCCCTCGTCGACGATCGTCACGGCTGCACTGACGCCAATGAAGTCCTTCACCTTGGCGGCGAGCTCTGCGGCAACGTGCGCAGGTTCGCCGTTCGCCCGCGGGTCGGCTTCCACCTCGATCGTCATGTCGGTCATGTTGCCCGAGTTCGACAACACCAGCTGGAAGTGTGGGCTCAGCCCCGCAACGGCCATAACTTGGGCTTCCACCTGGCTGGGAAACACATTCACGCCACGGATGATCAACATGTCGTCCGAACGGCCCGAAATGCGTTCGATGCGCCGCATGGTGCGCGCCGTGCCTGGCAAAAGGCGGGTCAGGTCACGCGTGCGGTACCGAACGACCGGCATGGCGACCTTGGTGAGCGAGGTAAACACCAGCTCGCCGAACTCGCCATCGGGCAACACCTCGCCAGTTTCAGGGTTGATGATCTCGGGGTAGAAATGGTCCTCCCACACGGTGAGCCCGTCCTTGGTTTCGACACACTCTTGGGCAACCCCGGGGCCGATGACTTCGCTCAGGCCATAGATGTCGACGGCGTCGATGTTGAGACGCGCTTCGATCTCTTCGCGCAGGCCGTCGCTCCACGGCTCGGCTCCGAAGATTCCGATCTCGGGCGACGTCGCCCGCGGGTCGAGGCCCTGAGCTTCCATCTCGTCGATCAGGTTTAGGCAGTACGACGGGGTTACAAGAATGATGCGGGGCTGAAAATCGGTGATGAGCTGCACTTGTTTGGCGGTTTGACCGCCTCCCATGGGCACCACGGTGCATCCAAGCTTCTCGGCCCCGTAATGCGCACCGAGGCCTCCGGTGAAGAGCCCGTACCCGTAGGCAACGTGGGCAATGTCGCCGGGGCGACCACCGGCCGCATACATGGAGCGAGCGACCACGTTTGCCCACATGTCTATGTCGCCTTTGGTGTAGCCAACCACCGTGGGCTTTCCCGTCGTGCCCGATGAGGCGTGTACACGCACGACATCTTCGCGGGGCACCGCAAACATGTCGAAGGGATAGTTGTCTCGCAGGTCGTCCTTTACCAGGAACGGAAACGCTGCGAGATCCTCGAGTGACACCAGGTCGCTCGGGTGAACGCCAGCTGCATCGAAGGCCCGCTTGTAATGTTCCACATGGGTGTAGCAGTGTCCGAGCGTTTCGGTCATCCGCTGCAGCTGAAGGGCGCGAAGCTCGTCGAGCGACGCGTTCTCAATCGGTTCATAGCCGGTCATTGCGTGAGCTTCCTTCCACTACCACTTGGCGGTGAGGTCGAGGTCGAGGACTTCACGCATTCGTGCCATAAGCGGCGCAAAATCGTCTGACCGCTGCGTTCGGTCGTTGTTCGTCTGCGGATCGGGTGTGGCCATAAATCCCTCGGGCAACACCACACCGAAACGCTCGGCGATGACGCGCGACAGCTCGGGCACGATGGCCGCCATCGGGGCAGATGCAATACCCGCCTCGACGATCTCGGCTTCCCACCAACCAGACGCACACAAGCCGCCGATCATCGGCATCAGCGACGCGAACGCAGCGGCCAGTCGCTGCCGGGCGGCTGGATCATCGATCAAGCCGTCGATAAGGGCCTCTGCATGGCGCCGATGGTACGACTCTTCCCGACTTGCGCGCACTGCCGCGTCAGCCAACGGTTTATACGGCGACCCTTCAAGAAAGGACCACCGGCGCCCCTCGACCGTGTCGTAGATCCAATGGCGAGCAAGTGCCTCGGCCCAGTCGCCCGTAGCGAACTCGACGAGCCGACACGAGCGGTACTCCTCGGTGCCTCGCCCATAGGCCAGGGCGTCGATCGCTTCATCGGTCGGTTCGACCCCGTCGAGCTCACACACCAGCTCGTACAACATCACGGCGTGCCCAAGCTCATCCTGGCCGATGCTCGCCAAAGCGAGATCCTCTTCGAGGAAGGGCGCCACACCGATCCATTCGGTGTGCTGTTGCCCCATGAGGTGCTCGTCGTCGGCAAACGCCAACAAGAACTCGCGTAGCGCTTCGGTTGGAACGCTGCTCATGTTTGCCCCTCCCGCAGAGCTTTCCGACGAGCGGCCACCGCCGAGCCATCGTGATGACGATGAGGCTTGTCCGCGTTCGGGCCAACGAAATCATCGTCGCCGACGATGAGGTTCTCACGGTTGACGACCCAGACCTTGTTGCCTTCCGCCCGTCGGACATAGCTCTCGCGGGCGAGTACCAGGGCGAGTTCGTCGTTGGCCGCGTCGAGCGCACCCACGTGACGAAATTCGTCCTTGCCGTCCTTCTTCAGAAACACTTCGTATGTGGCCACATCAACCCCTCAACACTTCGACGGTTTCGCTGCACGCTTCGCAGCGATGCACCGACCGGCATCGGCTGGGCCCAAACATCGATTTCTCCACAGTAGGCCCGCCACAGAGCGGACAGCGCGGTGTGGCCGTGCCGATCTGCACCGCCACGGTGAACTCGGTCTTGAGCGCATCGGTACCGCGGAGGGTTAACCGTTCCGGGGACCAGGCGGGGCTTCGAAGCCAAACGACCGACACCTCGCGAATCCCATCGACCGCCAAGACCGCAGCCTTGACATCCGCGGCGATCATCGCGAGCGCTGGGCAGCCAGAGAACGTGGGGATCAGCCCGATAGTCACGGCCCCATCGCCGGTGACCGCTACCGATTCGAGGAGGCCGAGGTCGACGATCGACACGCCCGGGTACTCGGGGTCATCGACGGTCTGTATGGCCCTGAGGACTTCCGCCTCAGATCCGTTTGTACCCACACAGACTTCCGGTTTTGCTGTGTCAGCTAGGTTCGCTCGAATCACGCTGAGTTCGCTTCTTGCAGCGCGTTGCGGGCCCAGCTCGTGCTATCCCAGCTGGTCTTTGCCGTGGCGATTCTGCGTGCCGAATCGGGGCCACCCTGGGCGAGGGTCTTGCGCAACGGTTCCCAGTCGATCGGGCCCACTTCCCACTTCTTTGTGTCCTCGTCATAGGTGAGGTCGGGGGCGGGCACGGTGAACCCGTAGCTGTGCAGCATGGGCACGAACTTTTGCACCCACTTGTCTCGGAGCACCTCGTTGCGTTCGCTCTTGATGTGCCAGCGAAGGAGCAGGTCGTTGGGCTTGGAATCTGGCCCGAACAGTTGCAGCGCCGGCCAAAACCAGCGGTCGAGGGCGCCTTGGAAGATCTCTTTTTGGATCTCGGTGCCGTGGGCGATGCGCATCATGCGGTCTTCGCCGAGGCGCATATGAAAGCCCTCTTCGGAGATGATGCGTTTGAGGATGCGGCGGTATGGCCCGTAACTACAGTTCTTGAACACCGCTTGTTGGCTGGCCAACGCGGCGGCGTCGACCAAGAACGCGATCGCCACCTGGTCGCCCCAGGTTTCGGCCTTGTAGTGGAACACATTGTGGAACCGGCTCTTGCCCGCCATCAGGTCTTCGAGCATTTCAGTGCGGGTTTTGATGCCCATGTCGGCGGCCACCATGTAGAGCAGGTGCCCGTGGCCAATTTCGTCCTGGGTCTTTGCGAGAACGCTCATCTTGTGACGCAGGCCGGGGGTTTTGGGAATCCAGTCTCGTTCGGTGAGCCCGCCCATGTATTCGCTGTTCGCATGCATTTCGATGAACGCAAACACCGCCTCGCGGTATTCGGTGGGCATGTCGTCGTCGACTTCGACGATTCCCCCACCGTCGAGAAACGCCTCGAACTCGTCGATGTCGGTCCATGTTCTAGCCATGATGCTCCTGTTCGGAATCTGTGGAGTTTCGTGCCGCAATATCGAGCACCAGGCTCCATAGATTTCTCATGTTGGAGCTCCGTTCACTCCGGGTGCATTGGCGACCATGGTGAGGACGTCGTATGCCGCCACCACCTCGCCGTTCTGATTGATCACTTTGGTGTCCCAAGCAACCTCGCCGTAGCCACGGCCGTCGAGTTGGGTCTTTCGCTTGCAGGTGAGCACCACGTGCAGGTCGTCGCCCGGGCGGGTTGGGGTAGCGAATCGACAGCGATCGATGCCGTAGTTGGCCAGCACCGGCCCCTCGGGCGGGTCGACAAAGAGCCCGGCAGCGAAGGAAAGTACGAGATAGCCGTGGGCCACGATTCCCCCAAAGATTGGGCTGCGGGCGGCGGCTTCTTCGTCGAGGTGTGCATAGAACGTGTCGCCCGTGAAGTCTGCGAAGTGGGCAATGTCGGCGTCGGCGATCACCCGCGATTGCGTCGTGAGCGAATCGCCGACGGCCAGCTCGTTGAAGTTCAGTCGGAACGGGTGGCCCTTGTCCGTGGTTGGCGCGCCCGGAATGTACTCCCCACAGATTGCGGTGAGCATTTTCGGGCTGCCTTGAATTGCGGTTCGTTGCATGTGGCTGAACACCGAACGCATACCCCCGAGTTCTTCACCGCCTCCGGCTCGCCCGGGCCCGCCGTGGGTCAACGTTGGCAGCGGCGAGCCGTGGCCCGAACTGGCCGCAGCCATGGTGGCTTCGACAACGAGAACACGACCGTGGTGCGACGATATGCCGCGGGTGAGCGTGGAGATCTCGTCGACGTCGGTGCCGTACACCGATGCGACCAAGCTTCCGTCGCCGCGTTGGACCAGGTCGATGACCTCGGGAAGCGTGCGGTAGGGAATCAGGGTGGCGACCGGCCCGAATGCTTCCACCGCGTGGATGACGGGTGCGAACCGGTCGGTGGCGACAAGAAGAGTCGGGGTAACAAAGCAGCCATTCGCGCCCGCCTCGATCGTCGCATTCGTTTGCACCACCGTGGCGGCGGTGGTCAGCTCGTCGATCGCGGCCAGTACACGTTGGCGTTGGTCCGGGTCGACGAGCGCCCCCATAGTTACGGTTTCGTTTGCGGGGTCCCCCACCACGACCCCGCCGAGCGCCTCGGCGATGGCGGCCGTCGCTGCGCTCAGATGTGTTTCGGGGACGAACCCCCGGCGGATCGCCGTGCATTTCTGCCCGGCCTTGGTAGTCATCTCGGAAACGACCTCTGCCACGAAAAGATCGAACTCGGCGGTTCCCGGGCCAGCGCTCGGCGCAAGAATCGCCGAGTTGATCGAGTCGGCCTCGGTGGTGACGTGCACGGAGCGCTCGACCAGGTTTGGGTGCGAGCGCACGACCGCCCCGGTGGCCGCCGACCCGGTGAACGCAACGCTGTCTTGCCCGTCGAGGTGATCGAGTAGGTCGCCGGGGCCGCCACAGATCAGCTGCAGTGCGCCGAGCGGAAGGAGCCCACTGTCGACCACGACCCGCACCACCGCTTCGGTGAGGAACGCCGTTTGGGGAGCGGGTTTCACGATGGTGGCGACGCCCGCCAGGAAGCTCGGAGCGAACTTCTCGAGCATGCCCCACACCCCAAAGTTGTAGGCGTTGATCTGCACCGCGACGCCGGTGCGCGACGTGCGAACGTGCACGGCACCGAACGAACCATCACGTGACAGCGGTTCATACGCGCCGTCGATCATGACGGTGGAATTCGGTAGTTCTTTGCGGGCTTTGCTCGCATAGGAGAGCAGCACGCCGGCGCCGCCATCGATGTCGATCCAGCTGTCGTTTGCCGTCGCCCCAGTGCGTCCAGAGAGGGCATAGAGCGGTGCCTTGATCGCGTCGTCGAGCAGTATCTTGCCGATGTTTCGCAAGATGGTGGCTCGTTCGTGAAACGTCAAGGCGCTCAGCGCCTGAGTGCCAACGGTTCGGGCGTAGTCGACGACGGCGGCCATATCGAGGCCTTCCGATGACGTGGTTCCCATCGGTTCGCCGGTGATCGCATCTACGTAGGGCGCACCGTTTGGACCTCCGCCGACCCAGTTTCCCAACACGTAGTGCGACACCGCCGCGGTGTGGTCATTCCCACCCATAGAAGCCCTCCCCGCTCTTCTTGCCGAGCCTTCCTTCGCTGACCATGTCGCGCAGTAGTTGCGGCGGATCGAAGCGGTCTCCGAGGGTCGATGCCAGATGCTCGGCGATGGCGAGCCGCACGTCGAGGCCGACCAGGTCGGTGAGCTTGAGGGGCCCGATCGGGTGTTTGTAACCGAGCGTCATCGCAGCATCGATGTCTTCGACGGTGGCGACGCCGCTCTCGACCATGCGTATCGCTTCAAGCCCGAGCACGAGACCGAGCCGGCTCGACGCGAATCCTGGAGAGTCCTGCACGACGATCGGGGTGAGTCCCTGACACTGACCGAGTTCGACCACCCGTTGAGTTGTGGTGTCTAACGTGCGTGCGCCAACAACGATTTCGACGAGCGATGATGCCGGCACTGGATTGAAGAAGTGCATGCCAACGAAGCGGCCTGGGTGATCGAGGATGCTGGCGATTTCGGTGATGGGTAGCGAACTCGTGTTGGATGCGAAGATTGTGTCGGCGGGGTAGATCCCTTCGAGTTCGGCGAAGAGTTTCTGTTTTAGGGCCCGATCTTCCGGGACGGCTTCAACAACTAGTTCGACGCCGGCCGTCTCGTGTGTGGTTCCAAACGACAACAGCGCTTGCAGAGCGTGCGCTTCACATGAGCGGTTCCGCCGGTTCGCGGATCGCTCGAGCGACGCTCGGGAGCGTTTCTCTGCGTTGGCGACGAGTTCGACTGAGTGCTCGACAATGCGAACGGGTTTCCCCGCGAGCACAAAGCTCACGGCGATGCCGCACCCCATCGTTCCTCCACCGATGACGACGATCATTGGCGCTCACCCACGGCGGCGGCACCGCTCCCCGCATGACACAACGCAGCAACATGACACAACATGACTGTGATTATGCATCGGTGTGTGTCATGTCGTCAACCCTGAATCCCATCGAGCTCGCAACAGGTCTATTCAAAGATTGGACGGAACTGCCGATTCAGACCACATGGTCCGCCGTGGAATGTCGCTACTCATCGTGTTCGCGATTCTCGCGGCCACGTGCACCGGCGATTCCTCGCAACAGCCACCATCATCGATCGCGCTCACCGACTCCTTCACAACGGATTCCGCCACGAGCATGACGTCCACCAAGGCTTCATCGGCGACCTCCTTCTCTATCGACACGGCAGCTGACGCAACGATGGCGGCACGAAAGCCCGAAGCCACCACGACCTCCACCGCACCGGCCCCCACAACGACGACTATTGCGCCAACACTCGAGCCCATCTGGATCGCCATCGCAAAAGACCATGTGCGATCGCTCGTTCCCTACATCGAACCCGACGGCATGCCGTTCGCGATGCCATGGGCCCAGCCCAACCCTCACCAGTTCGGGACGCGACTTACCCTTCGGGTCACCCAAGGCCAACCGGGCGACGAATGGGTCAAGGTCCAGCTGCCGATCAAGCCAAATGGTCAGGAGGCTTGGGTCAAGACGGCGGACTATGACCTCGATGTCATCTACTACCGCGCCGAAGTCAACGTGACGACCCGGCAAGTTCGAGTCTGGAACCGGGGCATGCTCGTCGCCCAAACGGACGCCGTCGTCGGCGCCTCTGCCAGCCCAACGCCGCTCGGCAGCTTCTTCGTCGTATCAGCGATCGACAACTATCACGGTGAACCCGCCCTGGTGTTGTCGTCGTTCTCCGAAGCGTTCGAAACATTCGATGGTGGTTTGCCGGTCATTGCAATCCACAAGACGTTTGCCCGCGGTCAAGAATCTAACCCGAATGCAGCGTCGAACGGATGCATCCGCATTCCCACCGCGGCCCTCGCGTTTCTCGCCGAGCACGTCCCTCTTGGCACGCCCGTCGACATCGTTGCCTAACGGCGGCCGCTCACCGAACTGCCACGGTTTCTACCCCGCCAGATCCGCAACGGCGGCCTGCACGTTGCGCAGACCAACAGCGAGCTGATCCGCGAGGAGCTTCAGATCGGTTTGTGCGATATCGACCTGGATTGGAATGTCGAGGTTGACTGGCACTTCGGCCTGCACCGGTACCGTTTCGCGAATTGGCACGTCCACGTTCAGGTCGATGGGAACGTCAACTTTCACGGGAACATCGACGTTCACGGGAACGCTGACGTCGACGGGGACTTGAAAGCCCAGCCCCGTGTCGATCTCGATTGTCGTGTCGACCGTTTGGTTAATCGGAAGCGTCTCGTCGATCGTCACGACTTCGTTGATCGGAAAAGTGAAGTCGCGCTCGATCGTGATTTCCGTGTCGATGACGACCGTCTCGTCGACGGCGACCTGGAACTCGATCGATGAATTCGAGAAGGCCTCGAGCTCCGTGATTGCCTGATCCAGACCTTCGGAAATTTCGGGTTCGAGCTCGGCGATTTGACGGGAGATCTCCAGAACCTGGGCCGAAACAATGGCAGAACCTGCGGCCCCCTGCTCCACTCGATCGAGGTCAGCTTTCGTTTGGGTCAGCTCATCTTGGGTGCTGTTCAAGGACCGCACGACTAGCCCCAGCACGATCATCGCGCCCAAAAGACCGATCCCCAACATGATCACGGCGGTCTTGAGCCAGGTGACGCCAGCGTTGGACCTGCCCGGTGGTACCTCGTTGGGTCGTGGCTCGTTGTTCATTACTGACTCCTCGTTGGACGTGACGACCGCAGCGACACACACGCCAATGGCGGTGAGGGCAGCGGCTGCGATAAAGGTTTCGGAGATCGCATCTGCGGTGAGTTGCGCGGACGCTTCGGTGATGGCTTCTTGGAAACCAGGGTCGGCGATCGACGGCAGGTCGAGCCCGGCGCGAAGTTCGTTGAAGCGGCCTAACCCCCATGCCGTGAGGGCAGCGAGACCGACCGATAGGCCAATGAGGCGAACGATCATCACGATAGCTGCGGCTGCGCCACGTTGGTGGGCCGGCGAGGCGTCGACGACGATGGCCGTGGTCGGGGCGAAGACCAAACCGAGGCCCGCACCCAACAATGCGAGTTGCCCGGCACCGACCAGGTAGCTCATATCGGGGCTCCAGCTCAGGCCCATCAACAACAAGGCAACAGCTGCGGCCGCCATGCCCGCAACCGTCGGCATCCGATACGACACGCGTTCGGCCATCTGGCCGCCGAGCCAAGATGCCACCGTCATCGCTGCGGTCATTGCCGCAAGCAGCCACCCGGCGAGCACGGCGGAACGTTCAAGGTCGATCTCGATGGCGTTGACGAAAATGGGCACGTCGACCATGGCGATGATTAGGGCCGCGCCGACCAGCAAGTTCGTGAACAGAGCAATGCGAAGGTTACGGCGCTGAAAGAACGATGGGTGGATCAGCGGATCGCTGGCTTGTCGTTGATGCCACACGAACGCGGCGCCGAGCGCACCCGCCACCGGGAACGCGAGCGCGAAGTTGAAGCCGCTGCCGCCCTGCAACTCTTCGAGCCCCGACACGCTTTGAATCTCGGCGTTGCCGAGCAACGCGAGGTCGAGCACGATCAACGTGAGCGCAAGCAGTACCGCGCCTGTCCAGTCGACCTGGCGGTCCCGTTGCCGTTCGTCGAGGTCGGCGAGCGCCCACCACGCAAGCGCCATGCCCACAAGCGCGAGGGGAATGTTCAGCCAGAACTGCCAGCGCCAGTCGAGAAAACGCACGAGCAACGCCCCATAGAGGGGGCCCCACACCCAGCCCATGGTCTCGATGGCGCCGAGGCTGCCGAGGGCACGTGACCGTTTATCGTCGGTGAACACGTCGCCGACGACGGCCAACGCCACCGGCACCATGGCTCCCCCGCCAATGGCGGTGAGCACACGCCCAATCAGCAGTGGCGCCAGCGACGTTGACAACGCAATGACGACGGTGCCGATAAGGAACACGCTGTAGGCCAAGACGAACAGTTTCCGGCGGCCGATCGCGTCGCTCAACCGGCCAGCCAGCGGCATGATCGACACGAATGCGATCAGGTAAACGTTTACGATCCAGGCTGCGTCGTCGAGCCCGTCGGGCAAGGTCAACCCAACGTCGTTGATTATCGGCCGCAGCATCGTCGTAACGACGGTGAGGTCATCGGCGGCAACGAATACCGCGAAGCCAACCACCCAGAGGATGGCCCGTGGAGAAGCCGAGTGGGAGCCCACCCTTGGCGAGGAAGAAGACGACGCGCTCACTCGTTCGGCGGCACGATCTCGAAGGGCTCGCCGTAGTCGAGCAAGTCGAGCACCCAATTCGTGGTTTCACCCTCGAACTCGGTGGAAAATTCGATCGTGAGCACCTCGGCGGTCACCGGATTCAGCTCGAGCGACAGCTCCACATCCTGACCGCGCACCAACCCCGCCGTGATGGACTGCATCCGGTCGGCGGGCGCGGTGGCGGTCATGGCGTATCGCCCGTTCGCCAGCTCCTCGACGAACGTGGTTTTCGTGAGGCTTTCGATAAGCGGCCGCCAGCCACCCAACGGATCGAAGAACAGGCTCGGGTCGAGATCGAACCCGGGCGGAAGCGTCTCGAATTTTCCGGTGACGGGGTTCGAGAGCCACACTTCGTCGCCGATCGCGACGGCGCCGAGCTTGGTTCCCAACGATTCGTTGACAGTGACTTGCAGAATCGCGTCGGCCGAACCGGGCAACGCAAAGCGGCCCTCCAACTCATCGAGGGCAATGGACTCGACCTGATCGATGTAGACGGGGGCGCCGGTGCGAACGAGGCGAAACCGTACACTTTCCACTTCACCCATGGCGGTTGCGCTGGCTGCTTGCAACGATGGCGCGTCGATGGCGAGCCGCTCGCCGTCGAACGACATTTCATCGCCGCCACACGCCCCCGCGGTGAGGGCAACAGCGAACAAGACACACAACCAACGCAAAGAGAACACGCCGCCATCGTAGGCAGCGGATCGTTAGCGATGTTCGTTACTCGGACACATCGTCGTCGTAGAATACGAATACCTCTGGCGGGTCCCCGTAATCGGGCACGGGTTCTTGGCCCCACACCGCAGTCGCGCCAGTGGTCGCCACAAGCAGCATCAACAACAGGAGTTGTACTGCCTTTGGAACGTGGCGCATATGGCCCTATCGGCAGGTTGATGCCGAAAACTGAAGGCTGGGCCCGACGGCTCGGTTCGTCTAGGACCCGCTCATGGTGACGTCGGCGATGACGAGGCTTACGCCGGCCGCCGACATGGGAAGCCAGTCAACGTCGTTGCCGACCGCCTGAATGTCGCCGAGCATCTTTTGCAAGGTCGACGCAATCGTGATCTCACGCAGCGGTTCACCGAGCGTGCCGTTAGAAATGCGAAGCCCCTCAGCACCGGTGGAAAAGTCGCCGCTCACCGGGTTGACACCCGAGTGAATCCCCGCAACTCCCTGGATCAGTACGCCGTTGTCGATTCCCGCGACGAGCTCGGCTTGCGATTGTGTGCCGGGTTCGAGGTAGAGGGCACGCGTTCCCACGCTGGGAACCGATGAATAACTGCGCACCGCCGATCCTGTCGCCGCCGCCGACAGGCGTCGAGCCGTATATGAGTTGTGCACGAAGGTGTTCAGGCGGCCAGCATCGATGAGCACGTTGCGTCGGCTCGCCAGGCCCTCACCGTCGGTCTCGCCGGCGGTAAACGCGTTCGGGTTCGTTGGGTCATCGACGAGCGTGAACAGCGGTGAGGCCACCTGCTCGCCGAGACGATTCGCGAACAACGAATAGCCCTTCATGACCGCTTCTCCAGACATCGTGCCACCCAAGATTCCGAGGAATTGGGCGGTGACGAACGGATCGAACACGATCGTGACACGCTCGGTTGCTGGCTGGGTGGCCCCCAGGAGGCGGGTTGACCGTTCGGCGGCATCCACGGCGGCGCGTTCGACGTCGAGCTCGTTGGGGTCGCGCCCCACGCTAAACCCGAACCCGATCTGGGTGTCACCGTTCTCTTGCGCCAACGCGGTTACCGCAACATAGGACCCGCTCTCGCGAGACGTGACCTCGACACCGGCGGTCGACACGAGGGCCGATTCGCTGATGGTGTCGACGTAGTCGGCAGATTCGATGCCCGAGATGCGCGGGTCGCTGGCGAGTGTTCTCGATTCGAGTGCGATGCCAAGCTCGATCTTGGCTTCCGTTGGCATTTGGGCAACGCGTTCGTCGTAGAGGCCGAGGTCGGGAATGGCGACACCGTCGGGTGAAGCCAGTCCGAGAAATTCATCGGGCGTACCGAACACCGCGTTGTCGCGCGCTTCTGCGAGGGTTTCGGCGAGTACGTCTTCGTCGAGCGATCCGGCATAGGCAAAGCCCTGCTTGTTGTCGGAAATGACCCGTACGCCGATGCCCTGGGATTCGCTCGCCGTGAATTGTTCGATCTCTCCGCCGTAGACGCGGATCTCGGTGTCGCGGTCGTGGACGGCCACGACCTCAACCTGTTCGTTGTCGTTCGCCCAACCCAGGACGCGTTGAGCTGTCGAAAGCAAGTCAGCCATGTTGTTCGTCCTACGCGGCCGTGCCGCCGACGGTAAGGCTGGTGACACGAAGCGTTGGCGTTCCGTCGCCGACCGGTACACCCTGGCCATCCTTACCGCAGGTTCCCGGGTGCCCCATGGCAAAGTCGTTGCCGAGTGCATCGATGCGGTTGAGCACCTCTGGGCCGTTGCCGATCAGGTTGCCTTCGCGGATCGGCTCGGTGATCTTGCCGTCTTCGATCAGGTAGGCCTCGGTCATACCAAATACGAAGTCGCCGGTGGCGGTGTTGACCTGCCCACCGCCGAGCTGGGCGACGTAGATGCCGTTGGGCGTGGACGCAATGATGTCGGCCGGGTCGTCTTCGCCTGCGGTGATGTAGGTGTTGGTCATGCGCACCATCGGCAAGTGCTGGTAGCTCTGACGTCGGCCGTTGCCCGATGACGGGCGCCCTTCCTTGCGGGCACGAATCTGATCGTACATATAGTCGGTGAGGATGCCGTCTTGAATCAGCACGTTGCGCTGGGCGGGGCGGCCTTCGTCGTCGATGGCGAAGTTGCCCCACTCGGCCGACATGGTGCCGTCGTCGATTAAGGTAACGAGCGGGCTGGCGACCTGTTCACCCATCCGGCCTGCGAACACCGACGCCGATTTTGCGACGAGGTCGGCTTCGAGCCCGTGACCGCATGCCTCGTGAAACAGGACTCCTCCACCACCCGGGCCGACAACCACGGTTTGGGCACCGCTGGGTGCGGGGCGAGCGCTGAGCTTGGTGATTGCACGTGTGGCTGCCGTGCGAGCCATTTCGGTGACGTCGTGGTCGTCGAATGTTTCAAAACCGATGGTGCGGCCGTGGCTTTCGCGGCCGGTCTGCATGCCGGTGTCGCCTTGCGCGACGCAGTTAATGGAAAAGAAGGTGCGCACTTGATCGTCGCCGGCGAGGAGGCCATCGGAGTTTGCGACGAGGATGCGGCGGCGGCTGTCGCCGTAACGGGCGCTGACCTGGGAGATCGCCTCTCCTGTGGCGCGGGCCTGCTCATCGGCGCGCTGGAGGAGTTCTACTTTGGTGGCCTTGGCCACCGTCTCGGGGAACGTCTCTACTTCGATATCTCGGGTGACGACCTGGCGTTCGAGGCTGACCTTGCGAACGCCGCCGCCTCCGCCGCGCGCTGCAGCTGCGGCTGCCTCGGCTGCGCTGCGTAGACCCTTCTCGCTGAGGTCGGCGGTGTGGGCGAACCCGGTGGTGTCACCGCTGACGACGCGAATTCCTGCACCCCGATCACGCCCCGACGTGAGCTCTTCAATTTTGCCGTCGTCGAGGAACGCAGAGGAGTTGCGCTTGTCTTCCACGAACACTTCGGCGAAATCTGCACCGCCGAGCAGTGCAGTGTCGAGGGTGGAGGCTACGAGGGAGTCGTCGAGCACGTCGAACAACCTTTCGTTCAGAGAGGATGCTTCAATCTATCGACCATGAGTGTCCGAGACTGAACCGGCGGGTTCTTTCGCCGAATCCGGCCGCTGGCTCTCCGGGGCTTCTAAAGTGCTCGGATGGCAATCGAGCTCGGCCTCTCTGGCACCGCATCAATGACCGTTGCACAAGAGGACACCGCCGTGGTTCACGGAACCGGCAATGCTGCGGTGCTGTCGAGCCCCGGATTGATCAAGCTCATGCAGCAGGCCACGATGTCGGCGCTCGACGGGCAGCTGCCCGAGGGCATGATCACTGCGGGTCTGCGAATCAGCCTCGACCATCTCCACGGAAGCAATGTGGGGGCCGAGCTGGAAGCAACTGCGGTGCTCACTCGGATCGAGGGACGTCGTCTCGTCTTTGAATGCGAAGCGACTAGCCGCGGACGCACCGTGGGCATTGGCCGAATCATCCGTGTGCAGATCGACGAAGAAGGATTCCTTTCCAGCCTGTAGCCGAGCAAGCACCGGTATCGTGGGCGATGATGTTGCTGTCGACAATCACCGGACCTGAGGACCTCCGAGGTCTCTCGCACCGCGAGCTCGATGGGCTCGCCACCGAGATCCGCGAACTCATTGTTTCTTCGGTTTCAAAGACGGGCGGCCACCTCGGGTCGAACCTCGGCGCAGTCGAGCTCACGATCGCCCTACATCGCGTGTTCTCATCCCCCGAAGACATTTTGTTGTGGGACACCGGCCACCAAACGTATGTGCACAAGATTCTGACCGGACGTGCGAATCGCTTCGAGGCAGACCTTCGCCAGCCCGATGGCATCAGCGGCTACCCGTCACGCGAGGAAAGCCCGCACGACTGGATCGAAAACAGCCACGCCTCAACCGTGCTCAGCTACGCCCACGGCTTGGCCACCGCCCAAGCATCGTCGGTTGGTTCCGGTCGCAAGATCGTCGCCATTATCGGAGACGGGGCCCTGACCGGGGGCATGGCGTACGAGGGAATCAATAACCTCGGTCATGCCAAGAGCAACGTCACAGTCATCTTGAACGACAACGGCCGCAGCTATGCCCCGACCGTTTCCCTACTCACCGATTCGCTGGTCAGGATTCGGTCGAATCCGGTGTACATGCGCCGCCAAGCCAAGATGGAAAAGATCGCCGAGACGATTCCGTGGGTGGGCGACCATATCGAGCGAAGCATCCACGCGACAAAGGCCGCCATTCGCCACATGTGGGAGCCACCGGCGTTCTTCGAGGACCTGGGCTTGCACTATCTCGGCCCGTTCGACGGCCACGACATCGAAGGTCTCGAAGAGGCGCTTCGCAACGCGGATAAGTTCAACGGCCCGACCGTCGTTCACGTGTTGACCCAAAAGGGCCGCGGGTACGCGCCGGCGGAAAACGACCCGATCAAGAACATGCACGACACGTCGGGAATCAAAGCTGGCTCCTACACCGAAGCCTTTACCGAAACGCTGATCAAGAAGGCCGAGGAGCGCCCCGAGCTCGTCGCCATTACCGCCGCAATGCCCGATTCGACCGGGTTGTTGCCGTTCCGGGAGCGATTCCCCGAGCGAACCTACGACGTGGGCATCGCCGAGCAGCATGCAGTCACTGCGGCTGCGGGCATGGCCATGGGCGGGCTACGGCCGGTTGTCGCCGTGTATTCAACGTTCATGACGCGAGCCTTCGATCAGGTGAACATGGATGTTGGCTTGCATCGCCAGCCCGTGATCTTCTGCCTCGACCGGGCGGGGGTCACCGGCGATGACGGTGCCTCACACCATGGCCTGCTCGACATGGTGCTATTTACCAAGGTCCCTGGCATGACCGTATTTGCGCCATCGAGCTATCAAGAACTTCAGGCGCAGCTGAGCGACGCCGTCGACCTGTGCACCGATGGCCCCGCAATGATCCGCTGGAGCAAGCAGGCCGCACCTTCGGTCATCGAGGCCGAGGTCGGTTCGGGTCTGAGTGCCCGCAAGGCCAGCGAGGGCAAGGATGTGTGCATCATTGGCGTAGGCAAGATGTTTGCCGACGCGGTTGCGGCAGCCGAGCAACTGGCCGAACATGGCATTTCGGCAACTGTTTGGGACCCGCGAGTGGTATCGCCTCCCGATCCAATGATGATCGCCGATGCGGCGAGCCATGCATTAGTGGTCACCATCGAAGACGGTTTGCGTAACGGCGGGGCCGGCGACAACTTCCGAGACAAGATCGAAACACATCTGCACACTGTTGGCGCCGATTCGCGCAGCTGTGAAATTCGGGTCTTGGGCATGCCGCGTGTGTATGTCCCTCACGACAAGCCGTCGATCATCTTGGCCCGCTACGGGCTCGATGCTGCCGGCATTGTTGCCGAGGTCCTCGCCGCTTCCGCCTAACCTGTAGGCGTGGATTCACTTTCTCGCCCAAACATCGTGCTCGCTGGCCTTCCCGGCGCGGGCAAGACCGCCGTTGGCCAACGTGTCGCGCTTCGTTCGAACCGCGAATTTGTCGACATGAGTTCCGAGATCTCGGCCCTGCACGGTGACCTCACGGCTCCCGGAGCGCATCAAAAGCGCGTCGCTATCGAACGCGAAATGGTGGAGGGGCTGGCCCGGCGACGCAACCTCGTCATTGCGGCCACCACGAGCACGTTCAGCGACCCCGAGAACGTGGTGTCGTGTCTCGGTTCGGAGATCTTCACGCTGATGGCGTCGACGCCCACTCTGCTCGAGCGCATTTCATTGGAGGACCCGAACTTTCGTCGTCGGGTGACGCAAGCCCCGGACCCAGCGGCCGTGCTCGACCATCTCGATCGTGCACTGTCGGCGGTGCATTCGAAGTTTGTGCCCATCGATACCGAAGGTCGCAGCGTCGATGAGGTTGTGGATGCATTGCGCGAAGCCGGCGCGGACATTGATACCTCGCCAGAGCCGGGCGAACAGCGGCGGTCGATGACCAACTTCGACGAGCAGGGAAATAACCAGATGTTCGTGTACGGAGCAGCGATCGGGCTGGTTGTGCTGGCGATACTCACCGTCTTGCTGCTGACGTTTTAGGGCTTAGCTCACCGGCGATTGGGTTCGAACCCAATGAACGCCGACCCGCTCTCGGTGCTGCCTCCAAACAGTGCAACACTGTCGCCAATGGCCAGCGGTGAACCGAGCTCAACGGAGGACAATGAGAACGGCGTCCATTCCTCGCCCGTGCGCATCCACACCGAGGATCCGTCCGCGCTTTGAAAAACCGCGGTTTCACCGTCACCCGATACGGCGGTGAACGCCCCGGTGACCTGCGGCGGACCGTCGATGGCAATCTCCCACGTCGCCCCGCTATCTCGGCTCGCAACCAGCGACGGAAGCCCCACCACAAAGATCTGTTCGCCGTCGACCGAACGCAAACGGGCGTTGCGGATCGTCGAATGCGCCACCAGGTCCGCGTCCGGTGTTGAAATGGTGCGCCAACCATTGGCCGGTGTCCATCCCGACAGCGTCATGGTGTCGCCCTGTTGGTGGGTAACGATGACTCCGCTGTCGACGGCAACGACGCTGGTTATCGAGCACCGGACGACCGCCTCGCATGGCCGGGCGGGCAGTTCGGTTACGGCGCCGTTCGCGTTCCACCACAACAGCACGAGTTCGGTGCGTTCGAGTTCGTCGGCCCACCCGAGCGATCCCGCCATCACCGCTGCCCGGTCGGTCAGATGAAAATGGTCGATTTGTAAGGCGGTGGCCGAACGAGGAACATCGATAGCGAAGCGCTCCCACCGCACGCCGTTCGTCGACGTGAACACCGCGTCCTCGAACAAACCCGCCCGCCCAACGACGTAGTAGCTGCCTTGGGCGGTTTCCATTCGGTTGGCGAAGTACCCGAAGGGAAAGTTCGTCACGGCCGACTCGCCCGAATCAAGACCATTTGACGATTGGAAGTAGGTGATTTGACCATTGGCGTTCGTGAGCCCGACGAGGCCTTCGCTGTCGCCGAGCGCCGAGGAAAACACCGGCGTTGCCCATTCGCCGTCGACGATCTCGCGGTTCGCGATTGTCGGCGGCCGCCCCGGTGCGCCGTCGAGGGGCGGAATTTGCTGGATCGTCCGGTCGACCGTGTCGAAGGTGAACCGGTCGCCGTCAACGAGGAGCATGCGGCGAAAGTTGGGGCCGTTGTAGTCATAGGACTCCCACGTCACGCCGTCCAGGCTCGCAAAGAAGGAGCCGTCTCGTTGCGGGTTTGGCATGTACAGGCCACCACCGGTGAGGGCACTGCTCGCAATGCGCCCGGGCAGCGGCGGGTCGACGGGGCCGACCGAGAGCAATTCCCAATCCCCATACGGCGGCTCGCTGCGGTGCACGCCAACGGGCGACACGATCGTGAGTGACGCATCGGGATTGAACAGAACCTCGTTCAAGGACCACGCCGATGCCCGGATTGGGGTAGGGATCGGCGTCGGCAGCGCCGCTGCGGTGCCAGTTGCTGGTTCCCAACCAATGAGCAACGCCTCGAAGGACTGGGAGTAGAGGATCTCCACGTTTCCGAGCACTTCTGAAGAGTCCAAGATGAACGCAACGAAGCCGTCTGCTGTAGGGGTGATGTCAAGGATCAGTTGGGTCGGCGCGAGCTCCACGACCTGCATTTCACGCCCCGGAATGGCCAGATAAATAACGGTCCGGGTTCGCAGCACCTCTTGGGAGAACGCGAGAAGGTCATCGTCCTTGCTGCCCACCTCCACGTCGTTCTCCGAGATCGCGCCGACCGCGTCGCCATTGCAGTCGAACAGTTCGTAGTCGGCTCCGCCGTCCTCGCCGACGGTTCGGTTGATGGCACAGGTTCTGTCCGCGACCGAACCGGGCACGAAGGATGCGAGAACCTCACTCACCTCGGGTACTGGAGCTTGCCACCGGTCTTCGACCACGGCCAGGGACACATCTGCGACGATCGTTTGCGTCACCTGCCCGCTTTCAATGACGATCGTTGGGCGGTCGCCGCGTGGCTCCCATCCACTCGGCCCGTAGGTCCAGGTGACGAGAAGCGTTGGGGTTTCTCGGTCCACGAGATCGGCCGTTGTTTGGGTGGCGGGCGTGGCGAGCGCGACGGTTTCGCCGGTGCCGTCGTGGGCGGTCTGCCCGAGGGCCACGATGTCGATTCCGGCGCTCTCACTCTCGGGGTCGGTGGTCCAGGTAGAGCCACGATCGGCGGAACGGAGCGTCTGCCCGTGGCGTGTAGTGGCAAGCCACCGCTCCCCAATCGGTGCGATGGTTTCGATAGCGTGGGGGTCGATGTCGACAAGGCTTCCCGATAGTTCGGACTCGGGCCGGTCCGAGGCGGGCGGAGCGGATTCGCCGATTTCCGGAGTTGCGTCGGGGCGTTCGCCCGGCGTGCCGTCACCGGCCTCGGAGCCGCTCGCAACCCACAAAAGGCCCACGGCAATGCCGAGGAGGGCGATCACGGAAAGTGCGCGGCCACGTCCATTTGGTGTGGCCAGCGCGTCGGAAACGGCCGGGCCGTCCTCCACCTCATCGATTAATACCGATACTTGTGGGGGTGGGTCGTGCACGCCGTTTCCGGGTTCGTTCATGTGCGCCAGATAATCACGACAGCGGCACCTTCGCGAGTCTCAACGGCTGTCCCCGGGTTCTCGCCACTTGGGTCAGCGTCGCCGCCACCGACTTCGACATGTACCGATGGTTCTAGAGGATCGACGCGTGTCATTGGCCGATGTTAGCAACCCCGGCTTGCAAGGTAAGAGGTCCGCCAAAATGGTTCGGGGTGTCCAGGCGTTGCCGTGAAATGCTGGTAGAGCTATGCGATGCATCGTTTTTCCCTTCGCCACCTTCTGGCTGCAGTAATTGCTCTTACGCTGATCGCAGGCGGTTGTTCTTCCGCCGCCGAATCATCCGATACGGCCGCCGATGGCACGGTTGACACGTCCGAATCGGCCGACGGAAGCGACACGTCCTCGGACCCCATCGAGGCCCCGAGCTTGGATGGCCCCGTTGACCCCGAGGGTGTGCGCGGTCTCGTCACTTCGCTCACCGGCATTGACGTGAGCGGCGATGAGCTCAACTGCCTCGTTGGCGCAGCAGACGGCGACACCCAAGTGACGTCGATGTACAACGGTGCACAAACCGACACCTACCAGTTCACCTCCGAGTCCTACACCGCGCTTGCGGTCACCGTTCACGATTGCCTGTCCGCTGACCAGCTCTCCGAATCGCTCCAGGGTCTCTCCGGCTTCGCCGAGACCAACCCCGAATTCCAAGAATGCGCCGTGAACGCGCTTGGCGAACAAGACGGCGACCTCGCCTACACCGGCCTGTCCGCACTGAACGTTGGCTTCCCGGTGCCAGAAGGCGCCAGCGACGCCACGGTCGCTACGGCGAAGAGCTGCATTTCGAAAGAAGGATTGGCCAACCAGCTCGGCGCCGCACGCGAGCAGGCATCTGGCTTCTCCGTTGAGGTAGACCGCGACTGCGTCGCCGAAGGACTCTCGGACAGCTTTGTCGAGGTCTTCTGGCTCGGAGCCGTCAACGGCGCCGACACCACCGACGCCATAGAGCCGTTGCTCACCGGGTGCACCAGCGAGTTCGACAGCGGCCTCGCGAAGGAGATTCCGGCAGACTTCGTGCCGTTCTCGGGAACCGGGGCTCTCGCAGGAGTCGACCCCGTGGTGCGTAACGGCATCTACACCGAAGCACCCGAAATGGCGATCGATACGAGCATCGACTACTCCGCCGTCATTGAAACAGCCGACGGATCGATCACGATCGATCTCCTCGAAGACACCGCGCCGATCACGGTGAACTCGTTTGTGGCCCTCGCCCGTGACGGCTACTACGACGGCACCGTCTTCCATCGGGTGCTCGACGGGTTCATGGCTCAAGCCGGCGACCCCTCGGCGAGCGGATCCGGTGGCCCCGGCTACACCTTCGAAGATGAGGAATCCGGCCTGACGCCACTCGACAAGCGAGGCGTCCTCGCGATGGCCAATAGCGGCCCCGACACGAACGGTAGCCAGTTCTTCATCACGTTCGTGCCAACCCCTCACCTCAATGGCCTCCACACCGTCTTTGGCGAAGTTGTCGATGGCGATGACGTGCTCAGCCTTGTCGATTTGCGGGACCCCGCAGCCCCGACGGGGCGTGGCGAGCAACTGATCTCGGTCACGATCATCGAGAACTAGCGGAACGACGGGTTGGGCATGGGTGAAGCGAACGCCACGACCACACGCTGGGTCGTGATCACGGGGCCTCCGTCCTCGGGCAAAACCACCCTGCTCAACCTGTTCGCCAACGCTGGAGAACAAACGTCGGCCGACAGCACACGCCAACTCATCGCCGATGTGACGGCGCAGGGCCGTGACGCCGAGGAGTTCCGGTTCGCCCCGGACTTTCAGCCCCGGGTGCTCGACGCCATGATCGCCGCCGAAGATCGACTAGACCCGAACGAGACGGTGTTTCTGGAGTACGCGTTGCCGTGCAACATTGCCTTTCACCGCACCGAGGGGCTGGAACTCGCACCGGGCCTGGCCGAGGCCGCAACCCGGTCGCGTTACGCGGCGGTATTCATTCTCGATCCCGTTGGGTGGGAGAACGACGCAGAGCGTGTCGAAGATGCCGAGTACCAACAAGCCGTGCATCAGCACATGTTCGACGTGTACCGAGAGCTCGGATACGAGCCCGTAAGCCTGCCGGCCGTTCCCCCACAGCTACGCTTCGAATTGGTTCGAGCGAGCGTGAACCAGAACCTCGGAGACGGCAGCTTCTAGACGCGCTGGCGTCGGCTAGCCAGAAAGGCGCCGACGATCGTGAGGCCAGCACCGACCACCGCGAGCAGGCGAACCTCGTCGCTTCGGATCGTCACGCCAAGCACGAGCGAGACGACCGGAATCAGGTACGTGATGAACGAGGAACGGATAGCGCCCACCCGCCCAACGAGCGTGGCCATGATCCAGTACGCCGCCCCCGTCCCTATCGCCCCGAGGAACACCACGGACAGCACGGGTACAAGCGCCCACTCGTTCTCACCGAGGTCTCGGAGGCTGAGCGGAAGCACCCAAATCGTTGCCAGGCCGAGCACCGAACTCATGGTCATGATCGAGCCGTACTTTTCTTGCAGCGGCGCAGCAATATTGAGGGCGAGGCCGTAACACAGCGTGGCGGCCAGCACCATCAGCACGCCTCTCACCTGGGTGGATCCGCCGCCAGCGGAGCCGAGACTGATCAAGACGACACCGACGAATCCGATCGAAATCCCCAGCAACTGCATGCCCCGGGGAACCACTTTCACCAATATTACCGAGACGACGCCAGCGAATACGGGGGTCGCCCCATTCAAGAGCCCGGTGACTGCCGAGTTCACGTATTCCTGTGCGAGCGGGAACAGCGTGAACGGCACCGCCACCCATAGGAAGCTGAGCAGCACGAGGCGATTGCGGTCCTGGGGTTCGAGTGCTTTCGCCGGGGGCTTTGCGAGACGGATCGTCCAGAGCGTGACCGCCCCGAGCCCAACCCGCCCAAGGGTGATCATGCCGGGCGTTAGCCCTTCGAGTGCCTGTGCGATGAGCAGGAACGATGAGCCCCAGATGAGCGAGACGCCAACGAAAAGCGCCCAGTCGAGCGAAGAGAAGTCGCCCTCGTTCTGGGCGGTCGCCGCGGCGATAGTGGGCTTGGGGTCGCGTGACATTCCTTAGTCTGGCGTGTGTTCACGCGAAACGACCTTGTCGCGTCGCAAACGGGCAATTTCGCCGCTCGACAGCCCCAGCACGTCGCCGAGCACCTCATCTGTGTGCTCACCCAGCGTCGGCGGCGCGTTGCGGTACTCGATCGGGCTCGCAGAGAAGTGAATCGGATTCGCGATACCGGGCGCAGTACCGGCGCTGGCATGGGGAAGATCGATACGACCGCCACGATGTTTCGCCTGCGGTTCGTCGAAGGCTTCGGCCATGTTGTTGATCTTGGCAGTGGGCACACCGAGGGCTGGCAATGCGTCGAGCGCCTCGGCTTTGGTTCGGCCGCGCAGTTCGGCCTGGAGAAGACCCGCGAGCTCGACCCTGTGCTTGTTTCGATCCGGGTTCTCGGCGAACCGGGGGTCCAACGGCAGCGAGTCGAGCCCGAGCCACCCGCACAAGGCGGCGAATTGTCCGTTGTTCCCCACGGCAATGACGACTCGCCCGTCGGCCAAATCGAACGGCTGATACGGGGCGAGGTTCGGATGCCACTCGCCGCTGCGGGTCGGCGGCGTGCCGCCTACGAAGTAGTTGAGCGCCTGATTCGCCATAAAGGCGAGCTGAGAATCCAACAGCGCGACATCGATGTGTTGGCCCTCACCGGTCTGGTCGCGGTGCCGGAGCGCAGCGAGAATCCCAACGGTTGCGTACATGCCTGCCATCTGGTCGGCTGTCGCTACTCCGGCTCGCAGCGGGCCCGCCCCGGGCTCGCCATCGGCGCGGCCGGTCACGCTCATCATGGCGCCCATTGCTTGGGCGAGGTAGTCATAGCCCGGCTGGTCGGCCATTGGCCCGTCCTGACCAAAGCCGGTAATTGACGCGTAGACGAGGTCGGGTTTCACCGCGCGCAGACCGTCGTAGTCGAGCCCCTTCTTGGCGAGGGACCCCACCTTGAAGTTCTCGATAACGACGTCGCTCTTGGCGGCAAGCTGTTTGACGAGGTCGACGCCAGCTTCGGTCCCGACGTCGATCGTGATGGACTTCTTGCCGCGGTTCGCGCACAGGTAGTACGACGACTCGGCGGTTGCGTTACCCAATTCGTCGAGCAGCCACGGTGGCCCCCACTGTCGAGTGTCATCGCCAACCCCTGGCCTCTCGACCTTGATGACTTCCGCGCCGAGATCGGCCAGCAGCTGCGCACATGCCGGGCCAGCAAGCACACGTGACAAATCCAGGACCCGAATGCCGGTGAGCGCACCAGGGTGTGTGATGAGTGCGGGGTCGATCGGTGAAGAAGACATGGACCTATCTTTGCCGAGAAGTACACCCCGCAGCGCGCCGGCGGCGCGATTGCCTCGCTGCGGGCGCGGCGAAGTGCCCGGTGAGGCCGGGGCACTAGCGCAAAATGGTGTTGTCGGGGCGGCGAACTTCGATAGCCCCATTGGGCAACCGGACCACCGTGTACCCACGTTCTTTGTGACGATTGTGTTTGCCGCAGGCCACGCCTGCGTTCTGCGGATTCGTCAACCCACCACCCCCACGATTGTGTGCGGTGCTGTACGGGACCAGATGATCGATCTGGCATCGCGTCACGTTGACGTGACAACCAGGCCAGTAGCACTCCGATGCCGACAGTTGCGCAGCCAACCGGGCATGCCCGGTGAACAAACGCCGCCGACCAAGATCAATCGTCACCCCGTCGGCACCGAGGACGTGACGACGCAAATACCCCAGCAACGCCCGGGCAACAGCCGTGCGCGCTTGCACGTAGTGGCCGCTCAGCGTGGCACACACGTAGTCGTCTCGGGTTGGGTCGTCGGCGCCGACTCGTTCGTGGCCGATCTTTCGTACCTCGCGCTCGAACGTCTCATCATCGATAACCACGTCGGTGGTGACGCAATGGCCTGTCTCGGCCTGGAGGCCGCGCGCTGCGAACTCGTGCACTTTCAAGAATGCATCGGCCCGGCGCTGCGCTGCCGTCCTTGGCATGTGCGACGCGTTGGCGTCATCGCCGTTCGTGTCGACGGCGAACTGCCAGTCGATCTCGAATTCCACCTTTTCGAAGGCGTCGAATACGTCCTTGCACAAGGCGCCGTCGTAGCTTGCGCACGACCCCGCCCACGTCCACTGGCCATCGGAGTCCTGGGACATGAGATGGCTGCGTGAACGGTTCTGGCGGGCCTCACGAGACTCTGCACCATCCTCGTCGGCGAGCGTTTCCCACTGCGAAACCAACAGGTCGAACAATTCATAGGTGGCCGTGGTGGCATGCTCGGCGAACCAGCCATCGGCGCCCACCATCAATTCACGAACACGCGGGTTGGAATACGTGCGGCCCAAGCGCGCGGCCATGCACGTAGAAATATCGCCGGAGGTGAACAACCCCCGCACGATGGGCAACGCACGCAACATCAACATCGTTTTGCGGCGAGCCCCAGACTCGGCACCCGACAACTTGGCGGTGTTTGCCACCATGGCTCGAGCCGTTGAGTGGCCGTCCACCGAATGCACACCGGTGCGATCGATTGCGTCGAGCACCTGCAAGGTGGCCGCATCCAACTGGCGGCCCATCAGCTCGACCTCGGAGATGAGTTCGAGCGCCTCGTGCACGTCGGAGGGTTCCACATCGGTGTGCAACAACTTGGCCACACCCATTTGGATGAGCGCCAAACCGTCCGCGCAGGGGCGAGGCAGCGACGTGTCGGACACGCTCCCAACCTCGACCTCTGCCACAAACTCCATACGAACAAGTGTACCCCCAGGGTGTGACAGTGAACTTAGAGCCGAGCGTGAAAGCCGGGTCTACACCCCTACGTCCATACACTGACCGGCCATGTCTTCACTCGAGATTGTGTCAAACAGCGACATCCCAGCCGACCCCGATGCTCGGCCACTTGCCCTGTTCGACCTCGACGGCACACTCACCGACCCCGCCGGCGGAATCCTGGCGTGCCATCGGTGGGCCCTCGACGAGCTCGGCATTGCGTTCGACGCCTCGGTCGACGCTGCGACCTTGATTGGGCCTCCCGCCGAGGAAGCCCACGCAATGCTCGGCGTACCCGCCGACCGTATCGCCGAATCGACCGCCCTCTACCGCGAACGATTCGCGATCGCTGGCTGGCTCGACGACACCTTGTACGACGGCATCGCCGACCTCGTGCAAACACTGAGCGCTGCGGGCTGGATCCTCGGTGTGGCCACTATGAAGATCGAACAGTTTGCGCCCAGAATCCTCGAGCGGGTCGGCATTGCCGACTACTTCGACGTCATCGCAGGGTCCGACACCAAGCGCACCCGAACCAACAAGCGGGCCATCATCGAACACGCGCTGGCGACCCTCGACCGGCCGACCAACGGCATCGTCATGATCGGCGACCGACGCCACGACATCGACGCCGCCCGATCGTTGCAGATGACATCGATTGGTGCTGCCTGGGGCTTTGGTTCCATAGATGAACTCATCGCGGCCGATGCGCACGCGATCGCCGTAGAACCAGCGAACGTCGCCGAATTTCTCCTCGGCGAGTAGCGCCGCTCGTTCGCGCTCCCCCATCCCCTGCCTCGTCGCGGCTCGGGTTCGCCCGGGCGCGGTAAAGCTCACCGGTGAATGGCCGTAAGATACAGATATGCGTTCGAACCGGTTTCTTCCCCTCGTCCTTGCGTTCCTTGCCGCCGGGCTGTTCTTTGTGGCCTGCGGTTCGGGTACAGCGGAAGAAGCGACCGGGGCGCTAGCCGACGACTCGACCGCCACACCCTCGCCTACCGGATCCACCGCGACCGATGACAGCACGGCTGCTGACGATACGCCGGCGGCGACGCCCGCAAACATCTCGTTCGCGAATGATGTGCAACCGGTGCTCGAGGCGAACTGCGTGTCGTGCCACTCCGATGCAGGCCCCGGCACCACGCACCTCGAAATCGCTTCTGCCGCCGACGTTGCCTCTATCGCCGAGTTCATTGCCTTCCGGGTCGAAGACAAGCAGATGCCGCCATGGCCACAAAGCGGCTTGCAAGAAATCGACTACCAATACGACCTGTCGATGACGGACGAAGACCGCCAAATCATCATTGATTGGGCTGCCGGAGGCGGCGGCCTCGATGTCGATCCCAACACGCCACTTCTCGCCTCGGCCCAGGCCTATCCGCCGATCGACGCCGACCTCGTTCTGACCGCAGACGGCCCCTACCCCGGCTCGGACAAGACCGATGACTATCGCTGCCGCATCCTCGACCCCGGGTTCACCGACACCAGCTGGGTAACCGCAATCGACACCCGACCCGACGAAACCCGTGTGCTGCACCACAGCCTCATCTATCGCTTGGCGGCCGCTGACCGGGCCGAAGCCAACGAACGCGATGGCGCCGACGGCGCACCGGGGTGGACGTGCCAGACGGTTCCACGCATGAGCAGTGGCATGTTGCGCCAAGTCGCCGGTTGGGCCCCGGGAACCGGGCCGATCACGCTGCCCGACGGCTCGGGATTGCGAATGGAAGCCGGAGACACCTTCGTGGTCCAGTGGCACTACCACTACGACACCGAAGCGCTTCCCGACAATTCGGGAATCGGCGTTGAACTTGCCAGCGATGAAGAGCTCGCCGCTGCTGGCGGAGCCCTCGACCCGGTCACTAACGAGGCCCTCCTCACACCGGTCGAGATTCCGTGCGCCGACTACGAGAGCGGCCCGATGTGTGATCGGGACGCGGCCTTGCAACGCCTCATCAGCGAGTTCGGTTTCGAATCGGCGCTCATTCCCCGCTTGGTGAACAGCGTCTGCGGCGTCACCCCAGAAGACTTCGCCCAGTTCACGAACGGCACGGCACAATCGAGCTGCGACCTCGATGCACCCGTTGGGCAGATCGTTTCCATGTGGCCGCACATGCACGAACTCGGTTCCACCTATCGCATGACGTTGAACCCGGGCACCCCCGAAGAAACCCTGCTGATCGACATCGACCGCTGGGACTTCCAGTGGCAAATGGGTTACTACCCCGTCGAGTCGCTCATCTTCTCACCAGGTGATGTACTGCGAATCGAGTGCGGCTGGGACCGGGCGCTGTGGCCGGCCGGAGTCGAAAGCCGCTACGTCGTGTGGGCCGAGGGCACACAGGACGAAATGTGCTACACAGGAGTTGCGGTCAAGGCGCCATAGGCGTTGGCGGGCCACCAGGTGTCAATGGCTAGGAACTGCAGCTAAGCATGCTGCACCCAACCCGGGTGCGTGCCCAATCCGGCCGCTTCTCGGCGTAACCCTCTTTGCCGACCTGTTCGGTATAGGGGTTCTTCATCACATCCAGCAGGTCACGGATACCGGTGTGATCACCGGCCGCAGACTGATCTATTGCCACCTGCGCCAAATAGTTACGCATCACATACAGCGGGTTCACCGCGTTCATGGCTGCGTGGCGATCGCCATCGGGGGTTCCATCGGAGCGAACCCGAGCCGAATACGCGTCAAGCCAGCGGTTCCATCGAGTGCGAAGTTCATCCGTTAGCTGCACTTCGGGCTGATAGAAGGCGTTCACGATCGGCTCGAACCGTTCTTCGGGTGACACATCCTCGCCACAACGCACTTCGGCGAGCCCCCGATAGAACAACGTCATGTCGGTTTCGGCTGCGTGGAGCAGCTCGAAGAGTTCGACCATTGCCGGTTCGTCTCGGTCTGTCTGCCACTCGGCGAACCCAAGCTTGGCCGCCATCATGTTCTGATGACCGTCGCGGAATCGTGTGACATAGCCGTCGATGGCGCCCTGCAGCGCGTCGGTGTCCTCGACGAGTGGGTAGAGGGCATTGCCGAGCTGGGCGAGGTTCCATTGCCCGATGCCGGGCTGGTTTCCAAAGCGATACCGCTTGCCGTGCTTGTCGGTGGTGTTGGGCGTCCAGTTCGGGTCGTAGTCCTCGAGCCATCCATATGGCCCGTAGTCGATCGTCAATCCGAGGATCGAGAGGTTGTCGGTGTTCATCACACCGTGCACGAAACCGACCCGTTGCCAGTGCACGATCATGTCGGCGGTGCGGCGCACCACGTCCTCGTAGAAGTCGACGTAGGTTTGTGCGGTTGGGGTGCCGTCGGCGGGCCACAATTCGGGGAAGTACTCGCGGATCGTGAAATTGGTGAGCGAGCGCAGCTCGTCTATCTCGCCCATTGACGCTGGCAGTTCGAAACTGCCGAAGCGGATGAAGTTCGGGGCCACCCGGCACACGACGGCGCCGGGTTCCAGCGCCGGGTTTCCGTCGTAGAGCATGTCGCGCATGACCTGGTCGCCAGTGAAACTCAGCGACAGTGCCCGGGTAGTGGGAACGCCGAGGTGATACATGGCCTCGGAACACACAAACTCACGTACAGACGAGCGCAACACCGCGAGGCCATCGGCCGATCGCGAGTACGGGGTGCGCCCGGCCCCTTTCAGCTGCAGCGTTTGACGGCCCGAACCGGTGACGAGTTCGCCGAGGTTGATCGCTCGACCATCGCCGAGCTGGCCCGCCCAGTTCCCGAACTGATGCCCCCCGTATCGCATCGCGAAGCTATCCATTCCGGGGAGAACCAGGTTGCCGGTGACCATGTCACGGAACTCATCGGATTCGAGCTGTTCGTCGGTTAGCCCAAGCTCGCCTGCGAGTTCGTTGGAGACGGCCAACACCTCGGGTGCCGCCGTCGCGGTTGGCGAGACCCTGCTATAGAGCGCCCCGGGCGCCTGGTGCGGCACGTTCGCCGGATGCGGGTCGGCTGGTAGTTCGGCCGTGAACCGGTTGTCGAACTCCAAAGTATCCAAGACGCTCATGGGTCTACTTAACCAAGCCCACGACCGAATTGTTTCCTTAGCCGACTACTTCTTGTTGTTCTCGGCAACGTAGTTCCCTACAGCCGGGCTCTCGGCAATGCTCATCCCGACGACGGCACCTGCGCCATCGGTTGCGTTCGCCGCCCAAGTGGTACCGCCATGCACATCGGCGACGCGCTGAACGATTGCGAGACCGATCCCATTTCCTGGGCGGGTACGGGCTGTGGGAGACCGAAAGAACCGGTCGAACACATGCGGGAGGTCGCCGACGGGTATTCCCTCTCCCCGGTCTCGAACCTCCACTCGCCCCTGGCCGACAGTGACTGAGACACCCGCACCGTCGGGCGAGTATTTGATGGCGTTATCGATGAGGTTGGAAACCGCACGGCGCACCATGCGCTGGCGCATTGCCAGTGGCTGGTGCAGTGCGATCGGCTGCCCGGGCGCGGCCGACTCGGTGACCGTAATCGTTCTGCCCGTTCGGGTTTCGAGGCCACCGGCCACCTCTCGAACGAGGTCCGCAAGCCGGTAGTCGGTCGGTATTTCTTCGATTCCGGTTGGGTCGGTAGCCAAATCCACCAGTTCGGTCACAAGGTCGCCCAGCTGTTCAACCTCGGCAGCAGAACTCGCGATGAGTTCTCGTTGTTGTGCTTCGGGAATGCTCGCTGACGAGTTCAACAAGTCGAGCTTGAGACGCAAGCTCGTAAGCGGGGTGCGCAATTCGTGGCTTGCGTCTGCCACCAGCCGATGCTGTTGTTCTCGGCTGAGTTCGAGCGCACTAAGCATGTCGTTGAACGATGTGGCCAGGTCGCCGACTTCGTCGGAGCGACGTACGTCGATGCGCGACGGCAGGTCTTGTCGGGAGGCCATGGCTTTCGCGGCCTCGGACACTTCGACGATCGGCGCCGACAGAGGGCGGGCAACAAGCGCGCCCATGAGCGCAGCGAGCACAATACCGGCAAAGCTGCCGAGGATGATCTGCCCGCGTAGTTTGCTCAACCCGCCTTCGAGGTTCTCGATATTGCGGGCAACTTGCAGCACACCATTGTTGCGTTGACCAACACTCGCCACCGCCATTCGGTAGCGCTCGCCGTCGACCGACACCGACACGACACGAGGCTTGTCCTCGGCGGCGAACGTTGCCGCCGGCAGGCCGTCATCGCGCAGGATCCGCTCGCCGATCGTGAAGCGAACGAGGGTGAACAGCCGCCGGTCGGCCGAACTGTCCTCGCCAAAAAACTGATCGAGCCCGCGCCCCCGGCCGCCGTTACGGCCATCGCCGCGGCGATCAATGTCGGCTTCCTCAATGAACTGACGGGGCTGGTTCACCACCGCAAGCAACCCGTCGTCGATAGAGGCTCGCTGTTGGCGTGCTGCGAGCAACCAAAACGCGGCGGCGATCAACAGAATGGAAATCGCCGCAGCAATGGCGACGGTGAGGGCGAGACGAACCTGGAGTTTCATGGCTGCACCCGGGCCACGTAGCCCACGCCCCTCTTGGTGTGAATGAGGCGTGTCTGGTCGTTCACTTCAAGCTTCTTTCGCAAGCTCGAGATGAACACCTCCATCGTGTTCGACGAGGTGTCCTCGTCGTACCCCCACACAGAAAGGTGAATGTCGTTTCGTTCGAGCACCCGGTCTGCGTTTTCCAACAGCAACTCGAGCAGATCGAACTCGATCTTGGTGAGTTCCACCTCCGTGCCTGCCCGCTCCACACGACGCGTGTTGCGGTCGAGCGTGACGTCGTCTAGCGAGAGCACTCCGGTGTCGACCGGCGTCTGCCCAACATCGAACGCCCGCAGCAACGCCCGAATGCGGGCGAGCAATTCGTCGAGTGCGAAGGGCTTCGGAAGGTAGTCGTCGGCCCCGGCGTCGAGGCCGGAGACCTTGTCGGCGGTCTCGTGACGCGCCGTAAGCATAAGCACAGGGCCGGTAAAGCCGTGCGCACGAACGCGCCGACACGTTTCTATGCCGTCGATCCCAGGAAGGTTCAGGTCGAGCACGATGAGGTCGATGGCGCTGTCTTGCAGCCGAGAGATTGCGTCCTCGCCCCGTTCCACACCAATCACCGCATAGTTCTGCACCTGGAGAACGACCTGAAGCGACTCGCGCACCCCACGATCGTCCTCAACTACAAGAACGGTGGGTCCTCCTGCGTTTTCGGTGCCAAAACTGTTCATACAACGCACAGTAACGACTCCGGGTGAGACAAACCTGAAGGGCAGTGAGAGAAACCTGAAGGTTCTTACCAATCCTTCAGCAACAGCTCAGCGACACCTTCCCCAATCCACAGATTCTCTTTCCTAAGCCCGAGTTTGATGTAGATCACACCGCAACAACGCAGTGCAACACACAAGGAAAACACCCCTCATGACAAACGAAAACACGACCCTCAAGAACGCAGCCCTCATCGGAGGCGGAGCACTCAGCCTCGCAGCCCTCACCTTCGGAGCAGCCGGAATCGCAGGAGCCCAAGACGCACCCACCCTCGACGACGACACCACACCAAACATCGAACAAGCAGACGACACCACCAACGACCAGAATGCACGAGGCCCACGCGGCGACCGCGGAGAACGCCGCCAAGAACGCATCGACCAACTCATCGAAGACGGCGTCATCACCCAAGAACAAGCCGAGAACCTCGACGAAGTACGCGCCGCTGTCCAAGCAGAACGCGAAGCCAACAAAGCCGAAAAGCAAGCAGAGATCGCTGACGTACTCGGCATCACCGTCGAAGAACTCGACGCCGCCAAAGAAGCCGGAACCCCACTCAACGAACTCGCAGGCGACAACCTCCCAGCCCTCATCGACCTCTTCACCGAAAAGGCAACCGAACGCATCGAAGCAAAGGTCGAAAGCGGACGCATCACCCAAGAACAAGCAGACGAAAAGCTCGACGGCCTCGCCGAGCGCATCGAAACCCGCATCGAGAACGGTGGCGGCTTCGGAGGCAAAGACGGACGCCGCGGCCACGGCCCACGCGGCAACAACACCCCAACCGACGCCACCGCCCAGGAGACCTCACTCGACGCCTAACCCTCCAACCCCCTAACCCAAGCCCCTCCCAGAACTCGGCGCAGTCACACCGACAGCGCCGAGTTTCGGCGTTTTACGGGCGCCGCCGCCAGCGGACTCTAAATCCGCAGGTTCCGGGTTCAAGTCGCGCCTGATTCGTGAACTTCAGCGCGTACTCGGCGAGGTCACCGCCAAGCTCCAACCGAAAGCAGGGGAGGTAAAGAGCGAGCACTCGCTGTGCTACTCGTCTAGGAGACTCATGGCGGACACGGACTCGGGTCGGTCAATCAGACTGACGCTAAGGGCCCAGGAAGAGAACTACGAGTAGAACGGGTTTTCGCCTGCGGTGTGGTCGGTGGCGTCGACTACTTCGGTGACCTCGGGGATTGCATCCATGATCGAGGTCTTGATGCCTTCGGTGAGGGTTTGAGCGCTCATCGAGCAGCCCTGGCAGCCGCCACCCATGAGCACGTGCACGATCGTGTCGGCTTCGACCTTGACCAGGCTCGCAAAACCGCCGTGAGCGGCGAGGGCCGGGTTAATGCTCAACTCGAGCAGCTGGGTTACCTTCTCTTCGAGGGTGCCGGTGAGTTCGATGTCCTCGGCGGCGAGCACCGGTGGACGGTTCGGGTTGCGAATGACGAGACCACCCTGCATTGGGTTGGACGGCAGGTCGAGGGTGGAACCCCGCATGTCTTCGACACTGTCGGCGGGAATGATGATCGTCAGTTCCCCGACCGTGTACACGTGTGCATCGTCGGGGGCATCGGCGATTGCCTCCAATGAGAGGTCGTAGTCGAACTCGACGCCACGAGTTCCCACAATCATGACCCGAAGCGCCGTGTTCTCGGCGTCGTCCTCGCCGTCACGAATTTCGAGCACCTTGGTCATGGCCTCGTCGGTAACGGTGAGCACAAGCCCGTCGCCCTCGGCGCTTGCGCCCATGGTCTCGTCGGAAGCGGTTTCGTTCTCGGTGGTGTCAGTGGCATCACTCATCTCGACATCGTACGAGTGAATCGAAAAATTCTTGCGGGTGAAGTAAACCTTCTGGAGCGCTGAGGCGTGTGTGCACCATGGATACCTACCCGGCGGTCTCTACGCCGCCACACTCTCACGAAAGGTCAGCCATGACCGAAGCGATCTCGAGCTTCGACGATTTCTACCGACGTGAGTTTCCCGCCATGGTTGCGTTGGCGTCGACGCTGGTTGGCCGATCAGCCGAGGACATTGCTCAAGAGGCCATGATTCGGGCCCACCAACGCTGGAACACGCTAGAGACCTACGAGAACCCGGGAACGTGGGTTCGTCGTGTCACGATCAACCTTGCGACGTCGAAGCTGCGCAGGCGAGCCATTCGGGTCAAAAAGGCGACGCAACTCCTCGTCGCCACACCAGTTGCGACGTGGGATAAGGGGCTCGATGACGAACTCCTCGCAGCGTTGCAAACCCTGCCTGGCAAGCAACGGGCAGCCCTCGTACTCCACTACCTCGAGGATCTCCCGGTTGCGTCGATCGCACAGATTCTCGATTGTGCCCCCAACACCGCAAAGGTGCACCTGCACCGCGGCCGCAAAGCCATGGCTGAACGCCTCGGCCACCCCACCCCCGAGAACGAACCGAAAGGCGAGGTATAGCCATGACCCTCGATCACGATCTACACGAACGCTTTAACAACGCAACTCCCACGCTGTCGGGCACCGATCAGGGCCTGGCCGGAGCGCGACGGTCGAGCGGCCGTCGGACGGCAGCGGCACGTGTCGCCGCAGCCGGTGTTCTGCTCATTGCACTAGTGGCTGCGTTCACCGTATTCACCGGGCTGACCAGCGAATCCTCAACAGAGATCTTCACCACAGACCCCAACCCCGACGCCCCAGACGGCGACGCGACCACCGACATTCCCGATGACACGGCACCGACTCCAGGCCCGGAGCCCGCTGACCCGGCGCCGGCCGATGACGAGAACGCGCCGGTTGAGACCATCGTGCCCGACGATGCTGCGATGGCTGATAGTACGACCACTCCAGACGGGGGCTCCGAACCTTCCCCGACGCAAGACAACGCCATCGTTTCCAAGATCGTGGGCGTTGCTGCCGACGACACCCTCAATGCACGCTCGGGCCCCGGGACGAACTTCGAGGTGCGCTTCGAGTTTGCCCACAACGCCACCGGGGTAGTGCACACGGGCGCGGCTGCGAGCTCGGATGACGGTGCCCAGTGGGTCGAAGTCTTCGCCCCCACATCGGGTGAGCAGTTCGACGTCGGATGGGTAAACGCCAACTTCCTGAGCGCAACACCCGTCCTCGATGCCAGTCCGTGCATGTTTAACGGCCCCCAAGACCACTACGTCGGCACCGATTGGGCGAACCCGCAAGGTTCAGCAGACTCGCAGGCCTCGGTCATCAGCACAATCGACACGTATCGCTTTGGCGGATGTATCCGCACCGTCTTTGAGTTCTCGAACTCGTTCGACTTCGAAGAGTCGAGCGACCCTCAACTCGTCGACACACTTCCCACCGACATGGTCGTCACGCGAGACTCGCCGCCCCGAATCGATTTTGGCGCCTCGATCACGGGCGCCGACTTTGACGCCGTCTCGGAACGATTCAGCGAGACCCCCGGCGTTTCTCAATCCACGTTTGTGTACCTGTCCGGCGACGACCGCCGACTCGATGGAGTCATCTATGCGCCGACGACAGTCATCGCCGCCCGTTTCGACAACACCGACGGCCGGCTGATCATCGACGTCGCCGATATCGCCTTACCGGCAGGAGCCGACCAACAAGAACGCGACCAAGTCGGCCCCGCCACCACACCCATCGTCGACGAGGGCGACTTCATCGTCACGGATGTGTCGTCGTCGGGTGACTTCACGCGCTGGTCGTTCACCGGACTGGCCCGGCCGTTTGAGTCAACGCTCGGCGTGGCGATCACGAACGCCGACGGCGCCCCCGTCGAGGTCGGCTGGCTCAATGCTGTGCTCACCGAAAATGGCCCGACCAACGGCGTGATGTCCAGCACCTGGTTCGAAGCCCTCGGCCACTTCACATTCACCATCACCCTGCCAGAAGCCGTCGATCCGGCCGACATCGTCGTTCAGTTCGACCCCAGCGGCGGCGCAGTAGACGACGCACAAACGATCGACCTGCCGCTCGATCGATTCATCGGGTAGCGCTAGCCCTCTTGTTCCTCGCTGAGTGCGAGCCAGCGCTCTTCGAGGCTTTCGATTTCGGCGACGATCGGGCTTAACTCTTCGCTGACCGCGAGCAGCTTCTTGTGGTCCGTGCCAGCGGCCTCAAGCTCGGCGGTCAGCGCCGCACGCTTCTTATCGAGCCGGGCCATGTCCTTCTCCACCGTCTTGAGTTCATGGCGGATCGTGCTCGCCGAACGACCGCCCGGCTGCTTCTGCTTCTTCGACGGTGCAGCCGTCTGTTTCGTCGAATCGCTCTTCGCGGTGGCAGACCGTTGCTTGCGAAGGCTTTCATAGGCCTCATATCCACCGGGAAGGCGACCGACCGAGCCGCCCCCGTCGAACACGATCACATCGTCGACCGTGCGCTCCAGAAACGCCCGATCGTGGCTTACCACGATCACGGCCCCCGGGAAGTCCTCCAAGAAGTCCTCCAACACACGCAGTGTGTCGAGATCGAGATCGTTGGTGGGCTCATCGAGCAGCAACACGTTTGGTTTGCGAGCCAACGTAATGAGCAACTGCAAGCGGCGGCGCTCACCGCCGCTCAGCAACTCGACGGGCGCGTACTGTGCGTCGCTGTCGAACCAGAAGCTCTCCATGAGCTGCACGTCGGTCCAGTCGGGCTTCACTGCGTCATCGCCAACAACCGCCTGCCACACCCGCATCGACGGATCGAGCTCGACGCCGCGCTGATCAAACAGCTCCATCACCACCGTGGACCCGATCTGCACCGACCCCGCAGTTGGGGTCCTCCGACCCGCAATCGCGTCGAGCAACGTCGACTTACCCGTGCCGTTGGAGCCAACAATCCCGAGACGCTCCCTCGGGTCAATGGCCAATTCCACACCGGAGAAGAGCGGCTCGTGACCTGGATGGGCGAAAGCGAGATCGGTGAGCTCGATCACATCGTTGCCGAGGCGCGGCGTACCGAAGTGCAAGTCCAGCGTTCCGGTGCGAGCAGCTTCTTCGGGCCGAGCCGTCACGATCTCGGTCGCCGAACGGATCCGGGCCTTTGCCTTACTCGTTCGTGCCGGCGCCCCACGGCGCAGCCACGCGAGTTCCGTGCGAGCCAAGTTCGAACGAACCTTCTCGGCCTGCACCGCCTGCTCTTCGCGCAGCGCACGCCCCTCGAGGTACGCGTCGTATCCGCCCTCATGAACAAACGCCTTACCGCGGTCAAGTTCGAGCACGCGGTTTGTCACCCGATCGAGGACATGGCGGTCATGGGTAACCAGAAGCAGACCACCCTTGTATGCCGACAGACGTTTCTCCAGCCACTCAATTGCGTCGACATCGAGATGGTTCGTGGGCTCGTCGAGAATCAGTAAGTCGCTGGGGTGTACGAGCGCTCGAGCGAGCGCAACACGTTTCGCCTCTCCACCCGAGAGCTGAGCGACCGGAGTGTCCTCACGTCCGCCCATTCCAAGCTTGTCGAGAACCGCATCGATCTCCCACGATTCACCTTCGACGTGATCCACGGCATCTCGAACCGTGCCCGTACCGAGGTCTGGGTTCTGGTCAAGTGAGACAATACGCACATCTCGGCCGCGGCGAATCGAACCGCTTTCGGCCTCTCGATTCCCGATCAAAACGTCGATCAACGACGACTTGCCGGTGCCATTTAGGCCCACCAGGCCAATGCGATCACCCGTTGAAATCGTTACCGATACATCACGAAAGAGGTCTCGACCGGGGCGTACCATGGTCACGTTTGTGGCATCGATAAGAATCATCTCGCGACAACGTTAGCCGCGTAATTCACACCTTTTCGTGGGAGCGATTACGCTTGTACACGTGAGCGACGTATGGCAAGGCCCCGGTTGGTGGTTGGCTTCGGACGGCAAGTGGTATCCAGCAGATGCTGAATCAGGTGCCGTTTACGAAGGCGATCTTCCCAGCACTCCCAGTATTCAACAACCGACTTCCACGACAGAGGTTGCGACAGAACCCGTGACGGCGGCGGTCGTGACTGACCCCGCGCCTGCGGTCGAGAGCGTGGTGACACCACCCGAGACCCCGGGCTTCGGCAGCGGGTGGAGCAAACCAACGGCGCCTACACCGGCTCCGATCGATCCACCGGTAGCTGCGGCCCCGATTGCGCCGCTTCCCGACCCGGTTGTCGAGACGCCACCGCCTGCGGTGAATGGCGTTGCGCCACCGTCGACGAGCGGCTGGCAAGCGGTTGCTCCGACCCCAGCGCCCGACGCCCCTGCCACAGAGCCGATGAACGATGGTTGGTGGAGTGCCTACGACGCCGACCGAAACGGAACTGCTGCGGCCGCTCCGCCACCGGTCCCACCACCAGCACCGCTCGCTCCCGCAGAACCCGTTGCACCGTCGATCCCTGATCTTCCGCCGGCTCCAACCCAGCCGGTTACCGAAGCCCCAGCACCGATCGTGCACGGCCTTACACCGCCGCCCGCCCCGCCCGTGCCAGAGGTCGCCGCGCCAGAGGCTCCCGTCGTTCCAGAGGCTCCCGTCGTTCCAGAGGCTCCCGTCGTTCCAGAGGCTCCCGTCGTTCCAGAGGCTCCCGTCGTTCCAGAGGTCGCCGTACCTGACGTACCAGCGGTCGAAGCCGTGACGGAAGCCCCGGTCGAGGAAGAGATTGCGGATCTCACGATCGAACAGGTCGCCGAGGTCGAGGCAGCAGTACCCGACCTCACGCCGTCGGCCGATGAGGTCCCCGAGGTCAACACAACGGATCTCAGCGCGAGCGCCGTAACTGTCGTCGAGCAAACCATGCCCGATGTGACCGAGCCGGTGAAGCGCACTGCAGCGTGGCGCACTCCAAAGGACACGCCGAAAGCGCCGCCCAAGAGCCCGCTTGTCGTTCGGGACCTTCCTTCGGCGGTAAAGGACGTCGACCTCACGATTCCCAAGGCGCCCGACATCGTGCCCGAGATTCCGCGGAAGGAATCCAAGAAAGTCGTCGCGTTTGGAGTACTCCTCGTCCTCGCCGGACTGCTGGCAATCGCATTCCTCATCTCGACCCTGTTCGCCGGAAACTCGGTCGAGAATGACGCCGCAACCGATACCACTACCCAGGCTGCGGCGACCGACGCCGATGACTCGAATGCCGTGGGTGAAGCAACCGGAGCAGACGACAACAGCAAGTCCGTGTTCGAACTCCGTCAGGGCGATTGCATCATTGGCGACATCGGAGCCGGTCAGGTGACCAAGGTCGAGGTCGTCGATTGTGAGGCCGAGCACCAGTTCGAGGTCTATCGCGAGGCACTGATCGATTCCACCATCGTCAGCTTCGACAACGACCAGATCTCGGCCTACGCCGAAGATGTTTGCCGCACGTCGCTGCAGGCATACATCCCAGCCGACGATGACCGCGGGTTGCGATTCAAGTTCCTACAACCGACGGCAGATTCCTGGAATCAAACCGACAACCCAGATCGCGTGATCACGTGCTTGTTGTTCGACGACGACGCACCGCTCGTTGGACGAGCCGGAACGAACTAGTGGTAAACGCAATCGACTTCTACTGGCGTCCTGGCTGCCCGTTCTGCATGAACCTCGAGCGCCAGCTCACCAAGCTCAACGTGCCGCTGGACAAGCGAAACATATGGGACAGCCCGGAATTCGCCGCAACCGTTCGCTCCATTGCTGATGGCAACGAGACCGTGCCCACGGTCGTTATCGGTGAAGCCAAGATGGTAAACCCAAGCAGCGCCCAGGTCTTGCAAGCCATCGAGACTCAGGCCCCCGAGCTAATGCCGTCGGGCGTGTCTGCGCCCAAGCCAGGTGCTGTTCGCGAAAGCCGTGCACGCAACCAGCGGGCTCACGGCAACCGGCAACGAAACATTCATCGTGAACAACAACACCGTCACCGTGAGACCCACCGTCATGATGGCCAGCTGAGGCCAAGACAACCCCAACATCACCCCCTGCCGGTCGAGGGCAGCCAACACATAGCGGCGGCGTAGCGCGTGCTCGTCCATCACCGCGGCCTCGGCATACGGCCCGTGCCGCTCGCCTTAATGCCGCTCGTCGACACCGACCCCCAACGCCTCCCCGCATTCGACGCGTGCGACACCGCCGCCGACCCGCCGGAGCGAACCGACCCGCCAACCGACGATCCCGCCCCACGTAGGCCGCCATTGGCCCGAGACATCAACCGGCCGCCCTGACCAAACGCGTAATACTGCTCGAGGCTGTCCGGGATCAGCTGCATGATCAGCATCGGCGAGAACAGCGACCCGAATACCACCAGCGCACCGGTGGCCAAGGTGTACGCCACGCTCGTGGCCTCCGCGAAATCGTCTCCGACCGGTTCGACAATGCCTGGAGGCGCCTCGCCCGGCGGAGTCGGCGCCTCCGCTACCACCGCCTGAGCATCGAGTCCGCCGCGCACCCACGGCATGTTCATCACCGCTGACACACCCAGCGACATGCACAACACAATGACCACCTTCATGCCAATCACTGCGATCAGCAGCTTCATGAGCTTTTGCATCGACGCCGCATACGAGGTCACCGACGCCGCAGCCAACAGCGGTGCCAACGTCACCAAGATCGCAATCGCCGCAGATCGCAACATCATCAACACCCACAGACCGAGCGACCCCACTGCTAACACTGAGCCCAACAGCACAATCGTGAAGCTCGCCAACGCCGCGTTGCCCCCGTCATGATCGCCAAGGGCCGTCATCATCTCGAAGAACTCGGCGCGGTCCGGGGCCAACGCCGGATGGAGCAAGAACGCTGAGATTTCGTCGGTGACGAGCAGCATCACGATCGTGACCTGCAAAATCACCGCAACCAAGATCACCGCTTTCGGAACGTCAAAGAAGAACTTTCGACCCAACGCCCCAACATCGCCGCCCAACGCGGCACGCCCGATCGTCCACATCGTGAACAACACCAGCAACACCGCCGCGACCGTCCGTGACCGACCAAAGGTGTCGGCCACAAACGACGCCCGAGAACACCCCGCAACCGTGTCGATCGTGCACCCATCGGCAACGCTGTCGTTGCTAAAGACCGCCACCGACACCAACCCGAACAGGCCAACAGCCGAATTCAGAATCCACCCAGCCAACGACGAAAAAATGTTCTCCGTAATATCGCCGGCAGCGCCACGCACCCACCCGTCAAGACGATCAAAGCCCCAACCAATCGGATTCGGGAACATCACCCAACCCCCTCGATCGAAAACGGGTACGGGTCAAGAATGAGATGGCCATCGAGGCGGGTCTCGAGCTCGGGGGCCGTCACCGGGAACTGTTCGGCAGCCAAACGGGCCGCCGGGCCCGGCCGCGACACGAACCCGTCCAGTAGCCAGCGGTCCCCGTTCCACACCAGCGACATGTCCGTCACCGTGAACAACTGCTCCGGGTCGGTAACGCCCACCCGCGAAAACAGTTGCGTCGACCACACCGACGCCTCTGCCCTACCGGCGTCCACATCGAGATTTGTGACCGACGCCGACAATGGGCGCACCACAAACCAGGTCGACGCCGGCGCAGCAGTCGCGAGCGCGTCACGGACAACGACCAGTTCCGTACGAGTCAACGCCCACAGGTCACGACGACCGCCATCGGTCGAGTCTGCCTCGATCAGTTCTGGCAGCGTGTCGTTGGTCGCGTACATCATGAACTGTGGTCGGGACGCGAACGCCGCCGCGGCCTCCGCTGCCGTCTCGAGCGACGCCACCGCAATGGTCTCGGTGGCGACGTGCACGTCGCCCGTCTCCGACGACAACGTCACACATGGTTCCGAATCCGGGTTCGTCGCGCAGCTCTCGGGGGTATTGGACGAGGCGGTCGCTTCGGCGTCGTCGGCGCCCACAAGACCCACACCAGCGAAGGCCAGATACCCAACCCCCAACAGACAAAGCGCCACCAAGAGACGTGGCGCAACGAACCGGACCCGGGACATCACCCTCAGCCCCCCGCCACGCCAGCGTCAAACAACGTGTTCACCACAACCGGAGCCACACCAATAATGAGCGCACCAATCGCGCCGCCCAACGCCAACCGCTGACCCTGATGAGCGCCCTGGGTACGGCCATTGAAATGGCTCACCCCCCACATAGCGCCACCCGCCAAAATCGCCAGCAACGCAAAGATGAGAGCGATGTAGCCGCCCCAGTTCACCACTGACTGCAACACGCCCGCCCCGGGCAAACCCGCAGCCGTCGGCTCAACCTGCACCTGCTGAGCTGCCGCAGGTTGGGCCCACGCAACAACAAACACCGCGCACAGGCCGCCGACACGACAGCCAACCCCTCTCCGTTTCCGTTCCATCACCGGCTCCTTTCACACGGCCACCCACCATGGATGGCCCTCACCGCCATCTAGGGAAACACCGGCAACCAACGGGGAACCAAAACGCAAAACCGCCTCGGACAACACCCGGCGTGTTCCCACACGACGTCGCCCGGCCCCCTAGATCGGGGCATGGAACTAACAACGGCCACCGCCGCAACCGCCGCCGCTTCGCTCACCACCAAAACCAGCCGACGCCCCTACCTCTACGGTTCCGCTGGCCTCCTCGCGCTCACCGCCACCGTGATCGCTCTCGTCCTGTATGGCTTCACCTCACTACACGCAGCCCAACGATCCCCATCCGACATCGCCCTCGACGACATCCCGCCACCAGCCCTCGACGCCTACATCGCCGCAGCAACCGAATGCGACGGACTCAGCTGGAACGTCCTCGCCGGCATCGGCAAAGTCGAATCAAACCACGGCCGCATCTTCGGCGGCACCATCGACACCAACGGCAACGTCGAACCCCCAATCTTTGGCGCAGCCCTCAACGGCTCCGGCGCAGGCGGCAACACCACCCCCTGGCCCGCCGGGCAATGGCAAGGACAATGGGGCCTCACCGGCCCCTGGCTACGAGCCCTCGGACCCATGCAATTCATCTCGCCCAGCTGGGCCACCCACGGCACCGACGCCAACGGCGATAGCACCGCAAACCCCCACAACATCTACGACGCAACCCGAGGCGCCGCACGCCTGCTGTGCTCGTCCCAAGGAGGCACCATCGCCAACACTAGAGACGCACTGTTCTCCTACAACCGATCAACCCAATACGGCACCCTCGTTCTGCACTGGGCCCAGCTCTACACCGCGCTCCCAACCGGACTCGGCGCACGCACAGCCGTCGACCTGCTCCAACATCGCAACATCGAACTCTCCCCACAAGCCCGACTCGACGTCGAAGCCGGCATCATCGACCCCCGCCTCATCGCCACCCTCGTCGCCGCAGGCGAAGACTTCCAGATCTACATCGGCTGGTTCAAAACCGGACACGCCATGTGCGTAGGCGGAGGCGACACCCGCACCCGCCCCAACTGCACCATCTCCAACCACTTCTACGGCCGCGCCGCCGACATCGGCGCCATTGGCTACGCGAACGGCCCCCGCACCCCCGTCAACCCCAACAACGAAGCCGCCCGCGCGCTCACCACACGCTTCGGAACACTGCCCGCCACCGACCCGCTCCGGCCCGAATCGCTCGGATCCCCATGGGACACCGGCGTGTACCAAGGACACTTCACCGACGGCAACCACAACGACCACCTCCACGTCGCCTGGCGCACCACCCCACCCCCACCACCCAACATCAACCAAACACGCCACGGCATCACCGAAAACCCCAACCCCCAATTCCCCACCGCCGCATCAGGCACCTGGTTCCCGCCCGTCGTGCTCCCCACACGAACAACAACAATCACCGCCACACCCGACACCATTCAGCGCGCCATCGACACCGCCACACCCGACACCCGCATCGAACTCGCCGCCGGCCTCTACCGGCCAATCCACATACGAAACCGCACCAACCTGAGCATCCGAGGACCACAACAAGGAACCGCAACATTTCGTGCCAACAGCCGAACCCACGCAGCCGCCATCACCATCGAAGACTCAACAGACATCGACGTATCGGCCATCACCGCCACCGAAAGCCTCTGGGGCATCCAAATCCGAAACGCACACGACGTAACCATCGCCGGAAACACCCTCACCAACCTCGGCCAAGAAGCAATCCACATCGCCGACAACTCAACACACATCACCGTTGCCAACAACACCATCAGCCACACCGGACTACGCGAAGGCACCGACCCCGAACAAGGACTCCCCTACCGGACCTACGGCGAAGGCATCTACATCGGCACCGGCCGCGGCGCACCAGACACCACCAACAACGTCACCATCACCGGCAACCACATCCACCACACCAGCTCAGAAGCCATCGACATCAAAGACGGCACCCACACCATCCACATCAACCGCAACATCATCCACGACATCGCCACCCAAACATCAGGAGCGATCGTTGTTCACCTCGGACCCGAACCAACCCAAGGACCAACCACCATCGTTGGCAACCTCATCTGGAACATCACGTCCACCTCCCAATTCAACGACGGCAACGCCATCGTCGCGTCCGGGCCCGCCCGCATCGAAGCCAACATCATCTGGGACACCCAACACCGGGGCGTACTCATCGAAGACGTGCACGGCCCAAACCGGACCGTTTCCGTGACCCGCAACGTCATCTTCGACACCCCACACGGCACCGTTGTCACCAATGACCACACCCCCGCACTCACCACCGCCACCATTACCGACAACCTCGACCACACCATCCTCCAACACCCCGCATTCGACGGCGGCTGGATCACCGGCAACCAACCAACCCACGCACTCGCCTCGCTCGTCGAACAACTCGAAAACCCGGCCATCCCAACCCAAAACATCCCCGACCTGCTCGCCCACGGAAGCGCCCCCGCATGGGAAAACGTCAACCCCCGCCGGCCCGGTGACTGGCCCATCAGAAATACCAACCTCGACCAACGCACCCAATTCATCGACACCCCAGCACACGCCATCGACTGGCAAACCCTCACCGAACCATCAGAACGAACCATCGCCCTCGGACCACGAACCCCAACCAAACACCTCGGACAATTCCGAACCCAATGCTCCTTCAGCCACTTCGCCTACGACGACCCACTCGTACACCCCCGACAACCAGGCGCCGCACACCTCCACATGTTCTTCGGCAACACCCTCGCCGACGCCAACAGCACCTACCTGTCCATGCGCGACTCAGGAAGCTCCACCTGCAACGGATTCGAAGCCAACCGAACCGGCTACTGGGTCCCCGCCGTCTTCGACGCAGGCGGCAACGCCCGAATCCCCAGCCGCATCGAGGTCTACTACAAAACCCACAGCAACCAAGCCGCCCAAAGCATCCAACCACCCGAAGGACTCGCAATGATCGCGGGCACCGCCGCCACCAACCGAGAAATCGAATGGGCCTGCCAAGAAACCGGCGCACAAGGACAAAACCTCAACCGGCCAATCCAACAACGACAAAACACCATCCCACGCTGCTCGAGAACCGCCACACTCCTCGCCCACATCAAATTCCCCCAATGCCTGCGAAACCCTGAAACCGTCGACGCCAACACCGGAGACGTCAGCGACCAACTCTCCTACCCCACCGGAGGGTTCTTCCACGGCAACTGCCCCACAGGCACCACCTACATGTGGGCCATCGAATACTTCATTGCCTGGTCACCAAACAACCACGACGGGCGCACCGATCAATGGTGGCTCTCCTCCGACATCGGCCACCACGGTCACAACGGCCAACAAGCCCCCAACGGATCCACACTCCACGGCGACTGGCTCGGCGCATGGAACCCCACCCTCGCCACACAAATCCACAACAACTGCATAGGCCGACTCGCCGAATGCTCATGGGACCTCATCGCCAACAACCAACGACTCCAATGGATCGAACACTTCGGACCACGCCACACCGCCGCCTACAACGGACCCAGAACCATCCCCGCCGCCAACATCAGCCAGCTCCTCTGTCCAGGCGACACCTACAACACCCCAACCGACGCAGCCACATGCGAAACACAACAAGTCGGCTACGGAACAACCACAATCACACCGACCAACACGCCAGCAGGGCTCGCCGCCTCAACTATGGCCAACACCGACACAGTCGAAACCGCCATGAGCGCGGTACACGACGCCCACGCCCAACCAGGCTGAATCTCACATCGCTGTGGAATCTGCCCCGGGCGTCGCCGATGCGCAGGGTCAGCTTCGCTGGGGTACTTGTGATCGAGAAGTGGCAGCTGGCGGTTCCGGAGCTCACATGATTTGTACAGGTTTGGAGCTGTAGATTCGTACAGGTTTGACGCTGTACATCAACGACCTAACGAACAGCTAGCAGGCACCAGCACCTTCAAGCGGAGAGATTGCGGATTGCGAGATCTCCAGGCGTGCCGTCAGTTTCGTTTCGGAAACATCAGTGCCCGCCGCAACTCGTACAGTCCGATCTCGGCAAGTGTCTCTTGGCGCAGTCGCTCAAGACGTGCCACCGCTCCTGGTCGAGCTTCAACCCGCGCCTTAAGGATGTCGAAGTTCTTTCGTGATGGCATCGTTGCTCCTTTCGATCACTGCTCTCCGAAGACGAGCCGACGACCCAAGACAAACGTCAAACCTACTGCAACCGCAGATCCAGCCGTGGGCGGACGGCCCGCCCCACTCCTAGAAACGATGGCCACGCCTGACCCGCGAAACACGGCCACGATCAACCATCACCACGTTCTCATCATGGTGGTCCCCATGACCCAACCACCCATCCTCCACCTCAAGAACATCCCCAACATGAAACCAGTTCCGCTTCAACCAAATCGCAGTGATCACCCCGTCATGGTCCAACCACCGGACATACCCCTTCTGACCGTTTCGGTAATTCTCCCGAACATGGACCACCACACACCTGCCCCTCGACGGCAGACCTCCAGCGACATGTTGACGTTGCGAACGCGACGCTCGCTGACGCACAAAAAACACAGCTACAACTCCCTCAGACCTGATTGTTTGAAGGGTCCCCATAGCTGCGGAGGGATCCGAACCGCGTCACATCACCCTACGTAAACGGTGTGACACAACGACGAAACCCCTCACCAAACAGCAAATGATTCTCGAGTGTCCGCCTGGGGTTGCTGTGGCGACATCATGGAGCGCAAGACATAGATTGGGCGCACTGGTTTCCGGAGAACCGTCCAAGCAGGCTTCTTACGTGAGTCCATTTGGTAGCGTATAAGCCGTCCGTTTGGTAGTGTTTATCTATGGCGTACGTATCGAGAATCGTTGACCAAGAACTCGACGAACTCCTAGAGGGCCTCCCCGCCATCGCGTTGCAAGGACCAAAGGCAGTAGGAAAGACCGAGACGGCACTCCAACGAGCACAGACCGTGCACCAGCTGGACGAGCCAGGCCAACTCGAGGTCTTTCGCGCTTCGCCCGATCGCCTTATCGCTGGCGACCCGCCAGTACTGATCGACGAGTGGCAGCGCCTTCCCGCTAGCTGGGACCTCGTACGGCGGGCTGTAGACCGCGACCCCTCCCCCGCACGCTTCCTTCTTACCGGCTCGGCCTCCCCGTCAGACGCACCAACCCACTCGGGCGCTGGACGCATCGTCACCGTCCGCATGAGGCCCATGTCGCTCGCGGAGCGAGAGCTCACCGAACCATCCGTCAGCCTCGCAGACTTGCTGTCTGGCCAACGACCGGCAATCGAGGGTGCAAGCGCAGTTAACCTCGAGACCTACGCACACGAAATCGTTGCGTCCGGCTTCCCAGCAATCAGATCCAGCACGGGTCGCGTCCTGCGATCCCAACTCGGGGGCTACCTCGACCGGATTGTCGAGCACGACTTCGCTGAAGCTGGCCTGCGTATACGCAACCCCGCAGCTCTACGCCGATGGATGACCGCGTATGCTGCGGCGTCCTCAACTACCGCTTCGTACGAGACAATAAGGGACGCCTCATCGGCGGGCGAGAACGAGAAACCGGCGAAGACGACGACCGGCCCGTACCGCGCCACCCTTGAACAGCTTTGGATGATCGAAGAAGTACCAGCTTGGGCTCCCAGTCGCAATCACTTGAGACGCCTCGCCTCTTCACCGGTACACCAGCTCGCCGATCCAGCACTAGCTGCCAGCCTCCTTGGCGTTGGCGTCAATGCCCTGCTCGATGGACAAAGCAGCGGACCCGCAATCCCCCGCGATGGAACTCTTCTCGGCGCGCTATTCGAATCCCTCGTAACGCTCTCGGTACGCACCTACGCCCAAGCAAACGAGGCTCGAGTACGGCATCTTCGAACCCGAGGAGGCGAACACGAAGTCGACCTCATAGTCGAAAGGAACGACGGGAAAGTTGTGGCGATCGAGGTCAAGCTAAAAGCCACCATCGAACAAAGCGACCTCCGCCACCTGAAATGGCTCGGAGATACCATCGGGTCTGACCTCCTCGACTCTGCGGTCATCACCACCGGCACCGATGCCTACCGACGAAACGACGGCATCGCTGTGATCCCGGCAGCACTGCTCACCGCCTAAATCGACCTGACCGTGACAGAAGGTAAGCGAACAGCAAAATCCCTCGCCAAACGGCAAGGGATTTTGTCTGTCGGAGGGGGAACTTGAACTCACATCCCCATCACGGAATCTGGGCGTCGTCCTGCGGTAATTAGCGTCCTACGGCGGCATCTGGCGACCGCTGAAACCGCTCCCTACTGCTAGATACCGTTCCAGGGTGCTGGATGCCATTAGTATTGAAGGGCCATCCATGCGCTCTCAGGCAGTGCGTTTGAGTCGAACGGTCGCTGCACTGTGAAGTAGAGCGTGCCGACATCACCCCACATCCAATCGGTCTCGTCGTCGGTGTCGATCTGAAGCAACATCGACCATTGCCCCTCGCGCTCTGACGACCGGAACGGTTGCGCTGCTTTCCACTCCTCCGACGTGCCAAGCGGGTGACCGCGGGAAACCAAGTCGGACTCGCGCCAGATCGGTCCCTGCTGAAGGCTTGGCCAGCCTCCAACTTGATGGTTAGGTAGTGGCCTTCCGACAACCTTGACCCACGCGTCCTCGACGGCGAAGTACCTCTGACGGGCCCGCTCGGCCGACTCGCTTCGATCTGAGTGAGGCGGAAAGAGCGGGGCAACTGCGTCCTCCTCCCAACCAGGAAGCGTGAGCGTCTGGCTCGGTTCCAACCCGAGCGACACGAATGTCGTCGTCCCGATCGGCGGAGCAGAGGCAGCTGAGTTGGCGGCATCTGCCCAGATCACCCGCCAGCCACTGCGATCAGATGGGCGGAAGCCCCAGGGTTGTTCCTCGTAGTCATAGAACACATTGAGAATCCCCGCTGACGGCAAGGCCAGCTCAGTCTCGAAGGCCTCCAGCTCGGCGAGATCGAGCACGCATAGAAGCGACAATGCTTCACCCTGCGCGTTGGATGGCCACGCCGTGGTCGAGCTCATCTGCGCAGTACCTCCAAGATGAGACGACGTCGCCGAGCCGGTGTGTTGCAGCCGCACCGCAGGTCGCGCCAACGGGATCAGCAACGCGGCGTCGTCCTCCGACAAATGACTCCTACAGATGTCCACGAGCGCGAGACGCAACTCCTCAAGTTTCATCGTGTGTCTCCAGCCCATGTCCGATGATGTGCATTGATGCACCACGCATCGATCTTCTCTCGATCAGGGGTTGGGTCGACCCAACCTCGACCATCAGGATCTTCGTTTCCAGCAGCGGAGGTATCTCCATCACACCATCGTGGTCGACCAGCAGGACCCAGGTTGAGAATTCTCTACATTCTGCCGAATCTGGCTCCATGCTGGAAGCCGTGGAACCCAACGCTGACGGACGACCGGTCGACAATCCAACGTTCCGCTACTTCCTCGAAGAAGCAGCACTGTGGCGACGCTCTCAAGTTTCCGCGTCCGATGTCGTCGACGCTGCGGTGCAAGCCCTCCTCGCAGGAATCGAATCCGTGTCTTTCATACTCATCGCAGGGCTCACCAGGGCCGAAGCAGACGCTGAGCTCGGAGAGCTCCTTCCAGCTGCTCTCGACGAACTCGGGCTCGACTGTCTTGGCTACGAGGACCCAAACATTGATGTCCTCGCCGCCGCAGCGATGGCCCGCAGCTTCCTGTACGGCCACGTCGAAGCCCAACAACTGACCCAAGCAATCCACCAGACCTTCGGGCACATGTGCAATCCCCTCATCGAGGAGCTTTCGATCCTGGACGACTCATTCGACACCCTCGACTACTCGCCGAACCCGACTCGCGAGCAACTCGTCCACAAGACACACACCGCTGCCATGAAACTGCGAGACAAGGCCGACGAGATTTACTCGAAAGCGCAACTCTGAACATTGTGTCGGAGGGGGGACTTGAACAAACCTCCCCTTGGCGGCATCTAGCGTCGTCCTGCGGCAACCAGTGGTACGGGGAGGTATCCAGCGACCGACCAATCCACTCCCTACCGCCCGTTGCCGCTCCAGGACGCTGGATGCCATTAGCAAACCATTAGCAATGCGACACCCCCCACCGTCATCGTGGCGCCACGACAGCAACACCGTTCGAAACCGCTGCATCTGCCAGACGTTCGTCGTATGTGATCAATCCGTCGAGGTCGTCTCCAAGGTCGAGCGCCGAAGCGAGATGAATCGCATCGAGCGACCGCAGCCCAGACGGATCAAGCCTGCCAGCAGCCTCGAACACCGCCGGCGTGACGTGGACCAGCGTGACCGCATCCAAGACTTCGCGCGCCCGGAGCACCCGGTCTGGCACCGCTCTGCGAACGGCCCGCATCAACTCGGTTCGAGCCAAATCGGACGCGACGAGCTCACGACCTGACACCCCCAACCAAGCCCGGAGTGCTGCGGTCTCCGATTCGGCAACCACCAGCTTCACCAGCGCAGAGGTATCAACGTAGAACGCCACCTCAGTACCGCTCGTCGTCTCGCATCTCCGACAGCGTTCTCGACAGATCGGGCCCCGGCTCGGGGGCCGGCAAATCGATCAACCTGCCACGCGCTGGCCGGGCATGACCTTCTTCGACCAGCGCTCGCAGACGGGACTTCGGAATGGCCGACATGCGAGCGACAGGACGGCCACGATCAGTGATCGTCACCGTCTCCCCAGCTGCAGCCTCAGCCACCACCGCCGACGCGTTCTGCTTCAACGCACGAATCCCAACTTCAGACATGTGCTTCATTGTAGCACATCGGATCTCGAAGGTAAGCGGTGAACGCAGCGCCGAGCACGAGCCATGTACTGGAGGGTTGAACTGGCCGCAGCGTAGCTGTCTCGGCTGGTCACAGCCCGACGACGGAGTCAGCGGCACTCCCAGGGCTTCACCGACAATAAGCCGGCTGCCCGATGCGCTTCTCCGCTGGATCACGTGCGCAACTGACATCGGTGACCCGCAGCGGCGTCAGACGCTGGACTAGAGCGGATGCCATCACGCGTCGCCGACGGCCGTCTTGCGGACACGCTGGTTGAATTTCACGACGGCGAGACGATGGGCTTCGGCGATGAGCGGCTCGAGCTGCTCGAGCGTGGCACGAGTCGGGTTGAGCACGCATACCCATCCCATCCAGCCGTACACCGGATGGGGTGTGAGCGTGTCGAGCGCCGTGAAGTCGTCTCCGGTATCGACGAACCCACCTTTGGCGGGGCGGGGCGGCCGAGGCCCGAACTCGGCTTCGTAGAACGCACGACCAGCCCCGATGCTGACGCGAAACACGCCGTCGCGGTTGAGCTGCGAGGCCTTGTCGTTGGGCCCGTCGTGCTCTTTGACCGTGAGGAAGTACACGCCGTGTGGCAGGAGGTGGTCGGGGTTGTAGAAGAGGCTGCGCTCGCCCCACCTCTCCTTCTCGACGACGTCTTCGAAAGCAGCGCCGGCGATGTCCAACACGTCGTCGGCAGTCAAGGCTCCACTCATCGCTGCAACAGCTCTGGCAGCGCAGCAACCAGTTCGTCCCACATGCCTTCGGGCGACACGAGTTCGGGCGAAGACCGGTACACCTCAGCCGCAGCGTCGGCGATGTCGAGTTCAGCCGCCGCCCGTTCGAGGGTGTCGACCTCGATCGGCAGCTCGACTCCGCGGTGCGACGCCCATGCCGGCTTGTGGCGGTCCAAGAGCCCGACCTCGATGCTCGGGGCCACGAGCTTCGAGCATCGACACGGGTTTCCAGCCCGCACCAGGCCGCACCGCTCCCCCATCAGATCACGCATCACCTTCCTTGCTCTCGACAAGCGTTGGCGGTGGGTCGCCGGAGCGACATCGGTGATCTCCGCGGCGACGACGTCGGTGAAGCCAAGCAGGTCACCCATCAGGTAGGCGATCCGCTGATCACGCGACAGGCACAGCAACATGCCGTACGTGCATGAGAGCCGGACGTCGGCCGCCAGTTCCGCTGTCTCGGCGCGGGTCTCGCCCTCGAACGGTGTTGGTTGGATGTGGGCATCGATCCATTCGCCGAACGGCTCAGGCCCGGCGACCGACTGCTCGACACGACGCTGCCGGGTGCGTCGCATCTGGTTGACTGCGACCCGGTAGGCCCACGTCGTGAACCGGCTCCGACCTTCGAAGGTCGACAAGGCGGTCACGAGGCGGACCATGATCTCCTGCGCTGCGTCCTCGGCATCGGTCGGGTTGCCGCAGAAGCGCAACGCGAGCCGATACATCGGATCAACCATCTCCACACACAAGCGCTCGAGCGCAGCGCGGTCGCCGCCGCCCGCCTGAAGCGCGACCTCAGTGAGGCCGTCCAAGTCAGCGTCCGGCGACATCATGACGCAGAGTTCAGCGCAAACGGCATGAACAGCACCGTCTCGTTCTCCGGATTGAACAACGGTGCCAGCTCGGGCTTGGCCATCATTGCAGGGCCCATCTGTTCCATCGCCTCGGGTGCGGTCCAGCCATTGACGTCGCCAACGACACCATTGTCGTTCATCTCGAGTCGCAGCTCCTCGACGACCACATCGGCAGCGGCCAACTCCGCGTGCAGCGCGGTATGTGCAGCCGCGAATCCATCGGTGACCGCAGGCTTGACCAGCACCATCTCGATGACCGCTGCTGTGCCGATGGCCGGGAGAGCCGACGCCGCATCGCGAGCCGGCGCAAAGTGGTCGAAGAAGCGCATCGCCGCGATCTCGGGCGGAAACCACGCCAACTCTTCATTCTCGGGCAAAGCTGCCGCCGCACCGGCAGCCTCGGCCGACTCCCACAACACGATGTCCGCGTAGACCTTCGGCTCGGACACGCTGCGCAGGCCGAGCGAGCCCACATAGCCTCCGAAAAGCGATCCGATCGTTCGATGCAGATCGGCCTGTTTCGAAACGAACCCGTCCGGATCCGCAACCTCGTACACGGCAACTTCCAACGACTGCATGATCTCTACCTCCTGCCGGACCCTGGGACCGTCCCAGGCCGACACTGTGTTTAGAGACACCCACTCGCTCGAGTGTGACGAGATTTCTTCAGGAATCCCAGTTGGCCGCTACCATCCGGCGTACCACATCCGCTGCCAGCAGGCGGGCAACTTCATCGCGAGACTTGTGGTCGTCGACAATCTCGACGAAGAAGCTCCACGCATCCTCGTGCTCCAAGATCTCGACTTTCAGAAGGTCAAGCATTGCTGCCAACGCGCTGCTCGCCGGCTGCATCCCCGCAGGATTGGCGAAAGATCGTATGATCATCACCGATTTGCGCTCCTGTCTTGAATTCGCAGAACAGGCCCGATCGTCCCACCATCTGTGGCTCAGCTATAGCTCTAATAGTCATGCTCGCCAGAGACAGCTAATGGGCAGAGCCCAGATCCGGTCGTCAATCTCGAATGGGATGGTGCCGCTGTACAACACCGCTCCGTAGTGGAAATCATCGCCAACTTTGTCTCGGAGCCACATGAGTCCCTTGGCGTCGGAGCGGTCAACGGCGGTCGCCGATTTCACCTCGAGCCCTACGATTCGCCCTCGCTGTTCGAGGACGATGTCGACCTCGTGACCGTCTCGGTCGCGGAAGTGAAACAGCGAGGTCTGCTCAGCCGCCGTCTCTATGTGGGTAGCCAGCTCCGCAGCGACAAAGGTCTCGAATAACTGGCCAACGAGTGCAGCATCCTTCCCAAGAACCGCCGCATCAGCGTTCAAGGCGTGGCACGCCATCCCAGGGTCAACAACGTGAACCTTTGGCGCCTGAGTTAGACGCTTCAGCCGCTTCGAATGCCAGACCGGGAGCTGAATGATCACCGACAGGTCTTCAAGCAAACCGATGTAGTACTCCGCAGTTCGAAAATCGACATCGGCATCGCGGGCTGTCGCCTTGCGGTTCAGCTCCTGTGCCGTCCTCGCTACGCAAGATGTGAATACGGCCCGCAGTTTCGCTGGCTGGGTGGTTCGCTCTGAGACCTGTTGAGCGTCACGGTCGATCAACTGCTCGATATAGGCGGAATACCATCGAGATCGATTACGACCTTCGAGGCCCGCTACCGCCGGGAAACGCCCCGCCGTAATCCTCTGCAGGTAGTCGTTCCGTGTCAGATCGGAATGGCCGAAAGTAGGGGCCCTATCGGCGAAGAACGAATCCACCGGGTTGTACCTGCTGTCCCGCTCAAGTTCCGCTTGTGTAAGCCCGTACATCCGCACTCGAATGAACCGGCCAGTACCTGGCCATGTTGCTGCCTGCCGGCGAGCCCGAACAGAACCGGTGACGATGAAGTTCCCCGCCTCTCCCCCATCGACTCGATCTACCGAGCGCTTGATCGAACCCAGAATCTCTGGCAACTCCTGCCACTCATCCACGAACACTGAGCCCTCAGCACTTTCGATGACCCCATCAGGGTCCTCGGCCACAGCTGCTCGAACCGCAGGGACAGAGAGATCAAGCGTCGTGTCTGCGTACTGGGAGAGTGTCGTGGACTTACCTGTCCCGCGTGGCCCAACCACCATCACCGCTGGGAACGACGGCAAAAGCTCCTCACCAACAAGATGATCCAACGCTCGTGGATAGAGTTCAGCACTCACACCGCCCAAACTAGCGGATCTCAATCCAACTTTTGCGAACCACACAATCCAATATCTGCTGGCCCTAGAATCCCAAATTCGCCGATCGCTGAGTCACTCGCAGACAAAGCCGTTCCTCAGACCCAAGATCGTAGGCGTCTGCAATGACACCAAACGTGTAGGCCCATCGAGCCGGCCCACTAACGGTGCACCAAAGTCAGATCTCCCCACCCGGAGTTTCAACGGACTTGAACCATTCCGCCCACTACCTGGTCACCAGCGCATGAACCTCGGCCACCGGAAAATCGGGACGCTCAAAGACCAACTCATACTCGGCAGGCCCCTCCGCAACAATGCCCGCAACGTTGGTCTCGTACTCGAGCTCATAGGCAACCAACGACACCAGCGTGATCCGGTCACCGGGCTGGCCAGCCGACGACGACCGCCACGTGATTGTGCACGGGTTGCCGTCATAGAACGCTTCGCCGAACGTGTCGCACTCGACAATGTCCTTGCCGCCCCAGGCTGAGTTGATCGAGCCACCCTCCCAGGTGACCAGCTGTGCAGTCGCAAATGCTGTCACGACCAGACCATTGTCCTCAGCTTCAGCCTCAACAATCGTCTCGAACGTCGCGGGCCCATCGAGACGTAACCCGATCGGGAACCCCGATATCACGTCGCCCTCTTCTTTGGGAACCGATTCGATCTTCATCTCTGGCCATGGCATACCGTCGAACGCAATCAACGCAAGAGCATCGGTGTTGGCGATCTCGGTAACGACATTGCCAATCTGACCATCAGCGACCCCATCACCATCACAGTCCACGTACAGACGCTCAGGATCACCGAAATCAATCCCCGTTCCACTATTGCTTCCAACCGTGTCACAGCCGTCCTGGCCCTCAGTGCATTGCCACGCAATCCACACAAACACCGTGCCGTCATCGAGTTGATACGGTCCCGTCGACCCCTCGAGCACACCACGAATACCACTCGCCGGAAGCCTCCAGAACTGACAATCCGATCGCCCGCCGCGCCGACCGATCCCAGTCGATCCATCGCCGCTGATAAACGCCGACACGCCAGTTGGGCCAGCATCTGCTCCGCCTTCGATGCCGGGGCCGCAACCGCGTCCGCAGTCGTCTTGGGCTCCGGCGGGCAACGCAGGCCAGCCCGCGACGCCAAAGAGGAGGATTGCGATCGTGAGCGTTAGGTGCTTGAAGCGGACATGCACGTCGGCTGATCTCCTTCAAGCGGCTCAAACTTCAACTTGATGGTCTGCTCCCACAGCCATTGGCCATCGACGAGCACGAAGCGAGCCTGAAAGTTGCTATCGAAGTCTCTGTCATCGGAGAGTTCACCGTTGACGTAGTACGCCCCGCGGTTCAACACACAGAGCTGGATCAACATCTCCGTGTCAGTGACCGGAGCGATGAACTCGATCACTATGTCGCTCTCCTCGGGATATCGATAGAACTCTCCAGCATCGAGATTGGCGACCTCGGTCGTAATGCGCTCCAAATCTCGACCGGTGTATCTCGACACGAACGGTTCATAGTTCGGATCGAGAATGTCCTCACGGTAGATATCGAGACCGGCCTGGTAGGCGGGCCAGAAGGCTCGTTCGACATCGGCCTCAGCCGTTCCCTCCTCCGCCCACGTCAACTCAGCAACACTCGGCTCAGGCGCAGCAGACGTAGTCGAGCTCGTTGACGTCGAAGTCACCGAAGACGCAGTGGTTGACGAAGAAGAAGAGGAAGACGACGGCGACACGGTCGAAGACGGCAGCGTTGTTTCTATTGGTTCGTCGAGACGGACAGCGACCTCATCAGACGCACACCCAGCTGCGAACACCGCAACCAAAACAGCGCACAACAACATCCGGAAGGAGAAACGATCAGCCATCACACCAACCGTAGAGCACACCCATGACACGCCAGGCCCCACCCATCACGACGCCCTCACCCTCAACGCCTCACGAGGACCCTCCGGCGGCTCAACCCCCGGACAAAGATCACGGGCCTGACGCTCAAAGCTCTCAACCAAACGAGCAGCCTTGCCCTGATCGCCCTGCTGCACATAAATCTTCACCATCAAACTCGTCAACCGCTCACACGATGGGGAAGCCAACGTTCCCTGCACACACGCAAACCGGGCATGCTCCATCTCCCCCAAACGCAACGCCAGCGACGCCGTTTCCATCGCCGCCTCGACAACGTTGTTCTCCAACTCCGATGCCATCGCGAAGTCATGATTGAACACCCACGACCAATACCGGTCATAGGCCCCCACCTGCAACGGAATGCCCCGCACCAACGCCAACGCACCATGCAAATGCTCCAACCGTGAACGGTCATCGCCCGACGCCTTGGCCTTGTCCCACAAACTCAAGAACAACGAATAATCCGTGTGCACGCCAACAAGCCCATACTGGCCGCCCTCGGCATAAGGGAAACGAGCCCGACCGATCTTGCCCCGCAACGTCGACACCACCCGCTCCCAATGACCCGTCGAAATCTCGTCCTCCCAAATGGCAGACCGGATCGCCCACGCCGTCTGGTGACCCGTCATCATCAGGAACGTCACAATCGACAACTCCACCTGAGTCAGCTCAACACCACGCAGCCGCACATCGCCAAGGACACTCAACACCAACTGCTCATCCGCGTCGCCATCACTGTGGTCGCCGGGGATGTCATCGCGAACATCGACAACCACCGCGTCGCTCGATGCCGACATGCCCTCGGGCAAATCGTCGAGCGACGACACCACAACCTCAGGCGGACTCTGCTCCGCCTCGACCGCTCCCTCGTCGACGAGTTCGGTCTCCGCTGCATCAACATGGTCGTCGCTCACTGGATCGTCGTCGCCTGGCGCCGGTGACGGCTCGACAGACTCACCAACTGATCCTGAAGCGAACGAGAACGCAGCGGTCACCGGGTCGGGCTCGACTACAGGCTCCTCGGCCAACACAGCCCCATCGACGGCAAGATCCTCTGCCGCTCCCCCGCTCACGCCGGCCACCAGAACCTCCTCAACCACATCCCCACGAAGCGGAACCATCCCAGGCGGAGACGAAAACACCGACACCGTCCGACGCTCAAGCTCCTCACCAGACAGCTCCACAACCTCGCGTTGCGCGACAAGCAAACGATCCGCCAAATCGCCCCGCAACACATCGGCATACGCGGCGACACAACGATGCTGCTTCGGCCCAAAGAACAACTGCCCATCAGCACCAATCTCGGCCCGATACCGCGCCGCCGTCGCACCAACACACACAATCGCCAACGGCACCTGCGGGTTCTCCGCCAACTCAGCCAGCTCTGCGAACTCGTCGAGCTCGTTACTCGTGCACACCAACACCACCGGCGCCCACTCCGCAGGACTCTCCGCACGAGCAGACGAAACACTCCTCACAGCCGAACTGGTCACCAGCGCGTCGATCCCGCCAAACCACTCCAACAACTCGGCGTTGACCGTCTCCACGTCAGCACCAGGCGACGTCCCAAAGACCCCGGCGGCCGAAGCGGTCACCTTCACATCGACAAAGTCCCCATGGGGACCAACCTGCATCTCGCTCACCATCGAACGGACAAACCCAGCCGACTTCTCCGCATCGCCAAAGACCGACAACAACCCAATGGCCTCAAGGTTCGCGAGCATCGTGTCGCCAACGGTCACCATCAACGGCAACGTCATCCACTCCGGGATCTCCCCGAACGCCTCAACCGGCGTCGCGAGTTCCACTTCCCAAATGCACCCCGCCTCGCCACTGCCAACAGCCACCGACCACGGGCCGACAACATTGGGGTCATAACCCGACAACAACACCTGCAAATGCGATTTGCCTAAAAACGCGATCATCGGCACTGCAGCATCACGTGACCCGGGAAGCGGACGCGACGCCAACGACCCCCACGCCGCATCCAGCCATTGCGCGAACTCGACATCAGCGGCCTGAGAAATCTGTCGTTGGGTGTCCTGTAGTTCCTCGGGAATCCCCGCAGCGCGCTGCTTGCGTTCCATCACCATTTGCCTGGCACGACGGGCCCGGCTCAACCGAACAAACATCCACGACGCGAACAGCAGTCCGCCAGAACCCAACCCAACCGCAGCCAACGACCGGCCCGACGACAACCAACCCGCACTCGCCGTCACGGACTCCTGATCGACTCGGCCTGGCTCTACCGGCGCCGTTACCGGGGCTTGTGTGACTGGCACAGCCGTTGAGGTCACGATCGGAGGTTCCATCGATGGCTTGGTCGCCTGCGCCATCGCATCACTAGCAGCCGCTTCAAGCCCTGCAGCAAGATCACCCACAGCATCGGGCACGCCAACATCTGCGGTCACGTCAGCAGGCCGATCTGGTGCCACATCTGGTGTCGATGGAATCACCGGCACAAGATCATCTCCCCACACCGCCGACACACGCGCAGGATCGACCTTTGGCACGTTCACCGCATCATCGGGAAGCAACACAATCGACCCAGGCCAAATCAAATCAGGAGACTCAATTGCCTTGTCGAAAGCAAACGGTTGGCGCACACCGTCGGCAACATCGAAAATCTCGCGCCAACGAAACGCATCGCCAAGATGACGCTCCGAAATATCCCAAAACGTGTCACCGTCAACCACCTCATAGGGCACCCGCCCAACAAGCGGAGACACGCTCCGCGCCGTCGAACCACGACCAACCAACTCGGCCTCATCGTCGTCACCCCGGGCAATCACAGGCTGCGGTGGGGTTTCGCCGGCAGCCGGAGGAGCCGTCAACGCAACCACCGCCATCGACGCCGGAGCCCCAGCCACACCCATCACCGCAGCCGACGACACACCCAACCGGAACAACCCAGCAACCGCCCACTCCGCGAACTTCTGAGCAATCGAGAAACTGCCATCGCCGCGAGGCGCACGCCCATAGAGCGCACCCAGCAACTCATCGAGCAACGCCCACGCAACCCGCGCCCACGACAACCAGCCAATGACCGCAAAGAACTTCACCACCGCCTCTTCAGACACCCCGCCCGGCTCAACAAGCCCACGAAGCTCACCAGTTGTCGGCACAGCGTCAGGCAACGGCCAACCAACCGCCAGCCATAACAACGCCGGAACACCAAACAACACGGCATTCACTACAACCACCGAAGCCAAGAAACGGCCCAGCCCGCTCACCGTGCGCTTCACCGTTGCACCCTCTTACACATCGTTGCCATCACGAACCCCAATCGTCGCCTCAACCACATGCTCAGCAGTGAACGTAATCTCGTCCCTCGGAATCAAAATCACCGGCGAATAGGTGACCTCGGTCCTCACCGTGATCTCGAACTCTCCCGTCACCACAACCGTCCCGGTCACACCGTCATGCAACGCCAAATAGGCCTGCCCTCGAGCAACCGCGTCGCTTGCATTCAACGCCACCCCATCGTCGGTTACCTCCACCGCGTTCGCCGCCGCACGCGCCGCCGACTGGGCCACATCACCCGCAGTAGCGCGGGCATTGACTGCCCGGCCGCCATCAAAGACCAGGCCAACAAAACCAAACAGCAGAATCGGCCCCAAAATGGCGAACTGCAACGAGATGCTTCCGCGATCGCCACGAACACGCACAACCGCCAACTGTCTGTTCCGTGACTGCGAGAGCATGACGGCCACACACCCAACCGCCACACCAACCCACCACAACACCATCACCGTCACCGTCACCGTCACCGCCGTCATCGTCTAGTCGGCCTCCGCTGCCAGGCGAGCAAGATCCACCGGCTCCGTCCACGACACCTCAATCGACGTCGTCGGAAAAGACGACAACGCAAGACCCTCCGTACGGATCCCACACGACACCGCAACCGTCACATACCCCGGATCAAACCACTGACTCGTATCGACAGACACGAACGCATCCACACACCGCACACTTCCCGTCGGAAGCGCCGCCAACGCCGCCGAATTCGCATTCGCCGTCGCCCCCTCAGGAGAACGAGCAAGCGACGCCGCACGGGCACCCGCCTGGGCCGCATCTTGCACATGGCCCTCCGCCCCAGAAACACGCCCGGCATAAACAGCCAAAGCAATCAACACCAAAACCACCGGCAAAATCAGTACCGCCTCAATACCCGCCGCGCCCCGATCCCCACGCAACCGGCCCATTACTCATCACCCGCCACAAAACGCTCCGTGGCAGACGACGCCGACACCTCAACAGTGAACGGACCCGGAACAGGAACGAACTTCACGATCTCGCCCACGACCGTCGCCGTTGTTTCAACATCAGTCGCCGTCACCGTCAACAACGGCGTGCCACTCCACACCGCCGACACCTCAACAAAGGACTGGCCATACGCCTCGCCCTCAGCAACCGACGTATCGAGCGCAGCCGCACGCTGCGCTGCCTGGCGAGCAGCCGTGTTCGCAACGTTATGGCCATGGGCAACAAAGGCCGCCTGAACCACCAGCAACATCGACATCAACGCCAACATCACAATCATCGCAAAACTCAACTCATAGGCGCCACGATCACACGCACCCGCGTCGCGCCTGCGTGTTACCCCTCGACCTGGATCTTGTCGGTCTCCGACGACAACACCGCGTCGTAAGCAGCGACCAGCACCAACACCGCAACCACCACCGCACCAGCAATCAACACAAACCCCAAACCGCCAATACCGCGATCGTCGTAGCGGCGATCCGCAGCCACCCGACGAACCCACCCCCACACACCAGCAGCCATCATCTGAGCCCTCAACATTGGATGTCCCATCAGGACTCCCCTTTCCTTCACTGCAACTCCGCCACTCGGAGTTCCACAGAATCATGCGTTCCACACGTTCACCCATTGCCGGTCAACACCAACCCGGCCGGAACCAACAGGAACAAGAAAAACAAGATCGCAAGCAACGTCACCGGCGCCTGAAGCGTCTCGGTCAACCGGTTCGCCTCGGCCACCTCCTCAGCAAGCAGCCGGCTGCGAAGCGCACGAGACCGGGCAGCCAAACTGCTCGCAAGACTCGCACCTTCGGCCTGCCCCAACGCCAACGTATTCGCCAACTCTTCCAAATCGCTCAACTGATACTGGCGGCCAAGACGAGCCAAACCCGCCCACACCGGCTCACCAAAACGATGCGAATCCTCCATCGCCGCAGCCAACACCTCAAAGGGCCAACCCTCCCCCACCTTCACCCCAGCAGCCGTTGCGCCCTCCAACGGTCGAAACGTCGAACCCAAACGCACAAACTCAATGAACGCCACCATTGCCTCAAGGAACTCCTGACGGCGCACCGAAGCCTTCTCACGCACATCAAAAACTGCCGACAACGCCCCCACCACCACAAAGAACAACACCACAACAGCCATCACCACCGGCGACAACGGACTCGTCCGATTCAGACCAAACACCAAACCAACACCAAGAATGAACCCCGCACCCGCACGGGCCGTGAAATCGGCAACAAACCCGGCATCAGACAACCCCGCAACCTCAATGTCTGAGCGCAACGGAACCAACAACCGATCCACGAACCCAACCGTGGTAACCGCCTCAGTCACCCGCTCAATACGGCGCCGCTCGGTCACCGTGTCCAGACGACGCTCGGCATGGAGCGCCTCAAGTCCCTGCGCCAAACCCCTCGGCGCAGGAGTCACAATCGACCGGAACGCCACATACAACGCCGCACCAAAAACCAGGCCAAACGCCAACCCCATCATGAGGCAACCTCAGAGGCCGACAACGCACCCGGACGGATCAGCCGCGGCCGATACCGATGCTTCGACAAGCTATGAATCCAATACAAACACCCACCAAAGCCCGCCAAAAACATAGCCAACGCCACCTGGCCGACCGGCGTTGCATACGGCGCCAAAAAGTCTCGGAACATCAAAAACAGCACCGGCACCAACAACAAAATCAGCGCGATCGTCAACCGAGTAGCCGTCCGAGCCGACGCCCGCTGCGCATAAATCGTTGCCGAGTTCGCCGCCATCTCCCGTGAACTCTCCGCCACCTGATTCAACACCGGATTGATCTTCACCGCATCACCATCAACAGCCATCACCAACGTCGCAATCGCCAAATCCGAAACCGAATGATTCAACCGATCCGACAAACGAACCAGTGCGTCACGCATTGGAACCCCGCCATCGATCTCATCGACCAACACCAACAACTCCGGCCGAATCGCGATCGGCCCCGACAACGCCGTCGACCGAATCGCGCCCTCAAGACCACGCGACGCACTCATCGAATCACGAAGCGACTCCAACCACGTCGCAACCGCCTCCGTACGCGCAATATACGCACCCATGCCATCGCCACGAACCAACCCCGGCGCACAATACGTCGCCACCACCGCAGCAACCGCCACTACCGGCCACCGAAACACCAACAACACCCCAACACCAACAACAACCGCCACCACCGCCCGACGAGAATCAACCTCAACACCCGAACCCGATCGGCCCTCAGAATCTCGAAGGTCCAACACCACCGGCACCGGACGAAACGCCGCGAACGCCAAAAGCACACTCACACCAACACCACACCCAACCAACAACCCCAACAACGGCCTCATCGGCTGACCTCGGCCACATCAGACAACGACGGATCAAACCCGCACGCCACCATCCGATCCAAAAACTCGCGGCCAATCACCGACTCGGTGCCCTCCATACGAGCCGCGCCATCACGTTGCGGACGCCACAACTCCTCAGACACAACCACACCATTGCCGTCAGCCCGCTCGATCAACCGGATCGAATTCAACACCCGACGACCATCGGAAAGCTGACGCATATGAATCGCAACATCAATCGCACGCGCCGCCCGACGCACCGCCGACTCATAACTCGCCCCCGTGCCCTCCTCGTAATACTGGGCAAGGTTGTACACCGCATCCAACGAACTATGCGCGTGGATCGTTCCACACACCGGATACCCCTGCGTGATCGCCCGCAAATAGGCAGCAGCATCATCGGGACCACGAGTCTCACCAACAATGACCATCGACGGAGACCCACGCTGCGCATGCTGAATCAACGACCCAACCGTGATCTCCCCCTCACCCTGACTATTCGGCTTCTTTGCCTCCATCGCATACACAAACTCGGGATACACATCGGGGTACTTGTGCAACAACAACTCCGCCTGCGACTCAATCGTCAACACCTGCCAACTCGCCGGCATCGACGCAGCAATCGCCCGCAACAACACCGTCTTGCCCGAATTCATCGACCCGCCCACCATGAACCGCAACAACGCCGGACCCATCGCCGCCAAAAACGACCCGGCACGAGGCGACATCGTCCCGTTCCCAACCAACTCACCAAGACGAACCCTGGCCAACGTCGGACGACGGATCGTCACAAACACTTCCTCACCCACATACCGCAACGCCGTCAGCCGACCCCCGTCCGGAAGAATCAACTCGAGCTCAGGCTTTAACGGATCCCACTCCACATCCTTGATGCCATTGGGGCCGATCTGCGAACGAACCTGACGGGCAAGATCCTCCGAGCTCTTCGCCACCGGCCCATGAAACTCAATCGAACCATCAGAGAGCTCCACCCGAATCCGCTGCGACCCAATCACCGAAATATTCGTCGCCGTAGAAAACCGCTCATAGGCCTGAAAAAGAGGTCCGCCATCGAACACCCGAACCTTGGCCTGCTCCTTAATCCACGAAACCTCAGACTCATCCAACGGAACCAACGAACCCGAATACGCCTCGGTCTGCTGATCCTCAAGAAACGACCGCATATGGCTCTCAGCCCACAGACGCTCATCGTCCCTCGTCACATCGCGGCCCTTCTCACGAGCCTCACGAGCCAACTTCACCCGACCCTCAGCAAGCGACGCCTCCAACCGGTCCGCAACCGCAGCAGCACGACTATTGACCATCGGCCACCACCCCCTCCACAGCCTCAAACGACGTCACATCACCCAAAATCTCCGCACGCAAACCCACCATTGTCCGCCACCACGGCGTCCGACGAAGCTTCCTCACCGCACGCTCCCCGGTCGGCTCTCCCAACAACACCGACCGAACCAACAACGAATCCTGAGGAATCGCCCGAACCGCACAACCCAAAACCGCCCCCACCTCAGCCGGCGCATACGGACGATCACCCATCGACAACACATAGATATGAGGCGTCATCGTTTCCCGCACCAACGCAGCCAACAACGACACCGCCCGATCGGCCCCCGCCCGATCCGGCGTCATCACCGCAACCACCGCAGACGCCGAACGAACTCGTTCCCTCGACCCCCGAGAACCACTCCAACGACCACAATCAGACACCACCGGAAAATCCGCCTGATCAAGCACAAACCCAAACTGGCCACCCAAATCCGACACCGTCCGCTCCAACCCCACACCCGGAGACGTCGAACACGGCACCACACCAAAGCCATACGGCGACACCTGGCTATGACGACGCAACATCGCCGACGGATCATCATCAGTCGACGCCGACACCGCACCAATAAGCGTCGACACCCCATGGGCATCGGTCAAATCCCAAAGCCCCGCCAAATCCCCACCGCCAGGATCAAGCTCAACAAGAACAGCATCACCGTTCTCCGACAACGCCATCGACAACCCAACCGCCGTCGACGTGCAACCAGCACTCTTACCCAACGACACCACCGCAATATGCATCAGCCCACCTTGTGCAACGTGATCACACCAAGCGAAGACATCACCGCTAACCGATCCGCCTCACCAACCGGCACCGTCACCGTGATCCACTGACGAGTCGCATTCCCAGGACTCGGATCACTCGTCAAAACCGTCGCAGAATACGCGTCAACACGAGGCGCAAACCCCGCCTCGCTAATCGCATCGCCGTGGATCTCCAAAATCCGAACCTGATCACCAGGCGCAAGCCCCGACGGATACTGATTCGCCTCGAGCACCAACCCCACCCGAGACAACGTTGGATCGGTGCTCTCCCCGACACTGGTCGACACCATGTCCGAATTGATCAATGTCCCCTCAGGCACATTGGACAACACCAACCGGCCAACAAGCTCAGCGCTCGCATCCATCGCCCGCACCTCAGCGTTCACGGGAACCGACCGAGCAACCAGATCACCAGGCTCAACAAGCGCGCCACCCTGCAACGGCCGAGCAGCCTCCCACACCGTCACCTGCGCCTCGCCCTGACCCAACAGCATGTAGCCAACAAGCCCACACACAACCATCACCATCAACGCCGCACCCAAATACGGAACATTGGCCTTACGTTTCGCCGCAGGAGCCTGCCTGGCCGCAGCCCTCGACCCCACCGGCTCCTTCGTCAGTGTCTTGGTCATGTTCGCCCTCCGTGAACTACCGGACTAGAAACGACCTCGCTGGGTATACCCAGCGCCTGCATCCCGTCCACCAAGAACACCAAGAGTCGCTTCTGAAGGCCTATCACCACGCTGTGACATAAGCCCACGTGGAGTGGTCGAAAGACACCAACAATCAACAACAAGAAACCATGCACGACGCTCATGAGAGGGACCCGTTTGTTGAGCCAGTTGCTATGAGAGCATTTGCTGGTTCTGTTGGGCCCATTGTAGGGCGTATTCGGTTGGGGTGAGATCGCCGTGAGCGGAATGCGGCCGGTTGGTGTTGTAATCGATCCGCCAGTCCTCGATAAGGACCTGGGCCTCGAGCAACGAATCGAAGTGCCACAAGTTCAAGAACTCGTCGCGGAGCCGTCCGTTGAACGACTCGATCCAGGCGTTCTGCCACGGCGACCCGGGATCGATGAACACGGCGTCAACATGATTGGCCCGGCACCAATCCGCGATTGCGTGCGCCACAAATTCTGGGCCGTTATCGAACCTGACGAACCCGGGCGGTCCGCCTCGCTCAACACACAACCTGTCGAGGACCGTAACGACATGGTCAGCGTCGATCGACCGGTGTGTTTCGGTCGCGAGCGCTTCCCGAGTGAACTCGTCGATCACGTTCAACAATTTGAGGGTCTTGCCATCGCTAGTCGTGTCGAACTGGAAGTCCATTGCCCACAGGGCGTTCGGGCAGATCAACGACATTGCACCGACCCGCACCCCAATACCAGTCAAACGCTTCTTGCGTTTGCGTTGAGGCACCCGCAGGCCCTCGTCACGCCACAACCGGCGGACCGCCTTGTCATTGATCTTCCAGCCCGCCTTACGCAAACCTTTCGCAGCGCGGCGCCACCCCCACCTGGGCCGGCGCTTCGAAAACGCTCGAAGCCACTCACGGACCTGTTCTTCCTCGGGTGAGGGAACAGGCGCCGGGAGCCGTTGAGTTGACCGTGGCTGGCCAACCACCTTGCAGGCGCGCCGTTGTGAAACCCCGAACACCGACTCAAGCTCACACACTGCTTGACGGCGCCGGTTCGGGGTCACCATTTTCCCTCGTTGAGATGCTTCAACATGTCAATATCGAGCGCTTGTTCACCGACGATCTTTTTCAATCGGGCGTTCTCGGCTTCGAGTTCTTTCAAACGTTTAGCGTCATCGGCTTTCATACCCCCGTACTGAGATAGCCACCGATGCCATGACGACTCGGCAATACCGAATTCTCGGCACACCTCCTCGAGCGTCATCCCGCCAGCCATAAGCTTGTGGCCCTCCGCGAGTTTTCGAATGATCTGCTCGGGTGTATGACGCCTCTGCTTCTTTGCCATGGGATTCATTGTCCTTCCTGCCGTCCAAGACGGCAACGGACTCCCACAACAACTGGCTCAACTCACGGGTCTCATCTCACTCACTCCTCAGGCCGCACCAAAAAGCGCCTGCCCGGATAAGAAATTTGAGTGAGCGAACAGAGCAGCTTGACTACATCAAACCAAGATCACGCGACGCTCGCCGAGCCCGTGACCACTGCATGTAGCCGCACAATAGCATCGCCCTCAGAGATTGAAGCGAACAGCGGAGACTGCTGCGTAAGTAGACGCCGTCTGATGTTCGGAGTTTGGCTCGGATAGAAAGATGTCAGTCGTCGTCCGAAAGCACTCCAGGACGATGTCGTCCGGCTGGCCCACAATCGTGGTTAGCGCGCCCCTCGATCACAACGCCAAAGCGACGAACCCGAATAACCGTCCCACTCTCGGGGCTGGTAGCCAACGGGGCTAGTCAAGCTTCACACCCAACTCAATCATCTTCTGTCTATCAATGCGTGAAAACTGTTGAAGCTCGAGCTCCACACGCTCGTCATTGAGGACTCGATCAACGACCGTCTTTGCTTCTGCCAAGCCCAGGCCCCACCTGGCTCGTAGGAACTGATTGAACTGAACCTTTTTGAAGCCCACGTTCCAGCCCGTGAGGGTCACCTTCGTCATTGATCCACCCTAATCGTGATGTTTCTTGGGTGTGCCCGGGATTCACTCCCGTCGTTCACACCCCGCCTCGAGTCGTGCAGCTCACCATGACTGCTTGACTCTGGTCCGGGACCGTCAATGTGCAGATCGCGGTAATGCCTAACGTTCTTTCCGTCGATCCTGTCCACGGTGATTGGGAAACACACGACCCATGGCCAGCTCCGCACCGTTCTCATATCAAGCCCTTGGCAAACTCGAAAACCCAAGGCCGGTCAAACCGGACTCCACGACCGCATCGCGAAGGAATTCGCTGACAATTATCGATGAAGATTGCTCGATTCGAAAAACGTGAAGGCCATCGACGGCTTCGCGATCGAAAGCAAACCGCAGCACCGATCTCACCCTTCCCGAGGATGGATACCGCACCACCTCCGACCGCTCAAGATCAAGTGCTCCGACGACCGCCCCCGTCACCAGCATCGACATGCCGTGATCAAGCTGCCTAATCTCGCTAACACCCGAGTGAAGAAAGGGCGCTAGGAAATCGAGCGCCTTCGCGAGCCCCGTGATTGTGTGCGAGCCCAGCCATGTGAAGTCCGTCTCCTCAAAGACGATGCTCTTTCCAGTGTCTGAAACTGTCTCCGAAACGAGTTCCAGTGGTGGAAGTCTGTCAGGCCACGAGAGGCCGATATCAGTCATCTTTCCCAGAAGCATCCAGTCGCCTTGATCGACGGGCTGAAGCAGGTAGGGGTTCCCCTTCGGGGTGACGTGAAAATAGCTGACATCACTCATGGTTATCCCCCGGAGAGTAGTGCTTCCCCTTCGCTGCAAGGCCGTTAGGCCCATCCGCATAGAAACTCATCCCCCTTGACACGTTCCGGAGCAGCCTCAGCTGTTCTTCGGGGCATCTAAACGAAGACATCTACATCAGTGTCAAAGCGCGCCACGAGCGCGTACTAATCATGCGACTGCACTCTCATCAGAATTCTAAGTCCTGAGCGGCACCGACGGAATCGATCACAGACCAGAGCCCTTGAGGAGCGCTTCGAGGTCTCCAATAGGGGTTTCCGATGAGAAGACAGCGTGTGGGGTGATCGACGCTCGCAGTTTCCCCTTAGCGCGCGTTGAAACGGCCACGGGGCAAGAACGCACCAGTTGCTTGAGGCAGCGTCCCGCCGAGTGGTGGGGTTCCGAGTGTGATGCTCGGTGTGTTTAGCCCTCGAGTTGGGGCTGGTTTGTAGTGTCGCACATGTCGGCGAGGTCGGCCATTGAGTTGTTCGACATGTAGCGACGGGCGATCGCCCATTCTTCGTGTTGATCGGCGAGCACAGCGCCGATGAGGCGGATGGCGGCCCGGTCGTTGGGGAAGATCCCGACGACGTTGGTACGCCGTTTGATTTCTTTGTTCAATCGTTCGAGCGGGTTGTTCGACCAGATTTTGCGCCAGTGCGACTCAGGGAACACGACGAACGCGAGCACATCATTTTTGGCTTCGTCGAGGAGCTCGGCGGCTTTGGGAAACCGGTCGGCGAGTGTCGTTGCGACTTCGTCCCAACGGGCTCGGACTTCTTCAGCGGTGTTCAATGCGAAGATCGATCGGAACGCGGCGGCAACAAAATCAGTCTCGGCTTTCGGGATGCGGGCGAGCAGGTTGCGTGCGAAATGGACGCGGCAGCGTTGCCATGACGCGCCTTGGAAACAGGTTCGGATGGCTTTCTTGAGTCCTTCGTGAGCGTCAGAGATCACGAGCTTCACGCCGGTGAGCCCGCGTGCTTTGAGCGATCGGAGGAACGCTGTCCAGAACGTGGCGTCCTCGCTGTCACCAATATCGACTCCCAAGATTTCGCGGTTTCCTTGGGCGGTGATCCCGGTCGCGACCACGACAGCACGCGACACGACCTGGCCGAGAGCGTCATCGCGGACGTGCACATAGGTGGCATCGAGATAGACGTACGGAAATTCGGTGTGGCCCAACGTGCGGTTACGGAACGCGTCGACTCGTTCGTCCAATGCCCCACAGATCCGGGATACTTCCGATTTGGAGATGCCGGTATCGACACCCAACGCGGCCACGAGTTTGTCGACGCTGCGGGTGGAGACGCCGTGAACGTAGGCCTCCATCACCACCGCGTACATGGCTTGATCGATCCGCCGGCGCGGTTCCAGAACTTCGGGAAAGAACGAGCCCCGATCGAACTTCGGGATAGCGAGATGCATGTCGCCAGTCGTGGTCGACAGGGTGCGTTGGCGGTGGCCGTTGCGATGCGCGATCCGATCGACGGTTCGTTCCCATTTTTCGGCGCCGATCACTTCGGTTGCTTCGGCCTCGATCAGTTCTTGCATGCCTAGTTGGGCGAGCTGGTGGACTAGATCTGATCCGTTTCCGTTTTCGAGCGCGGACATGATTTCGTTTTTGGCAGACTCAGAAAGAGTCATCGGCGTATCTCCTTGTGCAATTTTGTCGTTACACAACGAGCCTCACGCCGGTGACTCACCTAACGGTGGACTGTGACCACTTCGATCTGTCTGAGTACGTCGCTCGGGATGCACCCAGACGTCACGCAATACGGCCCTCCGAAGTCACTCTTCGTTGCGAGGGCTACGTACGCATCGGCGTGCTCCTCGGTCAGCCAGAAGTACTTCCCATCCTGCCAAGCGGCGTTCGGCCCACCCGTGCGAAACTGGCCACTCCGTTGGATGTCCGCCAACTCATCTGGCTCGACCGCACGGAAGATCCGTGTCGTGTTTGGGGCAACGTACTATCGATCGCACGTTGGGCGGTCGGGCTGAGCAAGGATTCTCTCCATCACTTCATCAACGATCGCTCTATCTGGCTGCAGATATCGGGCTCGAACCAGTGAGCGCGCAAGATCAAAATCTCCTGGGCGCCGATCAAACACAAACCACATGAGTGCGTTAGCGCTGGCTTCATGACCAAGGCGAATATCTACCTCATCTAAGAGAGCCGAGCCGGCCAGTTTCGCGCCCAGCTGATCGACGACCTCTCCGAACACTCTAATTTCCTCGTCGGAAGACAACCGTGACCTCCCCCACACCATTCACAACGGATTCTACTTGTGAGAAGCCATGGCGGGCAGCGTTCTGGCCGGTGAACGTGCTCAGGGCCGCTGCGTCTGTAGACAGGCCTGCATCGATAGACGCTTGGAACTGTCGATAGTTTGTATCAAGCCCTGTAAGGTCCATCCAGCTACCACGTATGCCAGTGACGTTGTCGCCGAATGCCTCAAGCGCCTCATCAAACATCTGATGGCCTGGTGGAGTACCGCTACCTCGGACAATGTAGAGGTCAAGAAGCCCATCTGAGTCGAGCGAAGCTTCCAAGCCGCTCATTCCGGTCCGGTGCGCTGTGAAGACATCGCCACGCCCCAGTGTCGTTCCTGGGGGCAACAAAATCGACGGACAGGTCGTAGAGATGACCACTCGACTCAGCGGCTGGCCGGGCGCCCACCGTGAAATACTCGACTGGTCTGCGAGTGATAATCCGATCAGCACTTGGGACGCGCACGGCGTCAACAGGTTCGTCGTAGGCGAAGCCGCTTGAGTCGTACGTCTGTGCATCCAGCTCTCGAGCGACGGGAGCTGCCGGCGAGCCAGTGGACTCGGAGCTAGCCGCGGCAGCCGGAGCAGCGCCCACATATGTCGCAATTTGAGCAACCAACAGAAGAAGGAGGACTGTCGCAAGGACCCGCGCATGGCCTTCGGAGAAGCCGCTCCTCCTTTCTCGCTCAGTCGACACTGTCAAAGGGGCCTCCGACAAGCAAACGCTCAACCGCTTGATGAGCGTTCGTTCCCAGTCGCCACAACTCATTCTCGTAGCCGCCGAACCACTCGCCAGACGATGTGACCAGTAACAACAAATGCTCGTGGTAGGCGTACCCGATTGGGAGCAATCGCTGGCCGAGCAGCACCTCGAAATTCGCCACGTTTCTCGGGTACCACTTCCGCCCTGCTTCGGCGACGTTGAGCACGATCTGATCAGGTCGGCCCTCTTGTACGAATTCGACGATAAGCCCGTCGTACTCGGCCATGATTCCCTCGAACCATCCTTCGACTGGGTGCCCCTCGTCGATCAATCGACTCACGGCGGCAGAACAGTCAATGCTTCGGCCCTCGAACCAACCCGACTCGCTTAGCCTGCCACCCATCAACCTGCCCCCGGCACCCATGTCGCACAGTTCAGGCACGGTGTGAACACCTCGCCTGTCGAGACACGAATCGTCACAACATCTAGATTTGCCAGATCGGCACCGTTGGCTAGCGCTGACGCACACGCTGAAACCTCGCCACAATTGGCCGACGTCCATGGTCTAAGGGACGGATCGGGAAGAGACGTCTCAAGCGCCGCCGGCCTCACTGAGCGCTCGCCACTCGTACCGAAGTACACGCGGCCTGTCGTACGATCAACAGCAGCAGTTGCAGCGGTTGGCGGGTCCGGCAGCCCTCGCAATCGCTCCGCGTAGGCAGCCGCCTCGTCAGCAGCGCTAGGTAACGCTCTTGGGGCAACAAGTGAACGAGCGGGGTCGTAGATGTACCCGGAGCGCCCTGAACCCGATGCGACGGAACTCCGATCGCTCGATCCGCGTGTGTCGATGGCAGCCCGGCCGAAGTCGGGGCCGTGAGCGTTGTCAACCGGCTCGTCGTAGGCGAAGCCTGCGGAGTCGTAGATGGCGGTGGTGGCCAGACTCACCGCGGTTGGCATCGGCGCGTCCGGATACCACTGGCTCACGACGGCATCGGCGTTGCTGCTGAGGGCCAAGATCACTGGCATGGCCAGAAGCAACGCTCTTGAAAGGAACCGCCCCATCACGCCACCGTGAGCTGCTCTGGCGGAGGGAACGACGACGGCATCTCGTCGCTGTACCAGGCGTACTCCAAGCCACTGAGGTAGCCGTCCTCCGTCCAAACGATCACTTCACCAACAACGTCCCCAGTCGGGAGATACGCCACAGCGCGCGTCGGAATCGGGCCTGTCTCAACAGCGGCTGGCGCCATCTCGGCAACCACGGCCAACTCCAGCAGCAGCGGACTGCCGCCCGTGACAGCAGCGCGTCGCACCTGCTCGTGAAGCTCGGCCCGACCAGAGAAGTCCTGGAGGTCTAGAACCGTTATCAGCACGGCCATTTCGCGTTCGGTGAGAGGTCGGTCCACGCAGTTGCTTAACGTCATGGCGTAAACGCCGTTCCGAGCCTTGGCACACCGTCAACGACGGCACCGCGGACGACCACGGTCTGGCCCCCAATCACGGTCGGGATCTCGAACACACCGCTTGTGGGAGTCTGGCCCCTAATCCCGATCAACATCTGCTCGATCACGGCCTCCCGGCTACCGAGGTTTGTCACAAGCGGGTCAAGGTTGTGCTTCGGAACGAAGATGTGGTCCAGCTTCTCGGGGGTTATGGCCTGGCTGTACCCAGGCGGCCGAAGCGGCTGATCGACCATCCGCGCGCCGTCGGAGATCTCGTCTCCCAAGTTGGCGAAGCCACTCCCTGTTCCGCTTGGGGCTTGAGAGGTGTTGCCGGGGTGTCCTCGTCCTCGGGTCCTAAGTTCCCAGAGTGTTTGCGCAGTCACGATTCCAGCGGTGGCGCAGGGTTGACTGAAGCTGAAGTTCTGCTGACAGTCCTCGAACGAATTGGCTACGTCTACACCACTGTCCCACCAGTCGCCGATTGTACTCTGACCACTGTTGAGGGCGTCCGCAGGCGCACTCGTGAAGTCTTCGACTGCCTCGTCTGCGGCGTCGCTCCAAAAGGTGGGCGCATCTTTGACAGACTCAACAATCGGATCCGCCACAGAGAAAAAGGCGCGCGAGTACCAACTTCTGGTCTCGGTTACCTCGCAGCCTCGAGTAGCGCTTTGTTCCTCGGTGCAGTGCCCGGTTGGGTCGTTGAAGTTGATGGGGTTGTTTCGTACGTAGGTGTATCGGTTGAAATCGGCGGGGTTGGCTGGGTTGGGGATGATGGTGTCGGCTGCGAGGAACCGTCCTGCGTGCTGGTCGTAGTAGCGGGCGTTGTAGAAGTAGATCCCGGTTGCTGCGTCCCGGATTTGGCCGGTGTAGCCGTGATCGGTCGGGTTGATATCGGTCGCAGACGCAACTCGCTGATGACCAAACGGGTAATACCGTTGGGCGCCGGTTTCCCCCGTGGATTCGTTCAGGAACGCAGACGCCGAACCGAGATTGTCGCTAAACGTCCACGTCAACTCGTCAGTTGCAGGGTTCGAGACTTGGCTACGAACCGCGACACGCTCCCCTGCCACCGAATAGGTGGATCGTTCGGTACGGGCGTCGGTTGCCTTGTCGATCTCGTATTCGTAGACGCCAAACGCATAGAACGTTTGCGCCGCTTCGGTCTCCCGGACCACCCGACTGTCACCAGCGGCATAGGCAAATGTCGTGGTTGCCGTGTTGCCGACCCCGTTGATCGCTACATCATCGATCTGGACGACACGTTGTTGCTGGTCATAGCTAAACGTCTGATCCCAGCCCTCAACCTGGCGTTGGGTCACGTTGCCACCATCGTCGTAGGCATACGTCCAATCGCCCTGGGTCGGGTCTTGCGGATTCGCGATCGATACCACAGCGTGCGGCCGATTCGGGTCATAGGTGTATGCCCGATCGGCGGTGCCATAAGAGGTCATGTTGCCAATGGCGTCGTAGCTGTAAGCGTGTTCGAAGCCTCCAGCGCCGGCGATAACGCCTTGGGTGCCGCAGGTTCCGAAACCGGACGTCGCCGCGGAGGTGAGGCGTTGCACATGGTCATATTCATAGCAGGTTTGTTGGCCGCCGTTGGTGGCGTCGGTCATGGTGACGATGTTGCCGTTCGGGTCATAGTCATAGGACAGGTTGAGGACGTTGGCGGTGTCGGTACCGGCTTGGACGGCGAGCAGACGGCCGGTGCCCTGCTCATAGGTGTACCCGCGTTTGATCCCTGCCTGGTTGTCCATCGATAGCAATTGGCCGAACTCGTTGAGTTCAATGTTCGACGCGATTTGGCCTACGCCCTCGTTGACGGTCGCTGTCGTTGGTCGGCCGGTTCGGTTGTCGTAGGTGTAGCTGATCGTCTCGCCAAGCTGACCGCCCTTCCCGCCAGGCAGACGCTGCGACACAATCTGGCCCGCTGCCCCGTAATCAATCGTGGTGTTGAAACGGGCGATTTGGCCGTTGCCAGAGTCGATTACTCGTACACGCAGGTTTGTTGGCATGCCGAACTCGTCCCAGCCGAGCGTGTACGTCTGCACCCGGCCGCGGTCCTCGGTGTAACTCTGGGAATAGCGTTGCTCGCCGTAGCGGCCCGAGCCATTTGCGGCTTTGTCGTAGCTAAACCCTTCAGAGTTCTGCCATCCAGTTTTTGCGTCGTTGCGATCTTGCACTCGCGTCAAACGGTTGAGTTTGTCGTAGGTGTATTGCTCGTAGAAGGGATCTGAATTTGTTACCGCGGCGGTGTTGAGCCGCTGCGTGCGCAGGTTTGAACGCGTGTCGTAGGTGTACGCCCACAACCCTGTGTCGGGGTCGTTGAGCGAGGTTTTGCGTGACAACCAGTCATACCCAATCGTGGTGACGTTTCCGGCCGAGTCCGTCACAGTCTTGAGACGGTCGAGGTCGTCGTACACATAGTTCGTTGTTGCTGTGGCGCCGTCGGGCCCGGATCGATCGACGACCGATACGAGGTTGCCTCGGATGTCGCTCGTAGACGTGACCGTGTTCGCCGATGACGCCCATTGACCTCCGGCAAGGCCATTGGCATCTTTGGACCGGGTGGTGAGCAAACTGTGCTCGGTCGACGACGCAACCAGAGTTGTGTTGTAGCTCTTGGTTGCCTGGTTCGTTACCCGTCCGACCTCGTCATAGACAAACGTCTGATACGACGGGACTTGCAACGTCAACTCGTTGGGGTTGCCGGGTACGTTCACGAAGTTGTTCGTGAGCGAACCAGAACCGACTGTTGTTTTGAATGGGGATGTTTGCGTGGTGATTTGGCCGCGGCTGTCATAGCCGTAGTCCACGACATACATTTCGGTGGCCTGCTCTGCGGCGGTGGCTTCTTGAGCGACCCGCCCAAACCCGTCGTAATACGTTGTCGACTCGAGATAGCTGCCCGTGCCGCTGTCATTGAACAACGTCGATGACTTGACCCATGCCGGGCGGGCGGTAGTCGAGTATTCGTATTCGACGGTTTCGTTCGGATTTCCGTTGCGTTCTGCGTAGTCGGTGACATCCACGACACGGTTGTAACCGTCATAGGAAACGTCGGTGGTTTCACCGTTCGGACCAACAATGGTTGTTGGACGGCCAAGATCGTCTAGCTGGGTGTTGGAGCCCCAGTTCAACGCGTTACGTACCTGAATCACTGCCGGGAACAACGGATGATACGTGCTCGTGGTTGTCGAGTTTGTCGGGTCCTTGACTTGGACTACCCGCCCCAAGCTGTCGTAGCTCGCACTGTTCGTCACTGCCTTGCTTGACGTGTAGAAGTTCTTCGTAGCCGTCGGGTTACCTATCGACGGGATGTCCGCTGCTGCGGTGCCGCACACGTTGGATTCGTTGTTATAGGTGATATCGGTGCGAGTGAGCTTGCTGCCGGTGCCGTCGCTGTTCGTGAACGTTTCGGTTCGACATGGCAACGACAGCAACCACAAGTTGGCGTTCGTTTGATACTCGGTTTTGGTTGACCGGTTATCGGTGGCGTTGCTTGGCGTTGTTTGCCCTTCGTCGCGCACGAGAGTCGTTCGCCCGTAGCCGTCGTAGTCGTACTCCTTTCGGCTGACGAGCGTTGACCAGCCGGTGTCCGGGGAAAGGTTCGGGTCGCGTGTCATGGTTTGGACACGCCACGGCCCAGTCCAACGTGCGGCTTCGGGATCCGCGGCGCCGCCTGCGGTGACGATCGTCTTATTTGGCCGTCCCGATGTGCTGTAGAGAACTCGATGGCGCCATTGATCGTTTGGCAAGCGCATCAACAAGCTGCTCGGCGGAGACTAACCCGCTCGCCCCCAAAAACTAGAGTTTCGACGAAGGTCCGACGATGGTCGGACCTTCGTCGCGTGCGTCCCCACGCAGCGCCCTCGCTCAACGTGAACGTGACGTCGCTGCAGGCCCAAGCGCGTCCCTTTTCAATTCCATTGCTATTTAGCACTAAATCTCCGAGGCCTGTTACGCTTTGGGCAGGAGAAGAACATGATGAACGAGCTTGTTGTTGCTATCACCCCCCGGAAATGGCCCGCAGAGGCCCTGTGCACGGGCAAAGCGGATCTGTTTTTCGCTCCCCCCGGAGAACGCCGCATCCGCCGCACCAAGCGCGAAGCACTCGCACTTTCCTATTGCGAGAACTGCTCCATCTTGACCGAGTGCCAAAACTGGGCAAGAGAAAACCGTGAACACGGCTTTTGGGGCGGCGAAAGCGAAGAACAGCGCGCCCGGCTCGGCTATCCCCCAGCCAGCCCAACCCGCCGCGCCGTCGCCGAACTCGGTCGAGAAGCATCCCGCTCGACCGAGCACGCCTGGGACGAGCAGTTAGTCAGCTAGTGACCAAATTGATCACGCTGATCGATGCGTCCGAACGCCTGGGCGTCCACTACATGACCGCGTATCGATACGTGCGAACCGGCCGTCTCGCCGCCACAAAGGTTGGCGGCCAATGGAGCGTTGATCCCGCAGACGTCGACGCGCTTCTCGCCTCCGACAGCCCTCCTCGTTCTCGCATCGAGCGCATTCCCCCTCTCGTCCAAGACCGACTCCTCGCCGGCGATGAGAACGGCACCTACCAACTCCTCAACGACGCACTCGCCAGTGGAGCGGACGCCGCCGAAGTGTATTTCCAACTCCTCGGCCCAGCCCTCTCCCACATCGGCCACCAATGGACCGCCGGGGAATTGTCGATCTCCGACGAACACGTGGCCACCGCCACCGCCACTCGTGTGATCGGGCGAATCGGCTCGCAGGTGGCAACCCGAGGCCGAAGCAAGGGAGTCATCTTGCTCGCCACCGTCGCCGGCGATTACCACGTGCTGCCCACGGCGATCATCCGTGACGTGCTCCAGTCCCGCGGCTTCGAGGCCGTTGATCTCGGAGCGAACTCCCCCGTCGAATGCATCCGCGAACGAGCGCTCTCGATCGGCGACGACCTCATCGCCATTGGCTTGGCCGCAAGCACCCAAGAATCCATTGACACGATGGGCCACACCATCGAAGTCCTTGCCGCGACCGTCTCTGCTCCCGTCGTCGCTGGCGGCGGCGCCCTCTGCGACGTTGAGCAAATCTCGTCGCTCGGCACGTGCATACCGTCGACGTCGGCCTCCGACGCCATCGACATATTCGAACGCCTCCACGCCACCGCTCGCGCCCGATAACGTCATCGTCATGCCAGAGGGCCACACAATCCATCGACTCGCTAACGATCTGAACGCCACGCTGCGCCCAGACCCGGTCGCGGCGACCTCCCCGCAGGGCCCATTCGCCGAACAGGCAGACATGCTCGACGGCAACAAGCTCGTCAACGCCGAAGCGTGGGGCAAGCACCTCTTTCTCGAATTCGAAAACTCCCCGCTGCTGCACATACACCTTGGGCTGATCGGCAAACTCCGACCCAAGCCACTCGAAACACCCGATACCCAAGGGTCAATTCGGCTTCGACTCGTTGGACACGACCAGCTCTGGGACCTCACCGGCCCAATGATCTGTGCCCTCATCGACGACGACGACGCAGATGCCGTCAAAGCAAAACTCGGCCCTGATCCACTCCGCAAAGACGGCGACGTCGACATTTTCGTCGACCGGATGAGCCGCAAGAAGCTCCCATTGGCAGCCGCACTACTCGATCAGAAGGTGATGGCCGGCATCGGCAACGTGTACCGCTCCGAGTTTTGCTACCTCGCTGGCATCAACCCGCACACGCCAGCGAACACGCTCGACGAAGACACCGTCCGGTCCTTATGGGATCTGGCAACCCAACAGCTCACACTCGGCGTGGCACTCAACCGCATCGTCACCCGAGACCCCGAAGAAGTCGGAACGACGCCCGACCAGATCGACAACGACAATCGGCTCTATGTGTACAAGCGCGAAGGCCAACCCTGCCATCGCTGCGGAGACGAAATTGTGCTGGCCGAGATCGCCAAGCGCAAAGCCTGGTACTGCCCAACCGAGCAGGCGTAACCGATGGCCAGTTACCCCTACGACGCCATACTCCTCGTTTCCTTCGGCGGCCCTGAGGCCCCCGAAGAAGTGGTGCCATTCCTCGAGAACGTCACCCGTGGACGCAACATCCCCAAAGAGCGCTTGGAACAGGTCGGCGAACACTACTTCCTGTTCGGGGGCAAGAGCCCGATCAACGATCAGTGCCGCGCCCTCATCGCCGCGCTCGAACCCGCACTCGAAGAAGCCGGCATAGACCTGCCCGTGTATTGGGGAAATCGCAACTGGGACCCGATACTCACCGACACGGTCCAGCAAATGGCGAACGACGGCATCACCAACGCCATAGCGTTCGTCACCTCCGCCACCAGTTCCTACTCGGGATGCCGCCAATACCGAGAGAACATCGAACACGCGCGAGCAGCCGTCGGCGACGACGCGCCCATCATCCACAAGATTCGCCAGTTCTACGACCACCCAGGCTTCATCGAGCCAATGATCGACAACGTGCAAGCCCAACTCGATGTGCACGGGCCCGATGCACAACTCGTGTTCACCGCACATTCGATTCCGCTGTCGATGGCGTCATCGTCGGACTACGTCGCCCAACTCACCGAGGCGGCACGACTCGTGGCCCAAGGCGTGGGCCACGAAGACTTCGATCTCGTTTGGCAATCCCGCAGCGGCCCGCCGCACATCCCGTGGCTCGAGCCCGACATCAACGACCACCTCGAAACGCTCCACACCGCAGGCACCGAAGCAGCCGTTGTGGTCCCCATCGGTTTCATCTCCGATCACATGGAAGTAATGTTCGACCTCGACACCGAGGCGCTAGCAACCGCCGAACGGCTCGGCCTCAGCTATGGCCGTGCCGCAACCGTCGGCACAGACCCACGGTTCATTGCCGCGATCATCGAACTCGTCGAAGAACGTCGCGTCGACGCGCCTGCGCGAGCACTTGGCGAGCTCGCGATTCGACCCGACTTTTGTGCCGCCGATTGCTGCCCGGCACCACAACGCCCACAGCGGCCAGCGGCCAGCTCACCGCAGTGAGTGACGATCATCCCCTATCGCCGGCAGAACATCGCGTAATCTGGAAATTGCTTTAGAGACCCGCTCTGAAGCGGACGGTTACAGATGAACATAGTACTGATCGCCGAACAAGCGCTTTGCTATAGAAACAACATGATCGCGGACTCCTTTACCGCCGACCGCTTCGACCCTGCCGCCATTGCCGACGTCGCCGTCGACTGCGGAGATCCGCTCGTGAACAGCGCCATTCGAAGGATCGGCACGGCCTGGGTTCGAGGCGGTCTCGACCCCGACCTGATCACCGAGACGTGGACCGATCCGCGCATCGACCACATCTTCGCCCAAGACCCCACACTGCTCGACGCAATCGACGACATCATCCGGGTAGCCCACCGCGTTCGCTTCTCCCGCCGCCGGCCACGCCCCCAATCACGGCGGTCGACGGCGACACGCCCCCTTGCGTTCGATACCGCACCACAGTTCGCGAACCGTAGCTAGCTCACGGCTCCGTCGACGCGGCGAGGTGCAATTTCACGACCGCCCCACCCTCAGGTGTATTCGCGGCCGACACGGAACCGCCGTGCGCTTCGACGATCGACTTTGCGATCGCCAGTCCAAGCCCCGTCGACCCACGCGTGTCACCACGACGAAACCGCTCAAACACATGCGGGAGCAGCTCTTCATCGAAACCTGGACCATCGTCGGTCACCGAAATCGTGACCAAGCCCCCGACACGAACCGCATCCAGCCGCACATTCGCAGCGCGAGACGCCGCGTTGTGCGTGAGGTTCTCGACAACCTGGCGCAACAGCGCATAGTCGGCGTCGGCCACGATTCGGTCGGCAGAGTTCACCGTCACCAACGCGCCCTCCACTCGGACACTCGAAGCAACCTCCTCGATCAGCAGATCGATGCGTAGCGGAGCCTTTCGCGGTTCTGCCTGGCCAGCGTCGAGCCGCGCAAGTTCAAGCAATTCGCCGACACCCGAACCCGCCCGTTCGGTTGCCGCCAGAATCTCGGCAAGAGCCTCCTTGTACGCCGGCGCTTCCCGATCACGCGAAAGCGAATGGCTCGCCGACGCCCGTATCACCGCAAGCGGCGTGCGCAACTCGTGTGCGGCGTCGGCAATGAAGTCTCGCTGACGTGCCATTGCAGCCTTCGTCGGCGTGAGCGCCCACCCCGACACCCACCACGCGGCCGCTGTCGTGGCCACGATTGCACCCAGGGCGGCGAGCACAACACGAAACCGGAACGCGGAACGGTCCTCTTCGAACCCACGCAGGTCGATGGCCGCCACAATGACCTCGTTGCCATCGTCGACCAGCTCGGCGTATGCGAGCCAGGCGCCGTTGGACTCAAAGTCGGCGTAGATCGGGCGGTTCTGATCAACGGCCCGCTCAGCAATGGTGAACAATGGTGGTTCCACCCAGGTCTCACCAAACGGCGAGCGCCATTCATCAAAGGGATTCACCCGCCAGGTGTTGAACGGACGCTGCCCGTCGACAATGTCTTCCGGCGGCCACAGCCCGTTCGTAATCGCAAGCTCTCGAACAATCGTTTCGGCTTCCCGTTCGGCGGAATCGATGATCTGATCGCTGCCCGTCGATATTGCGATCCACGCCAGAATTCCCACCGCCACTGCGGCGAGCGCCGCAAACATCGCGGTAAGTTGCAGGCGAATCGTTCGAAGGTTCATGTGGGTGTTTCCGGGGTAAGTCGGTAACCGACGCCTCGAACCGTTTCGATCGGGTCAGCCATCCCGGGCAAGTCCAGTTTGCGGCGAAGATTCGCAATGTGCACATCGACCACATTCGACAATCCGTCGTAGTTGGCGTCCCACACATGCTCGAGCAGGTCAGTGCGCGCATGGGTGTTGCCCGGGCCGCGCAGCAACACCTCGAGCAAGCCAAACTCACGTGCGGTCAAGGGAATCGTGATCGACGAGCGGGTTACCCTACGGCTTGCAGGGTCCATCTCGAGCGAACCATGACTCAGGATCGGCGTTTGGGCGTTCGCTGGGCGACGTAGTAGCGCCCGGATTCGAGCCGTCAGCTCCGGATAGTCAAAGGGCTTCGTGAGGTAGTCATCGGCTCCTGCATCGAGGCCCTCGACCTTGTCCGAGAGGCCATCTCGCGCCGTCAGCATCAAGATCGCGGTGCTGTCATCGTTCGTCCGCATATGTGCACACAACAAGCGACCATCCCCATCGGGAAGCCCACGATCCACGATCACCAGGTCGTAGTCGCTGACCTGCACGGCATTGATGGCGTCCACAAGCTTGCCGACGACATCGGTTGCATATCCGTCTTCGGTCAGTCCTCTGCGCAACACCGCAGCGAGAGGCGCATCGTCCTCGACGACCAAGATTCTCATGGGGGTACGTTAGCGACGCCCACATGAAGAGATGATGAAGGGACTCTTCATGATGGGTTCATGCGCCTTCGCGTATGACTGCGACATGGCTTCTCCAACACACGTCGCCCACATCCTTCGCCGCACCGGATTTGGCATTCACCCTGGCCAGATCGAGGCTCTGTCCTCACGAGACATCGACGACCTCATCGATGAACGCCTCGAGGACCGAGGATGGGCGTTAACGAGCGAAGAGTCCTTCGAGAGAGTCTTCGATGACGACGACTGGGATGTGTTGCCAAGAGAGTGGATGAACCGCATTCTGTCCCGAGACGCCGGCCTGCACGAACGCATGGTCTGGTTCTGGCACAACCACTTCACCACCAACCGCAACGAAACCACGCACGCGTTGATGTGGAGGCAACATCACCTGGTTCGACGCCACGCGCTCGGCAACTTCCGCGACTTCGCACGCGAAATCATCACCGACGGCGCCATGTTGCACTTCCTTGACGGTGACGGATCCGCCGGACACGCACCCAACGAAAACTTCAGCCGCGAATTCCTCGAACTCTTCATGCTCGGACACGACGCCGGGTACTCCGAACACGACATTCGAGCGGGAGCCCGCATCGTGTCGGGTTGGTCAACCGACTGGGAGAGCCACTCGGTCCGCTTCACTTCAGAGGAGCACTACAACCGGCCGGTTCGCTTTCTGGGCAAACGACAACGCTGGTCACTCGACGACTACGTCGAGGCGGTGCTCGAGCAACCGGACTGCGCCGAGCACGTTGCCGCGAAACTGCACCAGCACTTCACGTCCCTGCCGCTGCACGAGGATCACCGCAAGAAGCTCGCAGCGACGTTGCGGTCAAACGATTGGGAAATTCTTCCGCTGCTCGCCCAAATATTGCACCACGACGACTTCACTGGCGCCACCGGCCGCCGCACCCGCCAGCCAATCGAATGGATTGCAGGGGCCGCAGCCATTTTCGGCATTGACGAGGTCGATACGAAGGGGTTCGACTTTTGGCAAATCTATCAGTCCGGCCAGGTGCCCTTCGAGCCGCCAAACGTGGCCGGGTGGGCCGACGACGAACGATGGAGCTCGGCCAGCCAGGTGATGGCACGAGCGAACTCGCTTCTGAGCTGGACGTTGAGCGAACAGCGAATCGACGCAATCGACCCGAATCCGAGCGGTGTCCTGGCCTATTGCGGCATCTTCAACGCGTCGGCCGAAACGGTCAACGCACTCGACCGCGCCATCGCGACCCAAACCGAATACGACCGGGGCCTCGAACTACTCCTCACGCTCTCGCTGCTCTCGCCCGAATTCTCCACGATCTAAGGACTTGCCATGGCCAACGACCCGATAACACGATTCCCCACCTCTGCATCGAACGACGCCAATGGTTTGCCACGGGCGAACCGCCGTAAGTTCCTCACCTGGTCGGCCACCGGCGTGGCCGCTGTGGGAGCCGGAACCGTCGCCGTCGGCACCCGTCAGCGCCACGGGGCCCAATCGGGATCGGCACAGGCTAACTCAGCTCAGCCCGGTGCCGCCTCGTCGGCGAAGGTGTCAACCCGCCCACTCAGTTCGCCCGTTGATGCACAGGGCCGAACCCTCGTCGTTATCGAACTCGCAGGGGGCAACGACGGGCTCGCAACCCTGGTCCCACGCGACGCAGGTGTTCTCTACGATCGTCGAGGCGACCTGCACATACACGATGAAGACCTGATCGACTTCGACGACGAATTCGGTTGGAACCCGGGCCTTTCCGGCATCGCCGAGCATCGCGTTGCCGCCCTCCTCGGTGTCGGCGCCGTCGACGCCAGCGACGGCAGCCACTTCGAAATGGAGCGTCGATGGTGGGCGGGTAAATCCTCGGGCATCGACCTACCGGGAACCGGATTCCTCGGCCGTTTGTGCGATCAGTTGGTCACCGACCAAGCCGTAACCGGCGTGGCGATTGGAGGCGGGCCGAGCCTATCGTTACGCAGTGACAAGGCAGTGACCCTGGGGTTGAGCGACCCCGATGCGGGTTGGTTCCTATCCGCCAACGACGACCCCTGGTTCGCGAACCTACGCCGCGGAATCTCAACAATGTCGGCAACAACAGTGTCCCAGGATGGTCGGCGCGCAAATGGCGGGCCAATGTCGTATGCGCGAAGTGGACTGTCGGACACGTTGGCCTTCGCCGACACCTTGCAGGCAATGGACGCAGAACGCGTCAGCGATTACTACCCCGACACGTACCTGGGGGCGAGTCTTGGCACCGCGGCACAACTCATCGACCAACAAGCCGGCATCCGAGTCCTGCACATTGCCCATGGCGGATTCGATACCCACGATGACCAAGACTGGAACCACACCCAGCTCCTCTCCGAACTCGGCGACGCCCTCGGCGCGTTCCTTACCGACATCGCCGATCTGGGGCACGGCGACTCCACGCTCGTGTGCACCACTAGCGAGTTCGGTCGGCGAGTGCCATCCAATGAAGGCGGCACCGACCACGGAGCTGCGAGCATGGCCATGCTCGCTGGCCCCGTCATGTCCGGCGCACACGGGGACATGCCGTCGCTCACGCGCCTCGATGAGGACAACTTGATCGCCACCGTCGACTTCGAGCATTACTACGCCACGATCGCCGAAAAATGGTTTGGCATTCCCGCCTCGGAGGTGCTCGACTCTGGTGCTGCACCAATCGAGGGGCTCATCGACACGTAGCGTCATCCGAAACGACACGGATCCGTGGACTGCCGGCGAGAATCCGGGTCGCTGAGGCACCGTCGCACCCGACGTGGGCCAAACTGGCACTGTGCTTCGACTTCATGCTGTTCGTTCGCTGCTCGCTTTGGCCCTTGTCGCCGCGGCGTGCGGCGCGCCGATGCCAGCCGCGAACGAAACCGGAACCGACGACGTCACCACCTCGTCGGCTTCCAAGAGCGCCAACAACCCCGAGGATTCCACAACCGGTGCCCCGGGCACAGACAGCACCGGCACCACCCCATCGGTTGACACGACCAGCCGCCAAACGGCGACAACCACCGATGGCACTGCCAGCACGGACGCGACTGCGAACACCACGTCGAACCCCGACAACGCCACGGGTGAAGCACCGACAAGCACCGTTGCCGATACATCGACTACCACCACCCAAGGTGTTGCCCGAACCGGACACCTCGGTGCCGAGACTGTCAACGACCCCTACTACCCGCTCATTGGCAACACCGGCTACGACGTATCCCATTATGACCTCGACCTTCGCGTCGACATCGCGGGATCCGACACGCTCACCGGCACCGCCACCATCGAGCTGGCGACCACCACCCAACTCGACCGCCTGTCGTTTGACCTCGTTGGACTCACCGTGTTCGCGGCGACCATCGATGGCCAGCCGGCCCGCTTCGAACAAACCGCCGCAAAGCTCCGGCTCTCCCCGGACGTCACGCTTCGGGCCCGCACAAACCACACGGTTACCGTTCGCTATGCGGGCACACCAGAAACGGTCAATTCCGGAACCCGAATCGGCGAGATTGGCTGGTACGACGAGGCGGCAGGCAGCGTTGCGATCGGCGAACCGTTCGGCGCCCGAACCTGGTATCCCGTAAACGACCACCCCAGCGACAAAGCCACCTACGCGATCCAGCTCGATGTTCCCGCACCCGCAGTCGGGGTTTCCAACGGCGTGCTCGTCAACCGGGCATCGGCGAATGGCCGCACGACAACCTCGTGGGCAATGCGCCACCCTATGGCCTCCTACCTCGCCACTGTCACGATCGGCGACTACCTCATCGTCGACGCCGACGGTTGGGGCCGCACCGAAGTCGTCGACGCCTTTCCCCGTCGGCTCGCCAACGTTGCCCACGGGGACTTCGAACAAACCGATGAGATGCTCGCCGTCTTCAGCGAACTGTTCGGCCCGTATCCGTTCGACGAATATGGGGTCATGGTCATCGACGCCAATTTCGGCTTCGCTCTCGAAACCCAAGGCCGCAGCATCTTTAGTGCCGGACTCGTCGATGGAGACGGCTCCATCGAGCGCATCGTCGCCCACGAACTCGCCCACCAATGGTTTGGGAACTCCGTCAGCCCAGCGACCTGGCAAGACATCTGGCTCAACGAAGGCTTCGCCAGCTACGCAGAAGACCTCTGGATGGAGTTCGGGCGCAACAGTGACGTGGCGATGTTGGAAGAACGCCTTCTGTCCCGCGCGATCGGCTCGGCCACACCCGCGCCACGAGACCCCGGCGCCGCCGGACTCTTCGACCCGAGCGTGTACCGGCGAGGTGCAGCCACCATGCACGCATTGCGCAACACCGTTGGCGACGACACGTTTTTCGCCATCTTGCGAACCTGGGGAACCCAGTTTGGCGGGAGCAGCGCATCCACCGCGGACTTCATCGCACTCAGCGAGAACCTCTCGGGCCGTCAGCTCGGCGACTTCTTCGACGACTGGCTCGGAAGCGGCCCCGTGCCCGCGTTTCCCGACAAAAACTGAGCGATCCACGCACAGGGGATTTCGCCACGAATCGGCCCTCGGCCATCCGCAGGTCACGCCCAGAGTCGAGATCGCCATGCAGTGCCACCGATCGGGGTTTCGGCCCAACTACGGTCAAGTTATCGAGTGATATGATACGAACGCCTGTTCGTGACCCGTTGCGCAGCGAGCGTCCGACTCGCTCACCAACCACCTCCCCTCGATAAGAAAAGAGTCTCCAATGGCCGACCAGCCGGGCCTATTTGCAAACAGTTTCGCCGCTGAGGTAATCGACACGCCTGTCGCCGACGAAATGAGCGAGAGCTTCCTCGCCTACTCGTTGTCGGTCATCACCTCCCGGGCGATTCCCGACGTGCGAGACGGCCTCAAACCCGTGCAACGCCGAATCCTCTATTCCATGCTGCAACAGGGAATCCGCCCCGATGCAGACTTTCGCAAATGTGCTGGCGTCGTCGGCGACACGATGGGCAAGTATCACCCGCACGGCGACGGCGCCATCTACGAAACGCTCGTTCGCATGGGCCAAGACTTCAGCCGAGGGCTGACGTTCATTACCCCGCAGGGAAACTTCGGTTCACTCGACCACCCGCCGGCTGCGTATCGATACACCGAGTGCAAGCTTTCGCCCGCCGCGATGGACATGGTAAGCGAAATCGACGAAGAGACCGTCGATTTCAGCCCAACATTCGATGGCCTGCGCGAAGAGCCCTCCGTACTTCCGGCCTTGATTCCGAACCTGCTCGTGAACGGCACCACGGGCATTGCCGTTGGTATGGCCACGAATATGCCCACGCACAACCTTCGTGAAGTAGCTGCCGCCATCGAAATCGTCATGAAGAAGCGTCGCCCAAAGCCGACGGTCGATGAACTCATGGAAGTGTTGCCCGGACCCGATTTCCCGAGCGGCGGCATCCTCATCGACGACGGTGTGCGCGAAGCGTACGAAACCGGCCGCGGCACCGTTCGCATCCGAGCGCGTGCCGAAACCATCAAGCTCACCCGCAGCCGAGAAGCGCTCATCATCACCGAACTTCCGTACATGGTCGGCCCCGAAAAGGTCATTACCAAGATCAACGAGCTGGCAGCGGTCGGCAAACTGCCAGGCGTCGACGAGCGCGAAGGGGCCAAGAACCTCTCCGACAAGAAAAACCCGTTGCGCATCCAAATCGATCTGCGTCCTGGCGCGAGCGCCAAGGCTGTTCTCGCCAGTCTGTACCGGATGACCCCACTGGAGGAGACCTTCGGTATCAACAACGTGGTACTCGTCGACGGCGTCCCCACCACGGTCGGCCTCTGGGACCTGTGCAACCACTACATCACGCATCGCCTCGAGGTCATTGTTCGCCGCACCGAGTTCCGTCTCGCCAAGTGGGAAGCGCGCCTCCACATCGTGGCCGGCCTGCTCATCGCGCTCGACAACATCGACCGCGTCATCGAAATCATCCGGTCATCCCAAGACGCTGCGTCGGCGAAGGCGTCGCTCATGAGCGAACTCGACCTCTCCGAGATCCAGGCGACCCACGTGCTCGATATGCCGTTGCGCCGCCTGACCGCACTCGAAGTACTCAAACTCGAAGAAGAAGCTGAGGAACTCGAAGCGAAGATCCTGGACGCCCAACAGCTCCTCGCAAGTGAACAACGGCAACGAACCGTCGTCCTCAAAGAACTCCAGGAAGCCGTCGACAAGTACGGCGTCGACCGCCGCACCGTTATTACCTCCGAGGACGAATTCGCCGCCATCGACCTGTCCAGCCTCGACAACGATGGGGAAACGGAAATACCCGACTCCCCGTGCGTACTCACGCTCTCGACCAGCGGGCTCGTCGGCCGAGCCCCGACCGAGGGCGCGAAACGCGCAACCCCGGGGCGCCACGATGTCGTCGTCGCTTCCCGAATTGGTTCGACACGCGGCCCCGTGTTCGCCATCACCAACGAGGGCAAAGCCCGGTTGGCCCTCGGCCTTGAAGTCAACGAGGTCGGCGGTCGTTCTCGCGGCACCGAAACCCGCAAGGCGTTCGGCACCGACAAGGGCGAAGAGGTTCTCACGATCGCCACACCTGCGACCGACGGCGCAGAGAACCTCGTTCTCGTCACCGAGAACGGAGTAGCCAAGCAGTTAACGGCCGAGGAACTCGCCGGGACACGCCCCGGCCAGCACGTCATCAAGCTCAAACCCCAAGACACTCTCGTGGCCGCGTTCACTGCGCCCGCGGGAGCCGATATTGCCATCGTGGCAAGCGATGGCCAGGTGTTGCGAACCGCCGTCGACGGCATCAGCGCACAGGGGCGCAACGCCTCTGGTGTAGCGGGCATGAAACTCAAAGACGAAGCGAAGGTCATCGCCGCCGGGGCAATACTTGGCGGTGAGTCGATCCTCACCGTGACCGACAAGGGCACCGCCAAGCTGACGGCCACGTCAGAATTTGAGAGCAAGGGCCGTGGCGGTAGCGGGGTGCGAATCACCCGCTTCACCAACGAGCGGGCGCTTGCCTACGCCTACATCGGCTCGACCCAGGGGCTCTTGTTGGTCGTCGGCGCGCAAGACGATCCGTCCAAGCCCGCCCCGGACCCGGTCCCCATCGACATCGAGCACACCAAGCGGGACCTCGTCAGCACATCGACCGAGATTCCCATCCTCTCCGCCGGCGCGGCGCGCTGGTAATCGCTCACCGGCTTGCCGGGACTACGCCCAAACGCAAGTCAACTATCCCCCAACGAACGATCTGACACAGAAACACACCTATCAACATGGCTGACACCACATCCAACGCCCCGACGTCCTCCTATGACGCATCGTCGATCGAGACCCTCGAAGGACTCGAAGCGGTGCGCAAGCGTCCCGGCATGTACATCGGCGGAACGGGTTCGGCGGGGCTCATGCATCTCGTATGGGAGCTCATCGACAACTCCGTCGACGAAGCTGCCGCGGGCGAAGCCAACAAAGTGTTCGTTACCTTTCATCGAGACGGTTCCATCGAAGTCGCCGATAACGGTCGCGGCATTCCCGTGGACAAGCATCCCAAGCGCAAGGTATCGGCCCTGGAGGTAGTCCTCACCGAGCTTCACGCCGGCGGCAAGTTCGGTGGCGGCGCCTACGCCTCGTCGGGCGGCCTGCACGGCGTTGGTGCGTCCGTCGTCAATGCGTTGTCGATGAAGCTCCGCGCCGAGGTCGACCGCCAAGGTTCTACGTGGGCGCTCGATTTCAACGAGCGGGTGCCCGGGCACTTCACCGGCTCGTCGTTCAAGAAGGGCCACGAACTCAAGAAGATCGCCACGACGAAGAAGACGGGAACCCGCATTCGCTTCTGGCCAGATACCGACGTGTTCGACCCGGAGGCGACCATCGACTGGGACGAAGTCGTTCGCCGCGTCAAGCTGGCCTGCTTCCTCATTCCCGGGCTCCGGATCACGATCGAGGACAAGCGCACGGGTTCGCGTAAGGAACCGGTCGAGTTCTTGAGCCGAGGCGGTTTGAAGGACTTAGTCAACGACAATGTCGGCGACCGCGCCACGATCACCGACGTCATTACCCTCTCGGGCATCGACACCTTCGAAGAGAAGGTGCCGGTCAACGGCAAGATGCAGATGGTCGAGCGCGAGTGCACGGTCGACGTCGCCCTTCGTTGGGTCGAGGGCTTTGAGTCGACCATCATCACCTTCGTCAACACCATTCCAACCGCCGAGGGAGGCACCCATCTTTCGGGCTTTGAATCGTCGATGAATCGGGCGGTCAACGATGTACTGCTCAAGGACATGCGCAAGCTGGCAAAGCTGGCAAAAAACAACAAGCACAAGGCATCGACCGACGACGTGCAGGAGGGCCTGATCGCCGTCTGCAAAGTCACCTTCCCCGAACCACAGTTCCGCGGCCAAACCAAACAAGAGCTTGGCACTCCCGGCGTGAAGCGCATCGTGTACGACGTTGTGAAGCAGGGAATGACCGACTGGTTCAACGGCATTGGATCAAAGAAGACGCACGTCAACGGCGTACGCGACAAGATCGCCACCGCGGTGCTGAACCGGGTGAGTACCAAACAAGCGCTCGACAACAAGCGCAAGCTGTCCAACTTGGGCAGCACCGGCATGCCTGGCAAGCTCGCCGACTGCCGGGACCACGGGCCAGACTCCGAGCTTCTCATCGTGGAGGGAGACTCGGCCGCGGGCCCCGCAATCCGAGGCCGCGACGCCCAGTACATGGCGGTTTTGCCGTTGCGGGGCAAGGTCGTGAACGCCGGCAAAGCGACCCTGAAACAGGTGCTCGATAACGCAGAGGCCCAAAACCTGTTCACCGCGATCGGTGGTGGTTCAGGCAAGGACTTCGACCTGAACGCAACTCGGTATGGGCGCATTGTGATCCTGTGCGACGCCGACGTCGACGGCAGCCACATTCGCTGTCTCGTACTCACGTTGCTCTACAAGTACATGCGCCCGCTGATCGAGGCCGGGAGGGTATTTGCTGCGCAACCGCCGCTGTTCAGCGCGAAGGTGGGCGGCGAAACCTATCGAGCGTTCAGCGACGAGCATCGTGATCAACTCACCCAAGAACTCGCCCGAGGCAATCGCAAGGCCGAGAACATCAAGTGGCAGCGCTTCAAGGGTTTGGGCGAGATGAACGTGAACGAACTCGAACACGCCGCCCTGAACCCCAACACTCGCATCTTGCGTCGCCTTACCATCGAGGACGCCGAGAAGGAGCGTCGTCGTGCAGAAACGATGTTCGATGTGTTGATGGGTTCCGATGTTTCGGTCCGCCGCGACTACATCATCAAGAACTCCGACGAGTTCGACGCCGCCGCCCTCGACGTCTAACACCTCCGTTCTGTGGAGCTTCACGCTCGCTGACCGTGCGCCAGGCTCCACAGAACGCCCTCTGGGGCATGGGTGACACACCCCGGTGCTAGAACTACTGCTATGACATCGCCCGATCTCGATACCAGCGAGATGCTCTACGACATTGGCGGGCAGCTCCCCCACGATGCCGCCGACACGAAAAGCGAAGATCAACTTCGCGTCCGGCCCGCTGGCCCGCCCCCGTACCTCTCGCCATCGAGCGCATCCACCTACCGCTCCTGCGCACGGCGATGGAAGTTCCGATACATCGACCGCCTACCCGATCCCGCGGGCGAAGCTGCAATCGCGGGCACGTTCGCCCATCGGGTCCTCGAACTCCTGATGGAAGAGCCCGGCACGCAGCGCACACCCGATCGCGCACGTGAGATTGCGCGCGAGGTGTGGCCCGAAACCGCCAACAGCGACGACTTTTCGGCCCTTGCCCTCGACACCACCGAGGAACGTCGGTTTCGTTGGTTGGCGTGGACGGCGATTGAAGGCCTGTGGGCCATCGAGAAGCCCGAAGACATCGTGGTCGTCGCCAACGAACAGAAGATGGACACCGAGATCAACGGCGTCCCATTCCGCGGCATCGTCGACCGCCTCGAACGCGAGGATGAGTCGCCAAAGGCTGGGTTGGTCATCAGCGACTACAAGTCGGGCCGGGCGCCCTCGCAAAAGTTTGCGGGCGACAAACTCGACCAGGTTCTGCTGTACGCGGCCGCAGTCGAAGCAGAAAGCGGTGAACGCCCCAAGTCGGCTCGGTTGTTGTACCTGGGCCAGCGCATCGTACAGACCGACGTCACTCCAGATCGCCTCGACGCCTCTGTCGCCGCGCTGGCCGACACCTGGAGGTCCATCAACACCTCCCTGGAAACCGAAGCCTTCGAGCCCTCTACCGGGCCGTTGTGTGGCTGGTGTCCGTACGCCGACAAATGCCCCGAAGGCCTCAGCGAGGTCACGGCACGCTACGAGTCCGGCAATATTCGTTCTTCGGCACCAGCCCTCGCCTTCATCACCGCTAGTTCGTAATCCGAGGGGCCCAATGACCCACTCCCGCTACGCAGTGCGGCAAATTTGCTCGGTATCATCACACCATGTCCTCGGAGCCTCCCTGCAGCGATGTGCCAACGTCAGTAGATTCCGTCGTCATCCCCTCGATCACGCAACGATCGTCGCCGGCGATTGACAGCCTGTTTACGTCGCTCGTCGAATCGGCCTTCGACCTCTTCGAAGAATGCACATCGGTATCGCTCGCCCTGTACCTGCACGCCCCGCACCACGACCAGCCAACGCTGTTTTGTCGGCACCCCAAGCTCGAACACCTCACCCCGACCGAGACGTTCCAGCTCATGCACACCATCACGATGCTCACGAACGGGACGAAGCGAAATGGCGTGTTCCGTCACGGAAACCACGCCGGCCAGTACGTGCGCACCGCGGGTACCGCCTCCGACGGGCTCTTTGTGATAGGTGGGCTGCAAGCGCCCGAAGTCACCAACCAGCTCACCGAGATCTCAACGTCGTTCGCTAGCGTTCTGCACCAATTTCATGACGATGACGGCGGCGCCACCTTTGACCCGCCCGTCATTCACCTGCACTGGCACGACGAAATGTGCGAGGCGACCGTCACCATGAACGCACCCGGCGGGACCGTGAGCGGAGTCGACTCGGCCACGCTCCCCGAGGATGCAGTGGCACGGGCCGTCGTAGCTTCGCTGGCCCCCACCAGCACCTTCGACAGAACCCAACACATCGATGTTGGCACCCGCTCAGCCGTGCTTGTCGCCGTTCACGACGCGGCCGGGTCCCTGCGACTCGGCCTCGCCATCGCCTCTGGCGACATTTTGCAAACGACCGCGGTTGCGGCATCGCGAGCCGTCACCGAGCCCCAAACGACCTAAGCGCTCCACACGGCCAATGCGCTGTGTGGAAGAAGCCAGCGAGCTGCGGGGCCGACCATTCCGTTCCTGGTTAACACCTCGGTGACCTCCCACGAATAGAGCATTTGCTCGAAGGTCCACGCAAGATGCGGGGCGTCATTCTTTGGGATCGTCGTCGTGATTTCCGGTGCGGCATTGATCAGCCGAACCAACATTGCTCCGTCTACCTCTGCGCCAACCGGAGATCGAGACAAGCCGAGCACCACGCCAACCCAGTCGGCGGGTTCGAGTTCGATAAGCGCGTTGAACTGTGGATCGGTGTGGGCACTGAGATCGACTGGGGCCAGGTACGCCCCAACCAGACGTAACAACAGCTCCGTCGTCACCTGCTCGTCGGCATCGATTCCGGCAACCTCGAACAACGTGATCGTGTCGGGGTCTTCAGCCGCCAGCTTGGCAGCGACCCCCGAGGCGGCTTCGGCCACACACTCGGGCTCGGGTTCGCTCACGACGTTGCGCAACGCAGACCGAATCACATCGGCCGAATAGCGCTCGTCTTCCCGAAACCGTTCCGGGAGCGCACGATCCGACGCCGTAACGCCAACAAAGCTTTCGCCGGTAGCTCCGACACGCTCAATCACGAGGGGCAACGAGGCTTCTGCGGCAGCCGATAACTCCGGAATCGGGTTCGCGAGCGCATCGCGGATCGCAGCGAGCGCGGTTTCGTTGGTCACGTTTTCCACGTGGATCGTCTTGCGACCCCCTTCCATTGCGGAATCCGCAAGCCCGGCGGGACCGATCGCGATTCCCGCGATCGCGCCGCTAGCAACAGTTACCGACAGGTCGTGGCGGTCCCCGCTCGGCGCCTCATACTCGAGGATGAAACCGGTTTCGGAGGGCGAATTCGAGTCGACGAGCTGAACCGACGCGAGCAGACGTTGACGACCAACATCGTCCAGCCAGGCAGCGTCGCCGGCGGGGCGATCGCCGCCCTCGATCCAGGTCACCAGTTGGGCCCCCACAGCTGAGTGGTCGACCAGATGTTTTGCGAGCTGGCCTCGCCCGCCGCCCAGCGCCGTCCACTCGGCAACAGCCCCCGACGCCCATGCCTCGGCAACAGCTGCGGACTCCACATCGTCGAGCACGCGTGCTGAGGCGATGAGTTCGTCGATGTAGCGGGAACGAAGATGATCTGATGATGCCATGGCACGGGCGAGGCTAGCGTAAAGGGATGCCCGAGCTACCCGAAGTGGAGACGATTCGCCGTCAACTGTCTCCGTTGCTGACCGGGGCAACGATCGTCGCCGTGGACAGTCACGAAAGCCACAAATTCATCGGCGCTCGCGAAACCGCAGGTGCCGGAATCATCGACATTGCTCGACGCGGGAAGTACCTGCTGTTCGATCTCGACGATGACCGTCAACTCGTTGCGCACCTCGGGATGACCGGTTCGTTCTCCATTGCCAGCCGGGCCAGCGAGAGCACACGGGCGCGCCTGGGCCACGACGAACCACGGTGCGTTGACCACGGCCCCCACACCCGAGCGGTGTGGAAACTGGCAGACGGACGAACACTCGTGTTCACCGACATTCGGCGCTTTGGTCGCCTCCAGGTCGTCGAGCACGGCGACTACCGCCACATTGCGACGTTACACAATATGGGCCCCGAGCCGCTCACGAGCAGCTTCACCGGGAAGCACCTCCATGACGCCGTCCAAAGGAGCTCGCGGCCAATAAAGACCCAACTGTTAAGCCAACGGCCCGTCGCTGGTGTGGGCAATATCTACGCCGACGAAGCCCTGTTCTACGCAGGAATCGACCCGCGAACCCGTCGCGTCGGGCGACAGCGCTGCGATGCGTTGGCAGCGGCGATCAAGCAGGTACTCACCGCTGGCGTAGACAACGGCGGCACAACGCTGCGCGACTACGTCAACGCCGATGGCCAACCGGGCACCAACCAGTTCGACCTCGTCGCCTACGGCCGGGGAGGCGAACCGTGTGTCACGTGCGCAAATCCGCTGCGCAGCGTTGTGCTCGATGCGCGCACCACCACCTATTGTGGGAATTGTCAGCGCATGTAGCTGTCATTCTTCGTCCCGGTCTGCAGCTAACCCACCGAGTGCCGACTACTATCGGGGAACTATGTCCGCAGTGCCGAGCTCCGCAGGTGAACCAGGTTCGTTCCCGCCGATCACGGCCGCGGATTGGCGAGACATGTACTACGGCAAGCCGACCAGGATCAACCCTGATGCGGCACGCATGGTCTACGACATTGCCTGGTTCCTCGTCAAAGACGAAGCAGCCGCGGCAGAACTCACCGTCGTCACCTTCCGGATCGCGCTCAGCCGGTTCAGCGATCACCAGATCCCCGAAACCGCAGCATTCTCCGCATGGCTGGCGGCAATTGCGAGCAACGAAGCGCACCGATATCTCGAGGACGCTCCCAAACAGCAACCCAACTCGGCACTCCTCGATCAGTCCCCCCACCGACACGCCTACTTTCTCGCCGACACGCTGGCCGAGCTACGCGCCGACCACAAGCTCGCCCTGCTGCTGCGGTACCGGTACAACACCGAGCCTCGCTTCATTTCCCTCGCGCTCGATCTGCGCCCTCGACGGCTCGCGAAACTGCTGACCAAGGCCCGTGACGAGTTCGAAGTACACAGCTCGACGGGTCCAGGCATGCTCAACAAGGTGCATCCTCCATCGACCGGCCCGCTGCCTACGGTGATTGAGCAGTACGGCAAGAAGGAAATGCACCGCAAGATCCTCGGCTACGAGTGGCTGGAATCGGAATTTCCGATCATCCCCGAGCGCGAGGAACGTCGAGCGAAGTGGGTCACGGCGTTTATCGTGGTGGTCCTTCTCGTCATCATCAGCGTGATCGCCACGAACGCACCCGACGATGACGACCGGCCCACCCTCGAAGACGCTGTGGGTGTCGTCGAAGTAGACGACGCTCTCGAACCAGTCGAACGAAATGAGGGCTAGCCGTATCGGCACCACTCAACGGTTCCCCACTGGCCTCACAGGCGCGCTCGTACCCACCACGCTCCTAACAACCGCACTTTTGGCCATCGGGCTCTTCACAACCGGAGTCCTGGCGATCGTGCTGGCGCCCAGTGCGATGGCACCAGCCGGAGCGCAAGGCCTCACCACCGACCAAAGCGAGTTGCTCGAACGCGAGGCTTTCCTCGTCGAGGAACTCGCGACAGCACAGGCCGCTATCGAGCAACTCGGTGCCGAGCGAACGAGCGTACGCGCCGAGATCGACCGTGTCGCCGGGTCCATTGAGGCGACCGCGGATCTACTCGAACGGCTTGTCGTGGCCCGAGATCAGCCTTCACGGACCCGAGAAGCAATCGCGCTCGAGCGATTCATCCACGGCGAACCGGTTCAGCAAGCACTGACCCAAGAACTACAGGCGTTCGAACACGATGCAAGCCCGTTTCAACAACAGGAAGTGTTCGGGTCGATCGTGGACGCCGCAACCGCCGAGCTCGCCCGTCTCGACAGCGAACTCCAAGCCGCACAAGCCGCTGTTCCCGAGCTCTACGCCCACGAACGAGCACTCAATGCTCGCTTGGAAGAGATCGATGACGCTACAACGCAACTCGATGCCCAGGTTGTTCTCGCCCGAGACCAGCTGGTCGACGTGCGCGACGGCCTTGCGTGGTACGACGAAGCCGCATCACGAAGTGTCTTGTCGGGCCGACCAAACCCGTCGGGCAACGGTCGACCAGCGCTCGTCGTCAAGATCGACAACGTCGTGCGGGCACGACCCCAATCAGGCATCAACGACGCGGACATCGTGTACGTCGAATTGGTCGAAGGCGGATCAACCCGGTACGCGGCGGTGTTTCATTCCAGCGACCCGAGCGTGATTGGGCCCGTGCGGTCGATGCGCACCACCGACGTCAACCTCGTCCGTCCGCTCAACCGGCCGCTGTTCGCCAATTCTGGCGGTAATCAGCGCACAACGGCGGCCGTCAACGCATCGCCGCTCGTCAACATTGGCCACGCCACCGGTGCCGGCAGCGCCTACTACCGCAACAACAGTCGGTCGGCTCCGCACAACCTATACAGCTCGGCGGCCGCGCTACGGCGCGCTGGCGGTTCGGCGGGAGGAGCACCGCCTGCCCTGTTCAGCATCCGACGCCCCGGAACTCCCAACCCCAACAACGCTGTCGCCGCCGAAGGCGTAACCGTGTCGTATCGCAGCACCCGTGTCTCCTACTCCTGGGACGGCGCTGGCTGGAAGCGAACCCAAGACGGGGCTGCAACCGTTGACACGACGGGCGTTCGAACTGCGCCCGAAACGGTCATTGTGCGCTTCACGTCCTATGGGGTGAGCCCGGCAGATGCGAACTCGCCGGAAGCGAACACGGTCGGGGAGGGGCAAGCCTGGATCTTCACCGAAGGTTCGGTTATCCGAGGCAGCTGGAAAAAGCCCTCCGCTGACGCCGTGACCGCCTACTACGACCAGAATGGCACCCCGGTTCAGCTGCTGCCGGGGCGGGTGTGGGTCGAACTTCCCAAGCCTGGCAACGCCTCGGTACGTTAGCGACCGGCAACAGCGCTTGCCGGGCAAAATTCGCTTACGCTGACCCTATGAGTCGTCTCCCCTTCCACTGTACCGATGCTGTTGTGTGCGACGGACTCGCTCGACTTCGACGCGAACTTGAAATCGCCGAAGCGTTCTCCGACGAGGTCATCGCCGAAGCCGAAGCCAGCGCCGCTGCCGGCCCCGTCATTCCCCCAGATTCCGCGTCCGCAACCGTCACCGACCGCACCGAGCTGGCGTTGGTCACCATCGATCCCCCATCGTCGATGGACCTCGATCAGGCTGTACACGTCGCTGCGATCGCCGGCGGATGGCGCGTGCACTACGCAATTGCCGATGTCGCCGCATGGGTCACCCCCGGCGGAGCCATCGACCGCGAAAGCCACTCTCGCGGCTTCACCATGTACAGCCCCGACGGACGGGCACCCCTGCACCCTTCACAGATCAGCGAAGGAGCCGCGAGCCTGCTGCCTGGCCAGGACCGTCAATCGTTGTTGTGGACCATCGACCTCGATGATCTTGGCGAAATCACATTCGCGAACCTCGAACGGGCGCTCGTGCGCTCCCGCGCAAAGCTCTCCTATAGCGACGCCGCCACACTGATCGAGCAGGGCGATCAAATGCTGAACGCCGTCAAGACCGTTGGTAAGTTGCGCGAACAGCTCGAAGTCGACCGTGGCGCGGTTTCCTTGCGGCTGGCCTCCCAGCAGGTCACCCGCACCGAGACCGGGTTCGTGCTCGAATACGACGAGTCCTTGCCCATCGAAGGCTGGAACGCCCAAATCAGTTTGCTCACCGGCATCGCGGCCGCCCAAATCATGCTCGATGGCGGCGTCGGTCTTCTACGCACGCTGCCGCGGCCCGATGGCCGCACCATTCGAGAACTTCGCCAAGTCGCAAAGGGGCTCGGCATCGACTGGCCATCGTCGATGAGTTACCCCGATATGGTCCGCAGTTTGAACCCCAGCAATCCGCTCGACGCGGCGATGATCTCTCAGTCGGCCCGCGGCTTGCGCGGCGCCGGATACGAGGCATTCGACGGGGACATCCCAAGACACACCGAGCACTCCGCTATCGCCGCGAACTACGCCCACGTGACAGCGCCTCTGCGGCGCCTGGGCGACCGCTACGCAAACGAATGCGTCCTGGCCGCTCTCGCCGGCGTACGCCCACCCCAGTGGGTCATCGACGCACTGGCCGAACTGCCGCGCGAGTTGGGCCAGGCCCGGAACCGCGAAGGTTCGCTCGACCGGGCCGTATTCGACCTCGTCGAGGCCGCGTTGTTGACCGGGCATGTGGGACAGTCATTCCACGGACTCGTCACCGCTGTCGACTCCAACCGAGACCGCGTGCGGGTGCAACTGAGCGACCCTGCCGTCGTCGCCTATGCAAACGGCAAAGCGGCCCTTGGCGACGAAGTTCTTGTGCGGCTACAAAAAGCCGATGTCGAAAGCAGAACCGTTCACTTCGAGCTTGTCTGAGGCCACGAGTCGGGCACCACGAAGCAGCGCTCGCGTTCGATGCCCGACCGGTCCCGCACGCTGGCCATCACCGGATATGCGGGCCCGTCAAAATGGGTTCCGATGGTGTCTTGAAACGTCGATGCGTCAACGATGGCTGCGTCGACCACGGGAGCGAACCAATGTGGCTTGTCCACCAAGGCGAATCCCGAGTCATCGAACCGCTCGAGCCGGTCGCGTTGTGAGTAGCGAACCCAGATGCCCTCAAGGTGGTTGGGTGCAAGCCGGTCCGGCAACGTCTGCGGACGTGGTTCGTCGAGCTGATAAAAGACGCGACCGCGGGCGAACGCCAACCGCGACTCGACGTCGGGGGCGTGCTCCACGCTGAGCGGCAACTGCTTGTCGAAAAGCTTGTTGACCTTGCGCTCAAAGTTGTCACGAGCGGCGGGGCCGGGAAAGTGGCTGCCTGCGTCGTTCGGGTGGTGCACAAAGAACTTGACGGTCGCCTCGTAGTGCGTTGCCGTTCCGTGCTCGTCGCGAAAGACATAGTCCATCTCGCCGATCGTCCGGTTGTGCTCGTCGGTGACCTGAATGCCCGCACCAACGAGATCGACCCCGCGAACGTGCACGAGCCAGTACTCGACGAGCTGCTCGAAGTATCGGCCGACCCGATGCTCGCGGCAGCGGTCGAGGAACGCCACCAGATGATCGGCATCAATCCCGTCTCTGTCGAACTCGGCCGATGGAATGGACGCCGGGTCCTCAACGAGCGATGGGCTCGAAACGACCCAGGCCAGGTCGTCTAGCGCTTGTGCGGTAGCGGCGATCAAGAACTCACGGAAGCGGGATTCGGGGCATACAGCTCGGCTGCGGTCGTTCCGTCTTCGGCGACCGTGAGCAGTTCGAAACCAGACTCGGTCACGACAAGCGTGTGCTCGAACTGCGCGCTACGACGCCCGTCGAGCGTCAGCGCCGTCCATTCGTCTTCCCACAAGTACAGCGACGGGTCGCCCAAGGTCAGCATCGGCTCAACGGTGAAGGTCATGCCCGTGAGCAACTCGGTGCGCGAACGCGGGTCGAAATAGTGTGGAATTTGGAGGTCGGAATGAAACTCGGTGCCAACTCCGTGACCGATGAACTCGCGCACGACGCCCAGATTGTGGGCCCGGGCATGCCGCTCGATCGCACGACCGATGTCGTTCACTTTCGAGCCGTGGCGGACGGTCTTGATCCCCTCCATCATCGATACGTAGGTTTCGGCGACGAGGTGCCGTGAGTGTTCATCGACGTCACCGACCAGGAACGTGCAGCTGTTATCGCCATGCACGCCGTCGATGTACACGGTGACGTCGATATTGATGATGTCACCATCGAGCAGCGGGCGATTGTCGGGTATGCCGTGGCAGATGACTTCGTTGATCGACGTGCAGACCGACTTTGGGAACCCGCGGTAGTTCAGGGGCGAGGGGTAGGCGCCGCGACGAATCGTCTCGTTGTGCACGATTTCGTCGATCTTGTCGGTGGTTATCCCCGGCTCCACGAACTTGCCGGCATGAATGAGGACTTCGGCGGCGATCGCTCCCGCTTTGCGCATGGCGTCGAGCTCTTCGGGTGTGCGAATGAGCGATGACACCGAGGGGCCCGGGTCCCCGGACTTTGCGTATGGCGGCTTCACGATCGAGTTCGGCACGGATCGACTCAAACCGATGATCCCCGGCCGCATGGGCGGCTCAGAGACCGGAGCGACGACCACTTGCTTCTTGCGACGGCGTTTTGCCATGGAGAGTCCTTCAGACAACGAGTTCCGCCAGTCTACGGACCGGCCTACCGCGACACCATCGAAACCCGCAATCATGTTTCCGCCCCGATATTGCCGCGGTGCCGCCTCTTGCGTGCGAAAGTCACTATCGTTGCGGCGTGCGCCGCGGTTTGTCACTCGTTTCTTCTCCGTCGAAAGTACTCGTCGCCGCGCTCGCCGTCTTGCTGCTGACGACTGCGTGCAGCGAAGACGAGCGGCGAGAAATTCGACTGACGCCGACCTCGACGGTAGAGACCGGTGTGCGCATTCTCGCCGACAACTGCCCGGGCCCGACCACGGTCTCGCTGTCGGTGCGCGAAGACGTCTTGTGGCAGATCGATGTGGCGGACGTGAGTGTTGTCGACGCCACAAACGGACCCCCGGTCGAGGCTCCGGGGCTCATCGAGTTTCTTATTGGCCAAACCCCAGAGGGCTGGACGGCCACCACGCCGCTCGAAGAGCCGCTCCAACCGGGCATCCGTTACACGATTCGCACCGACCCTGATCGACAAACCGTCGACTTCAGCACACCGGACCTCGCTGCCGGCTTGCTGTGGGACGGCCAGGGAAACGCTCAGTTCAATCCGAACCTGATCGACGCAGAATGCTCCAAGCCCGCAGACGTGGGGCTATTCGCACGAAACATCGCCATTTTGATCCTTCTCGGCCTCACTGCTGCCGCTGCCGTGATCGTGGCGATCATCTTGTTGCTGTTCGTGATCACTCGACGCTTCAGCCGGATTCGCAGCATCGAGAAGCCGGCCGATCAGCGGCCAGACAACCGCCGTCGCAACTGACCGACCGCTTGCGCCAAACGAATTTTGCGAAGGCGTCGCTTGTGCGGGGGCGACGTGCTCGCGACGCGTTCAGGCGCCCACAAAACACCGAGCATGTCTCGAATCTCTTCGCCGTTCCTAACCGCGAGCACCGCGCCATCGTGGCGCTCCGCCACATCGCGAAATGCTGATTCGGATACCCGCAGGCACAGCAGGCGACACGACCCGCGCCCGACCGCTTCCAATTTGACCGAGTCTTCCAGCGACAAATGGTCGAGTTCTTCGGCAATAACTCCGAAACGGCATGCGAGCTCGTGGATGAGCGCCGCTGACGATGGCGCTTCGAGATCGATAAGGACTGCGGTGGCGTCCCGATCGCGTCGTGACCACTCGGTGATGAGCGACCGTCGTTCCTCGGTCGTCCACCCGTCGGCGGCAAGGCCAGCGTAGGACCGGTCGGCGACTACCCCGGTGCCATCGACGCGAACCGGGGCGCGCCGAGCCCAGATCGACGCCGCAGCTGCGCTCGCGCCGCGGATAAGTTGCCCCCCGGACCCGAACGTAACCGTGAGCTTGGCATCCGGTGTGGTCAAAACCTCTGCCACGAGCTCGGCTGCCGTGCGCTCGCCATCGGCTGCCGCGAATGCATCGGACTTCGCGATCCAATCGATGGTAGAAGCCGGTTCGGCGTCGCGATCGGCGAGGAGCTCAAGTGCCAGCAGGTGCACAAACACATCGAGGCGGCCCGGCTGAATCAGAATCGACGAATCCGCAACACCATTCTGCTCGGTCACCTCCGAAGGAGGCGATTGTGTAATGAGTCCGCGCGAGGCCATATCTGTCCTTTCGGAAGAGCCCAACGGTAACTGAATCCGAAAATGCTGATTCATTTAGACCCTAAAGTTGGGGTTGATGGCCTCTGGCTCCACGTCCTCGATCGAAACATCAGATGAAAACTACTGAAAATTGTTGTCACGTACAGCGCGATCTCGTGAAATACCAGGCCAAATCGAGGGCACCGACCACTACAAAACCAATCCCGAGCGTCCGATCGAAGGACAACATGACGAGGCCGGCAACTACGAGGCCTATCCCCACCGCGACCTGAGGAGGAGGGACTAGGGACCTGGCGAGACGCTGTAGTTCCAATTTTTGCTGCTTCCGTGAGCATGAGCGATGTTGTCCCACCGAAAAATAGCAACGACAACGCAAGTACTCAGAATCGGGGCAAGGAAGGCAGTAGCTCGCTGGTACGGCAACCCTGACCTCGCCGTGGCCTAGACATCCCCGGCCCCCGCTGTCAGACCTCGCTCGATCTCGCCCCGTTCGCGCTCGGGGAGGTCCCGGGTTACGGAAAACCGGACGACGGCGCCACCGCCCTCCCGGTTGCTCGCTGTTGCCTCTCCGCCGTGAGCGGCCGCAATCTCCGCGACGATAGCCAAGCCGAGGCCAGAACCAGGCATGGTTCGAGTCGCATCCGACCGGTAGAAGCGATCGAACACACGTGAGAAGTCCTCGGGCGCAATCCCCGGGCCACGATCGGCAACGGTCACGGTCGTCTCACCGACCCGCAGCTCGATCGGAGTGCCATCGGCAGAGAACTTTACGGCGTTGCCAACCAAATTGCCGATGGCGCGTTCCAGCCCCGACGAGTCGCCCCACACCGGCGCCGACGCAACCCCCGACAAGGTGATCGGCCGTCCCGTACGACGGGTACTTCTCTCTACGGCGTCTCGGCAAAGGGCGACGAGGTCAACCTGAACGAACGCGCTTGGGGCAAGTGCGGTAGCGCTCGTCGCCACACCGACCAGCTCGGTCACGAGGGTCGTCAGCTCGCGGACCTCGCTATGCATGTCTTCCAAAATACTGACACGTTGTTCGTCGTCGAGTTCGCCGCCGCGACGCCGCATCACATCGACGTTCGTTCGAAGGCTCGTCAACGGCGTGCGCAGCTCGTGGTTCGCATCTCGAACCAGACGCTCCTGTTGTTCTCGGCTCGCCCGCAAGGCAGAGAGCATCGAGTTGAAACTGCGTGCGAGCGCACCGAGCTCGTCGGTTCCCTCCACACGCAGGTCGGCGTCGAACCGGCGTGTCTCGGCGACCTGCTCCGTAGCCGCAGCAAGGCGCGAGATAGGCCGGAGTACACGATCCGCCACAAGCCAACCCACAAACGCCGCAGCGAGCGAACCGGAAATGCTGATCATGATCAGCCATCCGCGAAGACCCGCTAGCGTTTGCGTTACGTCGGTCATCTCCCGACCGACCATCAACGCACCGCGTGGGTTCGATGACACCACCACCCGATACGGAACTCCGTCGACCTCACGATCGAACGTGTTGCGCACTCGACGACCGGTCTGCTCCATCGTCGAAATCGACAGGTCGTCGCGACTCACCGGCAGCTGCACCCCCGATATCGACACGGCACCAGCGCCGTTCGGGTACACGAGTTGAATGCTCGCATCCGCTCTCGATAGTGCGCTCACCGTCGCCACCTGAAACCCATTGCGCGCATCTGAAGAGACGAGCGGCAAACTGTCGAGGGCCTCGAGACCGGCTTCTGTCTCACGAGAACGAGTCAACAAAAAGTTGTTGACCTGATGGTTCAGCTCACGTTCGGCGCTGACATAGGCGAGAAAGCTCGCACCAAACAACATCGCCGCAACGACACCGCCGATCACCGCGGTTAGCCGCCAGCGCAAACTCATCGCTACGCCCGGGCGCAGTACCCGACGCCGCGTACCGTGTGAATAAGGCGGGGAAGCCCATCAACCTCGGTTTTGCGCCGCAGGTAACCAATGTACACATCGAGCGATTTTGAGTTCGTCTCGAAGTCGTACCCCCAAATGCGCTCGTAAATCACCTCGCGGGTCAAAACGATTCCTCCGTTGTGCATCAGGAGCGCGAGGAGTTCAAATTCGGTCTTGGTCAGGTCGATGACCCTGTCGCCACGGCGCACCTCGCGTCGAGCGAGGTCCATGACCATGTCCTCGACCTGCAACTTGTCATCGCTTGCCTCGACGACCGTTCCACGACGCACCAGCGCGCGAAGCCGGGCGAGCAGCTCCTCGAGATCGAAAGGCTTCACGAGATAGTCATCGGCGCCGGCATCGAGGCCAGCGACACGGTCGGCGACATCCACGCGAGCCGTAAGCATCAGCACCGGGGTGCGAATCCCCTTTTCACGGATGCGACGACACGTGGTCAGACCGTCGACGGTGGGCATCATCACGTCGAGCACGATCACTTCAGGCTCGGTGGTCATCAGCGCTTCGAGCGCTTGGGCCCCGTCGCTCACCGCGTGAACATCGTAGCCCTCGAAGGTGAGCGCACGACCGAGCGCCTCACGGACGCTCTGGTCGTCCTCGGCGAGCAACAGCTGCGTTTTGGTTTGACCAGGCGATTGTGACATGGCCCTAACCGTAGAAGAGCCCGGCGTCGCTGGGTGCGACGCCGGGCTCTTCTTACAGACTTATTATCGAGGCCGGTAGGATCCCGGCTCGAGCATTATCGAAGTTCGAATTCGATTCGACGTGATGCTGCCTTGTCTTCCACGCCATCGACGAGGATCGGCTGCGCTTCGCCAAACCCGATGGCTTGCAGACGACTCTCGTCGATTCCGCTGCCGATCAGGTACTGCTTGACGGAGTCCGCACGATCCTGAGACAGTTCGACGTTTCCTTCTTCGCTGCCGTCGGTGTCGGTGTGGCCTTCGATGACGCTGTTAGCAGCCTCGTTCTCGGAGAAGAACGCCACTGCCTTTTGCAGCTCGGCTTCGCCAGCGGCGGTGATAACCGCTGATCCACGCTCGAACTCGATGTTCTCAAGAGCGAGCACCTGGTTGAGCGTCGGCGGGGTAAGCACCGTGTCGATGACATGAACAACACCGTTGTCTGCCATGAAATCGGTGCTGGTGACCTTGGTGGTGCCGTTGAGGAACACCTCGCCGTCAACGACGTTGATCGCCAGGGGAAGACCGGTGCGGGTGATGACCGTCTGACCATCGAGGGCTACGACATCTTCTGCGGCAACGGCATCATTGAGGAAGTGATAGCCAACGAGTGCGTTCGCCGCATCCAGATCGCTCAGAATCGCGGTGAGGTCGGCTGGGTCAAGCTGGGCCAACGCCGCGTCCGACGGAGCGAAAAGCGTGCGTTGGACAGGATCGCCGTTTTCGTCCACCATCGCCTCGAGATCAGCCTGCAAGCCAAGGGCTGCACCGGCAGCGAGGAACTGGTTGGCCTCGCCACTCGAACCGAGAGCGTCCCACATCGTGACGGGTTCTGCTACGGGCTCGGCGGGTGCCTCGGTCGTTTCTGGTGCCGCAGCTTCAGGAGCCTCGGTCGTTTCTGGCGCGGCCGTCGTCTCCGGTGCGGTTGTGTCCGCCGGCGCTTCGCCGGTAACCGTCGCAGCGGGAAGGTCATCGCCGCTACGAGCAACGACGGTAACGATCAAAAGAATCGCTGCCAGAACACCAAGAACTAGAAGGAAGAAACCGTTGTCTTCTTCTTCGTCATCAAACATGAAAATTTCCTTCTGTCAATTACGCCGGTAACCGTTCATACAGGCCCCGGCAAGTGTACTTGCAGATGCGCGCTAGTGGCGAAGCCTAGTGAGGTGAATTGCGGCTCTAGCGGTAACTGACCTGGCAAAAGCCGTGGTTGCAGTACCCGGCGGGGTTCTTGTGCAAGTACTGCTGGTGGTAATCTTCGGCGTAATAGAACGCACCCACATCGGCAATCTCGGTGCTGATCGACCCAAATCCGCTCGCCGTCAGCCTCGCCTGGTACGCGGCGACAGACGTGTCGACTACCGCCCGTTGCTCGTCGGATTCGGTATAGATCGCGCTGCGGTATTGGGTGCCTACATCGTTGCCTTGACGGTTTGGGGTCGTGGGATCGTGGTTCTCCCAAAACACCGCCAACACCTCTTCGGTCGACACCACGGCCGGGTCGTACACGACAAGAACAACCTCAGTGTGACCGGTTCGGCCCGTGCACGTTTCCTCATACGTTGGATTCGGCGTGTAGCCGCCCGCATATCCCACGGCTGTGGTGTACACGCCGTCGAGTTGCCAAAAGAACCGTTCAGCTCCCCAAAAACAGCCCATGGCCAAGACGAGCTGCTCGGTGCCATCGGGAAACGGCGCAACCATCGACGTCCCAAGCACGACGTGTTCAGCCGCCACGGGCAGTGATTGGGAGCGCCCCGGCAATGCATCTTGTGGGGCGATCATCTCGGGCTCACGTCGAAAGAACATGCTTCAGGCTAACGATGGGTTACGCCGACGCATTGTCGCGCAATTGACGTTTGAGAACCTTGCCATTGGGGTTCTTTGGCAGCGGTTCGTCGTAAATGAACACATGTGCGGGAACTTTGAACGCGGCCAGCGCGCCGCGAGCAAACTCCACAAGCTCGTCGGGGTCAATGACCTCGCCGGCGAGCGGGTACACGGCAACGGCAACCTCCTCGCCAAGACGCTCATGGGGCACCCCAAAAACCGCACACTCATGCACGGCGAAATGCTGGGCAATGGCTGCCTCAACCTCGGCCGAGCCCACGTTCTCTCCACCTCGAATCACCACATCTTTTGCCCGATCCACAATGGACACGAAGCCGTCATCATCGATGACCGCGATGTCACCGGTGTGAAACCACCCGTCGGGGTCAATGGCCCCAGCCGTTGCCTCGGGCTGGTTGTGGTACTCGACAAAGACATGGGGGCCACGCAGACACAGTTCACCCCGTTCGCCGTTTGCCACTTCGTTACCTGCGTCGTCGATCACTTTGGTCTCCCCCACTCGAGGAGGGATCCCGCAGGACCCGGGCTTCTCCTTGTAGAAGATGCCACCATTGGCTGTGGCTATCCCACTCACCTCACTCAGGCCGTAACCCTGCGTCGCTGAGGCGTTCTCGACCATGTCATCGACCTTGGCCACCATGTGCGGGGGATTCGGCGCGCCGCCGCTGCCCATCGACTGCAACGTCGACGTGTCACGGGTTTCCCAGTCTGGTGAGGCCAACATGTCCATCGTCATCGTGGGCACTCCCGTGAACGAGGTAACACCTTCGCGCTCGATCAGCTCCAAGGCCTTTTCCGCGTTCCACTTGTACATCAACACGAGCTTGCCGCCCGTCGCCGTAATCGGGAGCATCACGCAATGCGAACCGGTGACGTGAAACAACGGCACCGCAACGAGCATCACCGTTTGGGGAGCAGACTCGACCGCGCCGGCCGCCGCCATTGGGTCACCGCCAAGCGCCGACACCTCGGCCAGGCGCATACCGAGCGAAAGCACAACCATATTCATGTGGTTGGTAACGACGTTGCGCTGCGAATGCACGACGCCCTTCGGGAAAGCTGTCGTGCCCGACGTGTACACCATCGCTGCACGGTCATCGGCACCGAATTGCACGTCCGGCAACGTTTCGGCCCCCGTCACGTCGGACCAATGCGTCGACCCACCCGAAATCTCGCCCTCGGAGCGCACAACGATCATCTGCATATCGATCCCTGCGGCCTCGATCACGTCTCGTTTCGTCACGAGCGCATCGTGTCGAGCCTGATCGACGATCATCACGCCAGACCCACTGTCGGTCACGCCGTAAGCGAGTTCTTCCGCGTTCCAAAAGGAGTTCATTTCGACCGCGGCCGCTCCCGCCATCTGAATCGCCCACCAGCCAAGCACCCACTCCGGATAATTTCGAAGTGATAGCCCAACGCTGTCGCCGGGTTGCACACCGAAATCGGTGATCAGTGCGTTGGCCACCTGCAGGACGCGGGCGCGAGCCTCACCGTAGGAGATCCGTTCGTCTTCGAACACCAAATATTCGGCGTCGTCGCTGGCCTTGATGGCCATCCACAGCTGTCGCACTTGAGGTGGGGCGTTCTTATATCCGGTGTAGGTGTGCCCTCTCGCTTCGATCTCGGCCGTCTCAAAGGGCGAGCCGGGAGCGCTGAGCATGTCGAAAACGCCGGTGATGTGAGGTGTGACAGGTGACATATGCACACCACTATCTCATGCGCAGCGGCTTGAGACCACCTCAGTCGATGGATCGACACCACGAGCAAAATCGGCGATCTCGGCGGACCGCACTGCGTACCCGCGTGGGAGGCCCCTCGTCTTGGACTGGACGATCCCTATGACATCCCGATCGTTGATGAGCAGCGGGCTTCCCGAGTCGCCCTTTCGAATGGCGGCGTCGACACGAACACCGCGATAGGTCGACTCGGTGTCGCGGAACACCCCATCCCAATTTACGACGACGGGCGCGTCGACCACGAAATCCACCTCGTTCAACACGTTCACGCGGCCGCTCGTAGCGCTTCGCTGCGTGCGAATGCCGGCAGCTACCCCCGCGACGAGGGGAACTTCCGTCACTAAATTCAGCGGCATAAAATCGCCGCCTTCCACCAAGAGAATCGCCAGATCGAGGTCGGCATCGAACGCCACCAACGCGGCATCGAACGAGGCCCCATCGAGGCGTTCCACCGCGAGGGTCTCCGGGGCTCGCCCCGTGACGATATGCCCGTTGGTCACGATCAGGTCTGGCTCGATGGCGAAGCCCGTTCCAAGCGCGGGCGCCCCGCACCCGAACGCCACGATTCGAACAACCGAGCGTTCAATCGCTGACGGGTTGGGCCGTTGCACCGCCAACGACGGTTGCGCGCTCGACAACACACCGTCGTGCGCCTCATCGGCCCGGCTCACACCGATCTGGCCACCAGACCCCGAGCACGCCACAGCGAGAGTAGCGAACACGACGACCGGCAATACCGACACCACGGCGGAGCGAAGGGTCTTTTGCACAGTCGACACACCGGGACCATACCGGGCCGTAACGCCGGTCGCAGAACCAGCACAAAGATCGGCCCTAGCGCGTTCCGTGCGGGTCGCGCCGACGGGTTAAGGTAGCTCCATGAGAACGAGTTGGGCACGAGCATGGATCGCCGCAGTTGGGCTACTCGCTGCTGCGTCGCTAATCGCCCGCACCAGAAACTCGATGCTGCTGCGGGTAGAGAAGCCAGTGATGGACTGGCTCTTGGACGGGACGGACACCACCATCTGGGACCGCGCCGAGATATTCAGCGCAGATTGGCTCCTGGCTAGCGGCACTATTCTCTTGGCCATCATCGGCTTTGTGCTCGAAATTCGTGTCGGCATCGCCGTATTGGTCACCTCGCTGTTCACGTTGGTCCTCACCCGGCTCGTGAGCTCAATCGTTGGCCGAACGTCTCCTCAAGGCGACGTGGGCGGTTGGTCGTTTCCCGATCCAACCATTGCCCACACCGGTGTTTTTTGGGGCCTCGTCGTCCTGCTCTTGTGGTGGGTCGGCACACCGAAACTCATGTGGCAGATCGTGCTCGAACTGGCCGTCGTAATGACGCTGCTTGCGTCCATCCGCCTGATCGTCGCCGCCGAGATATGGCCGAGCGACGCCGCCGGGTCGGCGATCATCATTGCGGTCTCGCTGATCACCACAGCGATCGTGCTTGAAGCAAACCCGCCCCAGCTACCGTCACGCAACCGGGACAACGACCTCGTCACTGCATGACCCGCAACCAGCTGACCTTGATCGCTATCGCCCTGGCTTTGTTCTTCGTGCCGTTGGTGCTCGGCGCACTCATGTGGTTTGCCTAGGCTCGATGCACCGGGCGTGCCCGCAACTCGACCGTGACGGTGGCCCCGTAGAGCCCCTCGTCGCCTTGTGAATTCGGAGCATCGTGGCGCTCCACCTCGATGAACTCGATCGCTGGCCCCACGAGCGACAAGCCCTCGCACCGTTCCGCGAGAAGATCGGTCGCAGCGATCGTCGCAATCTCGGTGGCTCGCTCGAGGGCCTGCGTTGGGTCACTGGTCGTCTCGATCGCCTCGCTGCTCACCATCCGGAACGAGGCCGGGCCATCGCTGTGCACCTCACAATGGCTGCGGACCACGACGTTTCCGGCCGCAGCGCCAACGGCGTTCGCCACAGCGAAGTTCTCGGGCAAGACCAACTCTGCGCCGCAACGAGCCGCAACCTCGCCGTAGTACACGCCCGCCGGGCCCCCGACCGCAATGATCGGAGCGGTCGGCGCAAACGCCACGCCCACTGCGCCAAGCGTCGGCTCGCCGGCGGCTATTGCATCAGCGATCGGATTCGCAAGAGCATCGGCGACCTCATCATCGAAATACACGTCGAGCACACAACCCGCACTTCGTCGAACGGTTTCCGACCACACTCGCTGCGCAAACTCGTGTGGGTCCTCCCCCGTGTACCAGGCCATCAGCTCGGCTCCCGCGAGCGCCCCGTCACGACACCAGTTGTCTTGCAACCCCAAAACATGTGCGGCGTCCGACGGCGTGAAACCCGAAATCTGGACGAGGCCCTTATCGGCCAACACACCAAGTGCTCGACGTTCAAGCGTTCCCCCCGCAACCGCGCCCAACTTCGCCGGCGAGTTCGACAGACGGTCAAACACACGCCCTTCAATCGTCGAAAGTCCCAACACCTCTTCGTCGCGCACCCGAAACACCAACGTCGCTGCGAGGTCGCGAGACGGCGGCTCCCGCAAGTCCGCCCGCAGCTGGGCGGCGACCCCGTCGTGCTGGCTCGCGAGCAGCGACAACGGCACTCGGCGTTGCGGACCAACCGTGATATCGCGACGATTGGTGTGCACCTCGCTGTCCCCGCCGAGGCCGGTCGTGCGCACATCGATCGCTTCAACCATCGTGCGCCAGCCACCAACACGCGCCCCATCAGCCACGAGACGCGGCCGACCACCACGCAACTGTCCAACATCGGTGGTGGTGCCCCCGATATCTGACAGCACGAAGTCCGCAAGCCCCGTCAGGCTCGCTGCACCCACGATCGACGCCGCCGGCCCAGACAACACCGTCTCGATCGGACGGCGAGCAACCGACTCGGCCGCGGCCAGCGAACCATCGCCCTTGGCCACCATGACGGGAGCGGCAATGCCGAGCGCGTCGAGCGAGGCATTGACCGCATCGACCAAGTCGCTAATACGCGACAACAATCGGGCATTGAGCGCCGTGGTGAGGGCACGCCGTGGCGCATCGAGCGATTCGCTGAGCGACGACGACACGGTGACCGCCAGATCGGTTCGTTCCATGATGAGGTCCCGAACCGCGAGCTCGTGTTCGGTGTTGCGCACCGCGAACGTCGACGCCACCGCAACAGCGCTCACCGACACCGCATGCTCATCGACACAAGCGACGACCGCGTCGATATCGAGCGGAGCTGCCTGGGTCCCATAGTGGGTGTGGCCACCATCAACCGTCACCACGATTGCGTCGCTAAACGACTGATCGATTCCGGTACGCGCCACCATTGCGTCGTCGAAACCAACGAGGATCACCAAGATCGGGCTGCCGTGCCCTTCGACGACCGCATTCGTGGCCAACGTTGTGGACACCGACACCAGATCGACTCGGTCCGGTTCGAGAAACCCGGCGATTTCACGAAACGCATTCGACACTCCAACAGCGAGGTCGTGCCGGGTGGTAAGTGCCTTCGCCGACGCGATGACATCGTGGGTCGCGGAGTCGAGCAGCACCGCGTCGGTGTACGTTCCTCCCGTGTCAATTCCGAGCAACAGCGATGGCGCAGAGCGAGATGCAGACATGCCGTATCTTGCCAGACTTCTCGTTGCTCGTCATAGCTCGCTGGCTACCGGCGGCGCCGGCGCTTGCGTTCCGCCCGGCCAGCGTCGTCGCCTGGCCGTTCATCGGAAATGTTTGGGCCGGGTGCCGCAAGGTCTGGGGGAATCACCTCACCGTTCATCACCTGGCGCATGTACGCAATGTGGGTCGTTGCGGTGCCGCAACAACCCCCGATGATCTCGACACCAGCGTCCAGCATCCGCTTTACGTGCGCTCCCATCACCTCCGGGGAACCGCTGTAGACCAGTGAGTCTCCCCGAAACTCCGGCACGCCCGCGTTCGACTTCACGATGACCGGGGTGTCTCCCGCCCCCGATTTGATTTGCACGACAGCCGCTTCGGTTTGGGCGACGTTGTTGCCGCAATTCGCGCCGATCGCGGCGAGGCCCAGGTCGGTCATGCGTTTCGCAGCGTCGATGCCGGTCACGCCCATCATGGTTCGGCCTGCAGTATCGAAACTCATCGTTGCGGCAATGGGCAGATCGGTGGCTTGTCGTGCGCCAACGACGGCGGCTTCAACCTCGTCGAGGCTCGACATGGTTTCGATCCACAACATGTCGGCGCCGCCCAACGCCAGGCCCTCGGCCTGCGCAGCGAAGGCCGCGCCTGCTGTCTCGGGCGTGAGCTGTCCCATGGGTTCGAGCAATTCACCCGTCGGCCCCATGGACCCCGCCACAATCACTCGGCGCCCCGACGCATCGGCGGCGACGCGGGCAACCCGGGCGGCTGCTTCGTTTAACTCGATGACGCGATCGTCGAGCTTGTGCAGTTTCAATCGAAACGCCGTGCCGCCAAAGGAGTTCGTGAGCACGATGTCAGCCCCTGCGGAGATGTACCCGGCGTGCACGTCGGTGACGCGCTCTGCATGATTGACATTCCAGCATTCCGGCGGGTCACCGGCGGTCAGGCCGCGTGCAAACAGCTCGGTTCCCATTGCGCCGTCGATCAACAGTGCGGTGTGCTCGTCGAGCAGCTCATCAAGAATCACGTTGGATACACCTAGCTTTCAAAAACTTCGAACAAGATCTCAATAAGTGCTTCGCCCGCCGCCTCATCGTCACTGTACAGAGCGGCCGCCACTGAATCTTCGCCAAGGCGCTCGAAGGACTGTTCCACAAAAGTCTCGCAGCTCGTCACTAGTTCGTCGTCGCTGACGTCGGCGACCAGGCTTGGCGCAAGATCGAGACACACCTGGTTCAAGATGCCAGCATCGGAGGTGTCCTCGCGGCTGCAAACGGGTTCGTCGGACGGAAACTCCAAATCCAACAATGCACCATGCACGATGTCGTTGATGCAGCTGTTGGACGGGTACACGGTATGGCTTGAGTGATCGACCTTCACGAGCCGACCGTTCGCCAGAATGTCGTTCGCGAACTCTTCGGATTCGCCAAACGACGTGACCGGATCAGACGTGTTGCCGACGACGACAATGGGCACGTTGCCTCCATCGAGTGGCACGCCGAGCGGCTCGGGGGCGAACGTGTCATAGAAATAGCAGGTGCCGGCACTTTCTGCCTCGATCTGAGCGAGCAATGGGAACTCGGCGTCGAGTTCATCTTCGACCGCTTCGAATTCGGCGTCCTCGGCGAGTCTCGTATCGCGATCCTTGTCGGGGCGCAACGCCCACTCATCGAGGCAATTGATATGTGCCGTGATATTCACCGCACCCGGGTCGTCGCCCAGCTGAAACTCCGCCAGTTCGCTGAACACTGTCGGGTCGTCGCGTTCCTGTAGGTCTGCGAGCCCTTCCCACAACTGTGGCCATGAGGCTTCGTTGTACAGCGGCGTGATAAGCGCCAAGAACGCCGTGTCCGGGTTGTTCGCATTCGCTTCGTTAATGAGGTCGAATTTTTCGGTGGCGTCGCCGTAGTAACCGATCGGGTCGCCGTCGTTGAAGATCGGACACGTGACGTCATCACAGGCAACGAGCGCTGCTCGAAGTAGATCCTCGATCGGCTGGATCTCTTCTCGTATCGAATCCAGACGTTCGTCGAACGTGTCTTCCTCGTCGAGCGGATTGTTGGCGCCGTCGATCACCATTGCCCGCACATTGTCGGGAAACAGTGTTGCGTACCAGGCACCGATCAACGACCCGTACGAGAACCCGAGGTACGAGATTTGCTCCTCGCCGAGGGCCTTGCGAATTTCGTCCATGTCCCGGGCCACAAAGTCGGTGTGGATCCGGCCGGCGAGCGCCCCCATCGAATCGATGCACAGGGCAACGGCCGCCTCGCCCGCGGCGATTTCCTCGGGCGTGTCGTACAGCTCGTCAACAGCGGTGAGTACCTCGAGCTGCTCGCCCGATTCGCCGCACGCAAACGCCGGTTCGCTCTCACCGACTCCGCGAGGGTCAAAGCCAATAACGTCGAAGCGATCGGTGAGTTCGGCGGGAAAACCTCCAAAGGCAAAGCTCTCAGCCAACGACTTGCCGGGGGCCCCGGGCCCCCCGGGATTCACCAACAGCACGCCGAGTCGCTGCGAGGCATCGCCTGCCGCCACCCGATTGATCGCTATCGACAGCGTCTCCCCATTCGGATTTGTGTAATCGGCGGGTACCTCGATCATGGCGCAATCGAGCGTTCCGCAACTCGCCCACTCCAGAGCAGCGACGCGATCCGTTTCATTGCTCGTCGGCGCCGGCGCAGGCGTCGTCGTTGGGGCCTCGGTGGCGGTCGTCGACGTGGTGGCCGACTCCTCTGATTCGATAGAGGCACCTACCGAATCCCCGCTCGCGCTCGCAGTCGGTTCTGACGATCCGCACGCGGAGGCCAACAAAGAGACGGATAGGACAACTCCGAGCGGGAAACGCAGGGTCATGGGCATGTGGGCTCCAGGTGAGTGGCGGTGTGTAGCGAGTTAGTTCGCGGTCAGCGAGTGCCGGGTGAAAAACTGCCACGACAGGTCGGTGGCATCGATTTCCATGTTTGTCGGCCCAAGCGATGGAATAGCTGAAGAGAAAACCGACCCCGGCCAGGTATGGCCGCCACCGTCGATCGTGTAAAAACCAAGCTCGACATCGTCGACGCAACCGCTCCATGAGCGGAGGGAAACCTGCGGAGTCACCTCCGTGTCGACGGGCGATTGACACCCAAAATCGAACGCGAATTCTGCGAATTCATCGGGCATCACCTGCTCGAAAAACGCGCCTGCATCATCGGCTCCGGCGAGTGTTGACTCGCCGCCGTTATAGGGAACCGTGGTGTCGGCGGTGCCGTGGAACGCAAGGTACGGCACGGGACGACTGGGCTGGCATGAATCGTGGTGGGTCACTCCGGCAACCGACACCGCTGCGGCCACGATCTCGCTGAGATCGCAGATCAGCTCGGAGGTAAAGAAGCCGCCGTTGGACATCCCGGTCACGTAGATCCGGTTCGGGTCAATGCACACACTTTCGGCGACGAAGTTCAACAGATCGAGCACCATCGCCACGTCGTTACGTTCGTCGGTATCGAATTGGGGAAGTTCCCATGACGCCCGTTCGTCATCACTGGTCGATCGCCCCGTTGGTTGAACAGCAAGAAAGCCTTCCGCTTCGGCCTTCGCCGCCCATCCGGAGAACACGGCTTGTTGCGCCCCGTTGCTGCCGATGCCGTGAAAGTCCAGCACGACGGGAATCGGTGTTTGGCCATAGGTGCTGGGCACGGTCCATTGGTAGCTGTACACGTGGTTGCCGGAGGTAAACGTGCCCGTTTGCAACCCGACCGATACCCGTTGCAAGTTGTTGCAATCCACCGTGATGGGCGAGACGTCGACTGGAACTTGGGTGGACGGCGCTTGCGTTGCGGGCACATCCGTCGGGGTTTCCGCCGATTCTGCGGCGGTCTGGGTGCCCTCGACCAAATCGCTGTCCAGCGATGCCTGGGCTTGTGCCGCGTCACCGACCGTAGAGTCGACAGCGGGCGCCGACGTCAAAGCCGCCGAATCGTCGACAACATCGGTGCTCGACCCGCACGACGCAGAAAAGATCGCAAGTGCGGCAAGCACGCCTACGTATCGACGGATGGAGATCATGAATCCATCGTATGCATGTCACCCGCCCGAGAGATGTCGCCTCCAGAGGTATTCACGACCCGCTCACCGACAACGGCGCGGCATCGTCGGGTTTAGTCACCGGACGAAGGCCCTTGGTCGACCGATTCTCGCACGACGACAACCTCCCCGATCGCTGCCTCGAGATCGAGCACGATGTGGGGGTCATCAACGGGAATAAAGACGTTGGGTCGAATCCCCTCCTCCACTCGTCCGAATACGTCGATCTTGCCGACCACGTCGACTTCTGCATCAACGGAGGTTCGGACGCCGTTGGGCACGACTACAACCACTTCGCCGAGGTCGACATCGATCTCGATCGCCGTGGGTGCACCGGCTTGCTGCGTTCCGAAATCGACATCCGTGAGATCGAGACGGATCGACGTGTCGTTCTCCGAGATCGTCTGGGGAATCTCGGAAAGCGTGGTCGGGGAGATCGAGCGCGTCGACTGGTCGAGATCGAAGTCCCACTCGGCATCCGAGCTCGCAAAGAGCGCAATGATCCCGACGACGAACGCTGCGCCAAGCGCCATCAACCCAATAAAGCCAATGCCGCCAACAACAGCGAGACGACGGAATCGAGACCGCTTGGCAACGGGCTGGGGCACTATCGCAGGAGCCGCTGTTGGCGTGTGATGCAACGATTGGGTCGTCTCGGCACTACCCGAAGTATCAGCATTGTGCTCGCCGTCTGCGCCCTCGTCCCGAGGATTCTGCACAAGCATCCAGACTCCCGCGCCAACGAGCGCGACGGGAACGAGAATCGCCGCGGCCTCACCGCCGCTGGCGCCAAGAACAATTACTGCGGCCAGCGCAACGAGACCGATCCCGATCTCTCGCCCCGACAGAGCACGTGTTGCGCCATCACCGGCCGACAGCGGCGGCCAGTGGCTTGCTCGTGGAATCACGATCCACGCCATCAAATAGGCAAAGAAGGCTGCGCCGCCGGTGAACACGAGAACAACAATGAAGATCAACCGGGTCAGGGCCACATCCCAGCCGTAGGTGTGGGCCAAGCCGGACAGCACCCCTCCCAACTTTGCGTATGGGTCTCGTACCAGCCCTTGCCGTATCGGGGTCGTGACCGCCGGCGGTGCAAGTGCAGGGGGTTGGTCGTTCGATGTGGTCTGCGGCTCTTCGCCGGAGTTGTCGGCGTCGGCTGCTTCTGTGGATGGGTCTGTTTCGTTGATGTCGTCCATACTTCCATGCTCCACGAGTCGCTCGCCGCTGCCTATTGGGTGATTCACCGATCGCTCCCTGGAATCGAAGCGCCGCGTCAGGGTGATCTCCGGGTTCACCCCTGATGCGCTGCGGCAGCATCACGTGTGAAGATAGAGCCATGGAGTCCCCTGATCGGCCAGCCACCGACGCGTTTCCTCAGAATCGGTGGCAACGCCCGCGCATTGTGGCAACGGACCGTTGGATTGGTGGCGTCGCCGCGTCGATCGCTCGCGAGATCGGCGTGCAACCGCTCGTAATCCGAGTCGGGTTTGCCGTCTTGACGTTCGTAGTTGGTTGGGGTCTCGTCGCGTATGTGCTGGCCTGGGCCGCACTCGCCATCTCACCGCCACAGATCAGCCCGTATCGACCCGTTCCCAAGGGGGCGACGGCCGTGCACCGCCATATCGGCGTCGCTGTCATCGTGACCGGGCTCGTCCTGTTGTGCGCCCGATTGACCCCCTCGTGGATCACGTCGGTCACCTGGCCATTGGGAGTCATCCTTGCTGGCGCGCTCGTTGCGTGGTCACGTAGCGACAGCGAATCCAACGGCTTGTCCACCGTGGCGCGCATCGTGGCTGGCCTACTGATCGCACTCGGCGGCATGCTCGTCTTCGCGTTTTCGAGCCTGTCGGCCCAACAGGTGGCGGTCGGGCTCGTCTTCGGTATCGCCGTGCTCGCCGGCGTCGCCCTCATTGCCGCCCCCTCGGTCATCCACTTGGCACGGTCACTCGACGACGAACGAATGGATCGAATCCGTATCGACGAACGCAACCGAATCTCTGCGCATCTTCACGACTCGGTGCTCCAGACGTTGAGCCTGATCCAACGAGACGCCGGCGACCCGGCACGCACCACGAACCTCGCCCGACAGCAAGAACGTGAACTGCGAAATTGGCTGTACGGGCCGACCACCGTCGATCCCGATGGCATTCACCTCGGCCAGGCCATCGAGCGAGCAGCGGGCGACGTCGAACACAAGCACGGCGTGTCCATAGCGGTCGTTTCGGTGGGCGATACCGGAGCTCGCGTCGCCGGAGACAGTGCGCGTCTCATCGAAGCCACCAAAGAAGCCATGACCAACGCGGCCATCCACTCGGGCGCATCCGTCGTCGATGTGTTTGTCGAACGGCGACCCGACGCAATCGACGTGTTCGTTCGCGACACCGGCACCGGTTTTGACATCGACGATGTAAGCCCCGACCGTCGCGGAATCACCGAATCGATCGTCGGCCGCATGGAGCGAGCGGGCGGCACGGCATCGATTCATTCATCAGCTGGGTTCGGAACCGAGGTAGAACTCCACCTACCACTTGACCCAAGCGCCGGGCAATCGCTCCAGCCCGCATCATCACCCCTACCCGAGGACATCGAGCAATGACCCGCATTGTGTTAGTCGACGACCATGCCCTCGTGCGCGCCGGTGTTCGAGCCGAGCTCGAAACCGACTTCACCATCGTTGGGGAAGCCGCAGATGTGCCCGAGGCAATCGACGTGATCAGCCGTGAGAAGCCCGATGTCGTCGTGTGCGACGTGCACCTGCCGAGCGGCACGGCGTCGCATGTCATCTCGGGTTGCGTGGAACGGGGCATCACCACCGTATTCCTGGCGCTGTCGGTATCCGATGCTGCCGAAGACGTCATCGACGTCATCCGGTCGGGAGCGCGTGGCTACATTACGAAAGCCACGAGCGGCCCAGATCTGATCGACGCGGTGAACAGAGTGGCTGCTGGAGACGCCGTCTTCTCTCCGAGACTGGCCGGGTTCGTCCTCGACGCGTTCTCCACCGAGCTCACGATGCCCACAGCAGACCCCGAACTTGACCGGCTGACCGCCCGCGAGCAAGAAGTCATGCGGCTACTAGCCAGAGGCTATGCCTACAAAGAGATCGCTCGGCGGCTGACCATTTCGATCAAGACGGTGGAATCCCACGCGAGCGCCGTGTTACGGAAACTGCAGTTGTCGAACCGCAACGAGCTCACTCGCTGGGCGGCAAACCGCCGCATCCTGTAACGGTCGTTGAACCGCTCGGTGGCTGCGATGCCTAGCTATGCGCCTTGGCTGTTCCAGGCGTCCTTGCTGGCTTGGGAGATCGATCGGGTCGTCTTCCACCGCAGCACAGTGTTTGCCTTGGTCGGGTCGGCGACACATGTCGCAATGTCACCGGCACGGCGGTCCGTGACCTCCGAATCGATGGTGAGACCGGTGGCTTCCTCGACCGCTTTGATCAATTCGAGAACACTCACACCCTTTCCCTGACCGAGGTTGAACACGTCATAGCCGGCTTGCGACTCGAGATGTTCGAGCGCCGCCACGTGGCCTTCGACGAGGTCCATGATGTGGATGTAGTCGCGCACACCGGTGCCGTCAACGGTCGGCCAATCGTTGCCGAACACCATCACCTTGTCACGCTTACCCGTTGCGACTTCCATGATCATGGGCATCAGGTTGTTCGGTTTGCCCACCGGCGCCTCCGCGATACGGCCAGACTCATGGGCGCCAACCGGGTTGAAGTAGCGCAGCGACGTCACCTTCCAGCGGTCATCGGACGCGGCGAGGTCTTCGAGGATCACCTCGATCATCTGCTTGGTCATGCCGTAGGGGTTTGTGGCACCGATTCGGGCAGTCTCGGGAATCGGACAGAATTCGGGATCGCCGTATACCGTCGCCGATGACGAGAACACGAACTTCCATACGCCCGCGTTCCGCATTGCCGCCAACGTGGCAATTGCGGTCTCGAGGTTGTTGCCGTAGTACTCGAGTGGCATTTCAACCGATTCGCCGACGGCCTTCAACGCGGCCATGTGAATGACGGCGGTGACGTCGTTGTCGGCAAGCACCTTCTCTACCGATTCGACGTCACGGGCATCGCCCTCGACAACCACAACGTCTTGGCCGGTGAGCTCGCCAACAACAGCGAGCGCGTCGGGTTTGGAGTTCACAAAGTTGTCGATCACGACGACCTGATGGCCGGCTTCAATCAACGCTAAAGCGGTGTGGCTTCCGATGTATCCGGCCCCGCCGGTTACCAATACTGTCTCGCCCATTGCATGTCCTCGTTTGGTGTTACGCGGAAGATCGGCAATTTGTCGGTCTTTCTACATATGCAAGATTACCTACATGAGTGAGTCCCAAGACATCGCTGTAGCTAGCGTTGCCAGGTGGCTCTCATTCTTGCTTCCGGATCCCCACGTCGCCGCGCTCTCCTGGAAGAACTTGGGCTTGCCCCCGTCGTCTCACCGGCCGACATCGACGAAACGCCGCTTCCCAATGAACGCCCCGTGGCCCACGTCGAACGCCTCGCCCGAGAAAAAGCGAACGCGGTTCGATGCGGGTCCGATGATGTCGTGATCGCCGCAGACACGATCGTGACTATCGATGGGGACATTCTGGGCAAGCCCGTCGACGACGCACATGCAGCGGAAATGTTGCGTCGGCTTTCGGGCAGGTCCCACCAGGTCCTGACCGGCGTGGCAATTCGCCGCGAGGACTCGATCGAGTCGTTCGTCGAAGCGACGACCGTGCACTTCGACACCGTGAGCGAAGCCGAGATCAACTGGTATGTCGACACCCGTGAACCCGCAGACAAAGCCGGTGCCTACGCTCTGCAAGGGCGCGGCGGCGCGTTCGTCACCGCAATCGACGGCAGTTACGACAACGTGATCGGCCTTCCCCGCTATCGGCTGCGAAAAATCCTCCACACATACCTGTCGTAGAGCCGTTTCCGCCACAAAGCAATTCCCCGACGGTTCCCGTGCGCCCGCCGATCGGGCACACTGGAGGAGTGACGAGCAACCTCCCCACCGAGCTGCAGATCGGCCCAATGACCGTGAGCCCGCCGGTCGTGCTCGCCCCGATGGCCGGCGTCACCACAGCCCCGTACCGCACGCTGTGCCGCCGGTTCGGCAACGAAATGGCCTACGACGATCCAACCCCGGCTCCCGGCGACGGACAAAACGCCATCGGCGGGCTCTATGTCAACCAGATGATCACAGCTCGTGCCTTGATCGAAGGCCACCAAAAGATGCTGCACGCCGCACAGTTCGCGGACGGCGAATCACCCCGCAGCATTCAGCTCTACGGCACCGACCCGTATTGGATTGGTGAAGCGGTAAAGAAGCTCGTGGATGAAGGGCAAGTCGACCACATCGACATGAACCTCGGCTGCCCGGTTCCCAAAGTCACCCGACACGGCGGCGGAAGTGCCTTGCCCTGGCATCACTTGCTCCTGCGAGATATTGCTCGCGCCATGGTGTCGAATGCCGTGGACATCCCGGTCACGCTCAAATTTCGCATCGGCATCGACGACGACCACGTCACCATGCTCGACACCGGAAAGATCGCCGAAGACGAGGGAATCGCAGCCGTTGCCCTCCACGCGCGCACCGCGGAGCAAGCGTATTCGGGCACCGCCCGCTGGGAAGCCATCGGCGAACTCAAACAGCATGTCACCTCGATACCCGTGCTCGGCAACGGCGACATCTGGGAAGCCAGCGACGCGATTGCCATGATGCAACAAACCGGGTGTGACGGCGTGGTCGTCGGCCGGGGATGTCTCGGCCGACCGTGGTTGTTCCGCGAACTCACACAGGGGCTTCGAGGCGAAGCCATCACTCCAGCACCGTCACTTCATGGCGTGGTCAAAATCATGGTCGAACACCTCGACCTACTCACCGCGTGGCTCGGCGAGGACCGCGGCACGAGAGACTTCCGAAAGCACACCAGCTGGTACCTCAAGGGTTTCCCTGTCGGTGGAGCCACCCGCAAGCAAGCGGCGATGATGACCAGCCGTGAAGAGATGATCGACGTGCTTTCCTCGCTCGACGATGAGCAATTCCCACCCGAAGCCGCGCGCCTGACCCGAGGGCACAGCCACGGACCCAAGCGCGTCGTGCTCCCTCACGGATGGCTCGAGAGCCGTGACGACCCCACTCCTCCGGGAGTGCTCGCCAGCTCGTTTGTGTCCGGTGGGTAGTTAGTGAGCAAGCACATCGATCCGTTCTACGTAATGGAAGTCGTAGCAGCCGCACAAGAACGCGAGATGACCGGCGAAGCCGTGTTCCATCTCGAAGTGGGCCAGCCATCCACGGGAGCGCCACGCGGCGCAGTCGAGGCAGCTCACAAACTGCTCGACTCGAACTCGCTCGGCTACACGACAAGCCGGGGCATCCCCGAACTCGCACCCGCGATTGCTTCTCACCTCGGCAATTCTTACGACCTCGACGTCGACCCCGCACGCATCGCAATTACCCAAGGCGCGTCCGGGGCCTTCGTTCTTACGTTGCTCGCCGCGTTCGAAACGGGCGCGCGAGTTGGGGTAACAACGCCCGGCTACCCGTGCTACCGCAACATGCTCACCGCGCTGGGCATGGAGCCCGTCGCCATCGACGTCGACGCGTCGACCCGCTTCCAACCGACGACAGAACTCTTGGACGCCGCCGGCCCGCTCGATGGGGTCATTGTTGCGAGCCCATCGAACCCCACAGGCACGGTCCTATCTCCCAGCGAACTCAACGCCCTCGTGTCGTGGTGTGATGAGCACAACGTGCGGTTCATCAGCGACGAGATCTACCACGGACTCACCTACGGCGACACCGAGACGGTGACCGCAACCGCACTGTCCGATAACGCCATCGTCATCAATTCGTTCAGCAAGTACTTCTCGATGACCGGTTGGCGCATTGGTTGGACGGTTCTTCCCAGCGAGCTCACCGGCCTGGTCGACCGTCTCGCCCAGAACCTGGTCATCTGCCCAACGGCGCTCAGCCAACATATGGCCGTCGCGGCGCTCGGCTGCCGTGACGAGCTCGACCAGCACGTGCTGCGGTACACACAAAATCGGCAGATACTTCTCGAAGGGCTACCCAAAGCGGGGCTCACGGACCTCGCTCCCGCCGACGGGGCCTTCTACATCTGGGCCCGAACAGACCACCTCGCCGCCGATAGCAAACTCTTGGCTGCCGAGTGGCTTCGAAGCCTTGGCGTAGCCGCAACACCCGGCGTGGACTTTCACCCAACGAACGGGCACAAGTACATGCGGTTCAGCTTTTGTGGCAGCCCCGAAACGATGCGAGGCGCCGTCGACGCCCTCCACACATGGCGGCTCCGCCAGTTGGCCCACTAGCCGGCTACGGAAACTCGGGACGTCGCTTGTTCAAGAACGCGTCGATCCCCTCGACCGCTTCGGGGTGTAACGCCTGATTTGCGATCGATTGCGATTCACGTTCCATCGCCTCGCCAAGCGAAGAATTTGCACCCTCGAGGAGCAGCCGCTTCGTGCCTCCGAAGGCATTGAGCGGCCCCTTTGCCAGCTTCGCGGCAAGCGCCCGGGCATTCGTGAGCACCTCGTCATCGCGATGCACGGCGTTGATCAATCCCCAATCGAGCGCCTCTGATGCCGACAGCACGCGGTTTGTCAGTGCGAGCTCGCTGGCACGTCGCAGCCCAATAACCCGGGCCAGAAAGAACGTGGACGTTCCATCGGGGGTGAGGCCAGCGGCCGTGTACGCCATAGTGAACTTGGCGCTCTCTCCCGCGTGGACGAGATCCATGGCCGCGACCAAGCTCAGCCCCGCCCCACCGGCCGTACCCGTGATTGCGCCAACAACGGGAGCGTTCATGCGCGCCATTCGGCTCAACGCTCCATGAAAATCGATGGTCATTTCGTGCAGGTTCGCGGGCGTTCGATCCCCACCTTCGGCGAATTCAACAAGATCACCGCCGCCGAAGAAGACCTTGCCCTCGCCGTGGAGCACCACGGCCCGAACCGCCGGATTCGTCGACAGCTGCGCCGCCGCGTGGCGAAGCTCGAAGGCCATTTGTTTGCTCAGCGCGTTCGCCGGCGGGTTCGCCAAAACGAGCTCCCAAACGCCCCCGTCGGTCTCGTTCAGCGAAATTGCTTCGTAGTCCATGGAAGTCTCCTGCGTGTCGAGCGGTTACACGATCGTAGACTCTGAACGCCCGCCGATGCAGTGCTTCACGCACCGCACTGCCGCAAAGGAACAGCACCCATGGAGATCGCAGACTCAGTCATTGATTTGATTGGAAACACGCCGCTGGTGCGAGTGCCAAAGATCGCTGGCGACGTTGCGTGTGATTTTGTGCTGAAGCTCGAAATGAACAACCCCGGAGGTTCGTCCAAGGACCGCCCCGCCCTTGCCATGATCGACGCTGCCGAGCAACAGGGGCTACTCAAACCGGGTGGAACGATCGTGGAGCCAACGAGCGGCAACACCGGCGTTGGCCTCGCCATCGTGGCCAACCAACGTGGATATCGGTGTGTCTTTGTGATGACCGACAAGGTCGCCCCCGAAAAGGTTGACCTGCTTCGGGCCTATGGAGCGCAAGTTGTCGTGTGCCCTGTCGCCGTTGCCCCACAAGACCCGCAGAGCTACTACTCGACCGCCGAGCGATTGGTGAAGGAAATCCCCGGCGCGTACCGCCCCGACCAATACTCAAACCAGACAAACCCAGCCGCCCACTACGCAACCACGGGTCCCGAGATCTGGCGTCAGACCGATGGCAAGATCACTCACTTCGTTGCGGGCGCAGGTACCGGCGGCACCATCTCAGGCGTCGCCAAGTACCTCAAAGAGCAGAACCCCGACATCAAAATTATTGCCGGCGACCCTGAGGCGTCGGTCTTCTCGGGCGGTTCGGGCCGGCCCTATCTCGTGGAAGGCGTCGGCGAAGACTTCTGGCCAACCACCTACCACCACGATCTCGTCGACGAGGTCATTCCCGTCTCCGACGCAGACAGCTTCGCTATGACCCGAAAGATCGCCCGAGAAGAGGGCCTCCTACTCGGCGGCTCGTGCGGGCTCGCCGTCGTGGCAGGCCTCAAGGTCGCCGAGCGCCTCGGCCCAGACGACCTGATGGTGGTTCTCACTCCGGATTCTGGTCGTGGCTACCTGTCGAAGGTATTCAACGACGACTATCTCGCACCCCTCGGCTTCCTCACAGCAGAGTCGGGCATCTGCATCAGCGAAGTGGTGAAAGCAAAAGGCGACCAAAACGCCGAGCTCATCTATGTGAATCCCGAAACACCGGTCCGCGAAGCCGTCGAGCTGATGCGCAGCCGAGGCGTCAGCCAGGTGCCGGTCGCAAAGAACGAGCCTCCCTTCGCCGTCGCCGAGATCTCCGGTGCGGTGTCAGAGTTGCAATTGATGAATGCAGCGTTCGCCGACGAAAGCGTGCTCGACAAACCGGTCGAACATGTTATGGCGGTCGGCTTGCCAACGATTGGCATTGGCCAAACGGTGCAGCGTGCCGTCGAGTTGTTCGAGAACTCGAACGCCTTGCTCGTGATCGACGGGGGCCAGCCGCTCACCGTAATCAGCCACACCGATGTTCTCGAATTCCTTTCACCCACGACCCCGGAGCGATAACCATGTCCGACGATCACACACGCGAATCCGACGGGTTCGAAACCCGAGCAATCCATGCCGGACAAGCCCCCGAGCCAATCACCGGCGCGGTTATCACCCCTATCTTTCAAACCTCGACCTACGCCCAACCCTCTCCCGGGGACCACACGGGTTATGAGTACTCGCGCACCGGCAACCCCACCCGCACCGCGCTGCAAGACGCGCTCGCGAACTTGGAGGGCGCGAACTACGGCTACGCATTTGCGTCTGGCCTTGCCGCCGAAGACACCGTCCTTCGGTCCCTCGTCGCCGGCGACCATGTGGTGCTTGGCAACGACGCCTACGGCGGAACCTTTCGACTGATCTCTCAGGTCGTGACCCGCGCTGGTGTGACTTGGTCGGCCGCCGACCTCACCGATCCGGCCTCGCTCAACGACAACTGGAATCCGGCCACGAAGATCGTGTGGATGGAAACCCCGACGAACCCGCTGCTCACGGTGTTCGACATCGAGGCCATCGCCGAGGTCACCCATAGCAATGGGGCGAAACTTGTGGTCGACAACACCTTCGCGTCGCCCTATCTGCAACAGCCGATGCGCCACGGCGCAGACCTGGTCATTCACTCCACAACCAAGTACATCGGCGGCCACTCCGACACGGTCGGCGGCTTTGCGGCAACGAGCGACGAGGAATGGGCAAACGACATCGAGTACTTGCAGAATGCCGTCGGTGCGGTGCCCGCCCCCATGGACTGCTTCCTCACGACCCGCGGGCTCAAGACGCTGGGGGTACGGATGGATCGCCACACCGCGAACGCCGAGGCCATCGCCGAGATGTTGCTCGCTCACCCGGCGGTGTCCCACGTGTTGTACCCCGGTTTGGATTCACATCCCGGTGCCGACATTGTGAAACGGCAGATGAAGTCCGGCGGCGGCATGATCTCATTCCGGGTTCACGCTGGCCTTGAAGCCGCGAAGTCGGTTACCACTCGCACCCGGCTCTTCACGCTCGCTGAGTCCCTCGGCGGCATCGAGTCACTCATCGAACATCCCGGTGTCATGACCCATGCTTCGGCGGCCGGATCACCGCTGGCCGTACCCGATGACCTCGTGCGCGTCTCGGTCGGCATCGAAACCGCCGACGACCTCATCGAAGACCTCAATCAGGCCCTCGACCAGCTATAGAACCCGTCAGCTAGCGGCCCACACCGTTTCAGCTAACCGACCGTGATCGGGTCTGGCTGACACAAAACGTTCGTGGTCACGCCCTGGTTCCGGGAGCGAATGGTGTAGCTACGTTGCCCGGTTTCCGGGGACGTATCGGTGTAGCTCAACGCGTTTTCGACCGTGGCGACGAAACCGTCGTTGTCGCGAACGATGTACCGGTCTTCGCCGTCGATTGCGGTCCAGTTCACTTCAACCTCGCCAGCGCCGTTGACCACAGCGGTACAAGTCGGATCCACGCCTCCGCCAACATCGGGGACCGTAATTGGCGACGGGGTACAACCAAGATCGGTATTTGCGCCGTTCAATCGGTATCGGGCCACGTAGCTATTGGCGCCCGGCGTCGCCGTGGCATCGGTGTACGTGTTCACACCATCCACGACGGCAACAAAGCCGCGGGCTGCTTCACGAACCGACACTCGAGAAACTCCATCGATCAACCACGAGAGTTCCGGCTTGGAGTCCGCATTCAACACCACCGTGCATGTCGCCGGCGCCACCTGCGGTTCGGGAACGGTGATGGGCGAAGGGGTGCACGCCACATCGGTGCTCACTCCATCGGGACGCCACCGAATCCGATAGCTGTAGTCACCGGGCGGAACCGAATCGGTATAGCTTCCGGCACCAACCTCAACGTTTGCGATCCATTTGCCGTCACGTCGAACCACGACGGAGTCCGCTCCATTTGCCAGGAACCCCGAATAGGAAATGAGTGGCTGGTCGTTTTCGTCGAGTGCCACGGTGCACGTGGCAGCGCCGGGAACCACGAATGGCGACGTAAAACCGGGCGACGTGTTACCAACCGCGTCACTTGCGAAGCCGCGGATCTCGTAGTTGCCAGCAGGAAGGTCCGCCACGGGATACGACCAAGCAACTTCCCCCAGACCAATCGTCGATACATTCACGGGGAGGTCAGCGGACGCCTCGGCAAACGTGCCATCAGGCTGAAGGAACAGACCTGTCGTCGTGTTCTTCAAACGGACGGTGACCGAGGTGACGTCGAGGTTGTCGCTTGCGGTTCCCGCAATCTGGGTTGCGTTGGCGGCAACGGTCCCGGCAGCGGGTTCGGTGACTGTCACGGTCGGCGCGGACACATCATCACCATCGCCAAAGTCGAAGAAGCCGGATCGTCCAACCGCAAGCTCGTTGAAGCGAGTGTTGTCGTGCCCGGCGAGTAGGCCTCGCTCGATCAGTGTCAGGTCATACACGGCAACGCTGTTGTTGCTGCCCGGGTCCCAGGCGAGGGCTTGGCCCGTCACCGGGTCAAGGGCTGCCATTTGCTTGCGGAACACCGCATTTTGCGGGTCGCGAACCGACGGGTTTACCGAGGAGAGCGGGTTGTTGACAGTGCAACCATTGGCACGACCCGTCCAGGTCGAACTCACACCACCAAGTGGAATCGGGTTCTTTGGGGCACCGCAGAAATGGCCGCCCGCGTACACGGCAACATCAGAAACCGCGAGGCTAAAGACGCTCGAGTACATACGTGCCGACCACGTAAAGCTGACCGTCGCTGAGCCCGCAGTTTCATACCGCAATACCGAGTCGCAGTTGGGCGGGTAGTCGGCTCCCTGGCCGCCGACAACGAGAAACGAGCCGTCCGGAGACACCGTCAGGTCGCGCAGCTGTTGCCAACACGAACGCTCAGCGCCTTGCTCGGACCACGGAATGTTCCACCCGCTCAAGGTCGGTGTGTCGCCAAGGTCAAACTTCGCTACTGCCTCGCGTACCTCTCCGCCGACGGTCGAGGCATAGTGCAAGACAAACAGCGCAGATCCATCGGGGGTAGCTGCGACGCGTCGAACAATTTGTGTGCCGTTGTTCGAGTTACCGAAGTCCGCATCGAAGCTGAGGTCAACGGCGCCAGTCGCTCGGTCGAGCTTTGCGAGACCTCGAATCGCCTGCCCGGAGACGTCCGTGAAATCCCCGCCGATGTACACCGAGTCGCCGACTTCGGCCACGGACTGCACCCGTGCAGATGCTGCAGCGTTGAAGTTCGTGTCGAGCGCGCCTTGAGCGTTCAGACGAGCGATCCGCAACGGGAACGACGCGTCCCACCGGGTGAAGAGTCCGCCGACGTACAAGCCATCCCCGGCCTGAGTTGGTTCAAGCGTTCGAATGAGTCTGTTGATCGCCGGACGGAAGTTTGGGTCGAGGACCCCCGTGTCGACGTGGTACGCGAAAAGGTACGGCTGGTCAATGACCGAGCCGTTGGGCAGCCGTACCTGCTGGAAGTCACCGCCAACAAAGATCCGATCCCCGACTTGCGCGTGGGCCAGCACACGGCCGTCAAGTACGACGGGCACGTCGCGGCGGGGAGACCCAGGTACTACCTGTCCGTGGTCGGCGCCGACCGCGGCACTGGCAGCTTGTTCGCCGCGAGTCACGACATATGACATACCGAAAACCATTGCCGACAGAGCTATCGCTGGAATCAGCCAGAGGCGGCCACGCAGGTAAGACATTCCTGTGCTATCGACGCTTTGGTGAACGAGCCTAAGAGACTCCTGTTCAACGCATCGAATTGGAGCCCAACGACCTAGGCGAAGGTCCGTCACCGGTCCCAATGGCCCGCCTCTCGCAATAGCTAGGACATGTTCGGTGTCGGTTAGGCCAATTGTCCAGAGCACCCGCGGAACTCTCCCGAGCGCAATAGCCTTAATGACTATGAGTTCTGCCTCGGATCAGCCATATCCCGCCGTCGACAAGCCCGATTTCCCGGCGATCGAAGCACGAATTTTGCAGCGTTGGGAAGAGGCCGGCACGTTCGAACGGTCTGTGGATGAACGACCTGCCGACGATGAATTCGTCTTCTACGACGGTCCGCCGTTCGCCAACGGGCTTCCCCATCACGGGCACCTCCTCACGGGATACGTGAAGGACGTGGTTCCCCGCTACCAAACCATGCGTGGGAAGAAGGTCGACCGACGCTTCGGCTGGGATTGCCACGGCCTTCCCGCCGAAATGGAAACCGAGAAGCAGCTCGAAGTATCCGGGCGGGTTGCGATCACCGAGTACGGGATCGACAAGTTCAACGAGGCGTGCCGCACGTCGGTCATGAAATACACGAGCGAGTGGGAAAAGACCGTTACTCGCCAAGCGCGCTGGGTCGATTTTGAAAACGACTACAAGACGATGGACATCGACTACATGGAGTCGGTCATCTGGGCGTTCAAGCAGCTGTGGGACAAGGGCCTCATCTACGAAGCCAACCGGGTCATGCCCTACAGCTGGGGAGCCGAGACCCCGCTATCCAACTTTGAGATCCGTCTCGATGACGCCACCCGCCCTCGTCAGGACCCTGCCGTAACGGTGGCATTCTCGCTGACCCCCGTTGACGGTGACCCGGGCCCCATGAAGATGTTGGCCTGGACGACGACCCCGTGGACGTTGCCGTCAAACCTTGGCCTTATCGTCGGCCCCGACCTCGACTACTCGGTTATGGAACGTCACGGCGAATACCTGATCTTGGGGTCCGCAACCACGGCAAAGTACGAAAAAGAACTCGAAGGCGCCGTCGAGCACAGCGTGGTGAAGGGCTCCGACCTAGTCGAACGCACCTACCAGCCGCTGCTACCCTATTTCGCTGACCGAGACGCGCTCAATGCTTTTCGGGTCATGTCTGGCGACTTCGTCGAAACCGAAGAGGGCACCGGAATTGTCCACACCGCCCCGGGATTTGGCGAAGACGATCAACGCATCGCCGAAGAGAACGGCATGGGCATGGTCGTGCCGGTCGACGACCAGGGCCGTTTCACCGCCGAGGTTTCCGACTTTGCTGGCCGCAACGTGCTCGAAGCGAACAGCGACATCATCCGCCACGTCAAGGACCTCGGTCGGCTCATCAAGCACGAGACCTACGAGCACAACTACCCGCACTGCTGGCGAACCGACACACCGATCATCTACCGGGCACTCCCCAGCTGGTACGTGAAGGTCAGCGACTTCCGTGACCGCCTGGTCGAACTCAACCAAGAGATCAACTGGATCCCCGACAACGTGCAAAACGGCCGATTCGGCAAGTGGCTCGAAGGTGCCCGTGACTGGTCGATCAGCCGCAACCGTTTCTGGGGATCCCCAATCCCGGTGTGGCGCAGCGACAACCCTCAGTACCCGCGTATCGACGTCTACGGCAGCCTCGATGAACTCGAAGCTGACTTCGGCGTACGTCCAGCGAACCTGCATCGTCCCTACATCGACGAACTCGTTCGCCCGAACCCCGATGACCCGACCGGCCAGTCGATGATGCGCCGCGTGCCAGAGGTATTCGACTGCTGGTTCGAGAGTGGTTCGATGCCGTTCGCTCAGGTGCACTACCCCTTCGAGAACAAGGAGTGGTTTGAAGAGCACTACCCCGCTGACTTCATCGTCGAGTACATCAACCAAACCCGCGGTTGGTTCTACACGCTGCACGTTCTCGCCGGAGCGTTGTTCGACAAACCGTCGTTCCAAAACGTCATCTGTCACGGCATCTTGCTCGCCGAGGACGGCCAGAAGTTATCGAAGAAGCTTCGCAACTACACCGAACCCAACGAGATCTTCGACAAGCAGGGTTCCGATGCGCTGCGTTGGTATCTGATGAACTCGAACGTGGTGCGCGGCGGCGATATGCGCGTCGCGGACCGAGGAATCGATGAGGTCACCCGCCAGGTGATGTTGCCGGTGTGGAATGCCTATTCGTTCTTCACGCTGTACGCGAATATCGACGGCTACCAGGCCCAGGTGCGCACCGATTCAACCGACGAACTCGACCGCTACATCTTGGCCAAGCTGCGTTCGGTGATCGAGGCGGCAACCGGATCGATGGAGGCTTATGACCTCGTCGGTGCGACGACCCAGATCACGTCGTTCCTCGACGCACTGAACAACTGGTACATCCGCCGTTCCCGAGACCGCTTCTGGGGCCCGGATATGACCCAGGACAAAAAGGACGCCTACGACACGCTCTACACGGTGTTGCTCAACTTCTTGAAGCTCTCTGCCCCGTTTTTGCCGATGGTCACCGAAGAGATCTACACGAGCCTCACCGGTGAAGAATCCGTGCACTTGACACAGTGGCCGAATGCCAATGATTTCCCGGCCGACCCCGATCTGGTCGCAAACATGGACCTGGTCCGCACCGTCGTTTCGGCTGCGTTGCGTCTACGTGAAGACGAAGGGCTTCGGGTTCGTCTGCCGCTTCAGACGCTTACGGTCGCAGGCGCAAACGCCGATTCGCTGGCGTCGCTTTCCCATCTGATAGCCGATGAAGTGAACGTCAAACACGTTGCGTTCAGCGATGACCTCGACTCGTTCGCTCAGTTTGCGCTTCAACCCAATGGCAAGGTCCTTGGGCCGCGGCTTGGCGGCGACGTGCAGAAGGTCTTCGGCGCCGCAAAGCAGGGCGCCTGGAACCAGAACGATGACGGCTCGATCGACATCGCCGGCTACACCTTGGCGCCAGAAGAGTTCACGCTCAACGTCAAACCCGCCGAAGGCGTCACCGCAGCTGCCCTCCCCTCCAACGATGCAGTAGCCGTACTCGATGTGAACGTCACGCCAGAGCTCGAGGCCGAAGGGCTCGCCAGGGACATTGTTCGCGCCGTACAGGAAGCTCGCAAGACCGAAGATCTTGTGGTGACCGACCGCATTGCGCTCACGCTCGACCTCACCGAGGCTGGCGTAGCTGCTGTGCAATCCATGGAGTCCTATGTGGCCGAGCAAACCTTGGCCACATCAATTTCCTATGCTGAGGTCGACGGCGGGCACGACGCTGCTGGTGTTGGCACGTTGAGCATCATCGTCGTCTCACCGTGATCGTGCGGGCAGCGTGACAACGCCCCGCGACCGTTTCCTGACGGTGATGGGCAGAAAGCCGGTCATCGAAGCCTTGCACGACCAGTCGCTCGCCTTCGACAAGATCCTGCTCAGCAATAAGGCCCGCGGTGCCGAGATCGACACGATCACGGGAATGGCAGCCAGTCGCAAGATCACGGTCGAGAAGGTCACCGAGATGAAGGTCACGGCCGTTGCGCGCTCAAGCCGCCATCATCAAGGGGTCGTCGCCGATGTCGTCTCCCCGGCCATGCAGCATGTGAGCGACTTTTGCGAACAGCGTAGACGTGGCAAGGATTGGGCTTGCTCGGTCATTGTCCTCGATCACGTGCACAACCCCTCGAACGTCGGCATGATCTTGCGTTCCGCCACAGCTGCGGGCATCGACGGCGTGGTTGTGCCGCACAAGGGCACCGCCGAGATTGGCCCGGTAGCGATCAAAGCCTCGGCCGGTGTTGCGTTTCGGGCCGCTATCTTGCGGGCGGAAGACACCACCGAGGCACTCGCCATTCTCGCACAGCACCGATTTGAGGTCTTTGGCCTCGATGGCGGGGGCGAACCGCTCTTTGACACCGCGTTGCCCGAGCGAGCTGCATACATTTTGGGTAACGAATCGTCGGGATTGTCGGACAACGCCCGAGCGGCATGTGATCGGATCGTGTCGATACCGCTCGCAAACGGGGTCGAATCACTCAATGCTGCGGTCGCAGCGTCATTGCTTTCCTATGAAGTCCAGCGAAATCGGTGACCGCCCCGACTAAAACCAACATGGTCTGGGGCCGGCAGGTCTTCACCGGTTGGAAGGTAGTAGGGGCAAGCGCATGCCTGTGGGCATTGCAGTCGATGCTGTGGATGCAGGGCTTTGGCAACTTGGCCGTTGAGCTGCGAGACGAATTTGGCTGGTCCAAGACTCTGTTCGCGTTTGCGTTCGTTGCGACACGCGCCGGCAGCGCACTTATCGGCCCCGCTCAAGGGTCTGCGCTGCGCCGGTGGGGCACCAAATCAATCATGCGCTTTGGGTCGGTGTTTGTCTTGGGCGGATACGTCGGTTTGTCGTTTGTGCACACCAAGCCGCAATTTTTCTTGGCGATGTTCGTAGCCGCATTCGGCATGGCCCTCGCCGGCTTTCTCACCATCACCTCGGCGCTCGTTCCGTGGTTCGAACGCAAGCGAGCCAGGGCCCTGTCGATTCAAACCATGGGTTTCGCAACGGGCGGGTTTGCGGGTCCGTTACTCGTGCTGTGCTTTGGATGGTTCGGGTGGCGGCAATCCATGATTGGAGCCGGTGCCGTGATGACGTTTGCGATCATCGTTGCCTCGAGCATCATCGGTCGAACCCGGCAGGAAACCGGTGAGCCGGTAGATGGTATCGCCACTGCCGACATCGTCGATGCGCCCCGGGCTGAGGGGGTCTCCGATGATCACTTCACCGCACACCAGGCGATACGTACTCGAGCATTTTGGATGGTTTCGCTAGGTCATGGTTCCGCCCTTATCGTCGTGAGTGCGGTCATTGCACACATCGCCCTGTATCTGACCGAGGACCGCGGTTTCACCCCGGAGCGAGCGGCGTTGATTGCCGGCCTTATCCCCATTTTCCAGCTCATCGGAACCGCGCTCGGCGGCTATCTGGGCGACCGGATCAATAAGCGCCTGATCATCGTGGTCGCGATGTGTTCTCACGCTGTTGGGCTACTCGCCATGACATGGGTGAACGGACCAATCGCAATTGGGGTGTTCGTGTCTCTCCATGGGCTTGCATGGGGAGCCCGAGGCCCGCTGATGCAAGCTATCCGCGCCGACTATTTCGGGTCGACCCACTTCGCCCAGATCATGGGGTGGTCGGCGATCATCGTCACCGGCGGCACCGTGCTCGGGCCACTACTGGCCGGAGTACTCGCCGACAGCACCGGCGACTACAAGCTCGGCTTCACAATCATTGCAGGCCTGGCGTTGTTCGGAAACACCTTCTGGGCATTGGCTAAGCCACCCCCGCCAGCGTCTTAGAACTGTCCAACCCGCCAACGGTTCGGTGCCGTTAGTGAGCGACTTTGCGCTGAATCGGCACGCGTTCGTCGGTAACCGGATGGTCCAGCCAAATCGTGCTTCCCTTTAGCTCGCGTCGCATGACGTGAGCGATCTTGTACCCCTGCCCAACGAACTCATCGACGAGGTCCGAGTCGCTCATTGCTCCGCCCACGTCATCAAAAAACGCGGCCCAGTCTTCGATCGCCCGAAGGAGGCGACTCGACAACGGCAGTGAATCCGGAATCACATTGTCGCCGTCGACCGTCCAGATCGGAAATGCGCCAAGCTCGGCGCGTAACACGAGTTCGTACATGATGAGGACTCTAGTTCCGCCGGTCCGGACCTAGAATCCCTCCAGCAACCATCTCTGCTCCCGGGAATTTCCGACTTCGACGGCAAGGAAGACGCTCAGCTTGTCGTTAAAGGGATCGGCTTCGACCTCGACCAACCAAATCAACGGCTCGGAGGCGTCGGGAAACGCCTGCGCCTCGCCGTTCGTGCGACACAATGTACGCCGAGTTCGAACCGGCGTTTCATCGGCGACCGGCTCGCTCGTCTGGGCGTGATTCCGATTCCGGCCACGGCGCCGCAACCGATCTTGTTTGCGGAGTCTCATAGTTGCCTATCGGCAACACCGCGGTGATCGTGAGCCGTTCTGCCTAGTTCCCTAGGGCAAAGGGCCCACGATCACGACGATTCACAACGCGGTGAGCTTGCCGAACCGAGCTTTCCTAGCCCGCTTCGGAGTGTGTGACGGGAACTTCGCCCATCCATTCACGCAAGGTGTTCTTCATCTTGGTTTGCTGAATGAAGATGTCGTGCTCGGGGTCATTGACCGTCGCCGACTGTGGCGCCTTGAAGTAGAAGCTGAGCCATTCCTGGACGCCGGACTCACCCGCTCGGTGGGCGAGGTCCATAAAGAGCGCAAGGTCGAGCACGATCGGTGCGGCGAGGATCGAGTCGCGAGCGAGCAAGTTGATCTTGATCTGCATGGGATAGCCAAGCCACCCAAAGATGTCGATGTTGTCCCACCCCTCCTTCTCGTCTCCACGTGGTGGGTAGTAGTCGATCCGCACCTTGTGATCGATGTTGCCGTACAGCGACGGATACACCTCGGGCTGCAGAATCGTGTCGAGAACACCGAGTTTCGAGTTCTCCTTCGTTTGGAAGTTCTCCGGCGCATCGAGCACCTCGCCGTCACGGTTGCCCAAGATGTTCGTCGAGTACCAACCGCGGATGCCGAGCATGCGGCTCTTCAACCCAGGGGCGATGAGCGTCTTGATCAGCGTCTGGCCGGTCTTGAAGTCCTTGCCAGAAATTGGCACGCCTTCGCGCTCGGCGAGTTCAACAATGCAGTCCACATCGGTGGTGAGGTTTGGTGCACCATTCGCGAATGGCACACCACTGGTGATCGCTGCGTACGCGTAAATCTGACTTGGCGAGATGTTGTCATCGTTGTTGCGTAGACCCTCTTCGAACGCGGCGACAGACGCGTGCACGGCGGAAGGTTCTTGGAAAGCCTCAGTTGAGCCACACCAAACAATGACAAGGCGGTCGCAGCCGTTTTCGATGCGGAAACGCTCGATGTCGGCAATCAGCGCTTCGGCTTGTTCCCACTTATTGGTCTCGGATTTCACACGCACGCCCTCGATGCGGCTGACCCACTTCTGATCGAAGACCGCGTCCATGGCCACAACGCCTTCGAGTTCGCCGGAAATTGCGGCGAGGTCTGCGTCCTTCATCACGCCAGCGTGGCGGGCTGCCTCAAGGGCATTTGGGGAGAGCGGATCCCAACCACCAAAGACAAGGTCGTCCAGCTCGGCGAGAGGTACGAACTCACGAATGAGCGGGTTGCGGGATTCTTCTCGCTTTCCAAGCCGGATGTGGGCCATCTGGGATACGGATCCCAGAGGGGCTTCACCGGTTTGCCGTGAGTGGAGAACGCCGGCAATGAGTGTTGATGCGACGGCGCCGAGGCCGGGCATGAGTACTCCGAGCTTCCCCGACGCTGGTGCGATGGTTCGTGATTCAGTCATGGCGCTGACACTATGTAAGTTCCTCACTTAAGCTCTTATTGGTTAACCAATACTTAAGTATTTGTCAGTAGTGTGAAACCGTGAAGCAAGCAGCCCCAAGCCCTGCCCAACTCCAATACCTGCTTGCCGCGATCGATTTCGGAAGCTGGACCGAGGCCGCCACATCCCTCGGCGTGAGCACCTCCGCATTCACCCAAGGCATCGCTGGTCTGGAGAAACGGCTCGGTGTGCAACTGTTCGACAAAGACGGGCGACGGCGAGTACCAACAGTCAATGCGCACGTCGCGGCAGAACATGCCCGCAGAGTGCTTCGCGAACTGGCACTTCTTAACGACTGGGCGACGCGCACCAACGCTGGCGACATCGGCACCATCCGAGCCGGAATGATCGATACCGCCGCCGTGCATCACTTCGGCGACGCTCTCGTACGATTCCGCACGCTTCACCCCGATCTTGAACTTCGCCTCCACGTCCGCCCATCGAGCGAGCTCTACACCGAACTCCGCAACGGAAACCTCGACGTGGTGGTCGCCGTGAAACCGGAGCACTCCCATGGGCTCCGAACCCGGCCAGTCATCGTCGAACCGCTCAGAATTTACGCTCCGCCAAACATCGACCCGCAACAACCCGACACCTGGGGGCCCTGGGTCGGCTTCCCCAAAGCATCCCGCACTCGCCAGTTGATCGACGCTGCGCTGCGACAGCGCGGCGCAACCTACGACGTGATCGCCGAGAGCTCACAACCGAGCGTGCTTCGCGAGATGGTGCGAATCGGCATGGGATGGACGGTCCTCGTTCCCGTCGACGCAGAGCGCGTCCCGCACGCGTTGAGACCGGCGCTACAAACTCCGCTCGCCGAGCGAATTCTTGTCGTGGCACAAATCGCCGAACGAGCGCCGACACCGGCACTCGAACGATTTGTTGCCATGCTGGCGAGCGAAGCCACAATTGGCGAGGCCACACCATGACCACCACACAGATCATCGTCGTCATCGGCGCATCCGCACTAGCTGCGCTCGTGAAATCAACGATGGGCATGGGGTACCCGCTCATCCTCCTTCCCGTGCTCGCACTGTTCATCAGCGTGGCCGACGCGATCGTCATCGTCGCACCCGCAAACCTGGTACTGAACCTCCAACTCACGTCCGCAATGCGCCACGAACGGGCCAACGCCCGCACCCTGAAGAGCTTCCTCATCAGTGCGAGTGCCGGCGCAATCCTTGGCACCGCCCTGCTCCCGTTCCTCCCCGACCGGCTGCTGCGCATACTCCTGATCGTCGTGATCGTCCTGTTCCTGGTAAACCGTGTCAGCAACCGATCTCGACACCTCACCCCAGCTGCAGCCAACAGATACACACCCGTAGTCGGCACGGTGGCTGGCCTGTTTCAAGGCGCTGCCGGCATTTCAGGACCGCTCGTCACCCCGTGGTTCTTGAGCCTTGGGCTAGCTCGCGACACCTACATCTTCGCTGTGGCCGCAGTCTTTGCACTAAGCGGCGGCGTCCAGATCGTTGTACTCGCCGCGCAGGGGTCGTTCACCTCGCAGCTGCTGGTGACGTCGCTGATCCTCATTCCCGTGGCATTTGCAATCTTTCCGCTCGGAAGACGAATCCGAGACCGGATCTCAGTCGAAACCTTCGAACGGGTCGTCCTGGTCATGTTGGCTGCGTCCGCGCTGTCGTTGTTGGTCAAAATCCTCTAACCCGTTCGCTCGCCGTGCGACCTATGGTGTGGGGATGGCTCCCATCATGTTGATCACCGGCGGCTCGCGAGGCATTGGGGCCGCATGCGCCACCCAAGCAGCCGCTCGTGGCTACGACATCTGCTTCTCCTATGCAACGAACGCCGAAGCTGCCCGAACCGTCGCGCAGCGTTGCACCGACCTAGGCGCCAACGTCGCCGTCGTCGAAGCAGACATCTCACAAGAAGCCGACGTGCTCAACCTGTTCGATACCTGCGAGTCAACGCTCGGAACACCAACGGTGTTCGTAAACAACGCTGGCGTGCTCGGGCAACAAGGCGAACTCGCAGATTTCACGGCCGAGCGCCTCGCGTGGGTCGTGAACGTCAACGTCACCGGAGCACTGCTGTGCATGCGCGAAGCCGCACGCCGCATGAGCACCGACCGAGGCGGAAACGGCGGCGCAATTATCAATGTGTCCTCAAAGGCATCGACGCTAGGTTCGCCGGGTGAATACATCGACTACGCCGCAACAAAGGGCGCGATCGATTCGGCAACGATAGGGCTCTCCAAGGAGCTCGGCCCGAAAGGAGTTCGTGTCAATGCGGTTCGACCGGGGCCAATCCACACCGACATTCACGCGTCTGGCGGCGAACCCAACCGAATCGAACGAGTCGCGAAAGCCATCCCGATGGGCCGAGGCGGCGACCCGGTAGAAGTTGCCGACCTCATCGTGTGGCTTGCAGGCGACGAAGCGAGTTATGTGAGCGGTGCGCTCATCGACGTGGCCGGCGGGAGGTAGATCGATCGAGACCACCCCGAGGCCCGACTCGCCGCAACGCTTCGACGAAGCATTCATGGCGACCACTCGACCGACAGGGACTTTGGCCGCAACGGTTTGTACTGCCCAACTGGGCGAAAACGCAATGGCGCTTGTTCGTACTCCTCGAGCGCGTGTGCAACCCATCCGGCTATTCGTGCAACCGCGAAAATCAGCTCACCGGCATCGGCTTCCATCCCGGTCACGAACGTCAAGCTTCCGAGCGCGAAATCAATGTTGTGTGGAACCTTTATGCGATCGGACGTGCACTCGACGACCTCATTGACCACCGCGAGTCGCTTTGGCGACACGCTCGCCTGATCAAGCGCCTGCATCAGAATGCCAAAGCGTGGATCTGATGTGCGGTGCACGAAATGCCCAATCCCGGGAACCTTGCCGGTTGCGCGAAGCGCATTAGCAACCGCCTGTTCCGGGCCATCGGCGTCCGCGTCGAGAAGTAACGCATGAACAGAGCGACTCGCTGCTCCATGCAGGGGGCCGTTCAACGCCCCCAACCCCGCCATCACCGCCGCATGCGGACCGGACCGTGTGCTCGCTGCGATACGCGCCGCCAACGTCGACGTGGCCATCCCGTGATCGGCAAGCAACACGAGCGCAAGATCAAGAACCCACGATGCACCTCGCGTGGCCGTAGTAAGTCGGGGCCACAGTTGTTCCGAAATCGTTGCGTTTGACCGAACCGCCACCTGGCGACGCAGCGGCAGCGCTCCGGTTGCTGCGGCAACGAGGTGGCGCATCGAGGCAACCACGCTGTCAAGCCCCCGATCATCACGAAACGGATCATGGCAGGCAGCCACGACCGTGCTTGCGAGAAGGTGATCGAGCGGCGTTGCCCCCGACGGAAGCGTCGCACAGGTTGCCGCTACGGCTTGGGTGACCGACTCGGGGGCGACCCATGGGGTCACCGGCGGAACTTCCCACAGCAACGCCGCTACCTGTTCATACGACGACCGGGCTTCCGCGAGATCCGCGACCGGTGTCCCTCGATATTCGACAAGTCCGTCACGCACATTCGATACGGCGCTGGACACCGGCGCTTCCAACCGGCCGGGACGGCCACCCACCCGCGCTCGACGAAGTCGGTCGACTTCGTTTGCATCGAACGTTGAGGTCTTGCCATCGACGGCCTTGCGACGCGACAAGATCCCGCGACTCACATAGGCGTACACGGTCTCCTTTTTGACGCCTAAAAGCTGCGCGGTCTCCTCCGTGCTCAGCCAATCGCTGCGAATCCGCTGCCGTGGGTCCATCCAACCTCCAACGGGGTCTGACCCCCTTTTCCGAAATGGGGTCTGACCCCATTAGTTGATTTGATCAACGTTGATTGGATCAATCGTTGTCAATGTAGCAGTGGGCGTGGACAGTGAACTATTCACTACACGAGGGAGATCTCATGGTTGTTCCGCCACCCGGGCTAAAAGGTGTTGTCGTCGCCAATACGACAGTCGGATCCGTTCGAGGTTCAGAGGGCTTCTACCACTACCGGGAACACGATGCCGCAAGCCTCGCTCGCAACCGGTCGGTTGAAGACGTCGTGACCCTGCTGATCGACGGAGCCCTTCCGCCACAGTGCCCGGAGATACCGCTTGGGGAAATGCGAACCCTGCCCGAACCGATCGCACGTCTTGTGGACACGATGTCTGCGTTCACCGACGACGCCCTAACTGTCGTGCGCGCTGCCCTGCTCGCAACGGCCGAGATCGAAAACCACCGTCCTGTACTCGATAGCGATCACGAACGGCGGCGGTCCGACGCCCTGCGCCTCATAGCCCTAGTGCCAACAGTCGTAGCCCGACACCATCGGCGACGCAACGGGCTCGATCCAGTCCGCCCGGATACATCGCTGTCGCACGCCGTGGACTACGTGGCGATGGCGACCGGCGAGCTACCAAGCCCGAGCAGCCATGCAGCGATAGAGCGGTATTTGGTCGCAACGATCGACCACGGTTTCAACGCATCAACGTTCACCAGCAGGGTTGTCGCTAGCACTGGGGCGACCGTGGCGAGCGCACTCGTTGCCGGGCTCGGGGCGTTGAGCGGCCCGCTGCACGGCGGCGCCCCGGGGCGGGCGCTGTCCATGATTGAAGAAATAGGATCCGCTCGCCATGCACGACAGTGGGTAGAAGCAAAGCTTGAGGCGGGCGAAAAGATCATGGGATTCGGTCATGCCGTCTACCGCACCGAGGACCCTCGCTGCGTCGTGCTTCGGGAAGCCGCCGAGAACTTCGGAGGCGGCCTCGTCACGAACGCAATTGAGATTGAGGCAGAGATTCTCAACACCCTGGCAACGTGGAAACCAAATCAAACGATCGTGACGAACGTGGAATACTGGGCTGCGATCGCATTAGGTGTTGCGGGTATTCCTACAGAGCTGTTCACTCCCAGCTTCGCGGTAAGTCGCGTCATTGGGTGGGCAACACACATTCTCGAGCAGGCCAACGAAGGCAAGATCATTCGGCCAAGCGCCAACTACATCGGCCCCGAGCCACGACGAACCGAGTAGCCCGATGCCCTAGACGGGAGGTTCGCCTTCCGGAGAACCAATCGTCAGCACATATCCGGCTGGGTCCCGGATCCAGATCTCTTTCATCCCGTACCACGTGAGCTGCACGGGCTTCACAATCTCTGTGTCGGCGGGAAGACGCGCAATCACCTCGTCGACTGCGTCGACGCGCAGGTACAGGGCGAACGTTCCCCCGGGCTTGCTATCGGCTTCGACCATTGGCGCATCGTCGGCCAAATTCGACCGCTCCTGCAACATGATCTCGCCGGATCCCAACCGAACCGAGGCGAAGATCGCGTCTTCAGGAATTGAGCCGTCCATTGTGGTGGTGTGGGAGTCATCCACCACGAAGGCCACCTCACCGCCGATCACGTCGGAATAGAAGCGCACGGCTTCGGCCACATCGAGAACCATCAAGTTCGTGCTCATTGAGTTGACCATCGATACACCCAACTCGATCTGCACCTCGACTGTCAAAACGCAAACAGGCCCGACACCAACCGGTGTCGGGCCTGTTTCGGTACGAAATTAGTCGCGAGACATCAGCAGGCGCAGCACGTACCAGAACATGGTCATGAGCGAGCTGAAAAGGCCAATCGCAGCCGCAACATGGCTGCCGATTGGGTAGCGCTTCACCACGTTTTGGGTCTGGAACAGGATCGCGGCACCGGAGAGGCCGATCATCACCACGGAGAACCAGGTTCCCAGGCCAGCGCCAAAGATCAAGCTTGCGAAGATCGCGAGCATTGCAAGCCCCATGCCCCACATGACGATGGGGCGAAGGAAAGAAAGATCCTTGCGGGTGAACAAGCCAATTGCGGTAAGCATTGCAAATCCGACGCCGGTAATCACCGCAGCCTGTGCCACCGTTGCACCGCCATCATCGGTTCGGAACACGTAGCTCAAGAACGGGGCGAAGATGAGGGCCTGTCCGAAGGCGGACCCGAACAATCCAAGATATTGGCGAGAAGGGTTGCCGAGGTCAGCGGCAGCATTGCCCGCAAACCACTGAATCCCCATCACGAGGCCAAGCATGAGCATCCAACGCCCACCCCCACCGCCGAGGAAGAAGTCTTCCATTGCGGCTGCCACGCCGGTAACGAACAACACCGCCTCGAAGGCCACGAAGGCCGCAACCGCTGCGGCGACGTGCTGGTAGACGAGCCCGACGAAGGTGGCGCGATCTGTCTCCGATGCGTTAATTGCTGGGGTGTACAGGGTTTCCTGATGTGACATAACTGGCCTTTCCGCGTGCTGCGTACCGTCCATGATACCGCACATCGATTCTCGTTGTCCGAACACATGAACACCGCAGAGGCTCGTTTTCATCCAGACTGTGTGCATGCAGCACGATTCACCGCCGATTCGGGTGGTCTTGTCCCGAGATGTACACGAGAGCGAGCATCTCGTCGATGCAGTCGTTGTGGACCCGAACGGCATCGTTTCGGGCTACGGCGACGCCACACGACTGGCGATCCCACGATCCTCTATCAAGCCAATCCAAGTTCTGCCGTTGCTCCGAACGGGAGCTGCGGACGCGTATTCGGTCAGCGATGTCGAGCTAACGTTGGGAGCGGCGAGCCACAGCGGCGAACCGCAACACGTCGAAGCGGTCGACGGTTGGCTTCACCGCATCGGTCTCGATCGGTCTGCGTTGGAATGTGGTGTTGCTCGCCCAATGTCGGCATCCGAGGCCGATCGCCTACTCGCCAGTGGTCATAGCTTCGAATCGATTCACAACTGTTGCTCGGGCAAGCACGCAGGATTCCTGACGGTCGCCCAACACCTCGGCATCGACCCAACCGGCTACATCGCTCGCGATCATCCGATCCAGCAGCTCGTCATCAACGCGATCACCGAGTTCACCGGCGTCGACGTCGACGCCCAATCAAACGGAATCGATGGCTGCGGAATCCCGACCTTTACGATCCCGTTGGATGCGCTCGCCCGGTCGATGTCGCAACTTGTTCGCAGCGCTGACCCCGCAGCGCAGCGCGTGACCGCGGCGCTGTCGGTGAACCCGTTCTGGATCTCGGGAACGAATCGCATGGAAGTGCGCGTTGTCGAGGCTGCGACCGAGCCGGTTGTGTTGAAAGCTGGCGCCGAAGGTGTGTTTATGGCGGCGCTACCAGCGCGTGGCGTGGGCATTGCACTCAAAGTACGAGATGGGGCGGAGCGCGCAGCCCAAACCGCAATCGCTGGAATTCTCCATGATCTCGAAGTGACGCCCGCTCACCTGTCCCGGGCCGATGTCACGAATAACGCCGATATCGTCGTTGGCACGATGCAGGTGCGAATGCCATGAGCAACGGAAACCCGAAGTCGCTTGAACACTCGGGCGAAGTAACCATCTTCACCTCAGACTCTGCGAGCACGACGGTCTTGACCTCGGCACGCGAAGCTTGGCGATTCCGCAGTTTCGTTTCGTACATGACCAAACGCGAGCTGCGCACCACATACATGCGCAGCTACCTCGGATGGATTTGGTCGCTGCTCAACCCGATTGCCGAGATGGCCATCTACAGCCTCGTGTTCGGCTACCTGCTCGGCGGCAATCGAGCGTTGCCGGACGCCCCGAACGACTTTTCGTCATTCCCTCACTTCTTGATGAGTGGGATCGCAATCTGGGGCTTCTTCCGTGCAGTGTCGACCAAGGTGCTCACGAACTTCACGGCGACGATTCGCCTTCGCCGCAAGCTGTATTTCCCGCCCGTCGCAGCCGCGCTCTCGACAGCACTCAGCACGCTCGTGGAAGCCGCAATCTTGCTGACGTTAGTCGTTGCGTTCTTCGGGGCTTGGGGCCACTTGTCGATTCACGCAATTGTGATCGTTCCCGCAGCACTATTTGCGGCGATGGCAGGCTTTGGTGTGGGATTGGCCTTTTCCGTCGCCAATAGCCGATACCGAGACGTGAGCTATCTATACACGATCGGCCTGCGAATGACCTTTTACCTGGTGCCGATCATTTGGCCAATACAGACCGTGAAGGATCGCTTTTCATCGGCCCCTTGGCTCAGGCGAGTCATTTCCGACAACCCTTTTGCGGCGATGATCGAATTTGGCCGGTCCGGGTTGCTCTACATGGAATGGCCATCGCTTGGACAGTGGATCTACCTGTCGGTCACCTCGTCGGCAATCATGATTGCTGGTTGGGCGGTATTTGCCCGATCATCCGCCGACGTTGCCGAAGGTTTGTGATGTCCGAGCAATACGCCATCGAGGCCACCAACATCTCGAAGAAGTTCCTGCTTGGGCGACGCAGCACGAGCCTCAAGGACCTGCTGATCGGAGCGAGCGACAAGAAGAAGGAAGAGTTCTGGGCGTTCGAGGACGTCTCGGTCAACGTGCCAAAGGGGTCGGTGCTTGGCGTCATCGGCCGAAATGGGTCAGGGAAATCCACGTTCCTTCGTACGCTGTGCGGAATCTACCGACCCACCACGGGCCGGGTTCTGGTGCGTGGGCGCGTGACTGCGTTGCTCGAATTGGGTGCGGGATTCCATCCCGAGCTCACCGGCCGAGAAAACGTGTACATGAATGGCGCTATCGTGGGCCTCGACCGCAGCTACATGAACAACGCCATGGACGAGATCGTAGAGATGGCGGACATTGGCTCGTTTATCGATGCACCCATCGATACGTACTCGTCGGGCATGCGAGCCCGCCTTGGCTTTGCAGTCTCCGTGCAGCTGCAACCCGAGATACTCCTCGCGGACGAGATCACCGCCGTTGGCGATATTGCGTTTAAGGGACACGGCGTTCGCCGAATGAAAGAGCTGCAGGAGAACGGAACGACGATCGTTCAGGTTTCACACAGCCTCGCCATGTTGCAAAAGAGCTCCGACCAGGTCTTGTGGCTGCATCACGGCCGAGCTCGCATGCTCGGAGACCCCACCGAAGTCATCGATGCGTACAAGGAAATGTCGACCGTGGACCGATCGGGTCGAATAATCAGCACCGACGCGGCTCCGGCCTCCAAAGAAACCCCGGGCGAAGAAGCAGCCACTGGAGCTAGGGCTGCCGCCTCCCAAAGCACCCAGCCGCAGCCTCACACGTCGAAGGCAGACGGCACCACCGCCGACTAGCCCGGCACCGATCAGGACCTTGCACCGGCGCTCACTAGACTGAGCCGATGTCTTCTTTCACTATCGTCGGGGCCGGTCTCGCTGGTCTTGCTGCCGCGTCGACACTCGTCGACAACGGCAACCAGGTCACCATTCTCGAAGCCTCCGATGGCGTCGGTGGCCGTGTTCGCACCGACCGTGTCGATGGATACCTCCTCGATCGAGGCTTCCAGATTTTGCTTACTGCGTATCCCGTCGCGCAGCGTGTCTTCGACTATGACGCGCTCGACCTTCGTCGCTTCCATGCCGGAGCGTTCGTTCAGCTGGATTCTGGCCGCGTGCGCGTTGGAGATCCACTCCGACGGACGGTCGATTTGGTCGACACCGTTCGGGCTCCAGTGGGGTCGTTGGCCGACAAGGCCCGGCTACTCCAGTGGCGCCGAAACGTCCTGTCCGGATCGGTCGACGATCTATGGGCCAAACCCGAATGCACCACGGCGGCACGATTTGGCGATCTCAAATTCTCTGATGCGTTCGTCAACCAATTTCTTCGGCCGCTGTTTGCCGGGATCACACTCGACCCTCGCCTCGACGTGACGAGTCGATTCACCGAATTCGTGTTTCGCATGTTGAGCTCGGGCTATGGGGCGGTCCCCGCTACCGGCATGGGAGCTCTCCCCGCACAGCTTGCGTCGCGTTTGCCCGCCGGTTCGGTACGGCTGTCCAGCCCGGTGACCTCGGTTTCTGCGACCACCGTCGTGACCACCGGTGGCGAAACGATCGAGTCCGACGCCGTCATTGTCGCCACCGACATGACGAGCGCGAACAACCTGGTGCAGACACCCGACTTCGGCTGGAACGGTGTGACCACTCGTTGGTACTCCGCCGATGAAGCACCTTTCGATGAACCGCTGCTCTTTTTGAATGGCACCAGTGAAGGACCGATCAACACGGTCGCCGTGTTGTCTAATGTGTCGCGCCAATACGCGCCGGCCGGGAAACACCTTATTGCGGTCTCCTATCCGGGCACTGATGCTGACGACTCGGCCGACCTTGCTGCGTCGCACCAGTTGCGGGGCTGGTTCGGCGGAGCGGTAACCGAATGGGACTTATTGCGCACAGACTCCATTGCCAATGCCCAGCCTCGTCATCTTCCTGGTGAAGACGTTCCTGCAGCTCCTCGGCATCGGTCTGGAGCGTATTTGGCCGGTGATCACCGCCAGAACCCATCGATCAACGGAGCGTTGCAATCTGGCCGTGCAGCGGCACGCTCTGCACTAAAAGCGATAGAAAACCGCTAGCTCTGACGCCGCTGCTCTCCGTGAGCATCACCCCACAGTGCGATTCTGTTACTCGTGGTTCCTTTGTTGTCGATGTTGTAGATGTGGTAGATGTTGCTCAAGTTATCTCCTGTCAACTGACGGTGACACTCTTCGAGCAATTTGACGGCCCGTAACCTAATCGTAATGAATCACTCTTGGCGTTTTTTTCCGCCCACTCTGAGGCATTTCGCCCACGGCTCTTAGGGCAGCCCAAACCGGCACAAGCCACCCTCGGTGGCCCCTCTAACAGATCCCTTACAGAGCTTGAACCATGTAATTACATGCTTGTAGCCTTGACGAGCGGACCGGGGTGAAACCCGGGCATTTCATTCTCGACAGACCACTAATGGGTGGTCGTAGGTGGCTCTTAACTATGACGATGACCGACAACCGTGACTCGACCATCACGAGCACGGAAAGCGTCCATCCTGGCTCAGACTTGGCCGTCCCAGGGGGTATGCAGGTCAAGAAGCGCAACGGCGCCCTCGAGCCGGTAGATCTCAACAAAATCGTCAATGCGGTAGCTCGCTGCGCTGAGGGGCTACTCAATGTGGATGCGATGCGTGTTGCCACGCGCACGATCTCCGCACTCGCCGACGGCGCCACCACCCGGGAACTCGACGAGCTGTCCATTCGCACCGCAGCTGGGTTCACGGTCGAGGAGCCCAACTACTCCAAGCTCGCCGCCCGACTTCTCGCCACGTACATCGACAAAGAAGTACGCAACCAGAACATTCCATGGTTCTCCGAGTCCATCCGGGCCGGACATGTCGCAGGATTGATCGGCGATGAGGTCGCTGCGTTTGTTGAAGCCAACGCTCCTGCACTCAACGCCGCTATCAACTCCGATCGAGACCGCAAGTTCGAGTTCTTCGGCCTGCGTACCGTCTATGACCGGTACTTGCTTCGCCACCCAGATTCGCGCAAGGTCACGGAAACGCCGCAGTACTTTTTCTTGCGGGTTGCCTGCGGCTTGTCCCAAAATGCTGATGAGGCGATCCGCTTCTACGATCTCATGAGCAGCCTTGCGTACCTGCCTTCGAGCCCCACGCTGTTCAACTCGGGCACCCGCCACGCGCAGATGAGCTCGTGCTACCTGCTCGACTCCCCCGAGGACAGCCTCGAAGGCATCTACAAGCGGTACACCGACATCGCCCGCCTCTCCAAGTTCGCTGGCGGCATTGGCGTGGCTTGGCACCGAGTCCGCTCGAAGGGGTCCCTCATTGCGGGAACGAACGGGCTGTCAAACGGCATCGTTCCGTGGCTCAAGACACTCGATTCCTCGGTTGCCGCAGTAAACCAAGGTGGTCGCCGCAAAGGTGCCGCATGCGTCTACCTCGAGAGCTGGCACGCGGATGTCGAAGAGTTCCTCGACCTGAAGGAAAACACCGGCGACCACATGCGTCGGGCCCATGGCCTGAACTTGGCCAACTGGATCCCTGATCTGTTCATGGAGCGGGTTGACAAAGACTGGCAGTGGAGCCTCTTCGATCCCAAGAAGGTCCCACATCTCACCGATCTGTTCGGCGACGACTTCCGAAAGGCCTACGAAAAGGCCGAGGCAGAAGGTCTCTACGAGCGTCAGGTCAGCGCTCGTGATCTCTATAGCCGCATGATGCGCAGCCTCGCCCAAACCGGCAATGGTTGGATGACCTTCAAGGACGCATCGAACGAAAAGTGCAACCAGACCGGTTTGCCGTCTGAAGACGGCACCGCCAACGTTGTACACCTCTCGAACCTGTGCACCGAAATCATTGAGGTTACAAACCAAGACGAGACCGCAGTCTGCAACCTCGGTTCACTGAACCTCGGCGAGTTCGTCGATTCCGACGCTGGCGAATTCGACTTCGACCGTCTCGCCGGCACCGTGCGCCACGTCATGCCATTTCTCGACCGGGTAATCGACATCAATTTCTACCCGACCGATGAAGCCGGATATTCCAACAACAAGTGGCGCCCGGTCGGGCTTGGTCTTATGGGGTTGCAAGATGTCTTCTTCAAACTGGGTCTCGCATTCGACTCCCCACAAGCTCGTGCACTGTCGGCCCGTATCTCCGAGGAGATCTACCTCAACGCCTTGACGGCATCGACCGAGCTCGCCGAACAGTTCGGCCCCCACGAGACGTACGATCGGACACGTGCTGCCAAGGGCGACCTCCAGTTCGACCTGTGGGGCGTAGAGCCCACCCAGACCGAGCGTTGGGACGAAGTTCGAAAGCTCGTCGCGCAACACGGGCTCCGCAACTCGCTCATGATCGCTATTGCGCCCACCGCAACGATTGCGTCCATCTCCGGATGTTACGAGTGCATCGAACCGCAGGTATCGAATCTTTTCAAGCGGGAAACGCTGTCGGGAGAATTCCTGCAAATCAACCGCTACCTCGTCAAAGAACTCCAACGCCGCGGCCTGTGGGACGCAGAGATGATCAATGATCTCAAGCAGTCCGAGGGTTCGGTCCAGAATATTTCTCGCATCCCCGACGACCTCAAGGTCATTTACCGGACAGCCTGGGAAATTCCGATGCGCTCCCTGATCGACATGGCCGCAGATCGTGGTGCCTACATCGACCAAAGCCAGTCGCTCAACCTGTTCATGGAATCTCCCAATATTGGCAAACTTTCCAGTATGTACATGTACGCCTGGAAATCTGGGCTGAAGACGACCTATTATCTCCGATCCCGCCCTGCAACGCGGATCAACAAGACAACGACAACATACAACGGACCAGCACCGACACCGACAGACGGCGGCGAAGCGAAGGTGTTCACAGAAGCAGAAGCTTTGGCTTGCTCTCTTGAGAACCCCGAGCACTGCGAAGCTTGCGACTGAAACGACCAGTTCAGCGTTCCGTAGTTTCACAACCACGACATCAGAAAGCCCCCCTTGCAATGGCACTAATTGAGGACGCTCTAACCCCGGACCTCCACGAGGTACCTGACAACGCCGGCAGCAGCCTTCCGGGGCAACGCCCAAAGAACATCTTGGACCCGGGTTTCGACCTGACCCTGCGCCCCATGCGCTACCCGCTCTTTTACGAGATGTACCAAGGCGCGATCAAGAACACCTGGACCGTCGATGAAATCGACTTTTCCGATGACTTGGTCGACCTCGAACGCAAGCTCATGCCCGCTGAGCGCCATCTGATCGAGCGTTTGGTGGCATTCTTCGCGACTGGCGATTCGATTGTGGCAAACAATCTCGTACTGAACCTGTACCAGCACATCAACGCCCCCGAAGCGCGCATGTACTTGTCACGGCAGCTGTACGAGGAAGCACTCCACGTGCAATTCTATCTCACGTTGCTGGACAACTACATCCCTGACCATGACCAGCGCGCTGAGGCCTTCGACGCCGTCGAGAACATTCCCTCGATCCGCAAGAAGGCCGAATTCTGCTACAAATACATCGATTCTCTTGGCGACATCGACCGCATCGAAACTCCAGCCCAGCGCAAGCAATTCTTGTTGAACCTGATCTGTTTCGCTGCGTGCATCGAGGGTCTCTTCTTCTTTGCGGCGTTTGCATATGTGTACTTCCTACGTAGCAAGGGCCTCCTCAACGGCCTCGCTGCGGGAACGAACTGGGTGTTTCGTGACGAAAGCGCTCACATGAACTTCGCCTTTGCCGTCGTCAACACCGTTCGGGCCGAGCAGCCCGAGCTGTTCGACGCCGACCTCGAACAGCAGATCTGCGAGATGATCGATGAGGCAGTTGAGGTTGAGTACCAGTTTGCCGCAGATGTGCTCGCCGAAGGCGTACAAGGAATGAGCCTGGCCGACACGAAGATCTACTTACAGTTCGTGGCCGACCAACGGCTCCGCCAGCTCGGGTTGGCGCCCGTGTACGGCGTAAAGAACCCGTTCGACTTCATGGAGCTCCAAGACGTTCAGGAGCTCACGAACTTCTTCGAACGCACCGTCTCGGCGTACCAGGTTGGTGTCGAAGGCGAAGTCAGTTTCGACGACGACTTCTAAACCTCGGCTTCTTACAAAACGGCAATGGCACGGCCTTTCGGCCGTGCCATTACTCTTTTTGGATCGTTCTATGCCACTAGGTGGCTACGTCAGCTGTCTCAGGTCACCTCACTAAGCTTGGCGCATACGGCGACGATCGAGTTCACGACGTCACCACGGTCGGCAACAAGGCGAACACTTGTTGCTGGTCGGTCGAGCACAACCGCTTCGCCGACTTGATCCATGCGGCGGATCTCGGTTTCGGCGAGATCAACGCTGTAATCGGTCTCCGTGATGAGCGCACCATCAGCGTCAATGAACTGCAGCTTCCACTGCTCATTGACCTGCTCTGGGTATACCCCGAGCTGGTGGTTGCGATCTTCAGAAACCAAGATCACTGCGTAGGCACCTGGGGCGACATCAGCGTTTGCTGACTTGATCGCATCTGGCGTCCGAGAAATCAACTGCTGGTTGAAGACGAGAGTTGCATCGCTGCAGCTAATGTCACCAGGTTCAGCAAATGATTGGGCGGAATCCCCAACACGATCGAATTCGACACAGATCGGCTCGATGGAATCTGCACCCGACGATCCGATGTGACGAGCACGCACGGAGGCTACGTCTCGGCCGAGGTCAACAGATCCAACCGACGACTTTGACCACAGGTCTGCGTCGGCGAGGTCTGCGCTACTCTGCGAGGCTGCGAGCACACGTCCTTGCGCATCGAGGAACTCCACGAAGAAGTTCTCTCGTGTCTGGTGCGTCTGGTAACCGGCTCGATGCAACTCGTCGACTCCAACAACGCTGATCTCGTAGATGCCGCTAGCGAGGTTCGCAGCTGTGGTAGACGAGTCATTTCGGTTGCCGAGCAGGACGGTTCCGTCAAACACAATCGCATCGTCGCGACACGCCGCAGCAAATGGCACGACGGTCTCGGCGGATGCCGAAAGGTCATCGAGCTGCGTCGACGTCACGGTAGCAACGTTCGTTATCGTCATGCCGATGTTGTCTTCGGTTACGACTACGGCTGCTTCACATACGATTGTTTCTCCAGCGTTGATGTGTCCATCATCCCAAGAGCTGCAGTCCGCTTGGTCAAGCGAGTCGGTGAGCACGACGTTCGACAAGTTTGCCGTTCCCGTGTTCGCAATACGAATTTCGAAGCGAAGCACATCGCCGATGGACACGCGTCCGTTTCCGTCAAGGTCATCGGTACGAACTTCGTGCATCGTAACGGTGGCCTGTGGAACGCCAACGGACTCCGCTACGGTGTCGGACGCATCGAGTGCTTGCCACGATGTTCCCGAAGCTGATGCAACGATGTCCTGTCCTAGGTTCGCCTCAGTGATTGCACGACGACCAACACACTCGATGAATTCGCCTACTGCCAGACGGTCGGTGTCGGGAGTACACGTCACATCAACAACGCCAGCAGGAGCAAAGTTCACATCGGTCAGTGTCATTTCTCCGGTGTTCTGAGCAATGAAACGGAACAAGATGTCGTCCCCAGGAGAGGCATCACGTGAGTTATCACGGTCCACAATGGTGTCTACGCTCGACGTTACGGTGAGCTCAGCAGACGGCACGATGAACGTGTCCGTATCCGTTACGTCACCGGTCTGGATCGATGTTGCCACGCCAGTGTTGGTGAGGACCGTTCCGTGGTCATCACGGGTGAGCACCCGAGATGCGCCACATTCACGTACTTCACCAGGAGCGAGGCGAGTGATGCCGCTGGTGCAACCAATTGGCTGCGACAGGTCGTCACTGATGCTGAAGCTGGTCAGGTTCGAACCACCGACGTTGGTCGCCACGTTGTAGAAGTAGACAACGTCGCCGCGTGATGGGAAACCGTTACCGTCGAGGTCATCGTAGGCATCCGCGATCTCGCTTTCGAAGCGAAGCGCGAGCGCAGGCACTGCAACGACCTCTGACTCTTCGATTGCGCCAGTCTGATCGGAGGTAACCGACGCAGTGTTTGGCACCGACGAAGCAAGATCTGCTTCGGTGATGACGTGGCTGCCGCTACAGACGATGCTTTGCCCTGGGCGAAGGTTCAGCGGGCCAATCGGGGTACAGCTGAGGTTCGGAATCGAGGGGTCTGCGATCAGGACGCCGGTGAGCGTTTGTTCACCGATGTTGATTGCTTCCACTCGGTAGTTGATGACATCGCCAACGGACGGGTCATCGCTGTTGTCCTGATCATCGATGCGCACGACGTCTTTGTCGACCTCGAGGCTTGCCTCGGGGAGCGCAGTCAGTTCACGGTCAGACAGAGTCGGAACCTCGGTTGCGGATGCGGTTGCATTGTGGATAATTCGGCCACCGACCTCATTGTCGGTGATGATTCGAGTTCCCACACAAACAATCGAGTCACCCTTGCCGAGCGTTGCACCCTGCTCTGGAGTACAAGACGTCCAGTCAATGAGCTGGCTGTCGATCACGACGTTCGTGAGAATGCCGCCACCTTCGTTGGTTGCAACTGCACGGTACTCGATGACGTCTCCAGCAGAGTTCGATCCAGATGCATCAACGTCTTGAATTGCCGTTGTTTGCAGATCAAAGCCCATGGAATACGGCAACGGAACGTTAATGAACGTGCATTCCATCAGGTTGCGACGCTCGAGCTCGAGGTTACGCACTCGGAATCCGGCGTCGAAAAGGCCCGGCTCACCGGCACGACTACAGCTGCTCGTGGCAACCTGGTAACCGGGCTCGGCGGGTTGGCTGAGCCAGAACGTGAAGTTCCCTGATCCGTTCTCATCCCAGTTCGGGCTGAGAAGAACGGTTCCTCCGGAGCTGGTGACGTCGCTCGAGAGGCCAAAGGACCCGTTTGCACGATCGATGTCGATGTTCCAGCCTTCGGCAGGAACACGGTCGCCGGTTGTCGAAAGGTCCCCATCGAGATCGATGAGGCTTCGAATAACCGCAGTTCCGCCACAGAGGTCCTGGGCGAACTGGGTGATGATGGGGTTCAGGTCTTCGAAGTCACCGATGAAGAAGTCGCCTTGTTCGAGGCGATTCGTTGCAAGGTCATCATCACCAGAAACCGAACGGACAAGGGCAATACCTTCATCGTTGTTCAGACCAGCAACCGCAATCGCAAGCACGTGGCTTCCCGCTTCTTTCAGCGAGTTCGCAGCGAGTGCAGCCGATGCAGCAGCGTCCTCAATTGATGAGTTTCCTTCCACTGCGACATCAGCATTGCCCACTGTGTTGGGTGTTCCATCGGAGACGAAGATGACCAGGTCTGGAGTTGTTGCCAACTCGTTCGCTTGGGTGAATGCATCTTCCCAGTTGGTGAACTGACCGGTACGACCCTCGTAGTAGCTCGGAGAACCGCTTCCGGTGAAGTACGGGTCAAATATTGAGGCCCGTGTGGCTGCGGTCAGTGGCGTCGAGGGGATTGGGGTATCCGCGTACGTGGCGTACTCGATGACCGATAAGTTGACGTTACGATCTGCCAACTGCTCCGCGACCAAGAGTCCGATGTCGCGAACATCGTCAACGGCGTCAAATCCGGCTATCGAGCCCGACGCGTCAAGCATAAGCGCAATCTCTGTTGTTTCGCCGCATGTTGCTTCGAGGTCTGGGTTATCTACACGCACCGCCGGTTCCGGTCCATCTTGGGCCGCCGCCGGTGAGGCAAATAACACGCTCGACAAGATTGCGAGTATGACTATTATGGGTGGGACTTTTCGTGTCTTTCTCATTGCCAATGTCTTTCGGTTAAAGGACTAGCGCAAGCACTTCCGCCGCTCGCCCTAGCTAGGTGGTGAGACGAAGTCGTGACCAACAATGCGGCTGACCCCGTGCCATTTCTTGGATTGCAATACGTACCAATCGGTGTCTGCTAAAACCCATTGAGTCCAGCAAGGCGCGAACACCACTATTAGTGTTTTAAAATGCGCGCGAATTGTGCAAAGGGTGTTTCTCGAGTATCCCGAACGCGCCTTCTCGCTCAAAGCGTGAGATTCGATCGATACGATCTTCGAGCAGGCCCCAGAGTTCGCTAACCGTGCGTCTGCCCCGCTATCGCAGGGACAGTTCTGATTCGCTGACTATGTGCAAAGACTGCGTAACTTGGCTTAGAGCCACGAAAGCGTGTTTGGAGCCAACAATTCTCGAAGCCGTTCATTCGACTCGTCGAACACAGAACCAAACCTCGCCCGTATTTCCCGATCTACCGAATCGTATTCTCGCTTGTTGTAACGGGGGTAATCCACACCCGACATCGGCGGCAGATCAAGAAAGTCTGTCGCGGCACGAACGGTTCCCTCGGGATCAGCAGACAATGCAGCCGAATCGAGGACAAGTACATTGTCTCGCCCAAAGAGCGTGAAGTACCGCTCGACTTGTTCGGCGTATTGCCCACGCGACAGGTATCCGTGATGGATGTGTGGCAAGGACACATAGGTCTCATCAGCGAGAAGTCTGTCGACCTCTCCGGAGAGCCGTTCGGGCTCGGCGTCAAAGGCGTCTGCCAGGCCAAGCGATTCGAAGCCGCGTTTGACTTCATGGTTGTGGTGCGAGATCGCTCGATCGAGCGGTTCTCGAAGCACCGTGATGATTCGGGCGTTTGGCACCAGGTTGTGAATCCGCCCGGGGATTGTTGGGCTGAACAAATAGTAGGGAGCCCCCTCGCCCACGGCGGGCGTGAATCCAGTGGCCTTCTGCTGTTCGGTGAGATCCTTTACCCGTGGAAAGTTGCTCCGGTACCAACTCGCTGGCCGTTCGAAATTGGTGTCGAAATAGTGAACACCCTTCGATCTACGCGGACCATAGACAAGCTCGTGAGCCAACAAATAGATAAAGAGCGATGTCGTTCCACCACGTTGGGTACCGACAACGAAAAAGTTCGGCAGTGCGCGCTCGGCGCGGTCGAGCCGGCCCACGTTTCGATTCAGCCATACGTAAACGTCACGAACGGGTTGAGGTAGCGCCGATGCCTTGCCCAGCGCTTTGCGGCCAATCACGATCGGGCCGCTTCGAGCTGTCGTGTCACGGCGACGTAGCGGTCGCTCGCGAGCTCTCCGGCTTCGTTGTGTCGTGCGCACAGTTCGAGCAGATACAGATGTCGCAGCAGAGCGGTGTGCTCGGCGGGCACTCCGAGTTTTTTCAAACTCCGATCCGCGCCTGCGAACCCGGTTCCGTATTGGTAGTGCAAGTGCAGCAGGTCAAAGCCAACGGGAACGTCGTGTGCAGCTCGTTCCCAATCCCAGATGCACAGCCGGCCATCGGGAGCGAGCCCCATGTTCCACGGTGACCAATCTCCGTGCCAGACGCCGATCGCAAGATCCTGGAGCAGCGGATCGTGGTGAATGTCGGCAAGTTGTTTCTGTACGTCCGCTGCATCGACATGGTCGATTCGCTGCGGAAGGTGTTCCCACCACGAAGACTCCGCCAGTGACCGTTGTGTGGAGCGCCCGGCGAGCGCAACGGTCAGGTCGAAGGGAACGTTTCCGAAGTCGACTCCGAGATCGCTTTCAAGGTCGAGCGCTCCCATGACCAGCATTGTTGCGCCTTCGTAGTCACCCAGATGCAACCGTTGCGGCGTCGTCACGCCGGTCAACGGTTTCGACGAGAGAAGGTCTAGCCACTCAGCTTCGTTGGTGACCATTGCCGCGGTGTGGGGATCTGGGCCCAGCTTCGCTACCGCGACCAGCTTCGAGCCCGAGTAGCATCGCACGACCGGTTTACGATTCGGTCGGGGCGGACCAACAGCGACAGAGATTCGCACGTCCTGGCCCAACACGTCCGAAAGGTACGCCCGTAACGTTTGCGCGCCGGAGGCCGACGCTACTTTCCATCCCGGAAGTCGGGACGACAGCATCGGGGCTGCACGACTCACGAGACCTCGGATGGACGGCGATGCGGTCCTCGATGAGACCATGCGATCGATCGCGTCACGGATCGCCGCTGGTTCGCTACGGTCAACGACCACTCGCGGATCGTTGCGTTTGGGCAATACCAAGTAGTGCTCGTCGGGCTCTACGGCAAGCAATTCTCCGTCGCTTCCTGCGAGAACCCTGCTCCACCACCGCTCGAGGTCTTCCGCCATTACTGCAGCCCTACCTGAGGTCGTGACGCATCTCCATTTGCCCGGTCGGCTGCGGTTTCGATCACTCGTCGATCTCGAAGGATCACTGCGGCACAAATCATCATGATCGGGAGCGCTGCGGGCAGGTGGTCATAGATCATCATGGTCGGCAACGCAGACGCAACTGCAAGGTGGAGCAGTAGCTGTTCTTGGTTCTGCACGCTTCGACCGGTCTGAATGGCGATACTTATTGCGAAACCGGCATAGAGGATGAGACCAGGAATGCCCTGACTAAAGAGTGCTGTCCAGAACATGCCATGGGTTCCGATTGCGGGTCGATTCGGGTTCGGGTTTGCCAGGGGCGCGCCGAATCCAAGCAGAGGCGATTGCGGTATCCGTTCGAGGACGTCGGTGTAAATATCGCCACGGGCATCGATCGAATGGCTGCTGGTCGCTCGGCCTCCAACCACTTCGCCGAGCGGAGAAATGAGAACGAGCGAGGTTGCAAAAACAAGCACAACAATGAGACGGATCGCAAGGATCAGCTGACCTTTGGATGCTCGCCGAACCGCTACGTAGAACACGGCACCGATTAGGGCGATCCACAGCCCTCGGTTCGCGGAGATAGCCATTGGAATGAGCGCCAAGGCCCCGACAATTGGCATCAAGCGCCGGAATCGGTTGACTCGTCCAGCTGCGGCGACAGCGGCAAACGTTGTTGGAACGAGTGTGGCCGCCCAGTCATTCGTGAACGAAAACGGCATTGCGGGTCGGTTGATCGGAAAGCCGAGGAAGTCCTGACGTTGCGCAAAGGGCGGACGAACGACGTTGTTGACGAACGAGTTGTTCAGCAGCGAACGAGGCATCAGTTGTGCGAGCGGCGTATTCAAACGCGTCTCACCGAGCAGTAGTCCCAGGTACCCGCCGACAATGGCGGTGAAGACGAAAATCGACCCGAGCACGCCAAGTATGCGTCCGGTGGGCAGATACTTCTTGGGCATGTTGTACACGTACAAGAAGGTGACCGTCGTCCCTAGGTAGATCACGGCACGAATCGAAAACGACAGGTATCGATTGATGGTCGGTTCGAGCATCAAGCTCGAGATAAGCATCCATCCGACATACATGAACCACAACCCGATGCCCTTGGGGATCCGAATGGGGGTGATCAGGAACAGGCCAAGGGCCATCGGCACCGCAGCGATTGCGAAGGTGAAGAATCCCAGCCCAAGTGCCCAAAAAAGAGGAAGGAGGGCCACCGTGTAGAACGGAAGCCCGGGATGAAAGATCCCGGTCAATGCTGGGCGGCGCCTCGAAACGAAGTGGCGTGACTGCCCGCTTGGCGTCTCGACTATCGACGTCGTGGACAGAACAGACATCAGACCGATTTACCGCGCTTTTGCAGCTGGGACACAACGGTTGCCGACGGAACACCTACGGCGACGGCAATAGCGAGGGCGGCACGTCCCTCTTTCGGGTTGAGGGCAAGCGTCTTCTTTGCGAGCGACAGTGCTCCTCGCCGGTCTCCGAGCGACGCCTTTGCGAACGCCATCTGGCCGAGAATGCGGGACAGCCCAACCGGCTCGGTTTCAAATTCGGGGTAGCGGTCGAGGATATATTGCAGCCCGTCGATTCGCATTTGCCAGCGTTCGGCGTAGAACGACGCAGTGTGCCAACGCACCATCACCAGCGCTGCGGGAACGAGCAACATGTCCGTGTAGCGGGTTGCCCGGAGCAGCCATTCATAGTCCTCGCCATATCCGCCTGGCACATCTTCATCGATGAGACCCATCTTTTCGATGAGCTCGCTGCGACGCATCAAGAAGGTTGAAGGATGTGCTTCGAAGACTCGGCTGCGTAACAAATCGCGAAACGTGACACGCGAGTCGTCGCGGATGCGCTCGACGCTTTCGCCTTGGTACACGACGGTCACGCCCGAACCGACAAAGTGCACATCAGGATTGGCCTCGAGAACCTCGACCTGGCGGCGAATTTTGCTGGGTTCCCACACATCATCGTCATCGCAGAACGCAACGAGATCGCTGCTCGTTGCTTCCATGCCGGTATTGCGGGCGCCTTGCAGCCCTTGTACCCGTGCGTTCGCCACGATCTTCACGGGGCGGTTTGTGCCCTCGACAGCGAGGCTCATGTCCGGCTCGGTCTGGTCAAATACCACGACGGCCTCGACAACACCTTTGTAGTCCTGGGCGGCGATAGCGGCGAGCGTTTCTCGCAGCATTTCGGGGCGGTCGCGGGTTGCGACAACAGTAGTTACCGAAGGGAACATCACGACCCCTTCGGATAGCGGTAGCGACTGAGGAGAGGGCCAGCGGCACGGCGCACGAGTTTTTGCATCTTGGGATCGAGGTCGGTGCGCCATTGCTCATCGACGCGAAGTTCCACGGGACGGCGATCGAGGCGACGGGGGTTCCCCGATACCGAATGCCCTTCACCCAGCACCAGTGGTTCGCCGCCATCGAAGAGTTTGCTTCCGATTGTGTCCACGCCGGCGAACGAGAATATCTGATCGAGTGCAGCAGCTGGATCCGAAACAAAGTCCTCGTAGCGAACGGTTTGCGTCGGCACGCCCAGGCGATCCATGCTCGAAAACGCGAGGTTGAACCAAAGCCACCGCAACCCAATCCGACCGGGGTGCAGCGTGTCCATTGGGCGTTCCTCACCCTGAACTTCAGGACGTTGGACGACCTTCGACCACGAGTTTGCGACCCCGCGCGGATCTCGAACGAGATGCAGGATCTGCAGTTCGACTTCGGGAATCTGACGCAACAGCAAAGCGGTCGACACGTGTTTGGATGTGTCAACGATGACTGGTTTGCCAGACACCTGCAAGATGGCGCGCATGATTCGAGCAACAACCGCGCCGTATTGGACGGTGCTGGTGGCAAACAGCCGTGAAACCTTGGGCAGTAGAAGCGCGGGGATGTGGCGGGTTCGATCCGCTCGGCGCTGCAGCGTTCGCATGCGTTCTCCGGAAATGTGCTGCCACCCACCGAAGGCTATATCGCCTACCTCGCCCCAGAAGGGGCAGTCGGCGAACGCCTCGCCGCATCCGCACAGGTTGTTCTCGATAACCCCGCGCTCCCAAAGGTGCACGAGCTCGCCGATGTTGACCATGTGTGGGTTTTCGTTGAGCAAGTCCGACACGATGGTGCTGCCCGATCGCGGAACCGAGCCGATGAACAGCACAGGGATCTTCTGCATATCGTCGCGAATCGGCGAGACCGTAGCGAGCTCTCCGCCGCTTTGGGCACGCGGGCCGAGCAGGCCGAACATCGCTTCTTCGAACTGTTCGATCGAGCGCGCGGAATGACCGTCGTCGACGGCTACTTCGGGCGCGCCTCGTTCGACGGCGAGGTCAAGGAGTCGAAACAGCTCATCTTTCGTACGTGCCATTTGAATCTCGCCGTGGGCGGCGAGCCGTTCACAGAAGTCGACCTGATGGTCGTTGACGTGTTCATCAAATTGGGCTTCGCGTGGCACGACGATCGGTACGATGCCGTTCGAGCGGCACTCGAGGATCGTTGCTGGGCCTCCGTGGCAGACCACCGTGGTGGCGCTCTTGAATTCATCGACGAGTTGGGTGCGCTGCAGGTAGTCGGTGCTCTCGCCGTATGCGGGTTCGACCGATGTACCTCGTTGAATGACGATCGATTCCACACGCGGGCTTGCGCTCACCCATTCGTCGAGCCACCAGATAAGGCGATCGAAGCGGTGATAGTCGGTGCCGACGCTGACGAACAGGCGCTCAATTCCCGGCGGCTGCGTGATGGGTAGGTCGATTGGGCCGCTCACATCAACCTGCCAATGAGTTGCGCCTTTGGATGAAATACCAGCTGATCTTCCCATTGCACGAGGAAACTACTCGACAGTGGCGCACATAACCGGGCGGTCAGCGAGGCGTGATCGATTCGGTCATAGACCTCGATGAAGACTGTCTTGACGCCCATCAGACGACCGAGAAGGAAGAACGGAAAGGCCACAGCGGCGCCGGTAGAAATGATGACGTCTGGGCGTTCTCGCCGAAGCACCTTCCAGGCCAACCCAAAGTTGCGAACGAGGTTCGGAATGTTGCGCGTGGTGGGATAGTGCGCCCAATCGCACCGCTCCGATTCGAGCAGTTCGTGGCTATCGGGCATATCGAATGTCACCCAGAACCTGTCGTGGTTCTTCCACCATTTCTCCAAGACGAGCAGGTGCGCGAGGTGACCGCCCGACGAGCCCACGAGGCCCACTGTTAGGCGCGTGTCATCGTCGGGCCCGAACGTGTCAAACACTGTTGCATCGGTCATGCACTGTCCTTGGCAAAGCGAAGATCGTCCTCATACCCGGGGTACGCGGCGCGGGCGTTCTCTGCGGGCGCAGAGCTTTTGACGCCAAAAGGTTTGGGTGACGGTGAGACGGTAAAGCCACCGCTATTTCTTGCAGCGGGCGGTCGGCTGTCCTTAGAACCCGGACCACCTATCCGCAATCGGCTCGACCGGTTGAGAATCACGCCAGCGACATCGGCTTGCACGTTGAGAAGCTGCACACGAAGCTCGGTGAGTTCGCTGCGGCGGGTCTTGCCAAGTCCGGCAACGATGTAGACGGCGTCGGCGACAGCAGCAATTTGTAGGCCATCCGCGTGCGTAAGTGCAGGTGGCGTGTCAAAGACCACGGTCATCTCCTGCTCTTGTGCGACGGCGAGCAGCGCGGCGATTGCGTTGTTCGACAACGGGTGTCGTTTCGCAAGACCCGTTGGCAGAATCGAAATACCGTATTGTGTTGGCGCGTTTGCGATCGCCGAGCGCGCTGCGGGCATGTCCCCGACTGTAGCGAGGTAGTCGCTGAGCCCGGGGTGATTGGTGAGCCCGAAGATTTGATCGAGCATCGTGTTGCGACGATCGGCGCCGATGAGGAGCACCTTGCGCCCCGATTGGGAGATCGCGAGCGCAAGGTTTGCTGCCGCGCTGGTTCGGCCTTCTTGGTCGTTGGCGCCCGTTATCGCAATCGAGTCGAGGACATAGCCGTTTCTTGGTGCGAGGGCTGCAGCCGACAGCCGTCGATAGGCCTCGGCTCCGGCGGTGCTGGCGGCCAGCGCGGTGACCAATGCGGGGTTGCCGTCGGTGATTCGAGGAATGTCTCCAAGTACCGGGGCTCCAACGTCGAGCTCGACTTCCGATGCGTCGGCGACACGTCGATCCAAACGGTCGGTCATGACGGCCACGGACCCGCCGAGCAAAAGGCCCATCAGGGCACCGGCGAGTAGCCGAAGCGGCAGTGGAATGCCCGTTGAGTCCGCTTCGGGAGTCGAAACGTTTCCAAGAATGCCTCCGACGTCGAGCGGGCTCGTCGTGAGTTGATTGATTTGTGAACGAATTTCAAGTCGTTCCGGTTCGATCCGTCGCAGGCGAATGTCTGCGAGGGACAGTTCGACTGACGTCGAGTCTTCGACGCGGAGAATGGCTTCTTCGGTCTGAATTCGCAGATCCAGGTCGTCGAGCTGCACCTGCAGCTGATCGAGGGTGGTTGAGCGGATGCTCTGTGCTCGCTCGAGACGGGCGTCCAAATAGGTATCGGCAGAAAGCTTGACAAGAGTCGTCGCCCGTTCGGGATCTTCGGCCCGGTACCGGAACTCGAGAATTTGCGTGTTGCAGTCGTTCGAAATGATCGCGACAACCGCTCCGCCGCTGTTGAGGCACGCACTTACCGAAATGTTCTCGCGCCACATATCGAGTGTCTCGTCGTCGTACGGGCTATTCGCGAGAACCTGATCGCCGAGCGAGACGGCCACGAGCGCTTCGGTTTCCTCGCTGATTGGGTCATTGACCCGGCCAACGTCACCGTCGCCGGGTACGAGACGTACCGACACCGTCGACTCGTAGAAGTTCTGTTGGGAAGGCAGGAACACCAACGCCAAAAGGATCATCGATACGACGGACAACGCGACTAGCAGCCGCCGACGCCTGAAGATCCGACCGTAGTGGCCTAGCTCAACTTCTTCATCCATGTGCTTCGCCATCCAGTACGCGTGAGATCAGCTATCTATAGTGGTCGGCGTCTCAGAGCTGAACTTGAGGTGCCAAACGGCCCGCTGTGGGTCCAAGCTACTGACCCTCGAGAACGCCAAAAGGTCGCAAAGTTTCGTGCCCAGTGAAACCGACTGACGTCAAGCTACCGTTTACTGCCAGTAGCTTTGCGCCCCAACGCTGAGTCCGAGAGAGAGTCCCGTGACCCCCCCCATTTTCCGTCAGACCATGTGCCGATGCGCACGATCCCTTCCGTTTCTTGCGCTATTGGTGCTGCTCGGTGCTTGTGGCACCAGCGATGCGCCAGCCCCGAGTGCTGCGCCAGTGTCAACCACGTCCACTCCATCCTCGGCGCCCGCTGACTCCGCGGCCTCTGCAGGCCTCACCGATTCGCCGACGCCGCCACGCAACGCCTTGTACCCGCTCGACCAATTCGTGGAGGACACTCCAGGCGCTCTGCTCGGCGTGTCCACCGGTCTTAGTCGAGCCGAGCGCGCTCCTCGGTTTCGTCAACTCGAACAGGATGCGGCCCGGACCTTCGATATTGGTCACGTATTCCATTCCTGGGACAAGCCAATCCCGACCGAGGACGACCTGATGCATCTCGAGGATGGCCGCACGCTCATGATTTCCTGGAATGGCACCGACACGATCGAAATCGCAAACGGGCTGCACGATAATTGGATTCGCGAGCAAGCAACGGCGGTGCGTGACCTCGAGGCACCGCTCCTTCTTCGATGGCTGTGGGAGATGGACGGAAACCGGAGGAGCGCTTGGGTGCACTCTGGGCCTGACTACGTCGCGGCCTGGCTCCACGTCCGAAGCATCTTTGACGAGGTCGGAGCGGATAATGCCCAATTCGTCTGGTGCCCGAACGAGTTCCTGTTTTGGGACGGCGGCGACCCATCGCCGTGGTACCCGGGTGATGCACACGTCGATTGGCTGTGCGCCGATGGATACAACTGGGCTACGTCGACCACCGATCCAGAATGGAAGACATTCGACGAGATCTTTGGCGATTTCGTCGATTGGGCGGCCCCCCGAAACCTGCCAATCATCATCGCCGAAACGGGCTCGAACGAAGGTGAGCCGGGGGCAAAGGCCGATTGGCTGCGGTCCATTCCCCAAATTCTCGAAGCCGAGCTCCCAGAGATTGATGCGGTCGTGTATTTCGACAAGGACTTCCGTGAGTTCGGCCATCCTGATTGGCGCCTCGACACGTCCAAAGACGCCTACGAGGGCTGGAACGCCATGGCCAATGACCCATGGTTCAATACGCTCGAGGATCAGGCGAGATAGGCCACGCGTTCCCAACGAATCGTCCGAGGTCGTTCCTAGCCGGGGTGCTTTTCCTAACCGACGATGCTGACGGTTGTGCTCACCACCGCAATGGTGGCGATGGACAGCGGCACTCCGAGGCGAAGGTAGTCACTGAAGCGATACCCGCCGGGCCCGTACACCATCATGTTTGTTTGATATCCCACCGGGGTGAGGAACGACGCAGATCCAGCTACGGCAACCCCGATCGTCAACGTGCGCGCATCGAGGCCAAAGCGTTCGGCCACATCCAACGCGAGCGGGTAGACGAGCACTACCGCAGCAGCGTTCGTTACCAGCTCAGTCAGCACCATAGTCACGATGATGATGCCGACGATTGCCCCCATCGCCCCTGCCCAACTCGTTGCCGCTATCAAACCATCGGCCACGGCGTTGGCAAGTCCCGATCGCGATACTGCAGCACCGAGCCCGAACGCGCCTCCAATCATGAGGACGACGTTCACGTCAATGGCGTCGCGCGCCTCTCGCGGGCGAAGAACGCCAGCACCAACAACGACGAGAGCACCGAGAATTGTTGCTCTGCTTACGTCCAACACACCGAGCATCGGCAAGATGACGATGAGGGCCAACGCTCCAACCGCCCACAGCGAACGTCCATTCGGCGGCCGCATAGCGGCATCGAGCCGGGACACTAGTAAGAATTCACCGGTGTCCTTCCAACGAACGCGAAAACCTCGCTCTGCGACGACCAGCAGCGTGTCACCGGCGCGAAATCGAACCGAGCCGATCTTCTCATCGACGGTCCGCCCGCTGCGGTGAATCGCAAGAATGGCTCCGCCGTAGCGGTGCCGAAAGTTGAGTTCGGCGGCGGTTCGGCTGACGAGAGGAGAACTCGGACCGAGCACGACCTCGAAAAATGCGGTTCCGTCGCGGTCGACGAGAACATCGCTGACGGTCGATTCAGCTGGTTCGAGTCCGTTTATTGCCTGGAGGTCCACAATGTCGTCGACCTGCCCAGCGAACACCAGGCGGTCGCCGCCGACAAGTTTCTGATTTGGGCCAACAGGAGCGATTGCGTCGTCATTGCGAACTACTTGGGCGAGATACACGCCGTTGAGTTCTCGCAGACCTGCGTTCGCGACGGTCCTACCATCGATCGGCCCCTCGGTCGTGACGACCATGGAGAGTGTGAACGAGCGTCCCATCTCGGCGGTCCGTGGACGCCGACGCTCGGGAAGCACAACGGGTGCAAGAGCAATGATTAGGACCAAACCCACGATCGCGAGTGGGGCAGCGACCGGCACTAGCTCGAACAGGCTGAGTGGGGCCTGGCCGTTCTCAACAAGAAGGCTGGATGCGACTAGGTTCGTTGACGTCCCAATGGCGGTCATTGCCCCACCGAGAATCGTCGCGTACGAAAGCGGAATCAGAAACGTTGATGAAGACCGTCCCGTAGCGTCTGCCCAACGTGTCACCGCTGGCGTCAGCATCGCCACGATCGGCGTGTTGGCCAAGAAGGCGCTGCCACCGGCCGCTGGCAGTACGAGGCGGGCGAGGTCCGTTCGGATTTGACGAGGATCCGCCAGGAGCTTCGATACGAGCGGTTCGAGCGCGCCGGTGCGGTCGATGGCGCCCGCGACGACGTAGAGCCCGGCAACCGTGATTGGGGCCGTGTGAGAGAAGCCGGAGAATGCTTCGCGTGCGGAGGTGACGCCGACCACGTAGAGCAGGGCTGAGCTGCCAATAATACCAGCGGGCGGAGAAACCTTCCCTGAAACAAGGCCAGCAACCATGGCCGCTATCACGCCGAGCGTGATCCACGCATCCAAACTCACTACCTTCTATCGGCAAGTGCTGATCGATATGGACCAAAACCCAAACGGTCCTCGGTCAGTGACCGAGGACCGCTCAGATTAAATCACTACGAGTTACTTCGGTTCTGCGCCGAGCAGTCCGATGTCATCACTGCGGTTCGCAAGCCAGTCAGCGAGATCTTCATCTTCTTCGCTGGAGCTGTAGAACTCCATCGGCGTGTAGTCCGGGGCGTGTGGCTCCACCTTGCGGTATTCGGCAATGCCCGTTCCTGCCGGAATGAGCTTTCCGATGATGATGTTCTCTTTGAGGCCGATGAGACCGTCGCTCTTGGATTCGATTGCTGCCTCGGTGAGGACACGGGTCGTTTCCTGGAACGATGCCGCCGACAACCACGACTCGGTGGCGAGGGAGGCTTTGGTGATTCCCATCAACTGCGGGCGGCCTTCTGCCGGACGCTTGCCTTCTTGGACAAGCTGACGGTTTGCGTCAGCGTAGATCTTGCTGTCGACGCTCTCACCAGGTAGGAAGTCCGAATCTCCTGGCTCAGAGACCGCAATTCGGCGGGTCATCTGGCGAACGATTAGCTCGATGTGCTTGTCGTGAATCGACACGCCCTGATCTCGGTAGACCTTTTGGACTTCCTCGACCAAGTACCGTTGCGTTTCACGCACACCCCTAATGTCCATGAGTTCCTTAGGATCTCGTGGACCTTCGACAATTGCATCGCCTGCGGTGATCTCGTCGCCGTCATTGACCTCAAGACGAGCCAACGACGGAACCGTGTACACGTCCTCGGTGCCATCGTCTCCAATGATGAGAATCGTGCGTCCCTTGCCGTCGTCTTCGCCTACTCGGACAATGCCCGAAGTAGCCGCAAGCGTCGCCTTGCCCTTTGGTGAGCGTGCTTCGAACAGCTCAACCACTCGCGGCAGACCGCCAGCAATATCGCCGCCGCCAGCGACACCACCGGTGTGGAACGTACGCATCGTCAGCTGTGTTCCAGGCTCGCCAATCGACTGTGCAGCGATAACACCGACCGCTTCGCCAGGCTCGATTGTCTTGCCCGTTGCCAACGACGTGCCGTAGCAATGAGCGGATACACCGCGTTCTGATTCGTCCGTGAGCGGAGAGAGGACACGAACACGAGTGATAGTGGTGTCATCGCGCATCGCGATCATCATGTCTTCGGTAACTTCGGTGCCTGCTGCAAGCGTTTCACCGTTGGCCAACGCAACATCATCAGCGAGAACACGGCTCAGGAGACGAGTCTCGAGGTAGGTGCGCTTACCAGATGAGTCCGGGTTTACGTCCTCGAGCCAGATGCCACGGACGGTTCCGCCAGCGGCAAATGGGTCTTCCATGTTGACGATGAGTTCCTGGGCTACGTCGACGAGTCGACGGGTCAGGTATCCCGAGTCAGCGGTACGAAGTGCGGTATCGACGAGGCCCTTACGAGCGCCCGGCGTAGCAATGTAGTACTCGAGCATCGCGAGACCCTCGCGGAAGTTGCTCTTGATCGGACGTGGAATCATATCGCCACGAGGGTTGGCGACAAGACCACGCATACCTGCGATCTGACGTACCTGCATCATGTTTCCACGTGCACCGGAGGTGACCATCATGTCGATCGGGTTGAAGTGCTCGGCCTTCAGACCGGCCTCCATCTCGTTCTTCACCTGCTCGGTGGCCTCCGACCAGATTTCCACCTCTTTTTGACGACGCTCACCATCGGTGATGACGCCACGGCGGAACTGGGTTTCGACCTTCTCTGCATCCTTTTCATGTGCGTCAAGGATGGCACGCTTGCTTACCGGGGTCTTCACGTCGTCGATCGACACGGTGAGTCCGGATTGCGTTGCGAATCGGTAGCACAGGTTCTTGATGCCATCGAGTGAGGTCGAGACGACAGCCTTGGGGTATTCGCGAGCGAGAGTATCAACGATGTCGCCCATCGTTCCCTTCGCGATTGGCTCGTTGATGTAACGGAAATCGTCTGGGAGCACCGCGTTGAACAGAATGCGTCCAACGGTTGTCGGCGTGTACACGGCAGCATCACCGTTCGCTGGGGTTTCCAGGAGAGCGGGATGACGGTACGTGACCTTGGCGTGAAGGTTGGCGTCCCCGATCTCGTAAGCCATGTTGACTTCGTCGAGATCGCGGAATGTCCGGCCTTCACCAGCAGAGCCTTCAACTTCTTGGCTCACGTAAAAGGCGCCAATGATCATGTCCTGGGTTGGCGTGACGAGCGGACGACCATTTGCCGGGCTGAGCACGTTGTTCGCTGAAAGCATCAACACGCGGGCTTCTGCCTGTGCTTCTGCGGACAGCGGCAGATGAACGGCCATCTGGTCGCCGTCGAAGTCGGCGTTGAAGGCGGTGCAGACCAGCGGGTGAAGCTGAATTGCCTTGCCTTCTACTAGGACTGGCTCGAATGCCTGGATACCGAGGCGGTGAAGCGTCGGTGCACGGTTGAGGAGTACCGGGTGTTCCTTGATGACGTCGTCGAGGACGTCCCAAACCTGTGGCTTGCGGCGCTCGACCATTCGCTTCGCCGACTTGATGTTTTGCGCAACTTCGCCGTCGACCAAACGCTTCATCACGAACGGCTTGAACAGCTCGAGGGCCATCAGCTTTGGCAGGCCACACTGGTGCAGTTGCAAGGTGGGGCCGACAACGATGACCGAACGGCCCGAGTAGTCAACGCGCTTTCCGAGCAAGTTCTGACGGAAGCGGCCCTGCTTGCCCTTCAACATGTCGGAGAGCGACTTGAGGGGACGGTTACCTGGGCCGGTTACTGGTCGGCCACGACGGCCGTTGTCGAACAGTGCGTCGACCGCTTCTTGAAGCATGCGCTTCTCGTTGTTCACGATGATCTCGGGTGCACCGAGGTCGAGCAGTCGCTTGAGGCGGTTGTTGCGGTTGATCACACGGCGGTAGAGGTCGTTGAGATCGGAGGTCGCGAAGCGGCCACCGTCGAGTTGCACCATTGGGCGAAGCTCTGGCGGAATGACCGGAACAACGTCGAGGATCATGGCCCGCGGATCGTTGATACGGTTGCCTCGCTCGTCGCGGCGATTGAACGCCGCCACGATCTTGAGACGCTTGATCGCCTTTTGCTTACGCTGCGCGGAGAGGCCCTTTACGCCTTCTGCTGGGTCGATCTGGGCCCGAAGCTTGACTTCCTCATCATCGAAATCGATGCGAGTGATCAGCTCGGCGAGCGCTCCTGCGCCCATGCCACCTTCAAAGTAGTCGGCGTAGCGAATGTGCATCTCGCGCCAGAGCATTTCATCTTCGATGATCTGACGGGAGAAGAGGCTCTTGAACTCGTCGAAGCTACGAGTGAGGACATCGATCTCCATCTCGTAGCGCTCGCGAACGGAAGCGAGGTCCTTGTCAACGGCGCGCTGACGTGCCTTGATCTCGGTGTCTTTGGCCTTGTCCTTCTCCATCTGAGCGATTTCGGCTTCAAGGTCTTCGTGAACGCGAGCAAGCTCGAGTTCCATCTCGTTGTTGAGCTCATCGCGCTCGGCGAGCATTTCCTCTTCGAGATTTGGCAGGTCCTCGTCACGACGCTCTTCGTCAACCCAAGTGACGAGGTTGGCCGCGAAGTAGATGACCTTTTCGAGCTGCTTCGCTTTGAGCTCTTCTTTGGCTTCAGTACCCATGAGCAGGTACGCAAGCCACGAGCGGGTGCCGCGCAGGTACCAGATGTGGACCACGGGAGCGGCAAGCTCGATGTGGGCCATACGCTCACGACGCACCTTGGAGCGGGTGACCTCGACGCCGCAGCGCTCGCAGATAATTCCCTTAAAGCGCACGCGCTTGTACTTGCCGCAGTAGCACTCCCAGTCCTTGGTAGGACCGAAGATCTTCTCGCAGAAAAGCCCGTCTTTTTCGGGCTTCAGCGTGCGGTAGTTAATGGTCTCAGGCTTCTTCACCTCACCGTTCGACCACATGCGGATCGAGTCAGCGGTGGCGAGGCCAATTCGAATCTGATCAAAGTCGTTTACATCAAGCATGTGTGGCTACCCCTCGCTGCGAGTTCGAGCCCTGCGGGCTCTCATGCGCAGATTCTTGTCCTGAATCGTTCTTCATCATCGTCATTTAGTTGCCTGCGAAGCGTGCAGCACGCTCAGCTTCACGTCGAGCATCTTCCTCGTCCGATCCGCGCTCTGGGCGGGAAAGGTCGATTCCAAGTTGTTCGGCAGTGCGGTAAATTTCGTCGTCGATCTCGCGGAGTTCGACGTCTGCGCCCTGCTTGTCGAGAACCTCGACGTTGAGACACAGTGCCTGCATTTCCTTGATGAGAACCTTGAAGGACTCGGGAATGCCTGGTTCGGGGATGTTTTCACCCTTGACGATTGCCTCGTACACCTTGACGCGGCCGAGGACATCGTCGGACTTGATGGTGAGCAGTTCCTGCAAGCAGTAGGCGGCTCCATAGGCCTCGAGAGCCCATACTTCCATCTCACCAAAGCGCTGGCCGCCGAACTGTGCCTTACCACCGAGCGGTTGCTGGGTGATCATCGAGTACGGACCGGTGGAGCGCGCGTGGATCTTGTCGTCGACCAAGTGGGCCAACTTCAAGATGTACATGTAGCCCACGGTGATTGGGTTGTCGTAGCGCTCACCGGTGCGACCGTTAAACAAGTACTGCTTGCCGTCTTCTTGGATGAGTCGCTTGCCCGAGGTGGTCTCCGGGTTGATGTTGCGAAGGATCTCTTGAATGGTCGGATGCTTTCCAGCGAGCTCGACTTCGTCCCACTTCGCACCGTCGAACGATGGCGTCGCCACAAGCGTTGCCGGGCGGGTGGTTGGTCGGGTCTTCAGCTCGGTGCCGTAGATCGGGTCGAGGCCGACCTTCTTTCCATCGACTTCCCAGCCCCACCGTGCGGCGTAACCGAGGTGCGTTTCGAGAACCTGGCCCACGTTCATTCGTGACGGAACGCCAAGTGGGTTCAAGATGATGTCTACCGGGGTGCCGTCGGCCAGGTGTGGCATGTCCTCGACGGGGAGGATTCGGGAGATGACGCCCTTGTTGCCGTGGCGGCCTGCGAGCTTGTCGCCGACGCTGATCTTGCGCTTTTGCCCAACATAGACACGTACCAGCTGATTGACGCCTGGTGGCAATTCGTGATTGTCGTCACGGCTGAATACCTTGACGTCAATGACCTTGCCGGTCTCGCCGTGTGGAACCTTCAGCGAGGTGTCGCGAACTTCGCGAGCCTTCTCACCGAAGATCGCACGCAGAAGTCGTTCTTCTGGTGTGAGCTCGGTCTCGCCCTTCGGCGTGACCTTTCCGACCAGCACGTCACCGGGGTTTACATCGGCGCCGACGCGGATGATGCCACGCTCGTCGAGGTCGGCGAGAATGTCATCGGACAGGTTCGGGATGTCACGGGTGATTTCTTCGGGGCCGAGCTTGGTGTCACGTGCATCGATCTCGTGCTCGTGAATGTGAATCGACGTAAGCACGTCGTCACGCACGAGACGCTCGGACAAGATGATGGCATCCTCGAAGTTGTAGCCCTCCCAGGTCATAAAGGCGACCATGAGGTTCTTACCGAGTGCGAGCTCGCCATGATCGGTCGAAGGACCATCAGCGAGAATGGTGCCCTTCTTGACGGCCTCGCCTTCAGCAACACGAGTCTTTTGGTTGACTGAGGTGTCTTGGTTCGAGCGTTCGAACTTGAGCAAGCGGTAGACGATCTTGCCGAGCTTCTTGTATTCGAGGGTCATGGTGCGACCATCGAGCTCGGTGACGACGCCGTCGTCTTCGGCAATGATCATGTTCGCTGCGTCGCGTGCGGCGCGGCCCTCGACACCGGTTCCGATGTACGGAGCCTCGGCGGTGATGAGGGGAACTGCCTGACGCTGCATGTTGGCGCCCATGAGGGCACGGTTTGCATCGTCGTGCTCGACGAAGGGAATCAGCGCCGTTGCGATCGAGATGATCTGCTTAGGCGAGACGTCCATCATCTGTACTTCTGCAGGAGGAACCGCCGAAATTTCGGTGGTCGCACCGAAGAAAACGTCTTGTTCGAGCTGCAGGCGCAGATCCTGGAGGGAAGCAGCCTGTGGCGAGCGACGAACGAGGACGCGCTCATCGGTGAAGTTGCCCTTGTCGTCGACCTTTGCGTTGGCCTGTGCGACAACGTATTCCTCTTCTTCATCGGCGGCCAGGTACACGATTTCGTCGGTGACCTGACCGTCGATCACCTTGCGGTAGGGCGACTCGATGAAGCCAAATGGGTTCACGCGGCCGTAGGTGGCGAGCGCACCGATAAGACCGATGTTCGGGCCTTCTGGTGTTTCGATCGGGCACATACGTCCGTAGTGAGAGAAGTGAACGTCTCGCACTTCGAAGCCGGCGCGCTCACGGGACAGACCGCCCGGACCGAGTGCCGAAAGACGGCGACGGTGGGTAAGCCCGGACAGAGGGTTTACCTGGTCCATGAACTGCGACAGCTGGGAGGTTCCGAAGAACTCCTTGATGGCGGCAACTACCGGACGGATGTTGATCAATGTCTGCGGCGTGATCGCTTCGACGTCTTGGGTAGTCATGCGTTCACGCACGACTCGTTCCATACGTGACAAGCCGATTCGAACCTGGTTCTGGATGAGCTCGCCAACGCTACGGATGCGACGGTTCGCGAAGTGATCCTGGTCGTCGAGTCGGTATCCGGGCTCGCCCTTTGCGAGGTGAAGAAGGTACGAGCAGGTTGCGAGTACTTCGGCCTGGGTAAGTACCGACTGGTCGATCTCTGGGCGCTCGAGCTCGATGTTGAAGAGTTCTTCGAGGCGGTCCATTTCTGGGCCGAGCTTGCGGTTCAGCTTGTAGCGACCGACGCGGCTCAGATCGTAGCGACGGCTCTCAAAGAATGCGTTCTTGAAGTAGTTGCGGGCAGACTCGGCCGATGGCGGCTCGCCTGGGCGTGCACGCTTGTAGATTTCGATGAGCGCTTCTTCTTGGGTCGGAGCGAGCTCGCGATCCTTTTCCCATTGCCCTTCGAGGAAGTCGAAGTGGTTGACGAACTTGTCCAGGAACCCAGGGGCGTTCTCTTCGTCGTAGCCGAGTGCACGAAGGAGTACGAAGAGGCTCAGGCGACGCTTGCGAGCAACACGAGTGCCTGCGGTGACGTCCTTGCCTGGCTTTTGCTCGACGTCGAACTCGATCCACTCACCGCGGTATGGATGAATGGTGCCGGTGACAAGCTGGTGCTTTGCGAGGTTACGCAAGCGGTAACGCTCTCCCGGTTGGAAGATAACGCCCGGAGAACGAACCAGCTGCGAGACTACGACGCGCTCGGTGCCGTTGATGACGAAGGTGCCTCGGTCGGTCATCATGGGGAAATCGCCCATGAACACGGTCTGCTCTTTGATCTCGCCGGTGTTGGAGTTCATGAAGCGTGCGCGCACGAAGATGGGTGCGCTGTACGTCATGTCCTTCTCTTTGCACTCTTCCACCGAGAACTTTGGCGGTGGGCGCAAGTCCTCGTCGGTAGGGTCGAACTCGAGTTCCAGCTGGAGGGTCTCGGAGAAGTCTTTGATCGGGCTGATGTCTCGGAAAGTCTCAGCGAGACCTTCCTCGAGCAGCCAAACAAATGACTTCCGCTGAACGGCAATGAGATCGGGAAGTTCAAGAACTTCATCGATATTTCCGAACGAGTAACGATCAAGGGCTACAGAGCGTGAGGACACAGGGTCTCCTGGTGCGACGGAGGGCGACGTCGGTCAAATACACGTCTCGTTTTGGCCGTCCCTGCCAGCACCCACGCCACAACGCGGGCACGCCAAAAACACCAAAACGCGACAACAATGTTTCAGCCTAGCGCCATGGCCTGAAATTCAGCAATCGGGCACGCAGAAACTGCGATCCGGCGAGCGAACCGCTGCCAAACGGTAACGAAACAAGACACGGCCGGTCAAGGAGTTTTCGCTCCCCTGGTCACCGTGCGTGATTCAACGGGCACTAGCGGGTGGGCATTTGAGCGCTCGTGCAACGGACCAACGGCTCGCAATCAACAGTCCTCAAGCCCCGAAAACGACAAACGGCTACCACCGTCCGACAATAGATGTCGAGCGGCAGCAGCCGAATGTGTTACAAAAGAGACAGGCCCACCAAACGGGCGGCCTGCCCGAGTACTACTTAAGCTCGCAGATTCCGCCAGCTTCTTCGATAGCAGCCTTTGCCTTCTCGGCGTCTTCCTTAGAAGCCTTCTCGAGAATGGTCGCAGGAGCGCCATCAACCATTTCCTTGGCGTCCTTGAGGCCAGCTCCGGTGAGCTCGCGAACGACCTTGATCACGCCGATCTTCTTGTCACCAGGTCCGGAGAGGATGACGTCGAACTCGCTCTGTTCGTCCTCGGCTGCAGCGTCGCCGCCGCCACCTGGCATTGGTCCGCCCATCATTACTGGCGCTGCAGCAGTGACGTCGAACTTTTCCTTGAATTCGTCGATGAGTTCTTTGAACTCAAGAACGGTCATGTTCTCGATGCTTTCGAGAATTTCTTCCTTGGTAGCCATTTCAGCTCTCCTCTTTTTCGGTCTAACTAGATTGGATTGGTGGGTACGAACGGGGTATTACTCTTCTTCGCTACTTCCGGACGCTGCAGCAGCTGCATCGTCCGAATCATCAGCGCTTACTTCTTCAACTGCGGCTGGTTCGCCAGCACCGCCGGCTGGGCCGCCCTTTTCGATGAGGGCATCCATGCACCCAACGAACTCTTGGAGCTTCGCATCGAGCACGCCAGCGAAATCGCCGAGGATGCTTTCCATCGCTCCTGCAAACTCGCTGAGCATCTGCTCGCGTGATGGAAGATCAGCAAGTGCCTTGATCTCTTCGCCGCTGATGGCCTTGCCATCGAGGACGCCGCCCTTAATAACCAAGTCCTTGTTGGACTTGCCGTATTCCTTGAGCGCCTTCGCTACAGCGGCAGGGTCACCCTTGGAGCCATCGGCAGTCTCTCCAACAAATGCGAGTGCGGTCGGGCCCACAAGCAGCTCGTCAAGGTCGATGCCAAGCTCGTTTGCAGCAAGTTTCACCAGCGTGTTCTTGTAAATCTTGTACTCGCCGCCAGCTGGCGTGAGGTTCTGACGCAGCTGCGCCAAAGCTGGCACGTTCAATCCGCGGTACTCGGTAAGAAGGACGCCGTCAGCGGCTTCCATCTTCGCCTTGACCTCGGCGACCACTGCGACTTTGTCGGCTCGTGGTTCTCCCATGATGTAACTCCTCGTCGTTCGGACATTTTTCGTCCGTCGGCGAAAAGCAGAACGGACGCCCACCAAAGTCATTGGCGAACGTCCATAAGCAGCGCCCGAAGGCTTGCTCAAGTCAGCTCACCTACGCTGGGTTTCGAACACCGGGGTGTTTACCAGACGGTCTTTGGCAAGATATGCGATTTGTAAACCACAGTGATGCTAGCGACACACACCACAACTCCCACCATCGAATGGGGGCAGTCGTGAAAAACACCGATGCCGGGCCCTAAGGCCCGGCATCGGAACAGCGTACGTTTTGAGTTCTGGCGAACTTAGAACGAACCGTGGTCCAGCTTGATGCTCGGACCCATGGTCGTGGAGATGCTGGCCTTCTTGATGTACTGACCCTTTGCGCCTGCGGGCTTTAGGCGCTTGAGCTCATCGATAACCGACTCGATGTTTTGGGTGAGGTCTGCAGGTGAGAAGCTTGCCTTGCCAACTGGCACATGAACATTTGCGAACTTGTCGGTGCGGAATTCGACCTTGCCGCCCTTGAACTCTTCAACAGCCTTGGCAACGTCAGGCGTTACCGTGCCGGTCTTCGGGTTCGGCATGAGGCTACGTGGGCCGAGCACACGACCGAGCTTTCCAACGATCGGCATCATGTCGGGCGCCGCAATGGTGACATCGAAGTCCAGCATTCCGCCCTCGACCTGCTCGGCGAGGTCTTCGGCGCCGACGAACTCTGCGCCAGCGTCACGAGCAGCCTGCGCCGCGTCGCCCTGAGCGAATACGGCCACGCGGACCGCCTTGCCTGTTCCCGCTGGCAACGACACCGTGCCGCGAATCATCTCGTCAGCCTTGCGTGGATCCACGCCGAGTCGAACAACAATGTCGACGGTCTCGTCGTAGTTGCGCTTGGGGAAACCGACAACGATGTTCGTTGCGTCCCCGACTGCATGCAGCGCCTCACGGTCGTAACCGCGTGCTGCGTTCTGGTACTTCTTTCCTTGCGCCATGATGGCTCCCTCTATGTTTGGTCCCGCACCTGAGGTAGTGGTTACGGAGACAGGATTGTCGTTTGCGATCCCACGCCAGATTCCGGCGCGGGAGCAAGCAGATCGTTACTTGACTTCGATACCCATCGAACGGGCGGTGCCTTCGACCTGGAGAATTGCGCCTTCAATGTTGTTGGCGTTGAGGTCGGGCATCTTGGTCTCGGCGATTTCCTTGACCTGAGCTGCGGTTACCGAACCAGCGACTTCGCGGCCTGGGTCGTTTGCAGCCTTGTCAAGACCAGCGGCTTGCCGGATGAGGAATGCCGTTGGAGGAGTCTTCGTGATGAAGGAGAACGATCGATCTTCGTAGATCGAGATCTCGACCGGAATGATCTGACCGCGCTTGTCCTCGGTCTGTGCGTTGTACGCCTTGCAAAAGTCCATGATGGCAACGCCGTGAGGACCGAGAGCGGTACCTACGGGCGGAGCAGGCGAGGCCTGACCGGCGGGGATCTGAATCTTAACGACTGCGGTGACTTGCTTCTTTGCCATGATGATTTCCTGAAGTGAGGATCGGTATCGAGAGTGGATGAACCGACGGACTAGTCTGCCGGTGCTTCATGCGACGCGCAACCTACGGAGCCACCTGACCAAATTCGACACATCCGGAGCCGAATTCTTGCGGAAGCCGAGCGCATCCGATGTGAACCTGTCCCTGCAGACAGGCCGAGAGACTACAACCGTGCGATCTGAGAGAACTCGAGCTCGACGGGCGTTTCACGACCAAAGATGTTTACGAGCACCTTGACCTTGAGCTGGTCTTCGTTGATCTCCACGATTTCACCCGAGAAGTCAGCGAACGGCCCTTCCTTAACCCGAACTGTTTCGCCCATTTCGTATTCGAGACGTGCGGTCTTGCGCTTGTTCGGCGTAGCCGGTGCGCCTTCTTCTTTGACTTGCAAGAAGTTCTCGACTTCACGGCGCATCAACGGAGACGGCTTGCCACCGGAGCCAACGAAGTTCACGACCGATGGCGTGTTTCGCACGACGTACCACGCATCGTCATCGAGGTGAGCCCGGACGAGAAGGTAGCCCGGAAACATCTTCTTTTGAACGACGACTTTCTTGCCGTTCTTAAACTCGACAACGTCCTCCATCGGGATGACGCTTTCAAAGATGCGATCTTCCATGTTCATGGAAGCGGCTCGTGCCGAAAGGTTCTGCTGGGCCTTCTTCTCGTGTCCACTCTGGGTGTGGACCACGTACCAACGACCGGGGCGATCGAAAGCGCTTTGCACTCGCACAGGTTCTTCCACGAACAGTTCGTCTTCGTCTGCTACATCGAGGTCAGAGTCGCCTGCGGCTTCGGCGGCCTCTGAAGAAGCAGCTTCGGCGGCTTCTGACGCCGAAGTCGACTCGGCCCCATCAGAAGCCTCTGGGAGATCGGTGTCAGCGAGATCTGACATCTCGGCGACGTCGGTCTCGACCTCGGCGTCTTGCGGCAGCTCGGTGTCCACGGCGTCCTGATCAATATCGCTGTTACTCATGGGCGTGGCTCGAAGAGTTCGAGAACGAGCGTGGAGAACACCCAGTCGATGGCACCGATGAAGAGCGTAAGAATGATGACGGTGACAAGCACCACGATCGAGTAGTTGATGACTTCATCGCGTGTTGGCCATGAGACCTTCCGGAGCTCGCCACGAACCTCTCGGCCGAATTGCACCGGGCTGGTGCGCTCGGCCTGCATTGCGGCATCACGCTTGTTGGGTGGAGTTGCAGTACCAACGCCGCCCTTGTCGGTCACACGACCGCCACTGCCTGAACCACTACCGGTCTGAGTCTTGGTCTGGATGACGTTGCCGTCCTCGGTGACTTCCTGGCCCTGCTTCTTCAGCATGCGCCGTTGTTCTCGGTTCATAGGTTGGGACACGATTGCCTCCGCTGAACAACGCCAGCAGCTGTGAGATAATGGAATTTCTACGTCAGTCTTGTGAATGTCTTGCAGGGCGTGAGGGACTCGAACCCGCAACCCCCGGTTTTGGAGACCGGTGCTCTACCAATTGAGCTAACGCCCTGGGTTGTTTGCCGAAGGTACGTTATCACCCCATGTCGGGACATCCGACCCGGGCGGCGTTGGTTCGGGGTGCTTGCTGCCACAGATCGTTCCGAATCGGATACGCCTGGACTCACTCTGGGAGCCGAATACCCAAACACTCCGCCGACAGAACGTGAGTGGAAAGCAGTAGCGACGGACAGACTTGAACTGTCGACCTCTCGATTATGAGTCGAGCGCTCTGACCAACTGAGCTACGTCGCCATACGCACTGACAAGCAATGCGTTACGAGCTCCCTGACAGAATTGAACTGTCGACCTTCTCCTTACCATGGAGACGCTCTACCGACTGAGCTAAGGGAGCAGACGAACCTTGCAAGATCCGGCTCTAAAGGATGCCAGCTTCGTCGTCGGATGAAAACCTCTAAGCACCGACTTCAAATGCTGTGGTTGACGGACAAGACCAGAATGTATGCCACCGCAGCCTCCGCGTGGGCCGACGGTGGTGCCCATGCCAACAGTTACAGGCGGGTGTAGCGTGTACTCGTGCTCGTTCGACCGGCAGACCTTGCTGACGCAGAGGCCATCGCAGGCATCTACAACGCGGAGGTGTTGGGTTCGACCGCAACCTTCGATCTTGTCCCCCGCTCACTCGATGAGCAGCGGTCGTGGATGATCGACCGGTCCGGAGCCCACGTCGTGCTGGTATCAGTGGATGAGACCGTCGACGAAACGGTCACGGGCTTTGCGTCGCTCTCACCGTTTCGTCAACGACCTGCGTATAGCACGACCGTGGAGTCATCGGTGTATGTCCACGCCGACTACCGGCGCCGTGGCATTGCTCGACTATTGATGGAAGACCTTGTATCGACGGCGAAGTCGCATGGCTTTCATTCCATGATTGCTCGAGTCGCCGATAGCCAGGAGGCATCGTTGCGACTGCACCAGGAACTGGGCTTTGTGGTGTCGGGCGTAGAGAAAGAGATCGGCAGAAAATTCGGGAGATGGCTCGATGTCTCCGTTCTGCAACTCATGCTGTAGTTCGCAGCTTTGTAATGGAGTGCTAGTCGCGCCGGTTGGTGAACTGCAAGGGAATCTCGTAGTCCCCCTCGCGAAGCGCCGTCATGACCTCTTGCAGCGAGTCGCGTTTCTTGGCGGTAACGCGAAGCTGCTCACCCTGGGTTGAGGACTGCACACCCTTAATGCCAAGCGCCTTGATCGCTTTGTTGAGTTCCTTGGCCTTCTCCGATGAGATTCCTGAAACCAATGATGCGCTTTGGCGCACGGTGTTCCCCGAGGCTTGCTCGACCGTGCCATAGTCGAGCACTTTCATCGACAACTTCCGCTTCGCGAACTTCTCTTCGAGCACCTGTCGCAGCGCAATCAGGCGGTCTTCGCTTACCGAAGCCATCTTGATCTCCTCGTCGCCCAGCTCGATGGACGAGTTCGTGTTTTTGAAGTCGAAACGGTTGGCGATCTCGCGCGCTGCTTGGTCGACCGCGTTGCGGATCTCTTGAGTGTCTACTTCGGATACGACGTCGAATGATGGCATCTAAGGGCCTCCTGCGTTGGGTGGATCTTAGCTCGCGGGCGCCCGATGGACAGCCCAGACCTCAGTCCAAAAATACGATTGCCCCGAGGTCTCCCTCGGGGCAATCCGTTCGCGTGGGCCGAGATGGATTCGAACCATCGTAGGCATAAGCCGACGGGTTTACAGCCCGTTCCCTTTGGCCGCTCGGGCACCGACCCGCGAGCAGAGAATCGTATCGGATCGCTTCCCAGTCCGCACCCGAAATCAGGAACTGCTCGGCCAAAGCGCACTGTTTTCAACGCCACCGCGGTGCCGAATCAATGCGGGATCATCGAGCGGTCACAAGGCGAGTGCGAATACGAGCATCAACAGCAAAAGGATGCCGAGCCCAAGTGCGAGCGCCCGCATCATTAACAGGCGCTTGGGCGACGTTGGATAGACGTAGTCCTCGTCGTCGAATTCCACGGCGCCTACCGCCAGGTTTCGGAACGCAATGCCGCAACCCGCGCTGCCGTAGGCGGATGCGTGGAGAACATTTTGCGAAATCCGCCCATGCCACCAAGGTCGTTTCTCAGCTCTTCCTTCAACGGGTTGATGATGTAATTGGACGCCTGGGCCGGGTTCACATGCATTTGCGGCGCAAGATGATTGCCGGCAGCGACCTCCAGCCGTTCGAGGGCTTGGGCCAGCGGTTCGCCGGTGCCGAGCAGACGAGCCGCAGACGCATCGGCCTGAAACTCACGACTGCGGCTGATCGAGGCGCGAATCAGCGTTGCCGCCGTCGGGGCCAAGATAATCAGCGCGAGCGCTGCAATCGGGTTTCCATCGCGATCGCTACGACGGCCGCCGTACATTCCGCCCCACATCGCCATTCGGGCGAGGAACGTGAGCGCCATCCCAATCGCGGATGCGACGCTGCCGATCAGGATGTCTCGATTCTTGATGTGGGCGAGCTCGTGAGCGAGCACACCGCGTACTTCGTCCCACGTCATCTGCTGCAAGAGCCCGTGGGTCACCGCCACCGCAGCGTTGTTTGGGTTGCGACCCGTCGCGAAAGCGTTTGGCTGTGGGTTCGGTGAGATGTAGAGCTTGGGCATTGGCATTTCCGCACGCGTGGTGAGATCTTCCATGATCTCCCAATACTCGGGAAACTGGTTGCGGTCTGCGGGAACCGCTTTGGCCGAGGCGATTGCGATCTTGTCGCTGAACCAATACGACCCGCCCACCATGACAAGACCCATTATCAGGCCAAGAGACGCCCCCGATGTGCCACCGGCGGCGCCGCCGAGGACAACGAAGAGCCCACCGAGCAACGCAAGAAGCGCAAACGTTTTGGTCGTGTTCTTAAACGAGGCTTCACTCACGAAAAGTATCCATTCTTCTGGCCGCCCTTTGACAACGCCGTGTGGCGTCAGCCTATTCCGGTCAGCCGTCGGCTCCAGCACGAATTGCTTCGACAACGGTCTGGTCCGCCAATGTGGTCGTGTCGCCGAGGACCTTGCCTTCGGCGATGTCACGAAGCAAGCGTCTCATGATTTTTCCGCTTCGAGTTTTGGGCAGATCGGGGACGAGGAAGACGTCGCGTGGGCGGGCAATCGGGCCGAGCTTGGTCGCCACATGGGCGCGAAGTTCTGTTCGAAGCTCGTCGGTGGCCTCCACTCCCCCAACCAGGATCGCGTAGCCGACGATCGCTTGTCCGGTGGTTTCATCGCTCGCGCCGACTACGGCCGCCTCAGCAACAGCGGGATGATCGACAAGCGCGGATTCGACTTCGGTCGTCGAAATGCGATGCCCCGAAACGTTCATCACATCATCGACCCGACCGAGAAGCCAGAGATAACCGTCATCGTCGAGCTTGGCGCCGTCACCGGCGAAGTAACGGCCGGGGTACGTGCTCCAGTAGGTCTCCTCATAGCGCTCCGGGTCTCCCCAAATGCCGCGGAGCATCGATGGCCATGGCTTGGCGATCGTTAGGTACCCGCCGCCCGCGGTCACCGTGTTGCCATCATCATCGACCAACTCGGGGAAAACGCCCGGAATGCCGAAACACGCCGAACCCGGCTTTGTTGTGGTGCAACCCGGAAGGGGCGTGATCATGTGGCCGCCTGTTTCGGTCTGCCACCACGTGTCCATGATCGGCAAGGACTCGTTTCCAATGTGTTCGTGGTACCACATCCACGCCTCGGGATTGATTGGTTCGCCAACAGTTCCGAGGACCCGGAGCGTCGAGAGGTCATAGCCATCGAGTTCTTGGGTGCCCCACTTCATGAACGTGCGAATAGCGGTCGGAGCCGTGTAAAACTGGGTCACGCCGTATCGCGAGATGATGTCCCAGAGCCGCCCCTTGTTCCAGCCCGCTCGGTCGTCGCCGGAGCGGTCCTGCTCGCGGGGCGTGTCGGGGGTTCCTTCGTACATCACGCTCGTGACACCGTTGGCCAACGGCCCGTACACGATGTAGCTGTGCCCGGTCACCCAGCCAATGTCGGCGGCGCACCAGTACACATCGGTGTCTGGGTGAATGTCGAACGTGTACTTGTGGGTGAATGCCACCTGGGTCAAGTACCCGCCCGTGGTGTGCATGATGCCCTTGGGCTTTGCGGTCGTTCCCGACGTGTACAGCAGGTACAGCAGCTGCTCGGAATCCATGGGTTCAGCCGGGCAGTCGTCAGAAGCTTGCGCCATCAGATCGTTCCACCAGTGGTCTCTGCCCGCCACCATGTCCACATCTAGGTCGCAGCGGTTAACCACGACCACGTTCTCCACGCTCACAGCGCCGTTCGTGAGCGCCGCGTCGACATTGACTTTCAACGCCGATGGAGCTCCCCGCCGGTATCCCCCATCCGCGGTGATGATGAGCCTCGCCTGGGCATCGTCACACCGGTCCGTAATTGCATCGGGGCTAAAACCGCCGAAAATGACCGAATGCGCAACGCCGATGCGGCTGCACGCAAGCATCGCAATAGGAAGCTCCAGGACCATTGGCATGTAAATCGCCACCCGGTCGCCCTTGTTGAGTCCAAGGCTTTTCAGAACGTTCGCGAACTTCTGCACCTCGGTGAGAAGCTGGGAATAGGTAAGCGTACGGGTATCACCCGGCTCGCCCTCCCAGTGATAGGCAACCTTGTCACCGTTACCTGCATCCACGTGCCGGTCGAGGCAGTTCTCGCTCATGTTGAGTTGACCGTCACTGAACCACTTTGCGTTCGGCAGGTCCCACTCGAGGACGTTCGTGAACGGCTTCTGCCAGGTCACCAGCTCACGTGCTTGACGGGCCCAGAACGCTTCGAAGTCCGCGTTTGCTTCGTCGTACAGGGCGGAATCACAGGCCAACGCTTGGGATTTAAACGCTTCCGACGGCGGAAAGGTTCGATCCTCGACTTCGTAGACCTCGATTGTTGGCTCTGACATGTTGCCCCCCGGCGCACTGGCGTGCTTCGACAGTAGCCAACATAGTCTCAGGGAGCACAGCCCGCTTGTGCATCGTCTGGCTCGCAGCGGACCTCGCCGAGCGTCGCACCCCGATCGAGACTCCGGCGTTTAGGAAGCGATGCTGGACGTTGCCAGGTGCGACTTCACGCGGTTCGCAATGAACGAGCGCTCCAGCTGGGTGGCACCTACGAGCGTGTCGATGTCTTCGTCGCGAAGGTACTCCGGGTGGTTCTGACGCACGAGCGAAATGAGCTCGAGGTACGCGGCCACAAGTTGTTCACTCGTGCGCGCCGGCGCAAAGCCAACCGAGTACTCGCCTATGGATAGATCTGTGGTTCCCACTGCGAGTGGCGTGCGTTGCGGCGTCGTCATAGGCCGATGTTAACGGCACACCAGATTCCGCGCTTAAGAATTAGTTACTGTCTGCATCGACAACCCATTGTGCGACGTAAAATCCGCCGAGTCCGTCGGCGTCGAGGAGCGCCTCGGCCTCTCGGATACGGCTCCGAAACCACATTGCGGTGAGGTCTCCGACACCAGCGCTTTGTTCCCACATTACTCGGCCTGCTTCGACCAGAGCCTCGATTCCGTGCAGTTGCAACCAGTCGGCCTGTGTGGAGAGTGCATCGGCTTTTCGGGTGCGTGCCTGTATTTGCTCGAGGTCGACGTCGACCGTTATGTCTTTGGTTCCCAGCCCATGCAATGGATCGCCGCCAGCGTGGTGGTCTGCGTAGGTGCGCATCTCGACATCTTCGCTCGCGAGCCGTGCGTAGTCGATAACGATGAGCCGCCCAGCGCTCAGAACCCGACCGAGAATCCAGTTGACAAAGTCGACGGCTGCGGACTGATCAATCCACGAGCTGCGCGCAGTGTTCGCCCAGTGTGTGTGTGAAGCGGCAGCGAAGACCTGCTCGAGCACACCATCGCGTTCGGTAACCGAAGCCGCCAGGTCTACACCGTCGTGGTGGTGCATTGGCGTGCACACCAGGTTGTCGAGTAACTCATGGGCGAGCACGACTCCCGAGATTCCATCGCCGATCACGTCGGGCGAAAGCTCCGCCAGGCTGAGAACCCGATCGGGGTGCTGGCAACGTTGGTCGTTGGATTGCTCGACGGCGATGTAGCGAAGCGAGCCAAGGCATTGCGGCTCGGCGGCAAGAATCGATCTGGCGAGTGTTCCTGGGCCCGCTCCGAAATCGACTACGGTGAAATCGACCGGGCGTCCAAGCCGAAGCCATTCGGCGTCGATGGCGTGGGCGACGACATGACCGAACAGCGGACCAACCTCGGGGCTCGTGATGAAGTCCCCGCGTCGGCCTGCTTGGCCGCCGCTCGAATAGAAACCATGCTCACCGTGGTACAGCGCAAGGTTCATCGCCTCGGCGAACGGCATCGGGCCGTTGACGGCTATCTGCTCGCGGACCAGGTGGTCCAGCGGCGTCAGTGGGCTGGTCAGCCGCCCGCACCGATCAGCAAGCTCACGTTCGCAACGTTGTCCACGAGCGCCGGCCAGACGCCGAAGGCGAGGGTAGCGAATGCTGTGAGGCCAACGGCTGCGACCAGCGACGTTGGGATGCGAAGCGGCGTGACATCTCCGTGAGGAGCCTCATCAGCCCACATCGTTCGCAACACGCTGAGGTAGTAGAACATCGCAATAACCGAGTTCACCGCCGCAACAACGGCAAGTACGTATGCCCCCGTCGTGCCCGCATTGATGAGCGCACGGAAGACAACAAACTTCGCCCACCAGCCGCCGAGCGGCGGAATTCCTGCGAGCGCCATCAAGAAGATGGTCATCGCAACGGTGAGCCCAGGTGCGTACTGGAACAGGCCCGCGTACGAGCTGATCTCCGCGGACCGGGTTTTGCGAGCGATCGCGAGGATAACGCCGAATACGCCGAGGTTCATGGCTGCGTAGATGACGAGGTAAGTGACGACGGCGCGCAATGCGTCGTCGCCAAACTCGTTGTTGTTGAACCCGGCGATCGCCAAAGGCGCCATGATGTATCCGGCGGAAGCGATGCCCGAGTAGGCCATCATACGAACCATGTTGGTTTGGCGAAGAGCCACGAGGTTGCCGATGGTCATCGATGCGGCCGCGAGCGCCCACATCAATGGTTCATAGACCTCGTCTGCGGTCGGGAAAGCAATGAAGATGAGTTGGACGAGGGCAACGAAACCCGCAGCCTTGGAGGCGACCGCCAGGAATGCGGTCACCGGGGTAGGAGAGCCTTCGTAGGTGTCTGGGGCCCAGGTGTGGAAGGGAACTGCAGAAACTTTGAATGCAAAGCCGACAACCACGAAGACCACTGCCAGGGCGGCTACCGAGGTGTCGCCGTCTTCTCTTACGGCCGTGCCGATGTCGGCGAGGACCGTCGATCCGGAAATGCCATAGAGCAACGACATGCCGTACAGCATGATTGCGGAGGCAAAGACGCCCATTAGGTAGTACTTGAGCCCGGCTTCGTTCGATCGGAGATCTCGCTTGCGCCACGTCGCCATCAGGTACGCGGGGATGGACAGAAGTTCAAGGGCAACGAAAATCGTGATCAAATCGCGTGCGGAGGACATGACTACCATGCCCAGGATCGAGGCGACGAGCATCGAGTAGTACTCGTTCTCCCAGTAGTCGCCCTCCGCGATGTAGTTCGTGGACAACAGGACCACGACGTAGCCCGCAAGAAGGAACATTGCCTTCATCACGAGTGCGAAGTCGTCTACGACATAGGCGCCGCCAAAGAGCGAACGGTCGGTTCCGTCAACTGCGAGAGTGATCACGGGAACCAAAGCGACGAGTAGACCAATACCCGCAAGCGAAGACGTGAGCTTTCGGCCCCGCTCGAGGAAGATTGCGTCGAGCAGCGTGAGCAAGGCTCCAAAGCCGAGCAGAATGAGCTCGGGAGCGACTGCGTGCCAGTCGATGGCTGGGCGAGTGAATTCGCCAACCTGTGCGAGTACGGACATCGTCATTGGTTACTCTCCGTCCGCCGAAGAGACGACGCCGAGGTCTGCGAGCGCTGCTTCGATTCCTTCACTCTCGCACAGACCAATATCAAAGTTGGCCTTGTCGTCGCCAGCCTCAACCGACAAGCAGTCACTTAGCTGCACCTGTACGGCCGGGTCGGTGACGTTGAAGATCAGTCCGGGGGCAAGACCAAAGACCACGATCAAGATCAGCAGTGGGGTCCATGCAAGCCACTCTTCACGGTGCATGTCGGTAATTGCTGGGTCGTTGGCGAACTCTTCGGATGGCTCACCGAACGCGGTGCGCTGGAGAAGCCACAGGAGGTAGCCGGCGGCGAGCACGGTGCCGAGGGCGGCTACGACCATGTAGATGCGGAAGATTCCGACAGGCAGGCCATTGGCAGGGTTGTACGCCGCGAGAATCGCCGGGAATTCGCCCCAGAAGCCGGCGAGGCCTGGGAGGCCGAGCGAAGCCATCGAGATCAAGCCGAGAACCCAACCCATTCGGGGCGCTTGCAACAAGAGGCCGCCGAGACGCTTGATCTCAAGTGTGTGGAAGCGCTCCTTGATGGACCCAGCCACGAAGAACAACATGCCCGTAATCAGGCCGTGCGCAACCATGCCGAAGATGGCTGCGTTAATGCCCCAATCCGTGAGGGTGGCGATGCCGAGCATCACGTATCCCATGTGGGCAACGGAGGAGAATGCGATGAGCCGCTTCATGTCGGTTTGGGCAAGACAGCCGAGCGCTCCGTAGATGATGCCGATGACTGCAAGCAGACCAATCCATGGAGACCACACGACGGCGGCCTCGGGCAGGATCGGAATAGCGATGCGAACGAAACCGTAGGTGCCGAGCTTCAAGAGGACCGCGGCCAAGATCACGGAACCTTGGGTCGGCGCTTGGGTGTGTGCATCGGGCAGCCAGGTGTGGAACGGGAACATCGGAACCTTGATACCGAACCCGAGGAGCATGCCGCCAAAGATCCAGATCTGAGCGGTCCGGCTAATGCCGTTGTCGGCCACTGCCTGGGCGAGGCCGGCAATGCTGAACGTCTCGCCACCAGCGAGGAAGAAGAGCGCCAGGAAGCTGACAAGCATCAGCGCCGAACCGAAGAGCGTGTACAGGAAGAACTTGAGAGATGCGTACTTGCGATCCTCGCCGCCCCACACAGCGATCATGAAGAACATCGGCAAAAGCACAACCTCGAAGAACACGAAAAACAAGACAAGGTCTCGGGCGACGAACGTTCCGATCATTCCGGTGTGCAACACCAAGATGAGCATGAGGAACGCCTTGGGGTTGTGCGGGGCCGGGAAGTGGTTCCATGAGTAGATGATCACCAGCGGAGTGATCAGCAACGTGAGCATCAACAGCGGCAACGACATTCCATCGATGCCGATGAGGTACTCGGCCTTGATGATCCGGATCCACTCAACCTGCTTGGTCCACTGCATCGCACCGGCGTTGTCGTAGTCGAAGTCGAAGAGCAACACGACACCGATCGCAGCGGTCGCCACTGAGGTGAGGAGCGCAATGATCTTGTGAATGGTCTCGTCCTTCTTGTCGAAGAACATCATCACAAGGGCACCGATTAGAGGCAAAAAGATTGCGGCCGTAAGGCCCCATTCTCTGAATTGTTCCATGAGCTATTTCCTGCTTTGAGACGTACGTGTTAGGTGAGAACGATGAAGATGCCAGCGAGAACGGTGGCACCGGCGAACAAGAGCGCCGCGTACTGCTGAACCTTGCCGGTTTGCAGCTTGCGGAGACTCTGTCCAGATTGGTTAGAGATACGACCAGAACCATTGACGGTTCCCTCGATGACTCCCTGATCGATGTAGGTGTAGACAGCTTCACCGGCCTTGACCGACGTGCGGCCCGCAGTATCGATGACCTCGTCGAGTACGTGCTGGTTGAACCAGTACGCAGCTTTCGCAATTGGGCCTTTGACGGCGGCAACGATGACGTCGTTATACAAGTGATCGAGGTAGTACTTGTTGACCAAGAAGGCGTGTCCGGCCGCTGCGAGCTTGTTGTTCGCAACCAGGCCGTTGGGCAGCTCGGTCAAGCTTTCGCCGGTTTCCTTCGAGAGGTTGTCGACCTTGATGAAGTAGTACCAGTACGCAATGGCTGGCCCGATGAGGCCGAGCACGCTCGCCACGACAGCAAGCCACCAACTCGGTACGGCGTGGCTGATTGCTGGAAAGTAAGCGGCTGAGGGCTCATAGAAGTGGCCGAAGCGTTCTTGCCATCCGGTCGGGTTCGACGCGCTGCCCGCAAGGAACCCTGGAGGCAGGTTCAACAAGCCTGCGCCGGCGGCAAAGACGCTCAAGATGATGAGCGGAACCGTGATGCGTGGACCGGATTCGTGTGGCTCGCCGTGTCCTCGGAACTCGCCGAAGAACGTGAGGTAGATGCAGCGAGTCATGTATGCGCCCGTGAGCATGGCGCCAACGAGCCCCATGACCAGCATCAGGTTGTACTCGCCATTGGCCTTTTCGGCGCCAACTCCGAAGCCGCCGGTACCGACGAGGATCTCGTCCTTGGACCAGAACCCCGCTGTCGGGAACACGCCAGCGAGCGCGATCGAGCAGATGATGAACGTCTTATACGTGGTGGGCATGAACTTGCGCATCCCGCCCATGTCCTTCTTCATATCGAAGCTGTGCACCGAGTGGGCAACCGAGCCCGAGCCGAGGAACAAGCCAGCCTTGAAGAACGCGTGGGTGAACAGGTGGAAGATCGCTGCGGTCCAGGCACCCACACCGAGTGCGAGCACCATGTATCCAAGCTGTGAGACGGTCGAGTACGCAAGAACTCGCTTGATGTCGGTCTGGACAAAGGCCAAGAGCCCGCCGAACACGACCGTGATTGAACCAATGAGCGCGAGGCCGTTGATGCTCGATCCAGGGATGCTGAAGCCGTAGTAGAAGACCGGGTAGAGGCGTGCGATCATGAACACGCCTGCAACGACGAGCGTTGCGGCGTGGATCAATGCCGACACCGGCGTCGGTCCGGCCATGGCGTCGGGCAACCAGGTGTGTAGCACGAACTGACCGGACTTACTCATCACAGCAGCGGTGAGCGAGATCGCCGCCCAGGTGACTGCAGCCTGGCTCATCTCGCCGTTAATGACCGCCTTGTTGATCTCAATGACGTCGAAGGTGCCGCCTGCGGAAAAGAACAAGATGATCATGCCGACGAGCAGGCCAATGTCGCCAACACGGTTTGTGAGGAATGCCTTGAGAGCCGCATCGGAGTTGGGCTTTTCTTCCCACCAGTGGCCGATGAGCGCAAACGAGCAAAGACCGACGAGCTCCCAGGCAACGATCATTTGCAGGATGTTGCTGGACAGCACGTATCCGAGCATCGACGCCGTGAACAGCGACAAGAAGGCGAAGTAGTGGGTGTAGCGCCGATCACCGGCGACATAGTCGGTGCTGTAGATGTGCACCAGCAACGAGATCGTCGTGACGACGAACAACATGATGACCGATGGGCCGTCGAGCAGCGTGCCTACCGTGAAGTCGATGCCGCCGTTGCGGAACCAGTCCCGCTCGTTGAGCACGGCCACCGCAGCGTGACCGCCCTCTTCGCTCTCGGCGACGAAGGACGAGGTCAGATCCACGGACTCGGGTTGCCCATCGACAACAACCGTTGCTCCGAGGGCACCGGCGGCATGGTCATCTTCGGCGTGGTCGTCTTCGTAGTTTGCTTCGCCAGCTACAGCATCGGTGGGGCCGTGGTAGTTGTCGCGGTGATCCATCCATGCAACGTTCGACAAGATGGCGAGTACGAACGCAAGGCCTACGGCTGCGATCCCGATTTCGGCGCCGCCGCGAGGCATCCGCTTTCCGAAGAACAAGATGCCTAGGAAGCTCAGCGCCGGAAGGGTGGGAATGATCCAGACGTTGTTGAGCAGCCAGCTCACGTCGCCGGTAGCGAATGAGTCCTTGGGTACCGCTTCTACGGCAAGGGTAAGAAGAGACATTTACATCAGCCCTTCATCATGTCGAGTTCGGAGAAGTCGGTGCTCTTGCGGTTTCGATACATGAGCAGGACCATGGCCAGGCCGACGCCAACCTCAGCGGCAGCGACTGCGATTACGAAAATTGCGAACACATCACCTTGCACGTTGTCGCGGAATGCTCCAAACGCAACGAGGTTTATGTTCACGGCGTTCAAGATGAGCTCGACGGACATGAGCACCAGCACGCCGTTACGTCGTGTGAGCACTCCGTACACGCCCATGCAAAAGAGCACGGCGGCGAGAAGGAGGAATTGATTGAGCATCATGGCAGCGGGTACCTACTCTTTCCGGGCCACGACGACGGCGCCAATGAGTGCGGCGAGCAGCAGCACCGAGACGGCTTCGAACGGGATGATGTATTGGCTAAAGATCGAGTCAGCGATCTGCTTGGTGTTTCCGAAGACCTCTGCTCCGGGAACCCGTCGCTGCACCTGCGGGTCGAGCGAGTCGAAGTCCGCTTGCGAAATGGTGATCTCGCCAGTTTGCCCCTGCAGGCTGAGCGCTTCGACGACAGGCGTCGGGAGGTCGTCGACGTCGACGGGTGCGGGCTCGTAGGCGATTGGCTCGGGATCACCAAAGGTCAGTTCGGTGTTCTCAAAGGTATCGAGGAGCGCAAAGCCGATTACGACGAACAACAAGACGGCAACGAGTGCCCCCATACCCCGTCGTTCGTTCTCGACGGACTCATCGTCGCCAAGCTGGGCCTTGGTCAACATGATGCCGAACAAGAACAGCACGACGATGGCGCCGATGTACACCAGGATCTGCGTGGCGCCAACGAAGTCGGAGCCCAACAGGATGAAGGCGGCAGCGGAGGCAGCGAGCACAATCATGAGGTACAGGGCTGCGTGAACCACGTTTCCGGTGGTCACGGTCTTGAAGGCCGAGAACAACATCACGATCGCGATGATGGCGAACGCAATGTTCTCTGGGACGGCGAAGTCGTCGCGGCCGAGAACGTCTTGTGCGAGGGTCAGTGCAGCGATCATCGGGGCACCTTCCGTACCTTGGCCTCGGAGCCGGCTTCGTAGCTCTCAAAGTCGGGGACGGTTTCCATCCACTCGGCGAGGCGGCTCTTGTCGTGCAAGAGGTCGGCGATACGTGGTTCGGAGAATTCGTACTCCGGGCTCCAAAACAGTGCATCGAATGGGCAGACCTCAACGCAAATACCGCAGTACATGCACAGAGCGAAGTCGATATCGAAGCGGTCAAGCTTGTTCTTTTGACGCGGTTTTCCGCCAGCGCGCCGTGGCGGCGCCTTTTCTTTGTGGCCTTCGATGTAGATGCACCAGTCCGGGCACTCACGAGCGCACAACATGCACGCCGTACAGTTCTCTTCTTCGAGAGCGATCACTCCACGTGCACGAGGCGATGGAGTTTCTTTCTCGTGAGGGTATTGAACGGTGACGGCGCCCTTCGATGGGCTCGGGGGCTTCAGAGGGCCGTCGGGAAAGATCGTGTCGTAGGCCGTCTTAGCGGTTACGCCGAGGCCCTTAATCATGCCAGGAACGATGCCCATTAGAACGCCACCTTCAAGATGCCGGTGATCACAATGTTGACCAACGAGAGCGGGATAAGGACCTTCCAAGCCAGCTGCTGGAGCTGATCTTCACGGAAGCGTGGGTAAGTAAAGCGGAACCAGAACACGAGGAACATCACGCCCATGACCTTGGCCATCATGATTCCCGGGCCGAGGATGTTGAACAGGTTCGAGTCGGGATCGAGACCGGGTACCCACCAGCCGCCAAGGAAGAGCGTGGAGGCGATCATACCGAAGATGCCTGCGGTGGCGAATTCGCCAATGAAGAACAACAGGAAGCGAATTCCCGAGTACTCGGTCATGTAGCCGGTGACGAGCTCGGATTCGGCAACGGGCATATCGAACGGCGGCTGGGTGAGCTCGGCTTGCATGGCGATCATGAAGATCACAAAGCCCAGGAACTGCGTGATAATGAATGGATTCCCGAGTCCGCCAAAGCCAAAGATCTCGCCTTCGGCTTGAGCGAGGACGATGTCTTGCATGTTGAGCGTGCCCGCCTGGATGACCACGCCCATAACGGCAAGTACCAGCGGCAATTCGTAGGCGATAAGCTGACCCGCTGCACGCAGGCCACCGAGCATCGAATATTTCGACGCTGAGGCCCAGCCAGCCATCAGGATTCCGATCACCGAGATCGAAGAAACGGCCAGGGCGAAGTAGATGCCGGTATCGAGGTTCACGAACCAGGCATCGGGGCCGAATGGCACGACGAGCACGAGAAGGAACGAGCTGACCAGCACAACAAAGGGCGCTGCCGCAAACACGATTCGGTCGGCTTTGCGGGGGAAAATGTCTTCTTTTTGGATCCACTTGCCGACTTCGGCAATGAGCTGAAGGGTTCCCGCGGGCCCAGCTTCGGTCGGACCGAGGCGGCTTTGCATGAAACTCATCATCTTGAACAAGAAGATGTACACGATTGGGCCAGCGGGCAGCAGAACTGCCGCGAGACCTCCGAGCGAACGGAAGATGGTCTCAACCCAGTAGGCGAGCGCAATCATCGGTCGATATCTCCCAAAATGAAATACAGCGATCCAAGGATGGCGATGATGTCGGGAACGTAGACACCCTTGAGGAGCCACGGCGTGATCGACACATTGTTAAACGATGCCGACCGGATCTTCACCCGATAGGGGTTGAGGTCTCCCTTTGAAATGACGTAGTAGCCCATGACTCCGAGCGGGTTCTCTGTTTCGACGAACGCTTCGCCAGCGGGAACCTTAATAATGCGCGGAACCTTTGCCATGACTGGGCCACTTGGAATTTGACCGAGGAGCTGGCGAACGATCTTGGCGCCCTCTCGAACCTCTTGGAGGCGGACCCACATACGGCTGTAGCAGTCGCCGTCGGGGTGGGTCCAGACCTTCCAATCGATCTGGTCGTATACGAGCCCCCGGGGCATCGCGTCGCGACGCACATCCCAGTCGACGCCTGAAGCACGGATGTTGACGCCCGACAGACCGTACGCGAGCCCGACGTCCTTGGGAATGATGCCGATGCCGCGGGTACGTGCCTGGAACAGCTCGTTGCCGTACATCAGCGTTTCGATTTGGTCGCAGAAATCCTCGACCTTTTCCATGGCGTTCTTGGTGTTTTGGATCCAGCCCGCAGGAAGGTCGTCCTTCAGGCCGCCAATGCGATCGAAGTTCGGGTGGAAGCGCCCACCGGTGACCGCTTCGATTTGGTTCAGCACGTATTCGCGGTCGCGGAACGCAAAGAACACGGGAGTAACAGCACCAACCTGAACACCCATATCGCCGATGCCGAGCATGACGTTCGCAATGCGGCTCATCTCATGGAGGATCGTGCGGATGTATTGAGCGCGAGGCGGGGCCTCGACCTCCATGAGCTTTTCGGCGGCGAGGATGAATGGCGTTTCGTTGGCGAAACTGCCAGTCCAGTCGATGCGGTTGATCAACGTCGTAACCTGCGGATACGTGCGAACCTCTGCGAGCTTTTCGTACCCGCGGTGCATGTAACCCATCACGGGCTCGGCCGCCACGACCTGCTCACCGTCCAGCTTGGCAATGATGCGCAACGTTCCGTGTGTAGCCGGGTGCTGCGGGCCGATGTTGAGGGTCATGCCCTCGGTCTCGATCTCGATGTTTACACGAGCGTCAGCAGCTTGCTGATCGATGTAGCGCAGCTGTTCAGATTCGCTGGTCGCGGTCATGCTCTGTCCTCCGAAGCGCTCAAGTCATCAAGGCCGGTGGTTGTGATGCAGGCGGTCACCGAATCCTCCGAAGCGCTCAAGTCATCAAGGCCGGTGGTTGTGATGCAGGCGGTCATGACGCTTCTCCATCTTCGTCGTCCTCGCCGGGCATTTGCTCTACGTCAACAATTCCTGGCCATGGTTTGATGCGGCGCGAGAGCAGCGCAAAGTCCTTGCGCATCGGATGCCCCTCAAACGCACCTGGAAGGTAGAGCTTTTGCAGGTTTGGGTGACCAACGAAGGTAATGCCGAACATTTCGGCGACTTCGCGCTCGTGCCAGTTCGCCCCCGGGTAGACGGGAATCCACGTCGGTATCGCAAGATCACCATCGGGTAGATCACACTTGATCGTGACCGCCCGTTCGGTCTCTACATCGTTTACGCGTGCAAAGACCTGGAAGCGGGTATCGCCACCGGCGTATCCCGTTTCGAGCACGGACGATTCAGAGACCTCAGGCGCTTCTTGTTCGCCGCTCATGGCAATGTCTACTTGCGAGTCCATGTCGCGCCCGTATGGCGATGGCTGCCAGTCAATGGCGGACAGGAAATTGAAGTACCCGAAACCCATTCGGTTCTTCAACGTTTCGGCGGTTTCGGTCCAGGCTTCGCGTGTAACGCGAATCCAGACGTCATCGCCGGGCTTCACGAATGTTTCGACAACGCCTTCGCCAATCGAATCGACGAGGCTTGCGACGAGCGCTTCACGGCTCTCATCGACCTCAACCGCTGTGGTCGCGTCAGTTTCTTCTACTGCGGTTTCTTCACTCATTGACCGACCACGATTGGCTCTTGCGTCCAGCGCTCTTGCATGTCTTCGTTCTGAATGCGTTCTTGCAGCATGACGATGCCTTCAAGAAGCGCTTCCGGGCGAGGAGGACAGCCCGGAACGTACACGTCCACGGGAACGATCTGATCGACACCCTTAGTGACCGAGTAGCTGTCCCAGTACGGGCCACCACAGTTCGCGCACGAACCCATCGAAATCACGTACTTCGGGTCCGGCATCTGCTCGTACAAGCGACGAATCGACGGTGCCATCTTGTCGGTGACCGTTCCCGAGATCACGACGAGGTCCGCTTGGCGTGGGCTCGCTGGGAAAGGAATGACCCCCAAACGCATGACGTCATAACGAGGAGACGCGAACGCAGCTCCCATTTCCAGCGCGCAGCATGCGAGCCCCCACTGGTACACCCACAAGGAGTACTTGCGGCTCATATTGAGCAGTCCGGTGAGGGGCTTTGGCAGCTTGCCAGATTCGACTAGACCCATTTGAGCATTCCCTTCCGCCAGGCATACACCAGGCCGAGGAGCAAGATGAACACGAAGATCGCCATCTCCACAAGCCCGAACAGGCCATAGGTTTCAAGACGCGATGCCCACGGAAATATGAAGACCGCTTCGACATCGAACAGCACGAACAAGAGCGCAAAAACGTAGTACCGGATGTTGGCCTGACTCCACATGGAACCGGTCGGCTCAACACCGGACTCGTAGTTCTCGAGCTTTTGTGCGTTGGGCTTGTTTGGGCGGAAAATACTGGCGAGGCCGAGGAAGGCGCCCACTAGGAGAACGCCAAGACCACCAAATATCACTACGACGAGATAAGAACGAAGGAAATCGGACACGAAGGCTCAGACTAACTGTCGACTTTTGATGCCGCCAAGACCAGACAAGGCGGCGTTACGGACGTCACGAATGTATCGGGATTGAAGGCACTTCTGGCTGATTCCCCCACCGAAACTCAGGTGCGTTGGTCACAGACGGGCGATGCGGGTGCCGGTGTTCACGGAACGTCGACTTAAGTCACGGAATAAATCCCCCGAGCACTATGCTGTTAGCACTGCGATACCGGCAATAGGGAGATGATCGCTGATGAAGGTTTGGATCGATCAAGACTTGTGCACTGGCGACGGGCTCTGCGAGGAAATCGCGCCCGACGTATTCTTTGGCCAAGACGACGGCTTGTTCTACGTCAAAGAAACCGCTGCCAACTACGGCGAAGAGAAGTTGTTCGATGGCACGAACAACCCCGCTGGATCAGAGGGAATGGCACGAGTGCCAGACAACCTGATCGAGGCAACGATCGAGTCGGCAGAAGAATGCCCAGGAGAATGCATCTTCCTGGAGGCGTAGCCACCGGTTACGGTCTGCAGAGATCTGCTCGAGTGCCCCGGCAATCGCCGGGGCTCTCGTCGTTTTACCGCGCTCCCCACCAGCCGCGACCCCGCTGCGGGGTCTGGGTTTGTTCAGGTGGCGGGGCAACGCCTGAGGTTTGAGGGGTGGTGCCCATGTAATGAATCGTCTTACCGAGCATGATTCGTTGGGTAAGTTCCGGCCAATTCACACTCGGCCCATAGCGGCTGGGCGCCGACACTGTGTCGGGCATCTCGAGCGCGACCTGATCGTGGGGGCCTATAACCAGACCCCCTTACCGGTCGGCGTCGAAGTTACGCAGGATGACGTGTCCGGTACCGGCCAGGAGCGTGGCGATGAGCAGCTCCTGGCTCACCCGACCGAACCGCTGCTGCCACGTACCCAAACTGAACACGAACTCGTTAAACACGCCCGCAACGCCTAACACGGCGACCGTTGCGGTTAGAGCCAAGGCAATGCGGTTAGAGCGCATAGAGATGCTTCCCGCCGGCGACAGCACCAACAACAGCACGAGCGCTATGGAGAGCAAGCCCAAGGTGGCTGTCACCGGTGACACCATACGTCCGAGCAGGGACGACCACGTCCACCCTCGGTCGATCTCATCGAGCACTTGAAATGCGCCAGCGAGCAACCGCAAGCCGAGCGACAGCATGAGCGCGACGGCCGCTATCTCACGAACCTCGTCACGTGACCAACGCATGGCCGGGTGGTTAGGACGCAGGTGTCAGTGCGCCGAGCTGTGCGAGCGCATCCTGGGCAACACCGTCGAGAAGCCCAGGGAAGAGACCAAACAGCACGGTCACAATGACCGCGGCCACGATGACGACGCCGATGCTGCGAGGAACATCGACCGATTCAACCGACTCGTCCGGTTCTTCCAAGAACATCGAGATCAAGATGCGAATGTACAAGAACGCCCCAATGACGGCCGCGATCATGGCGACGATCGAGACCCAGTACCTCTCGGAATCAACTGCGGCTGCAATGACCTGAAATTTCGCCATGAAACCACTCGTGAGCGGAACACCGGCCTGGGCGAGCAAGAAGACCATGAATGCAAAGCTGAGAAGCGGATTGCGCTTGCCGAGGCCCTTGAACGAGTCGAAGGAGAAGTTGTTGTCTCCTACCCCGCCGAGCACGGTGAGCACGCCGAATGTACCCGCAACCAGGAAGGTATAGGAGGCGAGGTAGAACAACGCTGCAGCCGTACCCCGCTCGCTCGCTGCCAAAACGCCGAGGAGAATGAAACCGGCGTGGCTAATCGAGGAATACGCAAGCATTCGCTTGACGTCTGTTTGCACGATGGCCGTCAAGGCACCCACCAACAGGGTCAGCGCAGCGAGCACCTCGAACGGTGGAATCCAGTCGTCGCCGACGCTGCGAAACGTGGTCGAGAGAATTCGGATCAGGCCCGCAAAGCCAGCGGCCTTCACACCCGAAGCCATGTAGGCCACGACGGGTGTCGGTGCACCCTGATATACGTCTGGCGCCCAGGAGTGGAAGGGTACGGCGCCGACTTTGAACGCAAGCCCCACGATCATGAGTGCGAGTCCGCCGAGAAGCAGACCGTCTTGCACGAGCAGCTGGTTTGCGAGGAAGCCCTCGATCTCGGTGAGGTTGGTGCTACCGGTGGCCCCGTACACCAGAGCAATGCCGTACAACAAGAAGGTGGAGCTGAAGGCGCCGAGCACGAAGTACTTCATTCCGGCTTCCTGTGATTCGAAGCGGCGACGGTGCATGGCGGCGAGGATGTATACGGCCAGCGACAGCGTTTCGAGACCGAGGAAGAAGACGATCAGGTCGTTGGCGAACGCCATGATGATGCCGCCTGCCCCCGACAGCAGGAGCAAGACGTGCAGCTCGACGCCGTCGAGTTGCTCTCGCACGAGGTAGCTATGGGCGAGCAGCGATGACATGGCGACCGCGGAGACGATGACGACCGTCAAGAAGATCGAGAACCCATCAAAGCCGACACTGTTGGCGACGGTGGATGATGGCCCCTCGCCCGTGTAGCGGTCCCACAGCGATACGGCTGCGAACGCCGCCCCTGCGCACACGACGAGCGTCCACCCGGTAACGAACCAGGCCGGCAGATTCTTCTTGACCGAGTTCATCGTCAAGATGAGCAAACCACCAACCCCCATGAAGATCATGGGCAGGAGGATTTGTACGTCGATATCAGGAGTTACGACTGTTGTTTGTGCGAGCATCATTCGCCGTCCTCGGTGTGGTCGTCATCGTCGTCACCGTGGCTGTCATCGCCGCTGTGCTCAGCGTCGTCGTGATCAGCGTCGTGGTCGTCATCACCATGGTGGTCCGACGGAGCAATCACTTCGCGTTTCGGTTCGCTCCAGGTATCCACGTTGTCATCAATGTGAGCGATCAGCGCCTCCACTGACGGCTCGATACGTTCAAGCATCGGCTTTGGGTAGATGCCGAGGAAGATGATCAGCACGATCATCGGCAAGAGAACGAGACCTTCGGAAACCCGCAGGTCTTCCATCTCGGCGTTCTCGCCGTCAGCTGGCCCATGGAACACACGTTGGTATGCCCACAACAGGTACAGGGCGGCGAGGATCACGCCGGTGGCGGCAACGGACGCGATCCAGGGATTGGCCACGAATGCACCGAGGAGGATCAGGAACTCGCCGACGAATCCGTTCATGCCGGGCAGGCCAACGGAGGACAACATGACCAAAGTGAACGCTGCAGCGAAGACCGGTGCCGACTTCTGCAATCCACCGAGTTCCGCGATCTGACGGGTATGACGACGCTCGTACATCCAGCCAACGAGGAAGAACAAGGCGCCGGTGGACAAACCGTGGTTGACCATCTGCATGACGGAACCGACGAGCGCTTCGGTGGTAATAGCGAATGTGCCGAGGACGATGAAGCCAAGGTGTGCTACGGAGGAATATGCAACCAGCCGCTTGAGGTCCTTCTGCATGGTCGCGGCGATGGCGCCATAGATGATGCCGACGGTTCCCAGGATCATCATGACCGGGGCAAACCAGGTCGCAGCTTCGGGGAACAGGTAGAGGCCGAATCGAAGGAAGCCGTACGTGCCGAGCTTCAACATGACGCCGGCGAGAATGACCGAACCGGCGGTTGGAGCTTCGGTATGTGCATCTGGAAGCCAGGTGTGCACGGGAAAGATTGGGACCTTGACCGAGAACGCAAGCACGAACGCCAGGAAGATCCAACGGCCCGTGTTGACGCTCCAGTGTTGCCCTTGGGCGATCTCGACCAGGTTAAAGGTGGTGATTCCGGTTGCGTCCTCGTGCAAGAACACGATCGCCAGGATGCCAACGAGCATGAGAGCCGAGCCGAACATCGTGTAGAGGAAGAACTTCGTGGCCGCATAGACGCGGTTTCCGTGGCCCCATCCGCCGATGAGGAAGTACATGGGCACGAGAACAACTTCGAAGAACACAAAGAAGAAGAACAGATCACGGGTCAAGAAGACGCCCATGACACCGGCCTCGAGGGCAACGATCCAGGCGAAGTAGTTCTTCGGGCTGTGTTCGGGTGAGACTCCCAGGATTGCGAGCGGGAACAAAATGCCGGTGAGGACGACGAGGAACAAGCTGATGCCGTCTATGGCGAGATCCCAGTGAATGCCCAGGCTCTCGACCCAGACGTTTGGCGAATCGTTGCCGAACTGGAAGCCGGCGTCTTGGGCGTTGAACTCGAGCAGGACCCAAATACTGAGCGCACCGGTGATGACGGTGGCGATGAGCGCAACGAGGCGGTGGGCCTCGATCCGGCGGCTGGGGATCAGGGCGATGGCGAGTGCCCCGAGGAAGGGGATCACCACGAGTGAGGTCAGTACCGGAAATTGCACCGATTCGACGGCTGCCTCTGAAGCGAGAAGAAGCGAATGTGTCATGCTGCTGTCCTCACGAGGAACCATATGAGAAGGGCCACTGAGCCAACCGAAATGCTAAGCGCATAGGTACGGACGTAGCCGGTTTGAACTTTGCGAACCACAGTTCCGCTGTTGCGGACTGCGCTCGCTGCGCCGTTGACGATGCCATCGATAACGTTCGCATCGAACCAGGCAACGGCGTCGAACAACCTTGCCCCCGGACCGCCCATAAAGGCGCTGACGGCACTGTCGTATCCCCAGGCGTTGGCGAGAACCTTCTTCTCGATTCCGGCGGGGTCAACCCGGTTGCGCAGGTAGACGGCGAACGCTGCCAGGATGCCAATTGCACCAGCGGCGATCGCGATGAACGCGAGGAGCCACTTCATTGCTGCGCTGGTGTACACCACGTGCTCGTGAGCCAATGTGGGCTCAAGCCAATGGCCAAGGAAGTGCACGCTCTTTGCAAACGGCAGGTTCAAGAAGCCACCCACGATGCTGAGCCCAGCGAGAACGATCAGCGGTGTCGTCATTTGCCATGGCGACTCGTGTGGATGGTGATCGGCGCGCGCTGCGACTGCAGGCGAGAGGAAGTCGCTTGCCGCACCGGCGTCGGGAATCTCGTCGGGACCGGCATGGCTGCGGGAACGTTCTTGGTCGGTTGCGGTCTCCAGCGCCGATGCCGCAGCCACAGACCGCTCAGTTGCGTCATCGAGCGCAGATTGTGCAGAGGCTTCGGCGGTCTCTGACTTCGCCAATGCGGCTTCGGCGGTGGCAACTGCCTTGTCGGCGGCGCCCTGTTCGTCTTCGCCCGCGTCTTGGGATGCGGCATCTGCCGTTGCATACGTTTCTCGGGCGGTCGCAAGCGCGACGACTGCGCCAGAATGGGTCTCGGCGGCGGTGGCGACTTCTTCGTTGGCGGCGGAAGCGGTGTTGGTGGCATCTTCGAGGTACGCAGACCACGCATCGTCGATTTCGAAGCGGTCCGGGTCGGCGAAGCGGTTACGGCCAAAGAAGGTCATGAAGACCTGGCGGCTCATGTAGAACGCTGTGAGAAGTGCGGTGAGAAGCCCGACCGCCCACAGTGCCTTGCCGTTTGCTCCGCCGAGGTCCCATGCGCTGAGGAGGATCTCATCTTTTGACCAGAAGCCGGCAAACGGTGGAACGCCGGCAATGGCCAGCCAGCCGATAATGAAGGTGACACCGGTGATTGGCATCAGGGCACGGAGACCGCCGTATCGGCGCATGTCTTGGTCGTTGTCCATGCCGTGGATGACCGACCCGGAGCCCAGGAACAGGAGGGCCTTGAAGAAGGCGTGCGTGATCATGTGGAAGATGGCCGCCACGTAGGCACCGGTGCCGACAGCGAGGACCATGTAGCCCAACTGCGAGACCGTCGAGTACGCGAGAACCTTCTTGATGTCGGTTTGGGCAACTGCGATCGTTGCAGCGAAAAGCGCGGTACCGACGCCGACCCAGGCAATGAGGTTTGTCGACCAGAACGCAGCTTCGTAGAGCACGCCGTTGACTCGGGTGAGCAGGTAGACGCCCGACGTCACCATGGTCGCGGCGTGGATGAGCGCGGAAACCGGCGTTGGACCGGCCATTGCGTCGGGGAGCCAGAGGTACAGCGGGAACTGGGCGGACTTGCCCATCGCTCCGATGAAGAGGAGCAAGGTGAGCCCGGTGGCCACCGAGGTTCCCATCGATCCGGCAGCGCCATTGAGGGTGAGGTAGTCGATGGATCCGACCTTGGCGAAAGCCAGGAACGTGGCCACCATGAAGCCCCAGTCGCCGACGCGGTTCGTGACGAATGCCTTCTTTCCGGCGGTGGCGTTGGCTTCCTCGTGGAACCAGAAGCTGATGAGGAAGTACGAGCATGCGCCCACGCCTTCCCATCCAAGGAAGGTGAGTAGCAGGTTGTCGCCCAGCACCAGCATGAGCATGGCGAACACGAACATGTTGAGGTACAAGAAGAACTTGGAGAAGTTCTCATCCCCATGCATGTACCCGATCGAGTACAAGTGGATCAGCGTGCCAATGCCGGTGACGAACAAGATCATGGCGACCGACAGTGGATCCACCAAGAACGCAATGTCTACCGAGAAGTCCCCGACGGGGATCCACTCGAAAAGCGTCTTGGTGACCTGACGGTCATGCTCGTCGAGAGCGACCAAACCAAGGAACGTGACGACGGCGGAGACAAACGAGCCTCCAACGGCCGCCGTTGCCAGGTATCCGGCCGCTGGCTCGCCCAGGCGGCGACCCAAGACCATCAACAATAAGAATCCAACGAGCGGGAACGCCGCGACGAGGTATACGAAGTCGATCATTGCTAGCCCCTCAGTACCGACAGGTCATCGGCGGTAGCGCCGTCACGGCGCTTCATAATTGCCACGACGATCGCAAGACCGACCACCACCTCGGCTGCGGCAACGACCATCACGAAGAACACTGCGACTTGGCCGCTGATGTCGTTGAGGCCCCAAGCAATACCGACGAAGGTGAGGTTGACTGCGTTGAGCATCAGCTCGACACACATGAACATCACCAGTGGGTTGCGGCGGACGAGAAGTCCGACGGAACCAATCGAGAAGAGCAGTGCGGATAGCACCAGATAGTAGGTGGGCGTCAACTCCATGTTACGCCTCCTCGGCGGCTTCGGCCGTGTCTGCTGCATCGTCGGCATCAGCCCCACGCATTGCGGGAATGTCTGGGAGCGGTTGAAGTGCCCCAGGGATGCGGCGAGCCATCACGACCGCTCCGACCACGGCGACGGTGAGTAGAAGACCGGTGACCTCGAACGCGAAGACGTGTGTGGTGAAGATGGTTTCTGCCAGCTGGTTGATGTTCGGGAGCACTTCACCGGTCGGCCCTGTGGCGTCGAGGGATCGTGTGCGGCTGAGAGTGCCGGTCAGGCCGTCGACCGAGGTGATAACCGCCAGAAGCAGACCGAGGATTGCAGCACCGGTGATAACGGCGGCTGCGCGTTGTCCAACAATCGGCTCCACTCGCAGGTTCTCGGCGGTATCTACACCGAGAAGCATGATCACGAAGAGGAACAGGATCACGATTGCCCCGGCGTACACGATCACCTGAATCGCAGCCAGGAAGTGCGCCTCGACGACTAAGAACTCGACGGCGACACCGAACAGCGTTTGGATAAGAAACAGTGCTGCGTGCACGGGATTCCGAGCTACCACCACGCCGATAGCACCGGTGAGCACGATTAGTCCGGCAAGGAGGAACGAGAAGAGTTGCAGATCCGGCATTAGTGCCCTCCTCCAGCTGTGTCGTGGCTTTCTTCGACCTTGGCCACGTCCCCGGATTGGCCCTTTTCGGCCGGGCGAACGCCGTATCCAAGTTCACCGGACCATGCGACCTTGTTTTGGTACGCAGCAGATCCGCCTGGCGAAGTGGCCCGCATCCACCCGGAGGTGAGAGCGTCTTCGCCGTCGCGCCAGTCTTCCCAGGGAAGCTTCTTTGGCATGCCGTCGTCGCCGACGACAAGCTCTTCTTTGGTGTAGATGGCGTCTTGACGGTTCGTGAACGAGAACTCAAATAGCTTCGAGTCGGTAATTGCTTGCGTTGGGCACGCCTCGACACAAAGGTCGCAGTGGATGCATCGCAAGTAGTTGATCTCGTAGACGTACCCGTACCGCTCCCCTGGTGAAACCGGGTTCTCGGGCTGGTTGTCGGCGCCGCGCACGTAGATGCATCGTGCTGGGCATACGCCTGCGCACAACTCGCAACCGATGCACTTCTCCATACCGTCTTCGTACCGGTTGAGCACGTGACGTCCGTGGAAGCGCTCTGGCTTTGGGCGCTTTTCGCCCTTGCCATTTGCTTTGTATTCGCCGGTTACACGCTCTTCAAAGAGCTTGTTGAACGTGACTGCGAAGCCTTCGAGGTATCCCATCAGCCGTACTCCTCCACGAAGTCTGCATCATGTCGTGCTGACCGAGCGTTGCGGATGGCGCCCCTCAACAAGGCGGCTCCAAGCCCCATCACGACGAACCCAATCGCAATGACGACCCCCACGTTCCAACCAACGCTTTGCGCCACACGGATGGCGGCGAGAAGCAGGAACCATGCGAGCGCAAAGGGAATAAGCACCTTCCAACCCAAGTCCATGAGTTGGTCGTAGCGCAGACGAGGAAGGGTGGCCCGGAACCAAACGAAGATGAACAAGAAGACGAGCACCTTCAAGAAGAACCACAGGATTGGCCAGACGAAACCGAGTGTCTCGGTGAGGATTGGGCCATCAGGGCCGCCGAAGAACAGCGTCACGATGATCGCAGCCATCGTGACTACGTTCATGAACTCTGCGAGGAAGAAGAGCGAGAAGCGCAAGGAGCTGTACTCGGTGTGGAACCCGCCGACGAGTTCCTGCTCTGCTTCGACGAGGTCGAATGGAGGACGGTTCAGCTCGGCGGTTCCTGCAATGAGGAACACAACGAATGGGATGAATCCAAGGCTGAAGACGTTCCATCCGCCGATGCCGAAGCGACCATCGACCTGACTTGCCACGATCTCGTTCGTGCTCAGCGAGCCACTGGTGAGGAACACCGCAGCGAGCGACAACCCGAGCGCGGCCTCATAGGAGACCATTTGGGCCGATGCGCGAACCGAACCGAGCAACGGGTACTTGGACCCCGATGACCAACCAGCGAGCATGACGCCATAGATGCCAAGACCCGACATCGCCAGGAATAACAAGATTCCCATGGGCGGGTCGACGAGCTGGAGGAAGGTCGTGTGTCCGAAGATCTCGACGGATCCGTCGTTTCCGTCTTGGAAGTTGCCACCGATGGGCACCATCGAGAACATCAGGAATGCGGGAATCAACGACAGGTACGGCGACAGCTTGAAGACGAATTTGTCTGCGCCGTCGGGGGTGAGGTCTTCCTTCATGAAGAGCTTAATTCCGTCGGCCAATGTCTGCAGAATGCCCCACGGGCCTGCGACGTTCGGGCCGATGCGGTTCTGCATGTCGGACACGACTTTGCGTTCGAACCACACCATCAGCATCACCGATACCAAAAGCATGGCGAAGACCAGAACGACTTTGGCCACGAGGAAGACTGGGTCCATTTCCCAGATCTTCCAGGTGGGCTCCCACCATTCGAAGTCGCTCAGGTAGTCCTGTTGCGCCAGAATCATCACGCGTTCTCCACTCGCACGGAGGTGACGATACGGCCTACATCGAGCAGTTGCGCCACCGACGCGTTCGGTTGGTTAAAGGCAACCGCCACACACCCCGAAGCAACACCAGAGTCGGCCACAACGGGTAGTTGCATTGACCCGATTTCATTACTCAGGGTGATGTCTCCGGCGGCGTCAATGCCCCGCGATTCGAGGTCCTCTGGGTTCATTGCTGCCGTTGCACCGGCAGGCAGGGCCTGCAGGGACGGGCAGAAGGTCAGGATCGTGCCTTCGTCGTACATCTTGCGAGTAACCACAAGAGCAAGCTCATCATCGCCGACGGACGAGGTCTTAGTTGAAGACTCCGCGAGTGACGATGAGGTCGGGGCCGTGATCGATGATCCCGACAACACAATGGCCTCGGTCCCCGAGCTTGCGATGCTGTCGGCCGTTACGTCGGCGTGCACGGGGGATGCCGCGTTGATTTCGGTCCATAGTTCGTCAAGCTCGATGAAGCCGAGGTCCACGCCAAGCTGAGCGGAGAGTTCGGCGGCGATCATCCAATCGGGTCGAGCGGTTCCCGGAGGTGTCACCTTGCGAGTGACCGAGCTGATTCGACCCTCGATGTTCGTGAATGTTCCGTCGACCTCGGTTGCACTCGCCGCTGCGGGGAAGACGATGTCGGCGCCCGTTGAGGTGAAGTTCATGAGACTGTCGACGGCGATGAGCATGCCGACACGTTGGAACGCCTTCTCGGCGAGCATCGCATCGGGGAAGTCGGTGAGTGGGTCGCATCCCAAAAGGATGATTACGTCGATGCCGCCGTCGGCGGCTAGGCGCAATGTCTCTTCGGTGTTGAGACCGCGCGTCGCCGGCGCAGAACCCCAGCGAGTCGGTGTTGCACCAAGTTCGGTGCGCCCCGGAAGCAGCCCGGGGGCGAGGCCCATGTCGAGCGCCCCCATGATGTTTCCGCGATGCAGGCAGGGCAAGAAGGTGGCCGTTGGCCGTGCTTCGGCGATCGACGCAATGGCTGCCTCGATCATGGCCGAATCGCTGGCGAGTGAGCCAGGCCCGAAGACGACTGTTACGTCGCCAGCGAGGGCATTGGCGGCTTCGCTATGCGCTGGTGCATCTCCGGAAAAGAGGTCCCGTATGGTTTGTTCGATGTCTTGTGGGCGGCAACGTACCGAGTGCGCTGCGTACTCCGACAGGCCGGTAGGGGCCGACGCCACCTCGACGATTGTTGCCTTGTCGTGCTCTGCGGCATGGCGCATGCGTAAAAACAGCGAGCCGTGCGTTTCTTTGGGGTCGACGCCGACAACGAGGACGGTTCCGCCCGGAGCGCAGACGTCATTGATGGTTGCGCGAGGCAAGCCCAATACGACTTGCGACCGCAACCCGTCACCGATTTGGGCGTCGACGTTGTCGGTGCCGATAACGGACTTTGCGAGCTTGGACCAGGCGTACTGAGATTCGTTCGACATGCGAGCGCCGCCGAGGACGGCGACCCGCTTCGGATCAACGTCTTTGAGTGCGTCGCCAGCTTTGGCCAACGCGCTCGACCAGGAAGCCGCCACGAGGTGATCGCCGTCGTCGACGGCACGACCGAGTTCGTCGCCCCGCACGAGAGGGGTGGTAACACGGGCATCGGAGTTCCAGGCTTCGAAGCTGAAGCGTTCCTTGTCACTGAGCCATCCCCAGTTGACGGCGTCACTGTCAACGCCCAGATACCGGAGCACCTCGTTACGAGAGCTTTGCACCGTGATGCGCGCCCCGACGGAATCGGTGGTCGCCGTGGACGGAGACTCGGTGAGATCCCAGGGCCGGGCCTTGAAACGGTATGGCTTCGCGGTGAGCGCCCCAACTGGGCAGATCTGCACCGTGTTCCCGGAGAAGTAGGACGAAAATGGTTCGTCGGGGAATGTGTTGACCTGTGTCTCGTTGCCGCGGGACTGGAAGTGGATCAGCGGATCGCCGGCAACTTCTTTGGCGAAACGGGTGCACCGATCGCACAAGATGCAGCGTTCCCGGTCGAGGTACACGATATCGCTTATCGGTATCGGCTTTTGAAAGTGCCGCTTCTCTTCAACGAAGCGGCTTTCGCCGGGCCCAAACGACATGGTCTGGTCTTGGAGTGGGCATTCGCCGCCCTTGTCGCAGACCGGGCAGTCGAGCGGGTGGTTGATGAGCAAAAACTCAAGAACGCCATCCTGGGCCTTCTTCGTGACTTCGCTTTCGGTCTGGACTGTCATACCGTCACTGACGGTGAGCATGCAGCTCGGCTGCAAGCCCGGCCCGCGACCGGTGTCTACCTCGACGAGACACATGCGGCACATGCCGACTGGCTTCATCCGAGGGTGGTAGCAGAAGCGGGGGATGTACACGCCGTGGCGTTCCGCTGCGTCGATCAGCAACTCGCCCTTGTTGGCGTTGATGTCGACGCCATCGACGTTGATGGAGACGGTGGTTTCGATTGCGGGCTCGGTTGTGCTCATACCGCCTGCTCCTCTTCAGCGCCGTGATGTGAGCCATCAGCGGCAGACTCGTTCGACCCGACGCCTTTTGCAATCTTGGCTTCGAACTCATGACGGAATCGGCGCAGCGCAGATGTGATCGGCGCGACCGATGACGGACCGAGCGGGCAAATCGTTGTCTGCTTCGGCGGAAAGGGAACCGCTTCGAGCCCTTGTGACTCATCTGAGGCGACCGGGTACGGTCCGGGTGAAATGTTGTCGGCGATATCGAGCAGCAGCTCGAGGTCTCCTGGACGGCCGTGGCCGTCGTAGATGCGCTGCAGGATCTTTTCTTCCCAGCTTGTGCCTTCGCGACATGGTGTGCACTTACCGCACGATTCACGAGCGTAGAAGCGCACGAGGCGAAGGGCGGACTTCACCGCACAGCTCGAATCGTCCATCACCATGATGGCTCCGGAACCGAGCATGGTTCCTGCAGCACCGACCGGGCGAGCCTCGAGTGGGAGTGACACTTGCTCGGGGAACAGCCACGGGGCAGAACCGCCGCCGGGCACGAACGCCTTGAGGGTGCGGCCGGGCAACATGCCCTGGCAGTAGTCGTCGCCGTAGAGGAGGTCCTCGTAGGTGGTGACACCTTGCTCGACTTCGTACACGCCGGGTCGCTTGACTTGGCCCGAGACAGCGAACATACGAGTTCCCGGCGAAGTTTCAGAGCCGAACTTTTTGTAGGCCTCGGCCGAGTTGCTCATAAGCCACGGCAAGTTGGCCAACGTTTCGACGTTGTTTACGATCGTGGGTTGTCCGTAGAGGCCGACGGCTGCGGGGAAGAACGGAGGCTTCAGTCGGGGCATGCCGCGGTTGCCTTCAAGGCTCTCGATCAGGGCGGTTTCTTCGCCAACGATGTAGGCGCCGGCTCCCCAGTGCAGCACGATGTCGACAGAGAAGTCGGTTCCGAGGATGTTCTGTCCGATGTAGCCCTTTGCGTAGGCCTCGTTGAGTGCGTCAGCGATGCGTTGCTGAGCCACGGCCATCTCGCCGCGGACATACAGGAAGCATTGGGTAAGGCCGATCGCGTAGCACGCGATTAGACAACCCTCGATGAGCTGATGCGGATCGCGTTCCATGAGGAGGCGGTCCTTGTAGGTTCCGGGCTCGGATTCATCGCCATTGACAACGAGGTAGCGGGGCCACACCTCGGGGGGACAAAAGCCCCACTTGATGCCAGCCGGGAATCCGGCGCCACCGCGACCGAGCAAGGTCGCGTCGCGAGTTTCGCCGTGTACTTCTTCTGGGGAACGTTTGAGCGCCGCCTTGAAACCTTCGTAGCCACCAGTGGCCTCGTAACGTTCGAGCGTGTAGCTGTCCTCGTAGGTGAAGCGGGAGGTAACAATCTTGGTGCCGGGCGTTTCGACGTAGCCGGGGGCATGAGCGACGTAATCACCAATAGCCATTAGTTGTCCTTCGCGGCGGAGGCGAGCCACACCGGGGCTTCGTGAATCTGCTCCGGAGCAATGATGTGGGCGGTTTGTTCCTCGGTCATGGTCTGTCGGGCGAGGCCAAGGGTTCCATGAGATGGGATGGGTTCTCCGGGGTTTGCCGTTGTCAGCTGGTGCGGCGTGTTCCCGGCTCGGAGCGCTGCGATGATGTCATCGAGGTCATCGACGGTGAGTCGATGACCGAAACGATAGTTGACCTGAATGCATGGGGCCTCGGTACACGCCGCAATGCACTCGACATCTTCGATCGTGAACATGCCGTCTTCGGTGGTGCCACCGGCGCGAATGCCGAGCGTCTCTTCTGCGTGGTACAGGAGTTCCTCGCCTCCGAGCAACTGACACGACAGGTTCGTACAGATGTTGATCATGTACTTGCCGACCGGATGCAGTTTGAACATCTCGTAGAAGGTGCACGTTCCGCGCACTTCGGCTGGGGTTACCCCAACGAGTTCGGCGAGGTGTGCCATCGCGTCATCGGACACCCATCCGTCTTGTTCCTGAGCCAGGTGAAGCAGCGGAATGAGCGCGGACTTCGGGCGCGGATAGCGGCGAATAATGTCTTGAGCAAGAGCCACATTGGCGTCCGTCAAACGACTCATGAGACAACCTTTGCTACGTGCGACGTTTCGCCGCAGGCGAAACTCGAGTTTGGCGAAGCCCCCCAGGGCTGAGCCAATACGTCATGGCGATGTTTCGCCGTAGGCGAAACTCGAGTTTGGGGAAGCCCGCCAGGGCTGAGCCAATACGTCATCGGTCGACCTCGCCCATAATTGGATCGACGCTCGAGATTACCGCAACGGCGTCGGCGAGAAGGCCGTTTTCCATCAAGTGAGGGAGCGTCTGTAAGTTCACAAAGCTCGGAGCGCGAACGTGCATGCGATAGGGCGTCGAGCTGCCATCGCTCACGATGTAGACTCCGAGTTCGCCACGAGGGCTCTCGACCGCAGCGTAGGTCTCGCCAGCCGGGACCTTGAAGCCCTCGGTGAAAATCTTGAAGTGGTGGATGAGTGCTTCCATCGACTCGTCGATGCGACCGCGTGGCGGCGGCGTCACCTTCTTGTTCTGTGCCCGATAGTCGCCCGACGGCATCTTCTCGATGCACTGGCGGACGATCTTGATCGATTCTTCGATCTCGGCCAGGCGGATGGCGTACCGGTCAAAGCAGTCACCGTATTCGCCGACGGGAACGGCAAAGTCGACCTGGTCGTACGCCAGATATGGCATATCGCGGCGCAAATCCCAGCTGCTGCCAGCGGAGCGCAGAATCGGGCCGGTGGTGCCAAGTGCCAGGCACTCGGCTTCGTTGATCACACCAACGCCTTGCAGGCGGTCACGCCAGATCGGTTGGCCGTTCATCAAGATGTGGTACTCGTCGAGGCGAGGCTCGAGCATGTCGAGGTACTCGATGAGGTCTTCTTGCCATCCATCGTGTAGATCGGCGGCAACGCCTCCTGGACGAATGTAGTTGTGGTTCATTCGAAGGCCGGTGACCTTTTCGAAGAAGCGCAGGAGCGGCTCACGTTCACGCCAGCCGTAGATCATCATGGAGACGGCGCCGAGGTCCATGCCGTTCGTAGCCATAAACAGCAGGTGCGAGGCCATGCGGTTCAGCTCGGTCATCATCATGCGGATCCAGGTCGCACGCTCCGGGATCTCGAGGCTCAGCAGGTTCTCGACCGCGAGCGAGAAGGCAAGCTCGGTGAACAACGGCGAGGAATAATCCATGCGCGTGACGTTCGTGCCGCCCTGCAGGTACGTGAGCTGTTCACCGGTCTTTTCCATGCCGGTGTGTAGGTATCCAATGATGGGCTTGGACCGTAGAACGGTTTCGCCTTCCATCTCGAGCATAAGGCGCAGGACGCCGTGCGTCGACGGGTGAGACGGACCCATGTTGATGATCATCTTTTGATCACCGAACTCATCTTCGGGCGAAAGCGAGAGTGCAGCTGCCTCTTGCTCGCTCATGCGAAGGACCGCGTTGTCGCGTCCTGTCACTCGCTCTGCGCCACCGAGGAGGCCTTCTACTACGGCAGCGTCGGGAGTGTGTTCTGCAAGAGTCATATCGCTGTCCCCTAGTTCTGCCCGGGTGCGTCTTTGAACTGGACGGGAATGCGTCCAATGTCAAAGTCTTTGCGGAGCGGGAATCCCTGCCATGTCTCGGGCATGAGGATTCGGCTGTGATCTGGGTGATCGGTGAAGTGGATTCCGAACATGTCGAAGGCTTCACGTTCCATGGCCTCGGTACCCGGGAAGAGGTCGAAGAGCGATGGAATTTCGGAATCCTCGGCGAGCTGGCACCGCACGCGAATTCGTTCACGCCGGGAGTGGCTGATCAGGTTGACGACAACTTCAAAGCGCTCGGGGATCACGCTCGTCGGCAGGTCGTTGCGAACGTGATTCAGGTAGTCGGCGCCACAGACGTCGATGACCTGTTGAAAGCCGTCGCTTGCGAGTTCGCCGAATACGTCGAGGTAGGTGTCCACGCTCGTGAACAACACCGTCTGCCCAAATGAGGTTCGTACCGGAACCCCGTACAAAAGTGCTTCGTCAGCCTCGGCGGCGACGTCTATGCCGTCTTGGTCGTCGGTGGCTTCTTCCGACTCGACTTCTTCGGTCTCGACGTCACTGCTGGTTGTTTCTTCTTCTGCCATTGGTGACCTTTACGCTCGACCGAGCGTGACTGGGGTTGGCTGGCCGTCCCGTTGAGCGACCTCGATCGCTGCGCCGCCATTGTTCTCGCTGCGACGACGAAGGATTTCACCAGTTTCGATAGCGCCGTGCAAGGTGAAGATTGCGTGGAGGAGCGTCTCGGGGCCAGGAGGACATCCAGGGGCGTAGACGTCTACGGGAACGACTTGGTCAACGCCCTGGACGATTGCGTAGTTGTTGAACATGCCGCCGCTCGAGGCGCAAACACCCATGGAAATAACCCACTTGGGTTCTGCCATCTGGTCGTAGATGGTTCGAAGTACCGGCGCCATCTTTTGCGAGACGCGGCCGGCAACGATCATCAGGTCGGCCTGGCGAGGCGATGCTCGGAAGACCTCCATGCCGTATCGAGCCATGTCGTAGTGACCGGCTCCTGTGGCCATCATTTCAATGGCGCAGCAGGCGAGTCCAAACGTTGCGGGCCAGAGGCTACGGGCCCGGGACCAGCTGATGAGGTCCTCGACTCGTGCGGTTATGACGTTGTGTTCGAGCCCGGCGAGGCCATCGTCTAGGACGGTCCGCCCAGTGTCGGCATCTTTAAACAATCCCATGTCACGCGGCCTCTGTTATGTCGGCGTCGGTGTTTCGCCCCTCGCCACCAACGCGCCGGATAGTAGAACGGGTCGTGCGCTCAGATGAAACACCGGCCCGAAGCTTCACAGCCTGGTGCACGGGGCCCCACTCGAGTGCCCCGTTACCAATGAGGTACACGAACGATTCAAATACAGCGAAGGCGAAGATGAGAATTGCGAAGAACCCGAATGAACCGAGGCTTTCGTACGCTACCGCCCATGGATAGAAGAAGATCAGCTCGATATCGAACACGATGAAGATCATGGCGATCAGGAAGAAGCGGACCGGAAAGCGCTCCGGCGTTTCTTTCGCCGGCTCGATGCCGCACTCATACGCTGAGTTCTTCTTGTCGTTTGGCCGGTTGGGAGCGAGCATCCTTGAGGCAACGAAACTTACCGCCGCAAACAAAATTCCAAGCACCATGAGTGCAACGAGCGGCAGATACTGCATGTCCTAGGCCTCGGATTCGAATTCTTCGACCCGCGCCATCGTCGCAAGGTCTCGAAGGTGGAGCATGTACGCAAGTGCGGTGAAGATCAGCAACGACCCCAAGGTCACCATTGCGGGTGGGAAGCGAAGGTTTCCGAGGTCGCGAATCATCACGACCGACACAACGGGCGCGTCCTCGTCGACGATGGGGAATGGTGGTGCCTGGCCCTCTTCGACGATCAGTGCTGCCGCATCGATGGCTTGCAGTTGCACAACCGCGTACTCAGGCGGGTTCAGGATTCTGGCCGAGTTCGAAATCCAATGCCAGCCACGACGAAGGTTGTCGCCGCAGAAGGTGCAGTTGGCGTCAATGTTGCGATCGAGGCGGGGCTTGCCGCCGGTGCGGAACGCATCGAGGAAACGGAACTCGGACTGCGCACCGAACTCGAAGCCATCTTGTTCGAGAATCGCTGCGCCAGCCGCGGATTGGGCCTCGCCCGCTTCACCCGAGTTCATGACTTCCCAGCCATCGAGGTTGGGAATCAAACCAGTTTCCTCGGCCTGCTCGACAAAGTCGGGGGCGACAGACATCACCTGAGACAAGGTGGTGGAGTTGTTCCGCTGAGTGTTGCGAACCGTTTGCGCTTGCAGTTCCTCTGCCGACAGCGCCGCAATCGCGGGGTCGCTGAGATCGAGTTCGGACGTGAACTCGCTCATTGCATCGGCCACGCCGTCGAGGTCGGATTCGAGGCCGGCACGAGCAACCGTGATGCCAAGCCCTTGCAAGCTGCCGGGGTCGGGAAGGTTCGTTGCTCGTTCAACGGACGACTGGGAAATGTCGTTCCGGTTGAAGTCGAGCACATGCCAACTGACGGATTCGCCGACGTAGCCAATACCGCGGATCCACCAAAAACCACCCATAATCGACATCCAGCCGAAGAAGCCAGCAAGGCAAATGAGCGAGGCGAGGCGAACGCCAGAGTTCGTCGCCATGATCAGCCAGATCGAACCGAACAGCACCACGACGCCGGTTCCTACGACGAGAATGCCACGGATTTCAGGGTCAAAGCCAATAGCTGCGAGCGTCGAGAGCATTACAAGCTCCTCTCGTATGCCACGATTGCGGCGATTTGATCTTCGGTCAGGAGTGCCGGCCACTGCACGGTGGGCACACCGGCAACGTCGACGTTGAATTCACGGACATGGTCTACTTGCACTTCTGCGTTGAGGCCGTCGTCTTGACGAATGGCGAACCCTGGCATCTGGCCGCCGCCTTGGCCGGCCGAGCCATAGCGGACGCCGTCCTCTGAGCCGGTGCGGATGAATTCGACCATTTGCTCTTCACGAGGGAATTGACGGTGCGTAGCACCGTTCGTCAGGTTCGGGGCAAACCAGCCGCCGCCTTGGACGTACCCGGGGTTACCGTCGGCGTCGAACGAGAGCGGGTCACCGTTGAGATCGATGTCTGTTGCTCCGTTGTAGGACCAGCCTGCGGTGTGGCAGCGAGCGCAACTGTACCCTCCCGAATCTGCACGGTTGGTGAAGAGCAACTTGCCATAGGTGAGGTATTCCTCGTGTGCTGGATTGGAGATCTCTTCGATCCAAGCCGCCATCGCCTCGGTCGTGTAGGTCTCGCCCATGCGCTTCTGCACAGCGGAAAGGTCTCCCTGTGCTTCTTCGATGATGCTCGCTACTCCGGTTTGTTGTGCTTGTGACAGGGCGAACTGGGCATCTGAGAGCGCTGTGCTCAGCTCAGCGTCCCGGCTGACCCATTCGAGCCGGGCGCCTTCAACCAGACCGTCAAACACGGCGGCCTGTACTGCGTCCTCGTCTTTTTGGACCGAGCGAAGGTAGGTCAAGATGACCTCGAGCTGCTGCGCGGTGAGCGCGCCACCACCGGGGGCACCCCAGGCTGGCATCACGCCGTTACGTCCGTAGTTGAGCGTGTAGGTGATCTCTTCTTCGGAGAACCTGGTCATCACCGAGGTCAGTGACGGCGCAACCCAGTCGACGGAAGCTACGAAGTTGCCGGTTCCGGCTTCGGTGATTGCGAAGGCAGCAATACCGCCAGCGCCGCCACCACCGTGACACGACGAGCATGCCTCTTCAAAGGCTTCGGCACCACCTTCGGTCCAGAGCTCGAGGGTGTTCTCGACATAGCCCTCGTGCCGTCCGGGCTCGCCAAGCCAGTACAGCGGCAGGGCGATTCCGATGACGGCAAGGAGAACGAGACCCGACATCAGGCTCTGATCGAGCTTGCGAGTTTCGAGAATGTCGTCGTCGAAATAGGGCTTGCGGTTCGCGGCGAGTTGGTTCTCGGCGCCACCTTCACCCTTTGAATCGAGGAGGTTAAAGAAGAGGTATACGACAAAGCCAATTATGACGATGGCGAAGATAACTAAGCCGACGTTGCGCACGGCGGTCTGAGCAAGGATCATCACGGTCTCTGAATCTAGGGGAACAACGGGGTCAGCACTGCGTTTTGCCTGTGCTGATTTTACGGAATGTGACTAGTGCGACGAAGCGCCGAGGCAACTCGGACCTTCGCGTTCTTGGCCGGTGGTGTTCACGCCAATGTCGGGACCACCAATAATGTTTCCGGTGTTGACCTTAAGGACCCCACCTTCAACTGCCATTTCGAAGAAATCCATGCCGCGTGGCGCTGGGCCACCACGCTTCTCGCCTACCTGGTTGTAGAAGGAACCGTGGCATGGACATTCGAAGTATTGTGAACTCCCGCAGTCGGGCACGCGGCAACCAAGGTGCGGGCACTTCTGGTAGATGGCCTTCACGCCGGCTTGAATTCCTGGCCATGCGGGAGTCGAAGCGTATACGGGAGCAGCCTTCTCGAGCGCCCCCGCCGGGAACTCGGTGACCCACATGCGCCCTTCTGGGCGGTAGAGGAAACCATTGTTCGCACGAATTTCGTTGAGCACGTCCGATACGGGACCGACTGTGATAACCGAACCAAAGCCCTCGGATGCGCCGGGCCACAACTGGGCGATGACGGCAACACCAAAGCCGGTGAGGTTCAAGCCGAACAGGGCGATGATTGCCCGGTTGAGGAATTGGCGGCGAGCAACGCCGATAACCTCGGGGTCGGGGGCGACCCACGGCTCAACCTCAGCGATGGGAGCTACGAGTGCTCCGCCATTGCGCTGCTCGATTGCCGTGGTCTTCTCGAGCTCACGTCCGCTGATACCGGCTTCCTCGGCGGCTGCGCCAACGGCGGCTTTCACCCGGTCGCGATCACGGCGGCGCGTTTCGCCAGACACTTCGCCAATGGCTGCATCTGTGTCGCGGCGCCGGCTTGCTGCGAACAGCAAGATTGCGGCGAGGAACACAAGGCCAATAATTGCAAGAACTGCGATTGTCGTCATTGTCGTACCTTTCTAGAACTCGAAGAACAAGCCGTCAGACCACGGCATGATGAAGTTGAAACCGGGTCCACGGAAGAACGACCCGATCATCACGAGTACCGCCCAGTACATGAGGTGGACGGTCTGCAGGGAAATTGCGAACTTGCGATCCTCTGGCTTCATCGACGGGTTGCGATCGATGTACGGCGCAAGGATGAGCAAGAACATGCCCATGCCGGGAATGGTCACACCAGCCACCATTGGGTGGAAGAGCACAAGCAGTTCCTGGAGCCCAAGGAAGTACCACGGGGCCTTCGACGGGTTCGGGGTCTCGTTGAAGTTCGCCAGTTCGAGAAGCGGAGCGTTCACGAACACGGAGAAGATCAAGATGAAGGCCAGCACGAACAAACAGCACACGAACTCGACCACGAGCAGATGCGGCCAGGTGTGGACCTTGTCTTGAGGAACAGCCTTGACATCCTGAATGGATCCGGACTTCACGACGGTCAGTAAGCGCTGCGTGTGACCACCCGGGCCGGTTGCCACTGGAGCCGCAGGAACTGCTGCGACGGCAACGCCGCCACCACCGGCTGCGGCCGCAGCTGCGGGAGCGGCTGCTTCCACCGCTCCGCCCGATGCCTTGGTCTTTGCGGCCTTGGAGCGTTCCAGGAGGTGCGCGGGGATCTTGGACGCTGCCTCAGAGAGGGGTTCTGCGTCAGCTGCTGCAGCTGGAGCTTCGGCTACTGGGGCTGCGTCGGTTTCTGCCTTTGCACGAGCGTCGGCGGCCCGCTTGCGCAGATGTTCAGGAATTTCAGTCATCGAATGCCGTCCTTCCTACAACGGTCCTGAGATTCCGCCGTCTTTGCGGACTCTCCAGAAGTGAATGGCCATAAAGATTACGGTAACGAATGGCAAGAACAGTACATGGAGCACGTACCAGCGCAGCAGCGTTGTCGTGCCGATTTCGACGCCGCCGAGAAGCACGAAACGCACCTGGGCGCCGAACACTGGGGTGTAACCCATCATGTTCGTTCCCACGGTTACGGCCCACAGTGCGAGCTGATCCCACGGCAAGAGGTAACCGGTGAACGACAAAAGGAGCGTGAACTGCAGCAGCATCACGCCGATAACCCAGTTGAACTCACGCGGGGCCTTGTAGGCCCCGTGGTAGAAGACCCGGGCCATGTGCAAGAACACCGAAAGCACCATCAGGTGTGCCGCCCATCGGTGCATGTTGCGCACGAGCAGACCGAACGTCACCGCAGACTGAAGCTGGTAGATGTCGTCCCACGCCTGAGCGGCGGTTGGACGGTAGAAGAACATCAAGAAGATGCCCGTCACCGTCAACAAGATGAACGTGAAGAAGCTGATGCCACCGAGGCACAACGTATAGCTGACCTTGACCGCATGGCGCTTCACCTTCACCGGGTGCAGGTGGTACAGCACCGAGTTCATGATCACATACGACCGGTTACGCGGGCTATCGCTGTACCCCTTGCGGAAGATTGATCCCGGGCGAAAGATCGAGCTCCAGGCTTGAGAACCTTGGGTAGCGTCGACCAGCTCGGTCGTCTTCTGTTGGAGTTGTTGTGAAACCGGCAGCTTATTCTTTGCCACGTGGTTGCTCCTGAACGTTTTGCTTGAGTGCTTGAGTAAGAAGGAAGATCATTGGTTCTAGCCGAGGCGCATGCCGTAGCCGTAGCCGTGGGTGTTCGTGCGCTGGTGGTAATCGCCGTCGGGATCAGGGTCGCTGATCTTGCCAAGGATGATCACTCCGGTAGGGCAACGGTCGACGCACAATGCACAGCGGGTGCACACATCGTCGTCGATCGTGAAGATCACATTGTCGGACGGGTCGAGACCGGGTTGTTCGGTGCCGATAGCTTCATCGATCGCAGACGGAGACACCATGTGGATGCACTTCCACGGGCAGATGTCTACGCAGCCCTCGCACATGATGCACTCGGACTGATCGATGTGAATGAACTGCTTTGGCTTCACCGCAGCCGACAGCCATGCTGCATCAACTTCCTGCAGCACGTAGTCGTCCCGAAATTCGGGCATCGGCGGATTGGCGTCGGTGACCGACACTTATCGGGCTCCCTGACGAATGAGCGGACGCCCGAACTCGGACGGAGTCTCGACCGACTGCGCCTTTGACTTGGCGCGTGCCTCGCGGGTTTGCCAATGGTTCCAGTACCAGATGTTCACACCAAGGAAGACCACGTGGATGAGCACGGCGATGATGTCACGCAAGATGAGGTACGGGATACGGAAGGGGAACCAGCCCCCATCGACCTGAGCGGCGATGACGCCGACATCGACGCCAGCGTCGTTCGTGCCGGAGATAAACGGAATGTGCGGGCCCTGCACGAGTACATCGGCACGCCAACCCAATCCCTTGTCTGCCCATTCGAGCCAGTAGTGGGGCACAACGCCGTAGACCCAAAAGAACACGGTGAAGACGTATACCGAAGCGATCATCGCCTCACCCCAAGTCATCTTCTTATCGACGGGAGCCTTCTTGTCATACCAGTGATAAACGGACATGAGTAGCGCGGTCACCACTAATGAAACGATGAACTCAACCATGTTGAACCTCAGCCATGTTTGGTCGTGCTCTCCTAGAGGGCGAAACTTCAGTAACGAGAATGAATAGTCACGTTCGTCTTCGGCAAGTTTACTGCCGCTCGTGAACGCAATCACAAGTGTAGGGGCCAGAGTCACTCAACACTGATCTTGATCGAGGGTTTATCACGCGAAATTGCCGCCCTGCGCATTCGGTCGGACGTGACAATCGTCGCTTCGAAAGCATCGGCCGGGTTCGTCGACCCGCTCAGCGCCCGCATAGCCTTTAGACGACATATATCGTGACCATATTGCACCGCAGACGGCGAAATTTGCCGTAGCATCTGCACGTGATCTTTTGCGCAACGACTGCGCTCCCTACTTACTGTCTCGGCTCACACTGAGGAGAGGGTCCCTTGACTGAAATCCCTGAACATCTGTTGAAGCGCTCACGGGAGCGCAAGGCAGCCATGTCTGGAGAAGCACCAGCGGCTGAAGCCAGCACCGCCGTCGAACCAGCGGCCGCAGCAGCACCAGCCGTCGCAGCGGCCCCTGTTCCCGATGTTGCCCCCGAGCCAGAACCCGTTCGTGTGCCCGCATATGTAGAGGCCTACGAATCACGCAAGAAGATGCCTTACTGGATCATTCCCGTATTGCTCACCCTGCCCGTTTGGGCGGCCATGTATGTGGGCACCCTCGAGCGTGTCCCCCAGGGGCTTACCGGCCTGCTCGGCGAAGGCGAACACCTTTACGTCGAAGCTGGCTGTTCGGGTTGCCACGGCGCTGCTGGTGGCGGCGGTATCGGCCCTGCCCTCTCCGATGGCGAAGTTCACCTCACCTTCACGTCCATCGAGGACCAAGTCGTGTGGATCGCCAAGGGCTCTGCGCTCGTCGGCACCGGTAACGAGTACTCGTCAGCTGATTCAACCCGCCCTCGTGCCGTAGCTGGACAAATGCCAGGTTTCGGACTCGGCGCCTCCAACGAGCTCGATATCGAGCAACTCTTGGCTGTGACGCTCTACGAGCGTGAACACTTCGAGCCGAATGAGGAAGTCGCCGAGCGCGAGCGTCTACTCACCGAACAGATGAATCTCATGATGGAAACCGGTGAGCTGGAGTTGATTCTCGAAGAGTCGGGCCTCAGCATCCATGACGTTCCCGACGCAGCAACGCTCACCGCTGGTGACATTGCCGAATACCTCGAACCGGCTCGCTCTGCGCTCGTGGCCAACGAGGGCTAAAAACTCCATTCCGGACAGACCAGCAATGCCTTGGGGAGCTTCCTAGGGAGTGAGTATTTCCTAGGAAACCTCTTCCTCGGGAACGTCACTGCTCTGGGACACTGCGTACATCGATGACCTTGCCGCTCGCAGTGAGTGTCGCCAAGAACTCGCTGACGTTCGCGGCTGTCATCGTGGACAACGCGTCGAACTCGCCTTGCCGGTCGATGACCTTGGACGCTGGCCGAGAGGCCTCGTCGAAGAGGGATTCAATGAGGTACTGATTGGACACAAACCCGTACTCGGCCTGAAGCACGGCAACGGCTTCGAAAAAGTCATCCACGGACAGCCCACCGCCGCTCAACGCAGCGAGTTCGGCCGCGACCGAATCGGCAATCTCGTCGATCCGTGCTGGATCTCCGTCGATAGATACAACGAGCGAAACATCATCGGCGAGGTCGGCGAACTCGATACGTGCACGGCCGCCATAGGTTGCCCCGAGCTCCTCGCGAATCACGGTAAAGATGCGATCGTTAACAATGCGCTCGGTGAGCTCCGCGAGCACGCGTGCCGAAACAGACCCTTCATCGGCCCACGGTGAGCGGTGCAGCAATCGGTACGAACCGCTCGACGCACCCGCCCCGACCACAAGTCTCCGGGTCACTGGTCCCGCAAGTTCGTGAGATTCGGGGTTCTCGCTGCCCGCAACATTGGGCAGCGTTCCAATCCACGCTCGGGCGAGATCGACCACGACCCGCTGATCAACATCGCCGACCACGACAACGACATGATCATCTAGTGAGGCGAAGCGATCATTCCAAATGCGCAGCGCGTCGCGTGCCGAGAACTGGTCGAGCGCGGCGAGAGATGGTGCTGGCATGAACCGGCCGCCACCGGTAAGGGCATTCGTCAGTGCCACGTCGGCGGCCACCGCAGAATCGAGACCAACTTGTGCGGTTCGGTCGCGTGCCAACTCGACCTGCTGATGAAACGGCACCTCATCGACTCGGGCATTCGTGATCGACAGGTGCACGAGTTGGAACAACGTTTCGAGATCTTGCGTTGCAGTAGCACCCGAGAAGCCCTCTGCGAAGTCCGAAATATAGGGGCTAAGGGAGACGTCCCGGTCGGCGAGGAATCGGCGCAGCTGGGTTCGATTCCATGGTCCGACGCCACTTGCCCCGACGACGGCGACGGCTGTGTGGGCTAGCTCCCCGTCTGCGTCGTCGAGCAAGGCCCGCCCACCGGGAGATGCCGACGAAAGGAGCACCTGCCCCTCGGAAATTTCAGACGGGGCGAACAGCACACGCGTGCCGTTGGCGAACACGAGCTCGACGCCTTCGTTCTTGTCGAGAGCTAGGCGCTGCGTCTCGCTCACCGAGCCGGGGCTGTCTGCCAATACGTCGATGTCCTCGATCGTGTCGGTGGCGACGGGGACAACAGCCGTCGACGCCCGTTCGATTGCCGCACGGTGATTCTCGACCGTTCCGACCCGATCACGGTCGGGTCCCACGATCAAGACGATTGGCGCAGCCGAGGTCATCATCCAGCCATAGTGGTTGTTCACCGCCGCAAGCTCGAGATTGTCGAGCACTTCGACGGCCATAGCGTGAGAATCGTCGATCGACTGCACGTCTCCCCCACCGAGGTAGCGGCGAACGAGGTCGTCGGCAAACGCTGCGTCCTGGCGGGTTCCGTATTGGGCAAGACGTTCGTCCTGGGCGGCGCGCACGGCGTCGACGGCACGTTCGAGCTCGCTTTGGGTAAACGGGTTTTGCAGGCTGCCTTGCAGTTCTGTCATGAAGACTTCCGTGCCCACCTCCAAGTCGTCGGCGTCGACGTTGAAGCCCATGTAGGCCAGGTCCTGATTCAATCCGAACCAGCCACCGCTGGCCCGGCGAAGGTCGAGGTGTCCAGAATCGACGCCCTCGGTGAGACGGGTATTGATCATCTGGCTGAGCACACGTTCGGTCAGGAGGAGCTCGTTGCCGCCTCTGGTGTTGAGGTCCCAGGCCCGCACCGGAATGTCGACGCTGATGAACGAGTCTCCGTAGCTGGGCTCGACCACGGTTTCGATGTAGGGCTTCGAACGCAGTGCCGGAAGTGTCGTGTCGGGGGCTGCCCTCGTGTCGCCTCGGGCCTCGAGGTCGGCGAATTGTGCGATCACGAGGGCTTCGAGCTCGTCAACGCTTCGATCACCGACCGCGATGACCGCCATATTGTCGGGTCGATACCACGTGTCGTAGTAGTTGCGCAGCCCCGCGGCGGTAATCGCGTTGACGGTCTCGGCGGTGCCGGAAACATTGACCCCCGCAAACGGCGTCTCGTCGTAGTAGGCCTCCTCGAATGCGAGGCCGACGAGACCCTGGCCGCTTTCGTCTCGCAGACGGAGTTCTTCACGCACGATCGGCGCCTCACGACGCACCTCGTCGGGATCGATCGTTGCCGCCGAGGCCCATTGGGCGAGGACCTCGAACGCCACATCGACGTTGTCGCCCTGGTCGGCGACTTCGATCTGATACACGGTCGCGCTGTCGCTGGTGTAGGCGTTGAAGTCGGGGCCGATTTCTGCTCCGATTCGCCGAAGCGCCGCATCGAGGCTGTTCCCGGGATACTTTTCGGTCCCGTTGAACATCATGTGCTCGAGAAAGTGGGCGGTGCCCGAGCCGATTGGGTCTTCCTCTACCCCGCCGGCATTGACCGCAAGCCGAAGCGCCACCGAGCGACCGGGGCTGTCGTTAGATCGCACGAAGTAGGTGAGCCCGTTGTCGAGCACACCCGTACGGATCTCGCTTGCGAGCGGCAGCGGTGTTGGATCGGGAACCGGCTCGGCAAATACCTTGTCGAACCCGGGTTCTCGAGCCGACGTGCCAGCGTCGTTCGCTGCCGATTCACTTTCGGATGCCTGGTGGGTTGGCGTGGACGCAGCGCTGGGGGCATCATCGGGGCCGGACGGGCTAGTGGTGCAAGCCGTGGCAACGATCGCCGCGATCGCAAGAAACGCACGGGTGCGAGCGGCGTTCCCGGCCATAGCGACCCTACGCTACGGCGTGCGCGGCTTCTGCCATCACCGAAATGGCCTCATCGATCACGGCATCGGTGTGGGCGAGGCCAGGAAAGAGAATTTCGTATGGGCCAGGTGCGAGAGCGACGCCACGGCTCAGGCATTCATGGAAGAACTTTTGGTAGACGCCGTTCTCTGCGAGCACCTTGACTTCGTCGAAGTTCGTGGGCGCCTCGGATCCGAAGAACAAGCCAACGATCGGCCCAACCGTTGGCACGGTGGCGGCCAGCCCTGCCTCCGCGAAGGCGTTTCGCATGCCCGCAGCGAGACGGTTCGCAATCCGTTCGAGCTCCACATATGCGTCGCGGTCGAGTACCTCGAGGGTTGCCAAGCCAGCGGCGGTTGCCAGCGGGTTACCCGACAACGTTCCACCCTGATAGACCCCACCGAGTGGTGAGATATGTGACATCACCTCACGGCTTCCGCCATAGAGGCCGACGGGGAGCCCGCCGCCTATGACTTTGCCGAAGGCCCAAACGTCGGGTTGCACGCCGAACCATTGCGTTGCGCCTCCATACGCCAGCCGGAAACCGGTGATCACCTCGTCGAACAACAACATCGCCCCGGCCTTGTCACACGCCTCACGCAAGCCCTTGAGGAATCCCTCGGTCGGCGGCACGAGGCCCATGTTCGCAGCCACCGGCTCGACGGCGACCACGGCCACCGTTTCGTCGATTTCGGGGATCACATTGAATGGGGCGACTATCGTGTCGGCGACTGCGCCGTCGGGGACGCCGTCGCTTCCGGCAAGTCCCTGGTTTGCCACGCCGCTGCCGCCGGCGACGAGCAGCGAGTCGGTGTGGCCGTGATAGCAACCGGCAAATTTGATGATCGTGTTTCGGCCGGTGGCGCCACGGGCGAGGCGAATTGCCGACATGGCGGCCTCGGTTCCCGACGATGTCATGCGCATCATTTCCATGCCAGGGATGCGGCGCGAGATCTCTTCGGCAAGTTCGACCTCGCCGAGTGTGGGCGCGCCATAGCTCGTGCCTGCGCTGGCTGCGGCCGTGATGGCTTCGATCACTTTGGGGTGTGCGTGGCCGAGGATGCCCGGACCGTAGCTTTGCACGAAGTCGATGTAGGTCTTGCCCTCGATATCGGTGACATAGGGGCCCTGCCCGCTCGCCACGAAGTACGGGGTTCCGCCCACGCTGCGAAATGACCGAACGGGTGAGTTGACTCCGCCGGGCATGACCAGCTTTCCGCGTTCGAACAGCGACTCATTTGTGTGGTTCATGATTCAAGTTCCGGTGTTGGGGATTCGATTGCCTTTGGCGGCGCCGGCAGCGCGGGACGAATACCTTGGAGCGACTCCGCGACGCTACGAGCGAGATAGGTGAGGATCAGGTCGGCGCCAGCACGCTTGATAGAGATCAATGACTCGAGCGCTGCTGCGGGGCCATCGAGCCATCCGTTGGCCTCAGCGGCCTTGAGCATTGCGTACTCACCGGACACGTGATAGGCGGCGATTGGAGCGTCGGTCTCGAGCCGCGCCCGCAAGATGATGTCGAGGTACGCAAGTGCGGGCTTGACCATGATCATGTCTGCGCCCTCGGCCAAGTCTTGCCGGACCTCGTCCATTGCTTCGCGGCCGTTGCGGGGGTCCTGCTGGTAGCCCTTACGATCGCCACCGTCAGCGATAGTGACGTCCACGGCATCTCGGAACGGCCCATAGAAGCTCGATGCGTACTTTGCGGCGTAGGCAAGAATGGCGATGTGGCCATGGCCGGCGTCGTCGAGCGCCCCACGGATGGCGGCCACCTGGCCGTCCATCATTCCCGATGGAGCGACAATGTCGGCCCCAGCGTGTGCTTGCGCAACCGCAATTTTGCGATACAGATCGAGCGTCTGGTCGTTGTCCACGGACCCGTTGCCATCGAGAATTCCACAGTGACCGTGGTCGGTGTATTCATCGACGCACAGATCGGCGATCAACACGACGCTGTCGCCGAAACGCTCGCGTGCGGTTCGCAACGCGACCTGCACGATGCCGTTTGGGTCCCAGGCCCCGGACCCCTGTGCGTCCTTTTCGAGCGGAACGCCGAAGAAGATGACCGCACTCACGCCGAGCTGGCGAAGTTCGTCGATCTCGACCATTGCGGATTCGAGACTGTGTTGCACAACGCCGGGCAACGAGTGAATTGGCTGGGGTTCGTCTATGCCCTCACGGATGAAGAGCGGGGCGATGAGGTCATCGGCGGAAAGCGTGGTTTCTGCGACCATGCGGCGAAGCGCATCGGTGCGGCGAAGGCGGCGCAGTCGCCGCTGCGGGAACGTCATCCCCCGAGCTTACGCCCACCACCTCCCGAACAACAGTTGACGGGTGGGGTTGTGCTGGTTTGAATCAGTCGCCATTGCCAGTGAAGTGCTCCACGTTTGGGTCAACGGTGTGGTGGGGCTGAGCGTCACCGGCGAACCACACGCCATCGAGCGTGAGGCCGGACGCGTCGTCGATGGCGCCGGCCTGAATGCTCGTGTGTTCCAGGTGCTCTGCACCTTGCCAAAACAGGCGCGATCCACACGTTGCGCAGAAGCCATAGCGACAGTAGCCAAGGTCGTACCAGCGAAGCTGGTCCTGGTCATCGTGAATCGTGAGTGCGCCGGTGGGGCAACCCGTTGATGCCACGAAGTTGCCGCTCGATTTGCGGCAGTTCACGCAGTGACAATGCAGTACGCCCCTCAGCTCACCGGCGACGTCGAAGGAGATAGCGCCACACAGGCACGAACCGACCGGGGAGCTCATCGACGCTTGTCACCGAGGAACATCACCTTTAGCGAGTCGAACGATTCGATGCAATGCCCGGCGCCAAACACCACGCACTCGAGCGGCGTGTCGACGATGTGCACATCAACTTTCGTTTCTTGACTCAGTCGAAGATCGAGGCCACGAAGCATGCCGCCGCCGCCGACCAGATGGATGCCTTGGGTGATGAGGTCTTGGGAGAGTTCTGGGGGCGCTTGGGCGATGCACGAAAGCACCGAATCGACGATGGCTCCTACCGGTTCGTCGATGGCCACTCGAATTTCCTCGGGGGACAGCACGATCGTCTTCGGCAAGCCGCTCATAAGTTCTCGGCCTCGCACTTCGGCGCGAACCTCGTTCGGGGTTTTTGCCGCCGAACCGATCGTCAGCTTGATGTCCTCGGCGGTGCGCTCTCCGATAGCAATCCCATATTCGCGGCGCACCCACGCCTGGATCGCTGCGTCGATGTCGAACGAACCGACGCGGATTGCTTCGAGTGCCACTACCCCACCGAGCGAAAGGATCGCGCTTTCCGACGTGCCCCCGCCGATGTCAACAACCATGTTGCCAAGCGGCTCGTTGATGGGAAGCTCGGCGCCAATGGCTGCCGCCACCGGCTGCTCGATCAACTGTGCATCGCTTGCGCCGGCACGGCGAGCCGCTTCGGTCACAGCGCGCCGTTCAACGGCGGTGATGGCCGATGGCACGCAGATGACGACACGAGGGCGATTGAATCGGCTGACGCCGACACGCTCGAGAACCAACCGGATCATGCGCTGGGTCACGTCGAAATCGGTGATGGCGCCTTTGCGCAGCGGCCGAACCGCAACGATGTGGCTTGGGGTTCGCCCGATCATCTGCCAGGCCTCGGACCCAATGGCGAGCACCTCGTTTGTCTGCGAATTGAGCGCGATAACCGAAGGCTCGTTGAGCACGATCCCTTCGCCACGCGCATACACGAGCGTGTTCGCGGTGCCGAGGTCGATGGCGAGGTCTCGTGCCACGGGCTACGCCTTCGGCCGGGGCCGAGGGCCCGGCTTGGGGCGACCGGCATGTTCGTTGGGGCGATGCCGGTTGGCGCTGTGGTTTGGCGGTGCCTGAGCGGGACGAGATTGCGGTGCTCGGGGCGCCCTTGGCGAGGCGGTGGCGTTGATTCGGGTGGGGCGGCGGTCTCGTCGAGATCGTCTGTTTGTGGACCCGGGGGGTACGAGTGCGTTGAGGTCTCGGTGGAACGTATCGATGCTCGACCCGAAGCGTTGTGGCCGTGGCCGGTTCATGACCCACACGATCAGACCGCCGAGCGCAGACAGCGCAACAGCCCCGAGGAGAAACAAGATCGGCGTGGTCATTGCGTACCGCCAGTGGGCCCGGGAAGACCGACATCATCGATCTCACGCGCGTCGAGCCCCCAGGACTCGCCCTCGGACCAGACTTCACGTTTCCAAATCGGCGCGGTGGCCTTCAAGCGATCGATCCCATATCGGGCAGCCTCGAACGCTACGTCGCGGTGCGGCGAAGACACCACAACGACCACCGTCGACTCTCCAATTGGCACCTCTCCAACCCGATGCATAATGCATACCCTACGAACATCGGGCCAGCGATCGCGGATTTCGTCCACCAATCCTGCAAACCGGCTGATCAGGTGTTCCTCGTACGCCTCGTAGGCCAGCTCGGAAACTCCTGGGCGTCCAGCGGAATGGTCGCGTGCGGTTCCGCTGAATAGTACGACGGCGCCGCAGTCGGGTTGCACCGTCCATCGATACGCCCGATCGATCGGCGGCTCGGTTGTGGTGATCGCAAGCCAGGTGTTGCCCGCCGGCTCGTGGAGAGATTCATGCACGGGTCACATCGTAGGTGTTTTCAGCGAGCGAAGACATTCCTGGACACCAGCAACGGATTTTGTTGATTTCACGGGGTTCTACCTGCCGACAGCCGATGACCTTTGGTCGCTACAATATGGCCCGTGGGAGAGGGCAATTACGAAGACGGACCATTCGAGGGCGAGCTTCTCCCTGCCCAAGATCGCCTTTGGCGCCATCCCGCGGAGCGCGGGGCAGAGCAGGCGGCGGCGAATATGGCTGCGCGGCAGACGGGCGGCCGGCATTGGCCGTCAATGCTGATGTCGTTCATTGCGGGTTGTTCGGTGGTTGGTCTTGCTTGGGTGCTCCAAGACGAACCCCGCGCACCGATCGAGCAATCCGTCGTGAACGAGGTAACGGTTCCTCCGCCCGCGGTTGGCGAGGGCCCGATTAGTTTCAATACGTACGCCAACGAAGTTGCGCAGCTGAATCGTGACTCGGTTGTCGGCCTGCACCTCGGCGGCAACCCTCCTCACGAAATGGCGCAGGCCATCTTGTTGGCCGACGACGGTTACCTCGTGACCTCGGCTCATGCGATCATGGGCGCCGAGGACATCACGGTCGCGGTCGGGGACCGAGGCATCGAGCCTGCCCAGCTCATCGGCAGCGATCGTGTATCGGGAATTGCCGTTCTGAAGGTGAACGCCCCGGACCTGGACCCACCGACGTTCGGTGACGACGAGAAAGTTCTCGTGAGCGATCGGCTCGTCGCACTCGCCCACCACGGGGTCGACACCGATTCCCTCGCCCGGCCCATCGATGTGCTCGGTAAGGATCACGTTGCGCCGCTACCGAACGGCGATCTCCTCTCGGGGCTCTTTCGCCTCTCCGATGGCCTCGGTGCCGAGTGGGCGGGAAGCGCAATCCTCGAAGACGACGGCAGCATTGTGGCTATGTCGGTCGAGGGACGAAATGGCAAGCACTACGGCGTCCCCATCGACCTGGTTCGCCGAACGGCACGCCAGCTGATCGATTCGGGAACCGTCGAGCACAAGTCGTGGCTTGGCGTGCAGCTTCGCCCGGCAACGAGACAAACCTTGAAGCAGCGTGGTCTTCTCGGCGGGGCATTGGTGGTTCGGGTGTGGGACGAGACCCCGGCGGCGCGTGGCGAACTCGTTGCCGGTGACATCATCGTGGGCATCGGCGACGCGAATATTTCCAGCACTCAGGACTTGGGTGAGGTGCTGCGCACCTCTTCACCGGGAGACGAGATCGAGTTACATTTCTCGAGGTCTTCGGCGCCCGCCATTGGGCCAGATAGCACAACTGCGGATTTGGTTGATCTCGATGACGAAATTCTGAGCGCAAGCGTGATCGTGGGCGCCCGCCCGGCTTAGCCGCAAATCGGTTGCGCGCCCCCAGATGCCCGCGACGTATCTAGCGGGAAGCCTCCGACCGCCGCGTGTCTAGCAGCCGATATCTCGTGCGGCTATTTGCTGCGTCGTCGGATCAGCCAGGATGCAGCCGTGGTTGCCGTCAGCGCGGCACCGGCGAGGGCTGCGCCAGCGGCGCCGAGCGCCAGTTCCTGCCGCCGTTTCGCATCGATACTGTCGAATCGGCTTGGCCGGTGCCCGGCCACGTAGGCCTCTTCATTACTGAATTCGGGTTCCCATCCGAGTGCCTTGAGCTTGTCATTGGCAATGACCCACGGATGCTGCAGGTACGCGGTCAACCCGGGGTGTGTGCGGGCGCCGAGCATGCGGCGCACGTCCGACAGTGCTGAGATGACCACACCGGGTACCCGCAATGGCGTTTCCGGGGTGCCTCGCAACGCCACCGCCTCGCTCGGCGTGAGCCACCCGTCGGCGGCCACATTGAAGATGCCGTCGTGCCCGCCGGTTACGAGCAGCTCGATCGCTCCGGCGTAATCCTCCGCGTGGAGAAACTGCGCGGGGGCGTCACCATCGGCGTTTCGGATTGCCGCCGAGTTTCGCAGCAGAATTGCGAGGCCGTTTTCCCGGCCTCGGGCGAGCGTGGTCGCTGCTCGCAAGATCGTCAGCTTGGCCCCGGTATTGTCCACCCACTGTTCACCGAGCGCCTCGATCTCGCCCCGAACCACACCGAATCGGAACTCAGGGTTTGGCCGAATGACGGCGTCTTCGGTGATGGGCAGCGGGTTTGTAGGCCATGCCCCGTACACCATTGCCGACGACGCCAACAACACATGTGACGCACCCGTTTCGGCTGCGGCCGCCAGCACACGTTCGGCCAATTTCTTGTCTGCGGCGGCGGCACTGGCGTCGCCGGCGAACCCAACCGGGGTCGCAGCCAGGTGCACGAGCACGTCTCCGCGTTGCAGGATTTCGGTGAGGTCACCGGTCAACACATCGAAGGTTTCCACCCCGTCGTCGGCGCCGTAGCGGTCGAGGGCAACCAACTCGTCGACCATTCCGTTTGCCTGCAGTCGGTCGGCGACGTGGCGGCCGACGGCTCCCGCAGCGCCGGTTACAACGACGCGCATGTCACCTTCGCGTCACAGGGAAGGCGGCGATGGGAATGCCTGACGACAAGGCGATGTTGCATGTCACTACGATGCATGGTGTGAGCAACTCTGGTCCAATCGATGATGGCGACGACGAATTCGACTTTGGCAGTCTCTTTGGCAGCCTTGGCGGAAACGGCGATCCTAACGCGCTGATGGGCGGCCTCATGTCACTGTTTGGCGGCATGGGCGGCGCAACGGGCGGCCTCGGCAACGCCGCCGACATGGCCGCGTCGATCGCATCCGGCGGCCAGACGGAGCCGAACGTTGACCCGATCGACCGAATGGCCCTCGAACAATTGATTCGTGTCGCCGAATTGCAGATCGGCCATGCCACTGGCCTGCGCACATCCACGGGAGGCCCGTTGACCATAAGCCCGGTGACTCGCGCCGACTGGGTTCGCCGCTCGATGCAGGCGTACAAGCCGATCCTCGAGCAGCTGGCGGCAGCGATGACCCAACCCCCAGACGACGATGGTGCGTCGGCGAGCGATCCGCAGTTTGCGATGTTCGAAAAGATGTTCGCATCGATGCGCCCGATGATGGTGACGATGACGACGGGGTCGATGATCGGGCATCTGGGCACTCGGGCGCTTGGCACGTATGACTTGCCGGTTCCGCGTCCGGGCAGCAACGAGCTGTTGGTCGTTGTCCCGAACCTCGATGCGTTCGGCAACGAGTGGTCCCTCGACCGTAGCGAACTACACCTGTGGGTGGTGCTTAGCGAGGTGGCACACCATGCCGTGCTAAGCGTTCCCCACGTCGCCCAGCGAATCAGCAAACTCTTGGGCCAATACATAAATGCGTTCCAGCAAGATGTCGGCAACCTCTCGACGTCACTCGAGGACTTCCAACCAACGGGCGACATGAGCGATCTCGCTGGTTTGCAAAGCCAGCTGCAGGGCATGATGGGCGACCCGTCGGCACTCATTGGGTCGATCCGCTCAGATGAGCAAAAGGCGCTGCTGCCCGAGATTGCCGCACTGATGGGCGTTATCGTTGGCTACGTCGATCACATTATGGACGAGGTCGGCACCAATTTGATATCGAGCTACAGCCAGCTGACCGAGGCGCTTCGCCGCCGGCGAGTCACCACGTCCGAGTCAGATCGTTTCGTCGAGCGGCTGCTCGGCCTCGAACTGGACCAGGGCCTCTATGACCGGGGACGGGCGTTCGTCGATGGCGTGGCCGCGCTCGGCGGCGATGACGGCATCGTGAAGCTGTGGGAGTCTGGCGAAACGTTGCCGACCCCCAACGAGCTGGGTTCTCCGGGATTGTGGCTGGCACGCATGGGCATCGATTTCGAGGTCGAGGTTGATCCGGCGGAACTCGCCGAGCTCGACGCGTTTCTTGCGGACCCCGACGAGTCGAACGAACAAGAATAGCCGCAGCGTTCGCTGATCGGCCGAGTGCGCGGCTGCACTGGATTTGGGCTAGTCCCAGAGGCGGAATTGGCCGTCGTGGCCGGCGGCGGACTCGCCGGAGTGTTCGGCTGCGGGTTCGTGGTCCGTGCTCTCTGAACCAACCTGGTTACGACGGGCGAGCTTGCGCAAGGAATCTGGTTGCCGCGACGGAGAATCATCCGACGGGCGGGGCGCAACCAGCGTTGGGTCGACGACTGCAGACGTATCCGAGGTGTGCGATGTCTGGCCTCGGCGGGCGCGCACGGACCGAAGAATGCTCTTTGGCTCGGCCGTCGCTTGCCCGATGCGGTCGAGTATCGGCCGAGAAGCAGGGACTCGTTGGCGCAGTACGTGACTGACGTGCGACGACGCCTTGACACGGTCTGTGCGACGACCGAGCTCGTAGGTGAGGGCCGATAGCCCCGCTGCGACCGCAACGAAGAGGGCCCCGAGTTGAATCGGGAAGCGAACGATGACGGCGGCAAAGGCTCCGATCGCCCACGTGAGTTGGAAGCGCCCTTCAAACTTAGCGAATGTTCGCCCGTGGTTGGACCGTGGCGCGTCGCGTTGGACGAGTGCGTCGAATCCCAACTTGCCCGTTGAAGCGCTGATTCCAACGCCGAACGCAAGCATGGCGATTCCGGTGATTCCGCCGCCCCATGCAGCCAAGAACGCGGTGACTGCGGTGGTGATCATGGCGCCGAGCACGATGCGTTCTTCGGTGGTGCGGTCGCGAATGATCGGGGCGTAGCGGGCACCGAGGAACGCTCCGGTTCCAACGGCGAGGCCGGCCACGGCGAAGTGCCATTGCGGGGGACCTTCGGTGCCGATGAGGTCGGGCACCATTGCGGGGTCGAACCCTTCGATGCGGCCTCGGGTTGCCCCCATCGTTGCCCCCAGCAGGGCACCGGGCTCGGTGACATCGGCGCCGTCATCTCCGGCGCGGAGGTGAAATGCGAGCAGGAACGTGGTGAACCCGACGATGCTTCGCAATACGGCGATTGCGGATGCGGCGAGGATAATGTTGGCGCCGCGTGTCTCAAGCTTTTCGGTGGCATCGACGGGTGCGGCCGCAATCTGCACCTGCGGCAGTTGAGTTGCAGCGGCGACTCCGGCCGCAAAGATGAGCACGGCAATAACCGCGGACGCCGATCCGCCGAAGATTGCGATGAGCCCGACGCCGAGCGCGCCCCCGATCACACCGGAGATCGACGCAAGCAGTGCAAGTTTGGAGTTGGCCTCTATCAGTTCGTCTTCACGTGGGCACACGGCGGGCACGAGTGCGGTCTTGGAGACCCCGTACCCCTTTTGCAGCACCAACATGATGAAGGCTTCGGGAAACAGCAAGAGGCTGTCAACGTGACGGATCATGAAGAACGCGATCACCATGCGCAGCGCCAGCGAACCGATGATCATGACCCGACGGCCGCCTCTGGCGCGGTCGATGGCGGGGCCCAGCAGTGGAGTGACAACCGCAAATGGGGCAATGGTCAAGATGAGGTAGAGGGCGACTCGCCAGCGGGCGTCAGAGGGGTCGATGGAAAAGAAGATCGACCCGGCGAGGGTCACCGCAATGGCACCGTCGCCCATGGCTGACAGGGCATGCACGCGAGCCAGCTGAGTAAACGGCGTGTTGATAAGCCCATTCCCAAGCCCGGTGCGGTTGGGAGCAGATGGCCGAGGCTTGCCCGTGCCCGTTGCAGAGCCGCGTTGCGGCTCGCGCAAGGGGCTCCATCCATCGGGCGTCGTCATCTCGTTGATCTTACGTACATGCGTCGACGGTTGCGGACGCGGGCGCCGGATCGAACGCTGATTTCGTGAGAAACCCCCACCCCAAACCCCATCGCCCCGTGACGAATGGGTTTCGTATCCGGAGATGATCGGTCATCTCCGTTTCTCACGCAGCCTGGAACACCTGCTGCACCAAACCAGTGAGCAAACCGCCGTTGCCAGCAAGAGCAACCCCACCAAGAGTGGTAGTTCGACTTGCAAAAACAGCATAAGGTGAGTAACCCTCTAGGCCATGCTCCGCCCACCTGCACGTCGTTTCCGTCCATCTGCAGCGCTGTTAATACTGCTCACGCTGAGCATGCTCGCTTCGCTTCTCGCTGTCAGTCCTCCCCGGGCCGAGGCTGCTGAGTCCCAAGTCGTTAATATTGTCTCGGTTGGCGATTCTTACATCGCGGGAAACGGGGCGGGCAGCTATATGGACAGCTGTTTTCGGAGCTGGAACTCATTTCCGATGCTCTACGCTGAGGCGTTGCGTGCTGCGGGGAAGAGTGTGCAGATCGGGCATCACGCGTGTGGAGGTGCGGTAACTCACGATATTGCGGGCCAGGTGAGTAGAGCTCGACAAGACGTGCCGGATGCTGACATCGTCATGATGACTATCGGCGGAAACGACCTGCGGTTCACCGAGATCGCGGCTTTTTGCATGGTCAAGGCCAAGTTTCTACTTGACTGGCTCACCTGCCCGCCCGTTCTCAATCCCGTTAAACGCGATGTCCCGAACGTCCTCAGCCGTACCCGAACAGAGATGGAACGCCTGGCTCTCTCGTTCCCAGAAGCAAGTCACATCTTGCTCGTGGGCTACGCCAACTTAAACTCGCCACAGTGCTTTGGACATTTCACGGGAGAGCTCAGCTCGATGCAACAGGACTATGACAATCAGCAGCGTCTGATCGTCGACTCGCTGAACGCCCAGGCCAGCCCCGATGGGCCGCGGTTCCACTTCGTGTCTCTCGCTGGAGTCTATGCAAATCATGGGCCATGCGCTCACGACAAGTGGATTCGTCCCGTGCTTGATGGAATGTTCGACGAATGGATGCACCCGACAGCGCAGGGCCACGCGGCGACATCTCAGCTCCTCGTTGGCCTTGGACTTCACAATCAGGTCTTTGAGCCTGAGCCTGAGCCTGCTCCAGAGCCTGAGCCTGCTCCAGAGCCTGAGCCTGCTCCAGAGCCTGAGCCTGCTCTAGAACTAGCCCTTGAATGCGGCACATTTAAATTCGAGAACACGCTCGACGAACCGGTAAAGCTCCGGCGACTGGATGGCGACGCCGAGACCAGGATTGCAATCGTTGAGCCAAACAGCTCTGTGACGGTGACGATTGACCGACGAGATGCGATAGTCGTACGCCGGCCGAGTGATGGCAAGAAGCTGTGGTCAGGACCCGGTGGCTTCTGTGGAGAAGATTCGGTCCATCACATCAGGATCGACGACGAACCACAGCGATCACCGTCAACCGCGACGCCTGGATTCACGTGTGCGGTTGCCCGCAAAACGGATGGATCGAGCGTGATCTCGTGGTCCGGGGACTTCGACGGAGTGAACGTGTTCCCGATGTTCGGCGAACCGACATGGACGACGAGGTCGTCGTTCACCCACGCACCGTCGAGCAAGATGTACGCGGTTGAGGGTTGGCGGGCTGGCAGCGCTAGCACTGCGTACTGCCGATCGTAACCCCGTTCGGCACCCTCAAGGAATGAGGCAAAGTGAACCGAGGACTGGAGCATCGACTACACGTCTACCAAGGTGACTAACGTCAACGAGATCGGCGTCGGCTACCCACTACCGTAGAAGACACATCGAGAGTGTTGAAAGGGGCTATGACTCCAGACCTCCTACTCATTGCGGATGCGCTTCTCCCGGCCCGCAACCAGATGGCGCTGTCCCTCGGGGCGCACATCATCTTGGCGTGCTTCGGCGTCGCCATGCCCGCAATGCTCTTCGTGTTGCACCGCATGGGAGCCAACGGCGACGCCGACGCGTTGGAACTCACCAAGCGCTGGTCGAAGATCTCGGGCGTGCTGTTCGCCATCGGCGCGGTGTCGGGCACGATCCTGGCGTTCGAGATGGGCCTGTTGTGGCCGGGCCTCATGGAGCAGTACGGCGACGTGGTGGGCTTGGCTTTCACTCTCGAAGGAATTTCGTTCTTCGTCGAGGCCATCTTTCTCGGCATGTACGTCTACAGCTGGGGACGCTTGCCGGCTAAGACGCATCAGTTGTTGCTAGTGCCGATGATCATCTCGGGAATGAGCGGCACGTTCTTCATCATGTCGGTGAACTCGTGGATGAACGCCCCGACCGGGTTCGACATCGTGAACGGCGAGATCGTGAACGTGAACCCGTGGGCTGCGATCTTCAACGACGCCGTGCTCCTGCAATACCTACACATGTTGCTGGCCGCCTACATGGTTGCGGCGTTCACGATGGTGTCGGTGTATTCGATGGGGTGGCTGCGTGGCCGCCGCGATCGCCTTCATCGTCTCGGCATTTTGGTTCCGCTTGCGTTCGCTGCCATCGCCACCCCAATTCAGCCGATCGTGGGCCATTTCGCTGGCCAGGCAATCGCCGATCGGCAACCCATCAAGTTGGCGGCCATCGAGGGCCTAGCTCACACCGAGTCGAGTGCGCCGATCATCCTCGGCGGCTACTTCGACGGCAACGAAGTGGTCAACGGCATCGAAGTACCGATCCCCGGACTCGCCTCGTTCCTGGCCCAAAACAGTTTCGACGCTGAAGTGATCGGCCTCAACGACGTACCCGACGCCGACCAGCCGCCCGTCAACGTGGTGCGCTTCTCGTTTCAGATCATGGTCGGCATCGGCACCGCCCTTGGGCTGCTCGTCACGCTCGCCGGGTATCGATGGTTCCGTCACCGCGAGTCGTTTCTCGACAGCGTGTGGATGCTGCGGGCATTCACGTTGACCGGCATTGCATCGATCGTCGCTATGGAAACCGGGTGGATCACGACCGAGGTCGGCCGCCAACCATGGGTCGTTCACGGGATTCTTCGCACCGAGGACGCTGTCACCGATGGGAATTGGGTGTGGGTGACGTTCATCGGCCTCGCCGTTGTGTACCTGGGCATGTTCGTTGCGGGCTTCGGCGTGCTTCGATCGATGTCGAAGCGTTGGGCCGCCGGCGAAACGAATCTCGAGTCTCCCTATGGCCCGGCCCGAATCCACGAGTTGGTGTCGTGAGCGCCGCCGACGCCGTTGCGGCCGTGATGTTCGCAGCGGTCACTCTTTACGCGGTGATGGCGGGCGCGGATTTCGGTACCGGGCTTTGGGACCTTCTCGCCGGAGGCCCCAAGAAGGGCGCCCCGATGCGCCGGCTCATCGACAAGGCGCTCGGGCCCGTGTGGGAAGCGAATCACGTTTGGTTGATATTCGTGATCGTGTTGCTGTGGTCCGGGTTTCCCCGCCCGTTCGCAACGATCATGCGCGAACTCGCTATTCCGTTCTGGCTAGTTGGCCTTGGCATCGTGCTGCGCGGTTCTGGGTTCGCCTTCCGCAAGTTCGCCCCCACCCTCGGTGCAGCACGCCTGGCCGGCGTTGTGTTCGCCGGGTCATCGCTTGTCACCCCGTTCTTTCTCGGAACGATCGCCGGAGCCATCGCCTCGGGGAGGGTCGGGGCGGGAATCGACGATGAAATCATCTGGCTGTCCCCCACCTCGATCCTCGGTGGCGTCCTCTCAACGGCCACGTGCGCGTTCCTCGCTGCGGTATTCCTTACCGAAGAAGCCGACCGCAGCGGCGACATCAAACTCGCAGAACAACTCCGCATGAAGGCGCTCATCACCGCTGCGGTGACGGGCGGTGTCGCGTTGCTTGGCACGCTGCCGTTGCGCAACGATGCCCCAACTCTGTTCGATGGCCTCATTTCCCGGGGCGCTCCCGAGATCGTCGTGTCTACGTTGGCTGGCATCGCCACGATGCACTTCCTGCGGGGGCGGCATCTGCGAACCGCCCGCATTTCCGCAGTGATCGCCGTTGCTGCGGTGGTGTTGGGTTGGGGCTTTGGCCAATACCCGTGGATCCTCGTGGACACCGTCACGATCGACGAAGGCGCCGGACACCCAGCCACCCTCACCGCGCTACTCGTAGCATCGGGCATCGCCGCCGTCCTCGTCACCCCAGCACTAGCGCTGCTCTACCGACTCGCCGACTCGAACCGACTGAGTTCCTAACGACGTTCAATCTGTTTTTGGTGGATTATGCGGCGTTGATAGTTTGTGGTTGGGGTGGGCCGATGACCGGGACTGTAGACCGGTGTGTGTAAACACGAGATACAGCACGTTGATCGGGGCCTGGTCGGTCGGTTCGAAGTCTTAGCAAATCCCTTGCTTGCGAGGTTCTCAGCGGCTCCGAACGGGCGACCGAGTCGTCAAGCTTGAGGAACAGATGATCGGCGCGCCAGACGGCTGCGAACCCCCGAGCACCCAACCGCTCTCGCTAGATGGTCGTCGTTGAACGGGCGAGGCGCCGTTTATATGGCGCCCAACTCGGCACAAACGTTACCGAACACCCCGTACAGCAAAGCTGCTGGGAGCTGCTCAGGCATCCAAGGCTCCCCGGCAACCAGAAGCGGGATTTCATCGCCGAACCTCCGCTTGAATTGCCGCGCAGCCAAAGTCGGATTCAGCGAGGCAAGCCTTTGGGCATCACGCCCAATCGCCGGCGGGGAAGCTTCCCGGCTAGGAGCGACGACGACGCTGGAAGATCGATGAACCAGACGGTGTTGTCTTTGACCCGGGCAATGTGCCCTGGCGGTTCCATCATGTCTCCTGACGACTCTAGGCATCGTCCTCGAACTTGTAGCCGACGCCTCGGATCGTCACGATGGTTGTCGGGTTCTTTGGGTCTGGCTCGATCTTGGTGCGTAGACGTTTGATGTGCACGTCGAGGGTCTTCGTGTCACCGAAGTAGTCGGCTCCCCACACGCGATCGATCAGCACGTCACGGGTCATCACCCGACCAGCGTGCTCGATGAGCAGCGTGAGAAGATCGAACTCCTTTAGCGGCAACGCCACCTGCTCGCCGCGAACGACCACCTCATGGCGATCGGCATCGACCGTCACGTCCCCCACCGACATCGGCCCGGAGCGTCGGTCCCCCGCATTGACCGCTTCGGCGGCTCCTGCCTCATCAGAGCGGCGCATCACCGCACGCATGCGAGCCACCAGCTCACGCAGGCGATAGGGCTTCGACACGTAGTCGTCGGCTCCAACCTCCAAACCAACCACCATGTCGAGCTCTTCGCTCTTGGCGCTCACCATGATGATCGGCACGTTCGACTTGGAGCGAATCGCCCGGCACACATCGATACCCGACAGCGACGGCAACATCACATCGAGCAGCACAATATCGGGCCGAATCTCGTCGAATCGCCGCAGCGCATCAGCCCCATCGGAAGAAACCGTGACCGCAAAACCCTCGCGACCAAGCCCAAGGGTTAACGCCTCGGCAAAGCTCGGCTCGTCTTCGACGACGAGAACCCGATCATCGGCCATCGATCTCGCCCAGTGCAACGTCGGGCCGTGAGGCAAAGCCGGAACCGGCTGCAGGAAGAATGATGGTAAACGTCGACCCGACGCCCTCCTGGCTGTGCAGCTCGACCCGACCGCCATGGTTCACGGCAACATTGCGCACGATCGACAAGCCAAGCCCGGTGCCTCCGCTGGCCAACGACCGGGCCTGATCGACCCGATAGAACCGTTCGAACACCCGATGCAGCTCCCGCTGTGCAATACCGATCCCCGTGTCCTCCACCACGATCGACACCTCGCTGCCGTGCGCAGCGAGCCGCACCGAAACCGTGCCGCCCTCGTAGGTGTACTTGATCGCGTTGGTCAGCAGGTTCGTGACCGCCGAGATGAGCTGGGACCGGTCTCCAACAACGATCGGTTCCTCGTTGAGGTGGAGGGTGATCACCACGTTCTTGTGGGTGGCCGCAGCCCGCACCGACGCCACGCTCTCCTCCACAACAGACACCAACGACAGCTCCAAGGCCTCGGCCTCGGCTCCTGCCTCAATCCGGCTGAGGTCCAACAGGTCGTCGATCAACCGGGACAGGCGAGTCGATTCACTCTGGATGCGGCTGAGAAAGGACTCGACCACATCGGGATCTCGTTCGCCCGCTACCGTTTCGGCGAGCAAGCTCAATGCCCCGACCGGTGTGCGCAACTCGTGACTCACGTTCGCCACAAAGTCCCGGCGCACGTTGTCGAGCCGCTGCTGTTCGCTGACGTCATCGACGAGCACCACGGCACCGAGCAGCTCCCCCGATTCGACGAGTGGCGTGCCCACTACCACCAGGTGTTGCTCCGGTGGTCCATGCAGCCTCAACTGCTGATCGGTCGTCTCGCCCAACAACGCATCGTGAAGCCGAGCCTGGATTTCGTTCTCGATAAGGGCATCGCCGTGACGGCCCGTCGCATAGGGAAGCGCCCGAGCGTTGCGCATCACCTCCACGCCATCGGCATCCACGAGCACGGCCGCAGTCGTCATGGCATCGAACGCCATCGCCACACGGCGAGGCATCTCGTCGGACTCATCGGAATGCACGATGTTCGCGAGCCGGTCTAGAGCTCCGTCCACCGAAGTTGGTGTCTTGCGGGTGTCACCCGATGTTTCGAGCGTGCGGTTGAGTTTGCGCAAGATCGTGCGCTCGCGGTTCTGATTCGCCACGAGGAGGATTGCGATCACGATGATGAGAACCAGCGTGAAGAACGGCCACATCGGCTATTCGGCCTCTGCCTCGCTCGACACTTCGGCCATTGCCTCGACCTCACGGGCGTGCTTTGCCCGAGCTGCCCCCACCGACTCGGCCGATTCCCCGGTGACCATGTACATCACGCGTTCGCCAATGTTCACGGCGTGGTCACCAATACGTTCGTAAAAGCGAGCAATGAGCGCAAGCTGCACCGTCTCTTCGAGCTTCAGCTCCCCACGGGCGTGCGCAGCGAAGATCTCTTCGATGAAGTCGACCTGCAGATCATCGAGTCGATCATCCATGTCCGGCAGCGCCGCAGCCAATCCGGCACTGCCCTCGGCGTATGCGTCGACAGACACTCGAGTCAAGCGAACGGCTTCCTCGCTCATGGATGTCACTAGGCCACGAAGTGTGGGCGACAACTGAATGCCGTACACCCGACGCAGACCCTTGCAGATGTTCACGGCCAAATCGCCCGAACGTTCAAAGTCGCCGTTGATCTTCATTGCCGTCACGATCGAACGCATGTCGATGGCCATCGGTTGCTGCAACGCAATGAGCGCATAGCAACGCTCTTCGATTTGGAGCGACAGTAGGTCCAGCGCGTCGTCGTGGCTAATGACCTCTTGGGCGACCTCAAGGTTGTTGTCGATCAGGGCTTCGGTAGCGCGAGGGATCGCTTCGGTCACGTACGCCGCCAACGTCACGATTGAATCTCGAACCGCGTCGAGTTCCTCGTGGAAGTTGCCTCTCAGCTCATGTTGCATCGTTGGCTCCAATCAGCCGAATCGGCCGGTGATGTAGTTCTCGGTACGTTCGTCGTCTGGGTTTGAGAACAATTTCTCCGTCGAGGTGTATTCGACGAGCAGGCCCGTGCGTCGATCGCTGGCTTCGTCCACCTCTACGGAGAAGAACGCCGTGCGATCCGACACTCGTGCTGCCTGTTGCATGTTGTGGGTCACGATCAGGATCGTGTATTCATCCTTCAACTCGGCCATGAGCTCCTCGATGCGAGCAGTCGCAATGGGGTCGAGGGCCGAACACGGCTCGTCCATCAGCAGGACTTCGGGATCGGAGGCGATTGCACGAGCGATGCTCAAACGTTGCTGCTGACCACCCGACATGCCAATGGCGGATTCCTGGAGACGGTCCTTGACCTCATCCCACAGCGCCGCCTTCTTGAGGCTCTTCTCGACGACGTCGTCGAGGCCCTTCTTGCGGCCGGCAACACGAGGCCCGTAGGCGACGTTGTCGTAGATGCTCTTCGGGAACGGGTTTGGCTTCTGGAAGACCATGCCGATGCGGCGGCGCACCTCGACCGGATCGACACGCTGGTCGTACAGATCGACGCCGCGATACAGCAGGTTTCCCTCGACACGGGCGGTCGGGATCAGGTCATTCATTCGGTTGAACGACCGCAGAACGGTTGACTTGCCGCAGCCCGATGGGCCGATGAGCGCCGTGATCTCCTTGCGCTGAATGAGCATGTTGACGTCACGAACGGCACGGAAATCGCCGTAGTAGACGCTCAGGTCACTCACGTCGAACACCAGGTCTTCGGCCACGAAGTCCCCCACGGGGGATGCACCCACGCCCTGCTGAACGGAAATGCTTGGGTCGACCGACGCGTCGACGGTTGGATCTTGTGCGCTCACACGCGAACCTTTCGGAAGTTCCTCATTAGAAGACGTTACGTTCACCATCGGCTAACCCCGCTTCTTCTCAAAGTAATTGCGAAGCAGCACGGCTACCGAGTTCATGGCAATGACGAGTGCGAGAAGGACCACGATGGCGGCGCCAGCAGCGGCGCCAAAGCCTGCATCTCGGCCCGATTCTTGCACCCAACCCACGATGACGATCGGCATTGCGGTGAAGCGATCCCCGAATTGGTCGAGGTTGAAGAAGGATCCGTCACGGGGTGCCAAACGCCCCGTGATTGCGCCGACGAGGATTAGCGGCGCCGCCTCGCCAACGGCACGAGACAACGACAGCAGGGTTCCGGTAAGGATTCCTGGCATCGCAAACGGAACCACCTGGGTACGGATGACGTCCCATTTGGTGGCCCCGACCCCATAGGCGCCTTGGCGAAGGCTGTCTGGCACCGCGCGAATCGCTTCGGCGGCGGTGATGACCACGATCGGCAACACCAGCACCGCGAGGGTGATGCCACCCGCGTACAAGGAACTTTGGCCGTCGTTCGCGATCTTGACGAGTGTGAACAAGCCGAGCAGCCCGTACACCACCGATGGCACACCGGCGAGGTTACGGATGGCGATGCTCAGGGCGTTGGTCACCCAGTTCTCGGCTGCGTACTCCTCGAGGTAAATGGCGGCCGCTATCCCGATTGGGAATGCGAGCACCGCGACGAAGACCGCAATCCAGAACGACCCGATGAGGCCCTGGGAGATACCGAGGTTGTCGTCGCTTGAACGACTGCGCAACGTGCCATTCCAAAAGTCGCCGAAACGACTGTTCAGAACCGGCCAGCCGTCAACAAAGACATCGACCATCAAGACAGCGAGAATGAGCACGCTCAGTGCGAGCGCCCCAAGGACCAGCATCCGGAAGCCCGAACCCCGTAGGTCGCGTCCTTGACGGAAGATCTCATCTTCGACACGGCGGGTCGCGCCGGTGTCACCAATCGTGGAGAAAGCCATCGTGGTCTCCTAGTACTTCTCGCGGACGCGGTTCACGAACCGGCCGGCGACGACATTGAGGGCGAGCGTGATGAGGAAGAGAACCAAACCAACGAAGTAGAGGCTTTGGAAGGTGAGCCCCTCGCCGACAACATTGTCGGTGCCGGTTGCGAGCGAGGCCATACCAGCGGTCATCGTGAGACCGCCCTCGAATGGCGAAGAAGTAAACAGTGCAGCATCGGCGGCGCCGCCGGCCATGAACACGACCATCGTCTCGCCGAGCGCCCGACTGATACCGATAATGAACGCGGCCACAATGCCAGACACGGCTGCGGGCAAGACCACCTGCACCGTCGTGGTGAACTTGCGGGCGCCCAAACCAGCAGATGCGTTGCGCAGCTCTTGGGGAACGGCGGCGAGTGCGTCCTCGGACACCGAAGCGACGAGCGGAATTGTAAGGATGCCAACACCGACCGCTGCGGCGGCGAGCTGGCCGCTTCGCTTGACCGAGAAGAAGTTTGCAGCGGCGGGATCCCCGGATCCGGCAACGCTGTTGACCCACCAGATCAAGATGAGCGCGGTGGCCACCAACGCGGTGAGGGTCAGCACCCGTCGGATCTGAACCGAGAGTTCGGTTCCGGCCTCTCGCCGAACCAGGTTGCGGGCCCAACCAGCGACGAGGGCCAGGTAACAAACGATGACGACGGCCCCGATCACGAGCCAACCGTTGCGACCGATCCGCTCGATGACCTGTGGGCTAATAAAGAACAATGCGAAGAAACCAAGCACCACCGAGGGAACACCGGCGAGCACCTCGAGAACCGGCTTGAGGAACGCTCGGGTGCGTTTACTTGCGTATTCGCTGAGGTAGATGGCCGACCCCAAACCGAGCGGCCCGGCGACCAACATCGCAACGACCGTAACGATGAGCGACGACACCAACAGCGTTGGCATGTCGTAGACGCCTTGGCGTGGGAACCAGCCGTTTTGCCCCCAGGTCTTCGACCAGTCGATCTCGGCGATGAACGTCCACGCCTCTCGCACCAGACTCAAGACGATGAGCGCCGAGATAGCGATCGATACGAATGCTGCCACGAAGAAGATGCTCCGAATGAGCGATTCCTTCCGGGCCCGTCGCTTCGGTCCGGCGAGAGCTTCGACCTGCAACGTGTCGCTGCCGAACCTCTGATTCGTGATGCTGATGTCAGCCATTGCCGCAACCTACTCCGGGGCGATACGTCGAGAAAATCGGCGCCCATCCAATTGCCCCTCACGAAAGACTTTCGTCAGGGCCGTGCCGTGGAGGGGAACCGGCACGGCCCTGAGACTACGACCTAGAAGGCTAGGCCCAAGCCAAACCTCAGCTGTTCCAAGCGGAACGGACTTCTTCTTTTGCTGCGTCGGTCAAGGCCACGTAGCCCACCTCAGCAACAGCGGTGTCGAGACCCTCGCCGACGTAGAAGTCGACGAACTCGCGCAGAGCAGCCGACTCGGCAGCCTTGTTGTCGTTCACGTAGATGAACAGGTCACGGGCAATCGGGTACTCGTTCGAAGCAATCGTGTCTGCGTCTGCGGCAACGCATCCGTCGCCACCATCGACCTCAAGAAGCTTCACATCGGCGTTCGCTGCGAACGCGAATCCAACCCAACCCAGGCTGGTGTCAGACGACTGGATGCCTTGGAGGATCAGGTTGTCTTCGGCCGATGGGTTGTAGTCGGTGCGCACGGCGGCTTCGACGCCGGCCTCCTCGGCCTGGTCTTCGAGCACGATCTCGAGAAAGCTATCGAAGGTTCCGGACTCGGCCCCTGGGCCGAAAATGTCCAGGGCAGCGTCGGGAAGGCTGCTGTCTGCTTGTGCCCAGGTCGTGGTGCCTTCGCCGTTCGGTCCAATCAGGTTGAACAGGTTCTCGAACGTGACGCAGTCGACGGGGTTTGCGGGGTTGGTCATGACCGCAATGCCGTCGATGCCCACCTTGATCTCGGTGAATTCGATGCCGTTCGCCGCACACGTCTCGGCCTCGGCGTCCTTGATTGCACGAGACGCATCGGAGATGTCGGTCTCGCCTTCGCAGAACTTTGCGAAACCGTCGCCGGTTCCTGGGCCCTCAACGTCGACAAAGACGTCGGGGTTGATCTCTTCGAACAGCTCAGCAACGCGAACCGAGATTGGCTCGACGGTTGACGAGCCGGAGATGAAGACCTCGCCAGATGCCCCGCTAGCAGAAGCCGAATCGCTCGAAGCCGACTCGCCACCACAAGCGGCGGCAAGAACAGAGAATGAAGCAATGAGTGCCAGAAGCTGAAGCGTCTGGCGGATTCCACGTGTCACGAACCCTCCTTAGGGAATGGACAAACCTTTTGCCCACGTGTACTCCCCTAACGGTACGGACCAGGCTTTACAGCCAAGAAGCGCCAAGGTGAACAACAGGTAAACGTGCACCCTGGCGGAACCGAGCCGCCCCTATCTCCGGGATTTCTGCGTCATTCGAGGAGTTGTGTGATGCGTTTCGACGCGAGAACCTCTTCAAAGAACGCCCGGTCCTTCGCGTAGCTCAACCGTGCCGTCACCTTGTCCAACCGAACCCACGCGATCATGTCGACCTCATCGTTTGGTTCGAACTCGCCGGCAATCGCAGTCATCAACCAGTAGCGCACTTCTTTGCGGCGCCCCTTGCGATCCTTGTACTGGATCGACGGGAGCGAAGGCTTGTGCAACTTGCAGTCAAAACCGGTTTCCTCGAACACCTCGCGAAGCGCCGCTTCCTTGAACTTCTCGCCATCGTCGAGCTTGCCCTTCGGAAAGCTCCAGTCGTTGTAACGCGGCCGGTGAACCAACAGAACCTTGGGGCCCTTCTTCGCGCTTCGAACCACGATGCCGCCAGCAGCGCGCACCTCCACATCCGATGCCATCGCTGCTACTTCCTCGCCGATGTGGCTGACTTGCGTCGCTCAATGGCGAGGCGTTCGAATTGGCCGTGCAAGTCCATAAGGCCATCGCTGGCATCTCGATGCCACGAGCCGTCAGACGATAAGTGCCAACTTTGCAGGTTCGGCTCGAGGTCCATTTCGAGCGCTTGCCCGAGACGTTCGGCGACCTCGGAGTCCGATACCGCAACGAGTGTTTCCACGCGATGATCCAGGTTCCGTTGCATCAAGTCCGCTGACCCCATGTACACGATCGGCCCATCATTCGAATCACCGTGAGCAAAGTAGTACAGGCGAGCATGTTCGAGGTACCGCCCGATGATCGACCGAACGGAAATGTTGTCCGACAGCCCGGACACGCCGGGGCGCAAACCGCAAATGCCACGGATGACCAAATCGACCTGAACCCCGGCCTGGCTCGCCTCGTACAACAGCCCGATCATCTCGGGGTCGACGAGCGAGTTCATCTTCATCACGATGCGGCCATAGGGCGAGCGCATCTCCTTACGAATAAGTTCGATCAACCCCGGGCGCAGCCCGGTCGGGGCGACTAGTAAATCGTCGTAGCTCACGTCGCCGCCATAACCGGTCAGCGTGTTGAACACGACCGCAATCTCGTCGCCGAGCTTCTCATTGGCGGTCATCAAACTGAAGTCACCATAGAGCTTTGCGGTGCCCTGGTTGTAGTTTCCGGTGCCGAAGTGGCAGTACCGCACCATCTGTCCGGCCTCGCGGCGCACCACCATCGTGACCTTGGCGTGAATCTTGAGCCCGGCAAGACCGTATGTCACATGCACACCAGCCTGCTCAAGCGATTTCGCCCAGTCGATATTGGCGCGCTCATCAAACCGAGCCTTCAGCTCGATAAGCACCGCGACCTGCTTGCCCTGTTCCGCGGCGCGAATCAGCGCACGAATGATGGGACTGTCGCTCGACGTGCGATACAGGGTCATCTTGATCGCCACGACGTCGGGGTCCTTGGCCGCCCGGCGAATGAGTTCCTGGGTAGACGCGCTAAACGACTCATACGGGTGATGAACGAGCAGATCTCGTGTGCGCAACTCATCAAAAAAGTCGACGCCTTCACCGTTTCGTTGTGACACCCGAGCGGGCACCACTGGCGAAAAGTCGTCGTATTGCAGGTCCAGGCGATCGAGCTTCATGAGCGACCAGAGGTCGGTCATCGCCAGGAACGAACCATCCACATAGATGTCGGTTTCTTCTAGCTCCAGCTCGCGTCGCAGCAACGACCGAATCGATTCGCTGCCGCCAGCGCCGATCTCGAGGCGAATAGCGTTGCCGAAACGCCGACGACGAAGCTCCATCTCCACGAGTTCGAGCAAGTCGTCGGCTTCCTCGTCGCGGTAGTTGAGATCGGCGTTTCGGGTTACCCGGAACAACAGGTGCTCCACCACATCGAGCCCGGGAAACATCTGATCGAGGTGTGCAGCGATCAAATCCTCGATGCGCACGAACGAGCCAGGGCGGCTCAGCTTGACCAACCGACCGACCTGGTCTGGGATCTTGAGCCGCGCGAACCGGGTGCGTTTCTCGCCCACTCGCTGCACTCGAACGCCAAGGTTCAGCGAGAGGTCAGAGATGTAGGGGAACGGGTGGCCGGGGTCGACGGCGAGCGGCGTCAGTATGGGGAAGACCTGGTCGTCGAAATACGCGTCGGCGATTGTCCGATCGTCTGCATCAAGCTCGTCGTAGGAACGTATCGAAATCCCCTGCAGCTCGAGTTGTGGCAACAATTGATCGACAAAGATCTGTTGCCGGTGCGCTTCGAGTTTCTCGACCGCGCTTCGAATCGCTTCGAGCTGTTCTTCGGGTGTACGCCCGTCGGGGCTGCGAAAACGCACTTCGCCAGCGACGAGGTCACGCAAGCCCGAAACACGAACCTGAAAGAACTCATCGAGGTTGCCCGCATAGATGGCCAGATACTTGATCCGCTCGAGAAGCGGCACGCGCACGTCGGTGGCGAGCGAAAGAACCCGCGCGTTGAACGACAGCCAACTGAGTTCACGGTTGAAACAGTGCGTCGGATTGGCGTCGAGCGACGCAACGCGAAAAGAACGCCCCTCTACCGACAGCACATCCGCGCGCGGTTCCAACTCTTGCTCCTCAGACATTGCAATGCCCATCGGCGCAATGACCACTGGCCATTAGACCAAACTGGCTAACGGCGCGGCTCGCCAATGAGTACGACGCGAACGGCATCGTGCCCGTGGCAAGATCACACGTCTTAGCTGGAGGACTCTTCTTCGTAGCCGAGGTCCCATTCGATGTAGATGCGTTCACGCTCTCCGTCACGGTTGACGCGCTCGCGGTTCCGGCGAAACTGCGGATCGTGCGGCGGAAGCAACAAGAGACGAGCGGTGACCCGATCCCGGAATCCGTCCATGAGAGCCGCGTCGCCGTAGATCGTGCGGATATCCCAATGCGGAGCAATAGGGCCGTTGTACACGATCTTTGCGTGCCCCTCTGCGGGAGCCTGCTCTGCCATAGCGTCGGACATAAATTTCCTCTCAAACACGGAAAACTCCGCACGAACTCAAGGCACAGACTAGCGTTCTATTCACAAGAGCTACTCAAGAAATTTTGCCCTGTAGGCCGAAAGTACTTCTTTACAGGAACTTTCGGTCCTGTTTGAGCGTAGTAGTGTTGTGAATACGCGGAGGTATTACTAATGGAACCGAACTGGATGGCTAAGGGGCTTTGCGCCAATCAACCGCCCGAAACGTTCTTCCCAAGCGATGGCGTTGGCGTCGAAGTAGCAAAACGAATCTGTGCGCAGTGCAGCGTGAAGGATGGCTGCCTCGAGTACGCACTCACGAACCGCATTGACCACGGCGTCTGGGGCGGCTGCTCAGAGCGGCAGCGTCGCCGCATATTGAAAGCACGTCGCAAGGAAGCCGAGAAGGCAGCAAAGGCCGAGCGCAAGCTTCTTCGCTAATCGAAGCAACACGCACTACGTGCCCGGCCAACGCAAGACACAGCCGGAATACCCGCGGCCCAGCCGAAATAGGCGCATGCGAGCCCGCAGGCGCAAACCAATCTGACAAGACACAAAAATCGCTCCGAACTGAGGTCCGGAGCGATTGGAGTTTTTATGGCAAGGTTGGACTACGCGTCGCTGCTTGACTCGTCGTCGTCCATACCTTTGGACAGCCCGTCTTTGAATTCACTCTGCGCTTCACCGAGTGAGCGAGCAAGCTTGGGAAGCTTCGCCCCACCGAAGAGAACGAGAATAACGACAAGGATGATAAGAAGTTCTGGCGCACCTATTGGTCCCATGCCGACCATGGTAGCAGTTGCACCACTACTCGCAAGGTCGGGGCACGTGGATCGATCAGCCGCCAGCTTCGGCGGTGAGTGCGGCACGAGCCAATGCACGCTGACGACGAATGCGGCGACGCTCACGCTCGCTCATGCCGCCCCAGATGCCGAACTTCTCTCCGTTTTGCAGCGCGTACTCGAGGCAGTCCTCGCGCACGACGCAGCCGCGGCAAACCTCTTTGGCTTCCTTGGTGGACGCACCGCGTTCGGGGAAAAACAGATCGGGGTCTACGCCGAGACAGTTCGCAAAGTCATGCCACGTTGGTTCATCTTTGTCAGACGCGCCTGTGATTGCCATTGTAATTTATCTCCCAAAGGTACCCCGCCGAGACGCCGCGCGCGTCTACGACGATGTCGCCGATCGTGTTATCACGACGACTTCGCCGTATGTCCGTAAACTAATTACAACACTGTAATACATCTCATGTAAAGCCGGAATCACCTAAACGAGAAGTTTTCTCGACAACATTGGCAACATGAGCAACACCACCCGCGCCTTCCACACTGGCCGCACAAGCGACTGCGATCCTCTCCTATGACGACCTCTCCACACACTCCTTCGACCGAACGAATCATCCCCGAATGCGCCGAAATCGCGTCCCTCGCCAGCTTCGACGAGGTTCTCGAAGGGCCCGGGAGCAAACGAGCGCTCGCTATCCAAGGCCTCGACCTCATCGTCAAGAGCGACGACATCCTCGCACGGCCATGGCCACACACGGTCTTCCTTGGCTGCCTGCTTACCCCAGCCGCTGAAGCACACGCCGCGGCAAGCGGAGCCACGATCTTTCCCCCATTTGAAGGACTGCCCTATAACCCGTACCGAGGCTCGCTCTACACCCCAGACGAACTGCGAGAAAACGACCTCGACGCCGCGATCTACCACCACCAAGCCCGGTGGCGCGAGTCGCCGCCACCACCGATTCTCGAAGCATTGGCCCAACGCATCCACGACCATGCAATCGACGATGCGCTCCAGAGCTACCTGGCCGAACACGAAAAGGTCGTGGCGATCATGGGTGGGCACAGCCTGCACCGCGATGCCAAGACATACCGAACGGTCGCCATCGTTGCACGCGCCCTCACCCGCACCGGCCACCTCGTCGTTACTGGCGGCGGACCGGGGGCGATGGAAGCAGGCAACCTAGGCGCCTGGCTCGCGCCCCATCCCGACGACGCGCTCGACCTCGCAATCGACAAACTCGGAACCGCCGTCGACTACTCCACCCAGCAATACCGCGATATCGGCCTCGAAGTCGTTGCCGACAACCCCAACGGCGCGCCCAGCCTCGCGATCCCTACGTGGTTCTACGGGCACGAGCCCACAAACGACTTCGCCACCGATGTGGCCAAGTACTTCAGCAACAGCATCCGCGAAGACGGCCTGCTCGCCATCGCCACCCATGGGGTCGTGTACACCCCCGGGGCGGCAGGCACCGTGCAGGAAGTGTTCATGGACGCTACCCAGAACCACTACAACGTGTTCGGAATCATCTCGCCGATGGTGTTCGTCGACTCGGCCTACTGGGCCGACGACCGGCTCGCCGCTCCCCTCCTGCTGCGCCAGCTCGCCGGCGAACGCCCGTATGCACAGATGATCAGCGTGCTCGACGACCCCGACGACGTCGTGAGATTCATCACCGAACACCCGCCGATCGTTGGGAAATAGCCCTAAGACCGCCCCGGCAAGCCGAAAAGGTCGGCAATGACGTTTGCATAAGCCGTGGCCTCGGGACGCCCGTGGGCCGAACCAAAGCCAGCGGCCAGCCGTTTCGCCAGATCCGGAACTAGCCGATGCCCACCCGAAACGGTGGCCACCTGCGTGCGGGTTCGCGGCGATCCGTGCTGGCCATTGATCGTCTTGTGCGATGCGCCAAACACTCGGCCTGGCGATGACCACGCCAGCGTGACGCCCTCGTCGAGGTCAACGGCGCCTGTAACAACATCGAGCCGTTCGATGACACGCGCTCCGGGGCTGTTGTGCACAATGCCAATCGTTCCCTCGTTGTGCGCATCACCGGGCATCCCAGCACGGGCTAGCTCGGCCACGAGGTCGATCGCCGCCGCCGTATGATCCACCGCCTCCTGTTCGTGGTCGCTCACGACGAACAGGACCGTGTCCTCCCACCTCGGCGCCAAGAGATCAACGATCGTTCGCAAATCCTCATCGATCTCACGGATGCGCGAGATCGTTTCGGGCGCATGGGGGCCGTGGACGTGCAACGTGGAGTCCGGATCGTTCATGTGGATGTACAACAGATCCGTCTCGAGCGCTCCCGAATCCGCCAACTGCTCGATCACCGCCGAGTTCGCCGCGTATCCGAGACAATCGCGGGGAACCGTGTCGCCCAATCGCCCGGGCGGTGGCCACGAAATGTCTGCCGCTGAAGCACCCATACACCCGACCATCGAGATGTCGCCGGTGATCGCCGCCGAGGAGATTCCCGCCGCTTGCACCCAGTCGAAAATGGTCGTCGTGGCGGGCCCCACCGTGGAGGAGCACACATACTCGTTGCCGTTCCACACATCGTTGGTAAAGATTCGATGTTCGGCGACTCCCACTCCAGTGGCGAACGTGGCGTGATTAGGATTCGTGCTGCTCGCAAGCACCGAGACTCCACCGTCGCGGTGCCAGCCTCCCTTTTCGATCAACGACCACAGCGTTGGGGTGAGATCCGGCCCGACGCGGCCGTTGGGCAGCGAATCCTCGATGAGCAACACCACCCGCGGCCGTTCGAGCTGGGTCACCGCACACGCTTTCGGGCCAGAACCATGAACCTAGAGAGCGGCCGCGAAGCCAACCTCGAGGTCAGCAATGATGTCCTCGATGGACTCGATGCCTACCGAGAGCCGAACAAGCCCCGGGGTCACACCCGAGCTCACCTGCTGCTCTTCGGTGAGCTGGCTATGCGTCGTCGACGCCGGATGAACCACGAGGCTGCGAACGTCGCCCAAGTTCGCCACGTGACTGTGGAGCTGCAGCGCGTTCACAAACTTCGCTCCAGCCTCACGTCCGCCCTTGATGACGAACGCCGGAACCGACGCGAAGCCGCGACCTTCGGTGTACTTGGCCATCCGATCGTGCCATGGGCTCGACGCGAGGCCACCGTATTGCACCGACTCCACCTGATCGTGGGCGTCGAGGAACTCGGCCACTGCCTTTGCGTTGGCGATGTGGCGCTCCATGCGCAGGCTAAGCGTCTCGAGGCCTTGCAGCAGGTAGAACGCGTTCTGCGGCGAAATTGCCGGGCCGAAATCGCGCAACAACTGCACGCGAGCCTTGATGATGTAGGCGCCGTGCCCGAGCGCTGGCCAGTAGGCCAACCCGTTGTAGCTCTCGTCGGGTTCGGTCATGCCCGGGAACTTGTCGTTCTGGCCGAAATCGAACGTGCCTCCGTCGATGATGACACCACCCATCGAGTTTCCATGACCACCGATGAACTTCGTCATCGAATGCACCACGATGTCTGCGCCCCACTTGAGCGGGTTGATCAGGTACGGGCTCGCAACCGTGTTGTCCACGATGAGCGGCACGCCAACCTCATGGGCGGCTGCGGACACGCCTTCAATGTCGAGGCAGTCGTTCTTTGGGTTGCCGACCGTCTCGGCGTAGAACGCCTTCGTGTTCGATTGGGCAGCCGCCCGCCACTGATCGAGGTCATCGGGGTCCTCGACAAAGGACACGTCGATGCCGTACTTCGGCAGCGTGTGAGCAAACAAGTTGTACGTTCCGCCATAGAGCGACGTTGACGTCACAATGTGGTCCCCGGCACCGGCGATATTCATGATCGCCAGCATTTCGGCCGCCTGGCCGGAGGCAACGCACAACGCTCCGGGAATACCCACGGCGGTCTCGGTGCCTCCCTCAAGCGACGAGATGCGGGCCTCGAGTACACCCTGGGTGGGGTTCATAATGCGGGTGTAGATATTCCCCATCTCCGACAACGCAAACAGGTTCGCAGCGTGATCGGTATCGCGGAACACGAACGCCGTGGTCTGATAGATCGGTACCGCACGGGCCCCCGTGTCGCTGTCGGGCACTTGCCCTGCGTGAATTTGACGGGTCTCGAATCCCCAGTCGGCACTCATTGCATTCTCCTCGGCTGTCGATGCGCACTAATGGCACCGAACGAGCTTCAACCATGACGCCTCGGTTCGGCTTTCGCAAGTTGCAAGCCATAGGTATAAGTATGGTCAATATCTCGTGCTCAAGCGGCAAGAACCGCATTCTGGCGCCTTACGAGCGGCCGAGTTCGTCGGCGATCAACGCAGCAAGCTCGACCGGCATATCGCCCTGAATACTGTGCCCGGCTTCCACAAAATGCTCGATGCGCGCATCGGGGCGACGCCGTCGCAGCTCGGCCTCATCGTCGTCACCCACGACCGACTGCTCGCGCATACCTCTTGCCAAAACGACCGGACCATCGTGGGTTTCGATCGCATCCCATAACGCCGCGTGCCGCGCCTCATCCAGCGAATCGGGCGAATCGGTATCACGGGCAGCGAAGACGTTGTGCCGACCATGACGCCAGACCCAGGTGCCATCGTCGAGCTGTTCAGCGTTGTGCAAAATGCCGCGCCGCAACGACGACTCGGTACGCGTCGGGTTGAACTCGATGGCCCGAGCGAGCAGCTTGTCGAAGTTCGCAAAACGCTTTGGGCCATTCACAAAATCGGCGATCTGCTTCGCCTTGGCCCGAGTCACACCCGGTGTCATATCGACGAGAAACATCGTGCCCACCAGATCCGGCGCATGAGCCGCGAGCGCCATGGTCGTCAACCCTCCGAGGCTCATTCCCACGACCATCGACGCGTCGGGGGCGAGCGAACGAATGACCTCGGCAATATCGAGCGCGTTGCGTTGCACGTTCGATGCGCCAGCGGCGGGGGCATCGGAATGGCCGTGACCCGGCATGTCGATTGCCACGAGCGGCCGATCGAGGGCCAAACACACCGTGTCCCACGTGTGCGCGTTCTGCGCACCCCCATGAATAAGCACGACCTCGGGAGAAGCGGTTCCCCACACCAGAGCGCTGATTGCGCGCCCGTCGTCCATCAGAACCGATTCCCGACGAACAATCGGGGCACCCGGGTACGCAATGCCGAACTCGGATGCATTGTCCGAGAAGTACCCAAACTCGTCGTATGGCACGCGATCGATCATCTCAGCCCGCCCTGCGGATCATCTTTCGCTTGTGTTCGACGAAATCGACCAGCACGAAATCGCCGATGTTCTGGTTGTCGGTGAAGAACGCCCGACCGCCGTTCATCTTCGTGATCTGTTCAATGAACGCGGTGAGATGCGGGGTTGCATCCAGCACAAAGGCGTTAATCCTGATGTTGTCCTTTGTGCACTTGTTCACCTCGTTGAGCGTCAGTGAAATTGTTTGGTGCGTTGGCGGATAGTTGAACTCGGGCTGCCCGAATGGGTTGATGTGCGCCGTTGGTTCCCCGTCGGTCACCATCAGGATCTGCTTTGTGCCCGACTGCTTTGCCAACATCTGCCGGGCGAGCTGGAAACCATGCTGCATGTTCGTGCCGTACACGTAGTCCCACGACAGCTCGGCGAGATCACGGGCGGGCACCACCCGTGCCACCTCGCTAAACGTGACAATTCCCAAGTAGTCCTGCGGGTACTGCCCCGAGATCAACGACTCGAGCGCGAGCGCAACCTTCTTGGCGGGAACGAAGTTGTCACGCATCGGCATCGACATCGACAGATCCAACATGAGCACGGTCGATGTGCGCGTGGTGCGCTCCGTGCGTTCCACCTCGAAATCGTCCGGGGTCAGCTGGACCGGCGTTCCACCTCCGGTTCGAGTAATCGCGTTACGCACCGTCCGCTCGATGTTGAGCGTGAACGGATCCCCGAACTCATAGGGCTTCGTCTCGAAGTTCCGCTCGTGGCCGACACCGGCCACCGACACATTGTGGCGACCGAGGCGGTCAGCGGACAGCTTGGTGTACAGATCGTCGAGCACGTTCTGCCCGATTGTGCGCAGCGCACGCGGCGTCAGTTCGAGTGCGCCCTCCTTGTTGTTGATCAGGCCAGCGTCTTCGAGCATCTTGGAGAACTGCGCCATTTGTTCCATCGACGCCGCCGTGTCCTCACCGAGCAGCTCGCCTGCCCGGTCGAAATCGATTTCGGCGAGCGCCCCCGGATTGGTGGTTGCGCGCAGCATCTGCTCGATCTGGTCGAGATCCCCCAGGTCGTTCATCATGTTCATGGCCTCGGTGAAGTTGAGCGGGTCCACTCCCTGCGTGTCATAGCTTTGGCCCCAGTTCATGTCCGGGAACATCGACTGCAGGTTCTGTCCCAGCTGGCTCATCTGGAACTGCAGATCCATGTCACCGAGCAACTCATTGGAAAGCTCTTGCAACTGGGCCCGCTGCTCGGGAGACATGGAATTCATCATCGCCTGTGCGGCCGCCATGCGCTCCGCCATGTTTTCGAGCAGCTCGTCGAGGGTTTCGGGGTTCTCGGGGAAGAACGCGCCGTGGCGGTCCATGAATTCCTCAAAGTTCGGCTCGGTCCCGTTGGCACGCTGATCGAGCATGTCGTTGAGGTCGGCCATCATGTCGGCCATTGCGCCCATGTCCTGTTCAGACAGGTTCGCCATGGCGTCGCTCATGCCATCGACCGCCCGTTGCATCAGCTGGTTTCGCATCTCGTCGATGAGATCGTCGAACTCGTGCTGGGCCTGCTTGCTCGTGAAGTCGTAGTTCTGTAGCGACTTCACCTGGCCCGGAAGATCCGGCGGCAACATGTCGAGGCGAAGGTTTCGCTCCGCCTGCGAAACTGCATCGCGTGCCGCCTGCTCGGGATCATCGCCGCCGGCAGAGTACGCGGCCTGCGCCTCCAAGGTGGACCGCTCGGTCTCGATGATGCTGCGAAGCTTCTCGGCAATGTCGGCAAAGACCCCGCCCACGTCACCCGACTCGAGAATCTCTTGACGGCGTTGAGCGACTCGTTCGAGCATCTCGCGAAGGCCCTGCATGCGTTCGCCGTCTTGTTCAAACCCGTTGTGGAGCAGGTTGCGCAACGCCGCATTCGCGTCGCCGTGATAGGCCAGATCGTCGGTCATTTGAGCGAACAGATCATCGGCGGTCATCTCGTAATCGGGCTGCGTGCCGTCCCACGCCGAGTAGGTAAAGCGTGGTTGCCGACGACGCCCTCTTCGTATGACCATGACCAGAGGTTAGGGCATGGCTGGATCACACCGCCCCAAAATGCGAAATGTGCGTGGCACACCGCCGTGTACCACGCACATCTCTTACGTTCGGTTCGTCAGATCGCCGATCGCCCGGCCACTTGCTCTATCGGACGTTGAACTCGATGCGGCGACTCAGCGCCTTGTTCTCGACCCCATCGACGAGAATTGGTTGCGTCTCGCCAAAGCCGATGGTGGAGAGGCGACCTTCGTCGATTCCGTTTGCCACCAAGTACTGCTTGACCGATTCCGCACGGCGGGTCGAGAGGTCTTGGTTGTCGGCATCCGGGCCGTCGGTGTCGGTGTGGCCCTCGATGCGAGCGTTAATACCCGGCGACTGGGCGAAGAACTCAATGGCCTTTGCCAGTTCCGCTTGACCAGCTGCCGTGATCACATCGGAGTTCACTTCAAACTCGATGTTCTCCAAACCAACAACCTCGTTGACGGTCGGCGGGGTAAGCGATGGCGTGATGATGTGCACGATGCCGTTGTCCGCTTCGAAGTCCGATGCGATGACAACCGAGTTGCCGTTGAGCACAACCTGCCCGTCGACGACGGCAACCGACATTGGCAAGCCGATGCGAGTCTGGATCGTCTGCCCGTCGAGATCCATAAGATCCGCTGCGGTGAGCCGCTCGTTGAGGAAGTGGTATCCAACGAGTGCCTGAGCTGCATCTGGATCATCAATGAGAGCTGGCAGGTCGAGTGCACCGAGTGCCTCATCGCTCAGCGCGAACAGCGTGCGATTTACCGGGTCACCGTTCTCGTCAACGAGTGCATCGAGATCGGCCTGCAAGCCAAGGGCACCGCCAACAACGGCGAACTGTCCGGCCTGACCAGACTCGTTCATCGAATCCCACATGGTGTAGGCGGGCGCTTCGGTCGTGGTGGTCTCGGGTGCAGCCGTCGTCGTGGTCTCGGGTGCAGCCGTCGTCGGAGCGGCCGTCGTGGTGGTCTCGGGCGCAGCCGTAGTCGGTGCAGCGACAATATCCTCGACGACGTCTTCAATAGCCGTATCGGCCACGTCGATCCCCGTGCTGTCGACGTCAAGCGACGCAGCCCCAAGGGTGGCGCCCGCGGCTGCAAGGGCAATCGCCGAGCGATCGGATTCAGACTCAACCAACCCGCTCAGGTACACCTCCTCACGGCGAATCTCGCAACGGACGTTGGCGTAACTATCGGCATCGAGCGTGTCGGAGCTTTCCAGTTCGTCCAAAACCGCGGCGCAGCGAGCGTCGTCAGACTCGGCAATCGCATCGGTGGTTGAAACCACATCGTCGTCGCCTGAGAACCATCCAAGAATGGTCGACCCAAAGAACAATAGGCCAACGACCAACAGGCCCAGTCCAATAATCTGTCCGTCGCCACCGATTGGCAAGAATGGAAAGAGCTTGTCTTCGTCGTCGTCAGATCCGAAGCCGTCTCCCGATCCAGATCCAGATCCGCCAGAACCACCACTTCCAGAACCGCCCGCAACACCAGCTCCCGCGCCGCCCGACGTCGTCACCGCAGTACCAGCTACGGCGCCAGCAGCACCAGAGGCCGCACCAGCGACACCAGAGGCCGCGTCACCAACCGTCGACGCAGCTGCACCAGCAGCACCAGAGGCCGCACTAGCGACACCAGAGGCCGCGTCACCAACCGTCGACGCAGCCGCAGCACCCGCTGCTGCCGTGCCACCGACCACTCCGCCAACGACACCGCCGGCTTTATCTTGCAGCGATCCTGCTGCACCGATCATGTTCGCCTTTGCGGCTGCAGCCCGGTCCTTCAACGAATCCGTCACCGAACCCGCATCGTCGTCGCTCGAAAGGCCCGCAGCGAGCCGTTCCTTGGCAGCAGCAGCTCGCTCACGCAGGGAGGCTGCACCCCCGACAGCGCCGGCGGCTGCGCCAGTGGCAGCTCCCGCAGCACGGTCCTTTAGGGAGTCAGCGGCCCCTGACGGGTCCGAGGCTGCATCTTCGATGCCATCTCGAATCTTGTCACTATTGCTTGATTCGTTCTCGCTCATTGTTCTAATCGCCCACTTGTAGAGATTCTCTAAACGGTCCGACGCATGGCAGACCAGCTTTGTCGCGCCAGAATATATAGGTGAATTCGATCGAGCTGTTAGTTTGGGGCGCGACAACTTCCGCGATTGGAAGCGACGGCGCCGCGCCAAGGTCCGATTGGTATCGCTGGGAAGAGCAAGAAAAAGCCGCTATTTCCCATTCCGGCAACGACTTCTTGACACGCTACGCCGAGGACTTCGCTCTGTTTCGCGAACACGGCCTAACCCAAATTCGGATCACCATCGACTGGGCGCTCATCGAACCCTTCCCTGGAAGGGTCGACCAAGAAGCGCTCGAAGCAACCGAAGCCCGACTCATGGCCGCACGAGACGCTGGCCTGCATGTCTGGGCCGTTCTCCACGATGGCGCGCTACCCGGCTGGTTCTCGCAGGACACCGACGCCTTCGGCACCAACAAGGTGCCCGTGCACTGGTCTCGACATGTGGATCGGATAGCCGAACGCTTCGACGACTTGGTCACCGCGTGGATCCCCATCGTCGACCCCATTGGGCTGGCACTTCGCAGTCACTACTTTGACGCGGCTCCCCCAGGACGCCAGACCCTCGAACGCACCCACGACCATCTCGAAGGCATGCTCGAGGCCGCCTTCCACGCCCACCATCTGTTGGCATCGGGGACATCGCCGGTCATTGGCAGCTTTGCGCTACCGGCGCTGTTCCCGACAGACGACATCGGCGCACAATCGCACTGCGACACGTGGAAGGCCATCATCTGGCGCAGTTGGAGCCGCGCAATCACCGAAGGCGTGCTTGAATGGCCGTGGAGCGCCGCCGTTGAACGACCCGATCTCGCCGAAGCCTTCGACGCCATCGACCTTCCCATAACCGCGCCCATGTCGGTTGCCGGAGATGGCGGGCTGCACCCGTGGCCCAAAGAGACGACCAGTCGCACCGATGCCACGGGCCGGCGGCCAAACGCCCAACTACTGGGCGAGACCCTCCATGAACTCCGCCAAATGCTCCCGAGCCACGATTTCACGGTGAGCGGGCTGGGCGTCATTGATGGCGACGACCACTGGCGAGACGACCTCTTTGCGGCGTGGCTCGACCACATCATGACCGCTCGCTGCGACGGCATGCCCATCCGAGCCGTATTCGTCGACCCCGCAATCGACGGGTACAGCACCGAAGCATCACGATTTGTCGACGCCGGGGCATTCACGCGCGACCGCGAAGCAAAGCACAGCTTTCGCTGGGTCCAGGCCCAGCACTAGTCGCGGCCGCCTACCCTGGCGACCGTGCACATCTCCGTCGACCAGCCCGATGACCCACAACTCGCACCGTTTCTCGGGTTGCGTGCGCAAGAAACTCGCAAACAGCGCGAAGCTCCGGGCGGCGATCTCGCAGCGATCTTCATCGCCGAAGGCGACCTAGTGCTCGAGCGTGCCATCGCCCACGGCTACGTGTTGCAATCGGTGCTGATCGCTGCCCGCCGCAACAAGCCCCTGCCGCCATCGGTCGAAGCCAGCGGCGCCAACATCTTGCTCGCCGGCGACGAGGTCCTCACAGCCGTGACAGGCAGACCAGAACTCCGGGACCCGATTGGCTGCTTCACCCGCCCCGACCCCACGAACGCCGACGCGCTTGTCGAGACGCACTCGACGTTTGCGGTACTCGAAAACGTGAACAACCCGAACAACCTCGGCGTCATCATGCGAAACGCTGCCGCCCTCGGCATCGACGCGGTGCTCCTCGACCCCCGTTGTGCAGACCCGCTCTACCGCCGAGCCGTTCGAGCATCCATGGGCCAAGTTTTTGCCATCCCCCACGCCCGAATCGGCGACCTTCCCCACGACCTCGACCGCCTGCACCTCGCCAACGTCACCACCATTGCCCTCACGCCATCGGGCTCACACGACATCCGCGGGGCGAGCCGCCCCGACAAGCTGGCGGTTCTCCTTGGAGCGGAAGGACCTGGCCTTACCGACGCGGTCATCGATGCTGCGAGGCAACGGGTCAAGATCGAGATGCACAATGACGTCGACTCACTTAACGTCGCGAACGCAGCCGCCATTGCGTTCCATCACTTCGCCGCCCCGTAAGCACCTTTGTCGCCGCGTGAACACGCTGGCACAGATGTTGCCTGGCGGCTCTAGCCCTTAGCTGAGAAGCCCGATGTTCGTCTTTGCGCGGGCGAGGACGTCGCCGGCAATGGCCTCGGCCTTGTCCGCTCCCACTCGAAGCAAGCGCTCGGTCTCTCCGGGGTCTTGTTGAAGCTGAGCAAACCGTTCCTGAATTGGCCGGAGAAGCTCGATGACCGCCTCGGCCGTATCTCCCTTGAGCGGACCGTACTGGGTGTACTTCTCGGCAAGCTCGACCGGAGGAGCGCCGGTGCATGCCGACAAAATGTCGAGCAGGTTTGACACGCCCGGCTTCGCCTCGATGTCGTAGCGAACTTCGTCATCGCTGTCGGTCACGGCACGCTTGAACCGCTTCTCGATCTTCTTGAAGTCCTCAAGCACAAAGACGGTGCCCGGGCTTTCGCCTTCCGACTTCGACATCTTGCGATCCGGGTGCTGCAGATCCATCACCCTCGCCCCAGCGGGCGGGATGCGATGTTCGGGCACCACGAACGTGTCGCCGAAACGAGAGTTGAAGCGCTCGGCGATATCTCGGGTGATCTCGATGTGCTGGCGCTGGTCGTCGCCGACCGGCACGACATCGGTGTCGTAGAGAAGAATGTCAGCTGCTTGCAATGCGGGGTACGTGAACAGCCCCGCAGAAACAAACTTCGTGGAGTCTCGGTTCGACTTGTCCTTGAACGCCGTCATGCGACTCAGTTCGCCGAAGCTCACCGTGCACTCCATAAGCCACGCAAGCTGAGGATGTTGCGGCACCTGGCTTTGCACGAACAACGTAGACCGCTCCGGGTCGATGCCAACCGCCATCAGCAGCTGAGCGAGCTCGATCGTGTTCTTGCGAAGAACCTCGGGGTCTTGGAACAAGGTCAACGCGTGCAAATCGACGACGCAGTAGACGGCATCGTGATCGTCTTGCAGCTTCGACCAGTTGATGAGCGCCCCCAACAAGTTTCCGAGGTGAAGCTCACCCGATGGTTGGATCCCACTGAACACACGTTTCATGGCCGGAAGGTTACCGGCCACAGCGAGCGTCGCTTCCGATCCCGTCGCGATCAGTCGCCGTGCCAGCCGCGGTCGGCGGGCCTCTCTTCGCATAGATCGTCGAGAAGCGCATCGGATACGGCTTCGGCCCGGTTGTACGCCAACCACCCGAATCGCTCGTCACGAACACCGTTGCGGCAGAGGCGCCGTTCGATAGAGCTCTGCTCATTCGCGGTCAGCGATTCGGCGTTCGACAAGATCGTCGCCGTTGCATCAGCGCTCAGCTGGCCTAGTTGGTCCACATCCAGCTCCGCCCCCGAGCGGTTCATGTTGTAGCTGGCAACGATTGCGTCGGGGTTGGCGACGTTGAGACCGACAACGACCGCACAGCCGATCAGCAGCGTCACGCCAGGAAACCAGCTGCGATGCGAACGCCACCCTGCGACGGATACCGCAAACACAACAATCACAACGCCGACCGTTGCGGCTGCGACCAGTGCCCACAGTCGAAGCGGCGTGAGACCAAACGACCCGGTGTACAGCGCCAAGCGTTGGATACTGATGAGCCCGATAATGAAGGTCAGAGCCAGCGTGACAAGCGCGAGCGGAACGAACCGGTCATTTTCCGAAGCTGGGTCCTCGACCCGCACGGCGCGCAAACCGCCGACGAGCGAAACGGCGAGCGCAGCCACCCAAAGCAGTTGGAAGAATCCCTGTCGGGCGTGCTCGGCGTGGGTCAGACCTGCGGTTTGCAACACATGATCTGCACCGCCCAGGGCCACAACTCCTTGGGTCGCGACGAATGCGCCAAACAGGGCGACGAGCGCTCCGAGCGTCATCAATACTTCGACCGGTCCCAGAAACCGCAGATTGATCTCGAGGGTGTTCGACGGAGCGGTTGCGTGCGCTGCTCGACTCACGAACATGGCGAACCCGACAGCCATGATCGCGCTGAGCACAATGTGCCCAATAGCGCTCGGGAGGTTGTCGAGCAGGAGCAGACTGGCGAAGACACCATCGGCAGATGCGAGCAGCATCGTGAAGACAACGATGACGGGGATGGTGATGACCGCCCCGCGCAATAGCGAAGACGCCCGACCGTTCGCCGATGATCGCGACACGAAACGTTGCAACATTGCCGCGCTGAATATCCATTCGTAGGCGAGCGATGCCACGTGACTGGCAAGCGACCGGACGCGGCTGTCGAGCAGCGAACCGTGGAGTGAAAGCCCCGCCGCGATTGCGAGCACAACCACAACGGTGAGGAACGTCAGCGCCGCCAGCGCGTCGTTAGCCCGAATCGCCAGCCACGGAATCAGCGACCCCGAAACCACGAGTAAGACCATGCTGTCACGCCGAAGACCCCGGCGGGCGATAAGGAGTGCGCCAACGCCCAACCCGAAGGCCACCACGGCGGCGACAGAAGAAATGCTGGAGCGCAGTGCGAGGTTGGCGAAGAAGCCGGCGGCGAGCGACAGACCGATCTCGCCGGCTGTCGCAACCGGTGAGTCGAGACGGAAGGCCGAGATGCCTCTGGCGGTCCGGGCGTTGGCGGCGCGAGATGGGTTGGGTGTCGCGTTTGGTGTCGGCGGTGGCGGCGGTACCGAAGCCGCCACGCCCCCTGCTGCGCCAGCAGCCTCACCGTCAAGCATGTTGTTTTGAACGTTGTCTTCCATCGCCAGCTCCAGTCGCTACGCCCTCACGAAACCAGCACGCGCAGAAACCCCCGATAAAGACACTGTGTCGATTCTGTGACGCGACCCCAAGCCGCTAGGTGCGGCCCCGGTACTGAGCGGTTCCATCATGAGTGTTCTTGTTCAGACGCTTCGTGAGGTGCAACCCTTCGAGCACCAGCTCGATCGCCGACGCGATCACCGCCGGGTGAGATGCGTCGACATCGTCGCCCTCGAGCAGGGCATCGATCGCCGGTTGCAGCGCCGGCACCGCTTCGAGCAGTGCGACATAGGAATCTGGATCCACATCCGGGCCGACTTCCACGGTCACTCCAGCTTCGAACGCATCGACAATTGGGCCGTGCAAGACAGCATCGACGGAATCGGCGAACACTGCATGAATCGACGACCGGACGAGCGCCTCAATGACCCGGCCCTCGCCACCTGCCTCGAATGCTTCAACCTCGATCTTGCCCGACGTTGTCGCCGCGATCGCGGAGAGATCCCCAGCGCGGGGAACGGCAACCTCGTGCCCAGCCGACAAGCTTCGACGAATGGCATTGGCCACGATCGCCTCGTAGTTCGCCACGCTCAGCCGAACCGACACTCCCGAACGCTGACTGATCTGGCTGGACTGGCGCGCCTGGTGGGAGAATCCCGCCACGATTTCCAACATGAATTCGGGAACACGCACGTCGACGACGTCGGCCGGTGGAAGCACGGCCTCCTGGCGCACGATCGTCATCTCCGTCTCGACGTCGAGCGGGTAATGGGTGCGAATTTGGGAACCGAAACGGTCCTTGAGCGGCGTAATGATGCGCCCTCGATTGGTGTAGTCCTCCGGGTTAGCAGACGCAAACAGCACCACGTCGATGGGGAGACGCAGCTTGTATCCGCGGATCTGCACGTCGCGCTCTTCGAGCACATTGAGCAGACCCACCTGGATCCGTTCGGAAAGATCCGGCAATTCGTTTAACGCAAACAGGCCGCGATTGGTGCGGGGTACCAGCCCGTAGTGCACCGTCAGCTCATCGCTGAGGTAGCGGCCTTCGGCGACCTTGATCGGATCCACCTCACCAATCAGGTCGGCAATCGATGTGTCGGGGGTTGCGAGCTTCTCGCCGTAACGCTCGTCGCGATGCACCCAGTCGATGGAGGTGGCATTGCCATGTTCGGCAACCGCCGCCTTTGCGTGCGCCGAAATTGGGTTCAGCGGGTCGTCGTTAATCTCGGACCCGGCAACGATTGGCATCCACTCGTCCAGCAACTGGGTAAGGCTGCGGATCATGCGAGTCTTCGCCTGACCCCGCTCACCCAAGAAGATGACGTCGTGACCGGCCAACAACGCGTTCTCGAGCTGCGGCAGCACCGTGTCCTCGTAGCCCAGTACCTCGGCGACGAGCGACTCACCGTTGCGAATGCGCTCGATTGCATTGCGGCGCAGTTCTTCAGCGACGGGAACCGAGGTCCACCCCGACGCAACAAGTTCTCCGATGGTTGTTGGTCTACTCATATCCAGTGTGTATCACAGCCAACAACCATTGCGGCTGTCTCCCTGCCCATCAGCGGATCGTTTCGCGTTTATTCCACATGGCCGAAGCCGCCGATGCTAAACACATGTACTGAACACACGGTTTAAGGCCGGTACACGTTACGGACGGGGAAGAAAAATGAGTGAATTTCCAACAGCGCCTCCAGCGATGGGCATGGCGGGCACACCAGCGACCTTTGGGCAGCGTTTGGTTGCCTACCTAATTGACGGGGTGCTCTCGTTCGCTTTGGTGCTTCCAGGCGCAATCCTCGCACAATTTGGGGGAATCATCGGAGTCATTGGAGGGCTGCTGGCTCTCGCTGGGTTTATCGGCTACATCTGGATGTACTTGGGCGGCATTGGCAAGTACGGGCAAACGCCAGGGAAGCGATCACAGGGCATCAAAGTGATCAATGACGCTGGAGCGACCATCGGCGTGGGTGGAGCCTTCGTGCGCTGGCTAGTCACCACCATCTCGAACTCCATTTTGTGTGGTCTTCCCCTCGGCTCCCTTTGGATGCTGTGGGATGGCGAAAAGAAGACGTTGTACGACAAGATTCTGAACAACCAGGTCGTCCAGGTACCAACGGGCGGCATCACGCCGATCTTCCCGGACGGCAAGCCCTTCTAGACAAACTGCGATCTGCGCCGTCAACGAACCGCGGTTCGTTGACGGCGTTTCGTCGTTTTGCCCATGAGTAACCCTGGGCTGGACGATCGTTCAGTTTGTGTGTTTACATTGGCCCATGAACCGCATCACGCTGAGCCCTCGGATTCGCATGACTCCGTTTCATTCTTCGACGGTGGCCGCCGGACTCTCCGATATCACCGTCTACAACAAGATGGTCTTGCCGACTTCCTATGGCGACCTCAAGGCCGAGTACGACCGTCTACTCAACGGCGTCGCCATTTGGGACGTTGCCGCTGAACGGCAGGTGCAGATCAGCGGACCCGACGCGGATGTGTGTGCCCAGTACTTCACCTCTCGCGACATCACAAACATGGTCGAGGGGCAAGGTAAGTACGTAGCCATGTGCGACCATGCCGGCCGCATCCTCAATGACCCGGTGCTGCTCAAACTGAGCGGTGGCCGATACTGGTTCTCCATTGCCGACAACGACATGTTGCTGTTTTGTCGTGCCGTCGCAGCCGAACGAGGATGGGACGTGGAGGTCACCGAACCCGACGTGTCGCCCCTAGCCGTGCAAGGCCCAAAGGCAGAAGACCTCATCGCCGAGATGTTCGGCGAACACATTCGCACCCTCAAATACTTCTGGTTCATCGAAACCGAACTCGACGGCATCCCGCTCGTGCTCTGCCGATCCGGTTGGAGCAAACAAGGGGGCTTCGAACTGTTCTTGCAAGATGGCGCTCGAGGAGACCAGCTCTACGCCAAGGTCATGGCCGCTGGCGAAAAGTACGACATCGGGCCCGGCGCCCCCAACCACGTTGAACGAGTCGAGAGCGGACTGCTGTCTTGGGGCGGCGACAATACACCCGATTCAAACCCGTTCGAGGTTGGCATGGCCCGCTACGTCGACACAGACACCGACGTCGAGTACCTCGGCAAGGCCGCACTACAAGATGTCGTCGCCAACGGAGGCCCCGACCGGCTATTCGTCGGGGTCAACCTCGATGGCGAGCTGACCGGAGCGTGGCCGCTGCCGGAGCGCACACCGATCCTGCTCGACGGCGAGCACGTGGGCACACTCGGCGCCATCGTGCACAGCCACCGACTCGGCCACGCCATCGGGCTCGCGCAAATCACACGTTCGGTTGTGGAATCCGAGGCGACTGTGCAGGTCACCACCCCCGACGGGCCCATGCCCGCCACAATCCAACAACTGCCGTTCCTGTAGCGGAAACGCCTAGGCCCGAGCCCTCGATGGCACCGCGAGAAATTCCCGCGCGGTAAGCACCACAAAGAACTGCAGCACACTGAACCCTGCGATCGTTGCCCCCCCAGACGTGCCGTAGTGGAAGCTAACGAGCAGCCCGGCGAGCACAGCGAAGGACCCGATAACGATCGAGGTCGCCATGATGGCGGGCACTCGACGGACGAGCAATGACGCGGTCGCTGGCGGCCCGACGAGCAACCCGAACACCAGAAGCGTTCCGATGGCTTGAAAGCTGGCAACAATACTGAGCGCCAGCATCGCCAATAGCGCGGCTTGGGCGATGCCCGGGCGCATGCCGAGCGTCTGAGCCTTGTCCTTGTTGAACGTGAGCGCGAGAAACGGCCGGTACAGCACCACGGTAAGGACCACTACGACGATGGTGGCGATGAGTTGGTTCGTGATATCTTCCGGCGTCACCCCAAGCACATCGCCAAACAGCAGCGCCGTGACCTCGGTGCTGAACGATTGCGCTTGAGACACGATCACGATTCCCAGCGACAACATGCCAACGAACAGCAATCCGATTGCCGTGTCTTCGCGAACGATGGTCCGATTCGACACGACACTCACGAGCCCGCTCATCACGATCGCCGCCACGAATGCCCCGATGATCGGGCTAAAGCCCAACAACACAGCAATCGCAATACCGGGAATGACGCCGTGAGCGAGTGCGTCCCCCAAGAACGCAAGACCGCGCAACACCACCCACGTGCCCACCAGCGACGTAGCAACGACGGCAATCAGGCCACCGATCAAGGCACGTTGCATGAATGCAGGCTCAAATGCCTCGATCAGCCAAGCCATGTCGGTTCCCCGCTATCGAGCCAGAGCTTCGGCGATTTTGGTGGCATTGGAACGCACCATCTCGATGTAGGTCTCACCGTCAGAGTCTGCATCACCGAGCGACTCAGAGAACAATTCAACGACCGCAATATCACCGACTTCACTAGCCAACGTTTGTGCGAGCTCATCCGACGACGATGTGTCGGCGAAAATCGCCGTCACACCCTCGCGCTGAACAACTTCAGTGAGCTCGACGAGATCAGCTGCGCTTGCACCGTCTGCTGTCGAACCTGAGGGGACAACGGTACCAACCACCTCAAAGCCGTAGGCATCAGCAAAGTAGCCAAAGACTTCATGGTTCGTGACAATCACCCGTTGCTCGGCGGGAATCTCCTCGAGCAGTGAGCTGATTTGTGCGTCGAGCGCATCGAGTTCCCCGACGTAGAAATCTGCGCTCGCACGCAGAGCCGCCGTGTCGACGCTGTCTACGTTGGCGATCAGGAAGTCGGCGACGGCGCCAGCGACTCTCGACATTCGAGCCGGATCGGTGAAGAAGTGCGGGTCGACGCTGCCATGCCCGTGATCGTCATCATCGGCGTCTTTTTCGTGGTCGTCATCACCGAACTCGAGAACCGATACCGCATCGATGGCGTGGAAGATCGGCACACCATTCGAACCGGCGGCCTCGATCACGTCGAGCAACCCCTCTTCGAAGCCCGCACCATTGATGACCAACACGTCTGCGTCCGCTATGGCGGCAGCCTGCTGCGCTGAGGCTTGAAAGTCATGTGGGTCTGCCCCAACCGGCATAATCGTTTCCACCGACATCTGGCCACCGACCACGTTCGAAACAACGTCGCCCAAAATGTTCGTGGAGACCACGATCGTGGGCATCGCCGACTCGCCGGTAGCGGGCGTGGCCGAGCTCCCGGCACACGCCGCGACGGCAAGAGCACAGGCCACGATGGCGACTACACGGCGCACGTTCACAAACATTCAACACTCCATAATGAGAATCAATATCAGAATACTGCGTACCCTAGAACGCCGTATACCGAGCAACAACCTGGAACGAGAACCGTTTTCATTTACGTCTGCGTATTCTTGGTCTGTGCAATCTGCGATCTCCACCTCGAACCTGCACGTCCACTACGGCGACAAGACCGCCCTGTGCGACGTCACCCTCGAGCTTCCCACCGCAACATCGCTCGCCGTTATCGGACCAAACGGATCCGGAAAGTCCACCCTGCTCGGCGTGCTCGCTGGAACGATCGACCTGTCAACCGGAACCGCCGTGACCGCCGGCAAACACAGCCCAGCGCTCGTGCTGCAATCAACCGACGTCGACCGAAGCCTCCCAATCACCGTCAGCGACACCGTCTCACTTGCCCGCTACCCGTCGCTTGGGCTCTTCGGCCGCTTCCGGGCCGAAGATCGCAACGCAGTACACGCGGCAATGAAGCGCCTCAACATCGAAGACCTCGCGAACTGCCAACTCCACGAATTGTCCGGCGGACAGCGACAGCGAGTGCTCGTCGCCCAAGGCCTTGCTCAAGACAGCGACGTGCTGCTCCTCGACGAGCCCGTCACCGGCCTCGACATTACCTCCCGCGAGATCATCCTCGACCTCATCGACGACGAAGTCGCCACTGGCCGAACCGTCGTCGTCACCACACACAGTCTCGAAGAAGCCCGACGCTGCGACTACGTACTCCTGCTCGACAGTTATGCCATCGCGTTCGGCACACCCGATCAGGTACTCACCGAGGAACACCTCCGAAAAGCCTTCGGTGGCGGCTTCATGCGGATCGGCGACGAGTTCATTCTCGACGACCCCCACCACCATTCCCACTGAGCTCATTCCCAGCCATTCTCAGAATCGGCTAGGCTCGCCGCATGAGCGCGATGGATATCGAACAGGAAGTAGCGACACTGCTTCACGTCGCCGATCAGCGATACACGAGCGGCCGACGCCGCCTCGTCGCCGCGCTGCAAAGCGGTGGCGGCCCGCTCACGATCACGCAGATTCTCAAGCTTGACGACTCACTACGCCAGTCGAGCGTGTACCGAAATCTCACCATCCTTGAAGAAGCCGGCGCCGTCACCCGAATCGATACACGCGACGACTTCGCTCGCTACGAACTCGCCGAACACCTCACGGGGCACCACCACCACCTCATCTGCACCATGTGCGGCGACGTCACCGACTTTGCGCTTCCCAACGAAGCCGAAACCGACCTTGACACGGTCCTGCATACGGCCGCTGCGAAGTCGGGGTTTACGATCGACGCCCACCGCCTCGACCTACTCGGAACGTGCACGAACTGCCGGTGACTGCGAGTTAATCCCAGGCGTTGCGGACCCGAAGCGTTGCCGCGGCCCCAAAGGCAGCACCGACCAGCGCCGTATACAAGAAGAATGTCTGCCCGAACGCCCCGTAGCCGAGCGGGGAAACGAACGCCGCGATCGCTGCAGTGAAGAGCCCCGCAGCATCGAGCAGGGCAGAACCCACGGCGGCGCGCTCGGCGCCAGTCACCTCGAGAACGAGCACCTGGCTACTGATTGATGAGAACGACTCGCCGCTGCCATGCAACACCCCGAAGGCAATCGCCGCAGCGATCCCGCCGGAAAACGCATACCCCAACATCGCCGGAATCAGCAGCAAGAGGGCGGGCAGCATGACGGTTGCGCCGCCCTTCTTTTCCGCCAGGTTGCCCGCGAACCGCGGGAGGATCAGCAGCGGCGCGCCGACAAAGACAATCGCCACCGCAACCATGTTTGTGGAGGCCCCAAGATCGGTGAGGAAACGGTCGATGGTCGCGTCGAACACGCCAATGAACCCGAACACCACTACCTGAACCATCATTGCCGCCTGCACCTTTGGACGCACGATCAGCTGAGCCAGGTCGGCGTAATTCACCTCGGCCGACGCTACGTCAGACCGCAAGATCGCAAACGTCGCCGGCACTCCCACCAGCAGCAGCGCAACCGTCACCACGATAAAGGGCGCTTCAAAACCGACGGGCTCCAGCACCGCCCCAATCAGCGGGCCAGCAATAAAGCCAGCCACCGAGATCGACAACAACGCTCCGAGCTTTGCGCCGCCCCCAGCAGCATCAGTACCGATCAGCGCCTTTCGGGCAAGCAAACTGAACAACCCAAGCCCTACGCCGGTGAGGCCTCGGCTCACCGCAAGCACCCACGAGCTCGTCCCGAAGGCAAAGCCAATTGGGCCGATCACCCCAGTGCCGATCGCCACGATCGCCAACGGCACCGTCATTCCTCGATCAGCGAGCGGAGACAAAACGATTTGAGCCACGAACGACGCGCCAAACCCGGTTCCCGCAATCACACCGATTTCCCAGTCGGCGAGCCCAAAGCGAGTTTGCACGTCTTCCAAGAAGACAAATACGACACCGAGCGCGCACGTCAAGAAAAACTGAGTCACGTAAATCAGCATCGATTTCATCGGCCCACACTACGGTCGTGTGCATGCAACTGGTCAACACTGAAACAATCCCCGGGTACACGATCATCGAAGCAAAGGGCCTGGTGAGCGGAAACACCATTCGGGCAAAGCACCTGGGCCGCGATATTGGCGCTGGGCTCAAGAACCTCGTCGGCGGCGAGCTCACCGGCTACACCGAGCTCCTCAGCGAGTCTCGCAACGAAGCAACCCAGCGCATGGTGCAAGCAGCGATGGCCATGCAGGCCAACGCCATCGTGAACGTGCGATTCACCACATCGGCTATCGCGGGTGGCGCCGCCGAGCTCTACGCGTACGGCACCGCTGTCGTCGCACAACCCAACCAGTGATCGCACACCGATGACCGACATACTCACCGGGCTATCGCCGCTCGTATTCTTCGTGATCCTCTACGGAGCATTGAGCGTCATTGGGGTTCTCAGCGAACGGCGCCACGAAGCCGAACTCGACCGCCGCGAAGCAGCCGTTGGACACTTTCCGCTGTTCGATACCAAGACCATTCCCGGGAACGTGACACTAGTGGAAGGCCAACTCGTATCGGGCAACGTCGTGATGGGAACCGGCTACCTCAAACAGTTCTTCGCCGGCTTCCGGCAACTCGTCGGCGGCGAGGTGCGGGGCTTCCAGCGGGTGCTCGACCGGGCTCGACGAGAAGCGCAGCTACGCATGATCGAGCAGGCCCAACATCGGGGCGCGACCGCCATCGTGAACGTGCGATTCGAAACCTCAGATGTCGGTGGCGCAAAGCCTTTCGCCGAAGTCATGTGCTACGGCACGATGGTGCGCGAGACCACACCTCGGAGCACGCTCAACCCGTAACAGCCCGCCCAAACGCCGCTCGGGTTAGTTCCTATGGGATCTAGTTCCTATCGGGATAGGCCACTCGCTCGGCGGCACGGGCATTTCCGGTAACGACCACGTACACCCCGAACACCACGAGCACGCCGCCCACCGCTTCGACCACGCCAAGAACCTCGTCTCGGATCAACCAGCCGAAAAACACTCCAAACAACGGAATGAGATACGCCGTGGACGCAGCCACCGTTGGGGTTGCTTGCTTCACCACCGTGGCCATTAGCGAAAACGTGACGGCATTCGAAGGGATCGCCGCATAGAGGACCGGCACCAGCAACCCGATCGACCAGTCGGTGTCAGCGGTGCCTTCGGTAATCAGCGCGAACGGCACCAACACCGCAGCCGACATCACCAGCTGCACGCCCACCAACATGATGGGTGAAATATGGGCGAAATCCTTCCACTTCATATAGACGGTGCCAAATGCCCAGGCAACCGCGCTGAACACCAGCGTGATAACGCCAACCGCCGTTGAACTGCCGGTGAGCGACGGGCTGGCGAGCACGGCTGCACCCCCGAAGCCAATAGCCAACCCAATCGTGGCGGTGCGCGACGTCCTGGCGCCAAGCAACAGAAGCGATAGCACAGCGGTGAACAGCGGAAAGGTGGCCGAAACCAACGAAGCGAGCCCGGCTGGCACCCGATTGACCCCGTAGATGAGCAGCGCACTCGACACGGTCGTAATGCTGAAGCTCACGACGAAGATGTTGCGATAGTCCGCCATCGACTTCGGCAGACGCTCGCCACGCACGAACGCAAACGCCAGCAAGAACGAGCCACCAATGACGGTGCGCATGCTCGCCAAGAGAAAAGGCGTCGTGTGATCAAGCGCGAACTTCAGGTTCGAGAAGTTGCCGCCGATTAACGCAGCGATCAGCACCACCGTGGCGAGCAGAACGCGCTGGCTCACCGCCTCACAACCAAGCACCGAACGTTCGAATCCATCATTGCCGTCACGCTACATCGGCGTCGAGCAATCAACGTTTGTCCAATACCGGGGATTCGGGCGAAGAGACGGCAGGATAGGTCGGTGAGCAGCATCGTGATCTCGGACCTTGAGTACGCACCACCGGGAGCAGATTCACTGTTCTTCGACATCTCGTTCAACGTCGCCTCCGGCGACCACGCCGCGATCGTCGGCGCCAACGGCGCTGGCAAGAGCACGATCCTTCGAATCCTGACCGGCGAAATCGATGCCGACGCGGGAGAGTTCGCTATCGGCGGTTCATTCCTGACGATGACCCAGGACGTGGGCATGGGCCGACCCGACGACTCCCTACGAGACATGCTGATCGAAGTAGCCGTACCCGAACTTCGCACCGCGGGACGAGCCCTCGTCGCCGCCGAAGCCGCACTCGCAGACGGCACCGATGACGGAATGGGGTACGCCGAGGCGATCACGGCTTGGGGCGATCTCGGCGGATACGAACTCGAGGCGCAGTGGGCGGCAGCCGCAGAGCGGAGCGTAAAGACCACGATCACCGACTTCGCGACTCGCAAGGTGCGCGAGCTCTCCGGCGGCGAACGCAAACGGCTCGTTCTCGATCTCCTCCTCAACTCTGGCGTCGACGTGCTTCTGCTCGACGAGCCCGACAACTACCTCGACATCCCAACTCGCGTGTGGCTCGAAGAACAGATACTCACGTGCCCGAGCACCATCTTGATGGTGAGTCACGACCGTTCACTTCTCGAACGAGTCGCCACCAAGATCGTTGTACTCGAAGGATCTGGCTGTTGGGTGCACGGCGGATCCTACGCAACGTTCCCCGAAGCCCGCGAGGTGCGCCAGGCACAACTCGGCGACGCGCTCAAGCGATGGGAAACCGAGGAACGTCGCCTCCACACCCACATGAAGACCATGAAGGTGCGAGCGGCCCAGAACTTCAAGAACGCAACGAAGGCCAACGCCGCAGAAACACGGTGGGAAAAGTTCGTCAAAGCAGGACCTCCACCACCCCCGGTTCGAGACGAAAACATCCACGTCAACTTGCGAGGCGCCGACTCGGCCCGCCGCGTACTCAATCTGGTGGACGTGTCGATTGGAGACCTCTTCTTTGAGTTCTCCGACGAGGTCCACTTCGGCGAGCGGCTCGGCTTAATCGGCCCGAACGGCACCGGCAAAACCCACCTGCTTCGAGCACTCTCAGGCGAAACCGAGCCGGACTCGGGTTCGATCGGCCACGGCCCGCGAACGTCGGTGGGAACATTCACCCAGATCAACGACCGCCCAGATTTCCTGGGACAAGAGGTGCTCGGCATCGTGCGCGAGCGGCTGCACGACGAAGAGCAGGCCATGCGAGCCCTCGCACGCTATGGGCTCGCAAACCATGGACGGCAAGAATTCGAAACGCTCTCCGGTGGGCAAAAAGCGCGCCTGGAAGTTCTGTGCCTCGAACTCGAGGGCCACAATGTTCTGCTCCTCGACGAACCGACCGACAACCTCGATATCGAATCCTCCGAAGCGCTCGAGAAGGCACTCGACGGATTCCACGGAACTGTCGTTGCGGTCAGCCACGATCGCACCTTTCTCGAAAGCCTCGACCGGTTCATCATGATCAACGACGACGGCTCGGTGTTCTCACTGCCCGACTTCGACGTTGCTCTGAAGGCCCTTGCCGAACCAATGGGCGTCACAGACCTCAAACTTGCCAAGTCCCTCACTGGCTAGGCCGTATCCGACTCCCGGGAGCTACGCGAAGGCGGGCATAACCTCGGAAACGAACAGTTCCATCGATCGCCTCTGCTCCCGCATCCCGAGGCCCATGCTTGCGTAGTAGATGAATGCATCTACACCGAGACTCTCGTACGTCTTGAGCTTCTCGATCACCTGGTCGGGGGTTCCCACGAGCAGGTTCTCGTGCAGCGACTGCAGGTTGTAGTCGACGTGGTTGTCGAGCGCCGCTTGCGTGGCGAGCGAAGGCACCCCGTCGGTGACCTGACCATCTCCCGAAAACAGCGTGCCGAACATGCCCAGCTGACGTTGCGCCGCTCGAACAGGCACCTCCCAGTCAGTTGCATTGTCGTACACCGCAGAGTGACGCATCATGGCCCACCGTGGTACGGACGATTCGGGGAACTTTGCCAGGCTGTCATCGAGCTGACTGCGATACTTAGCCATCTCCTCATGGGGGCGGGCGATCGGCCACGACATGATGTTGCACCCGTTTTCGACGGCCCAGTCAAAAGTGATTGGTGATCTCGCTGCGACCCAAATTGGCGGATGCGGTTGCTGCAACGGCTTTGGGCACGAGGTGGATGTCGGAAACTGCCAGAACTCGCCATCGTGGGCATAGTCACCAACCCACAGTTCCTTGAGCACCGGCAACATCTCTGCCATGTACTTGTAGGAGTCGCTCTGTTTGAGCCCGGGTCGCATTCGATCGAACTCGCGCTGGTACGCCCCAGACCCAATGCCGAACTCCAACCGTCCACCACTGATCAAATCCGTGAACGCGGCTTCTCCGGCAAGGTTGATCGGATGCCAGTAGGCGGCGACAGCAACGGCGGTTCCGAGCCGAATCTGCTCGGTGTGTGCGGCCCACCAGGTGAGGATCTGAAATGGGTTGGGGGCAATAGTCATCTCGAGGGCATGGTGTTCTGCCGCCCACACCGTCTCGAACCCGCCCCGATCTGCCATCTGCACCATGTCGAGGGTGTGGGCTTCAACCTCACCCATGTCGAGCCCCAGATCAAGCCGCTCAAGATTGACTGCTAGCTGAAATTTCATGACCATACTCCTTCTCCGGGTTATACCCGGCTCACCATTGAGCCGATGCCCACGACCTCACCGGGGCGCGGACAAACTGCTCGCAAGCGGTTCGCTCGACGTGTTCATCCACACGGTCTTCGGCCTCGTGTAGTCGTACATCGCTTGAAACCCCGCCTCACGTCCGTAGCCCGACCCCTTCATGCCACCGAACTCGGCGACGGGCGAGATCACGCGGTACGTGTTCACCCACACGATGCCGGCATTAATCTTTTTGGCGACCCGGAGCGACCGTGCGCTGTTCGTCGTAAAGATGCCCGCCGCAAGACCATGTTCGGAATCGTTCGCCATGTGAATCACCTCGTCCTCATCGCGAAAGCGAACAACGGCGGCAACCGGCCCGAACAGCTCGGTGTCGACGATGCGCAAGTCTTGGCTCGGGCATTCCAGGATCGTCGGCTTGTAGAAGAGGCCATCTAGGCCAGCGGGTCGCTCGCCACCCGTGTGCAGCGTTGCACCTTGCTCGATCGCAAACGCCACTTCGCGCTCGCACGTTTCGAGCTGGCCCACGGTGCAAAGTGGGCCCATCTGGCTGGCTTCATCGAGAGGATCGCCAATCTGAATCCCGTTGGCGATGGCCGTCATCTTTTTGATGAACTCATCTGCAATGTCATCGTGTAGGTAGATGCGGGACCCCGCCACGCAGCTTTGTCCGCTCGCCGCGAAAATGCCGCCGATAGCGCCGTTAACCGCGCTGTCAATGTCGGCATCGTCGAACACGATCACCGGGGACTTTCCGCCGAGTTCGAGCGACACCTCGGCAAAGTTCTCCGCCGAGTTTCGCACGACATGCTTTGCCGATGCCGGACCGCCCGTGAAGGACACGCGGGCGATTGATGGATGCGACGTCAGAGCCCGCCCGCACGGTTCACCGTGCCCCGTGATGATGTTTACAACCCCATCGGGGATACCGGCCTGAGCAATGAGCGGTGCGAACTCGAGCATCGCAGCAGAGGCATGTTCTGAGGTCTTGAGCACCATGGTGCATCCCGCAGCGAGCGCCGGGCCCATCTTCACCGCAGTAAGAAAGAGCTGGCTGTTCCATGGCACGACAGCGGCAACGACACCTAGCGGCTCGCGGCTGGTGAAGACAAAAAGGTCGGGCTTGTCGATCGGCAGCGTTTCACCCGCGACCTTGTCTGCGGCGCCAGCGTAGAACTGGAAGTACTCGGCGATGTACTTGGCTTGCCAACGGGTCTCGGCGAACAACTTTCCGGTATCGCGGGCCTCGATCGCGCCCAGCTCCTCGGATTTTTCGGCGAGGAGCTCGGCGAGGCTCCGGAGGCAACGCCCACGTTCGCTTGCGGTCATCGTCGACCACGGGCCCTCGTTGAACGCACGGTCGGCCGCCGCCACGGCTGCATTCACATCCGCCTCCGTCGCCTCGGGGATGGTGCTCCACACCCGGCCCGTCGCCGGGTTGATACTGTCGAAACGCCCTCCGTCTGATGCGTCAACGAACGCTCCATCGATCAGCATTTGGTAGCGGGATACTTCAGTCATCGTCATACGTCCTGATCGTTGCTAGCGATATCACGGTGGGCGAAGGAATCCCGACGGAAGCTGTAGAGCGCGTCTGGGTCGACGGCAATGTCGACCACGGCAGGCCGGCCACAGTCAAGTGCCGCTTCGATTGCGCCTCCGACCTCGTCGAGCCTCTCTACCCGGAACCCGGCTGCACCATAGAGCTCGGCGACTTTGTCGAACGGAGGGCTCGTGATGTCCGCCCCGATGTATCGCTCACCGAAGAAGTCACGTTGGTACGCCTTCTCGGCTCCCCAGCACTTGTTGTTCATGACTACGGTGACCGTGTTCAGCCCGTAGTCGACGGCCGTGCTCAGCTCGCTGATCGTCATCGCGAACCCGCCATCGCCCATCATCGAGATGACGGGCCTGTCGGGCTGGGCGCATTTGATGCCCAACCCAGCGGCAAACGAGAAGCCAACCAGACCAAAGTCGAGTGGGCTGAAGAGACTGAGCGGTGACTCGAAGTTGAGCGCATCGGTTACTTGCAAACACATCGTGCCCGCGTCCAGCGTGACAGCGGCATTGGGTGGAATGACCTTTCGGAACGACTTGAAAAGGCCACTCGGTTGAATTGGGTCCGTTTCAATCGCGTCGGCGTCGCGTTGGGCCAAATACGTGGCTCGTTCAGCTTCGAACGCTGACACCCATGCCTCCACCTCCGAGCGCTCGTCGAGCTTTGCAAGCGCAGCCACGAGCTTGTTTGCCGCATCGCGTGCGTCGGACCAAATCCCGATCTCCACCGGAAAGAACCGGCCGATCGCGGTCGGTTCAATCTCGATCTGAATGATCGACGCTTCCGGGTTGAGATTGTCGTAGCTGTAGAACGTGGAGTTGAAGCCAAGTCGGGTGCCGAGTGCCACGATCACGTCGGCTTCTTTGACCAGACGAGACGCGACCGGATTTCCTCGGGGCCCCATCTGTCCTGCGTTTAGACGGTGGCTAAAGGGAATGGCGTCGCCATGGCCCGGCGAGGTCGCAATCGGACAGCCGAGTGCCTCGGCAAGCCCGAGAGCCGCTGCATGACCCGCGGTGGTCTTGATTCCACCACCTGCCACGATCACTGGCCGTTGCGCCGACCGAAGTAGCTTGGCTGCCGATGCGATCGCACCATCGGCCGCCGCTGGCGTCGTCGCTGGCCGATACTGGTCGGGTCGTTGTGCTGGCGGAAATTCGGCTGTGCCTGCGAGAATGTCGCGGGGGAGGTTGATCTGCACCGGCCCTTGTCGTGGCGTCATCGCAACACGGAACGCTTCTCGGAACATCTCTTGCACGCGATCGGTGCTCGTGACGGTCCACGTCTTCTTGGTGACCGGGGTGAACAGAGCTTCCTGATCGACCTCTTGAAACGCGTCGCGGTAGCGGTGCCCACTTGCGAGATGGCCGGCGATTGCGACAACCGGCGAGAACGCCGCCTTTGCTTGGGCGAGCCCGGTAACGAGGTTCGTGGAGCCCGGCCCGTTCTGACCAGCGAGAATAACGCCTGGTCGTCCCGAAACCCGAGCGTAGGCATCGGCCATGTGGGTCCCCGTGCGTTCGTCGCGTACGCCGACGAACGAGATGTCCGATGCGTCATAGAGCGCATCGAACATTTCCATCGTGGCGGACCCAATGAGGCCAAAAACATGGCCGACACCTTCCGCGCTCAATGCGTCAACGGCGGCGTGGCCTCCGGTCATTTCGGTCATGCGGGCTGCTTTCGAGAGAACTGGGCGTGCAGGAAGGCGAGGAGTGGAGTGGTAAACGCCTCGGGGTCCTCAATGAGTCCGAGGTGTTGGCGATCGGCCACGATGATCAGTTTCGCTCCGTCGATTTCGGCCGCGATATCACGAGCCATGTGGGGTGTGCTCCCGCTGTCGTTCTCGCACGTGATGACCAGCGCGGGTTTTCCAATCGGCGGGTTCGGTTCGATCAGCTCGACGACCCCGTTGGCGAGAACCCAGCGATTCTGGGCGTACACGTCGATGTCGTTGGCCAGCACCCAGTTTCGAATCATGGCCACGGAATCGGGATGGCTTTCACGAAACTGGCGGGTGAACCAGCGTTCGAGGGTTGCATCGATGGTCGCAGCCGGACCCCCGACTGCACTCGCTTGCGCACGCTCCTCGACGAGGCGTTGTGCCTCGTTGCTGCGCCTATGGGGCGAATTGAAGATGGCGAGAGCGCTTACCCGATCAGGATGGTCGATGGCGACCCGTCGGTTGATCATGCCACCGAGCGAGAACCCGACGAGCGCCGCCGAGTCCACGGCGAGATGGTCCATCAGCTCGATGCATTGCTCGGAGAACGTCGTGAGTGTTGGGGCCGTTCGGGCCGCGGGCGTCTCGCCGTGCCCGACGAGGTCGTATCGGATCACTCGGTGACGGTCTGTAAGCGATTCGACATGCTGATCCCACGTGCGCCTAGTCATGCCTAAACCATGAATGAGAATGACCGCCGGACCGTCGGCCCCGAGAGCGTCGTAGCTCGTCCCACCTGGCGTTCTTCCACTCGTCGCAAATTCCGGCATCGGACATAGTGTCGCACGTCACCGCCTGCCTCACCAAAGCGTTCTCTTGCACACGAGTGCCCTGATGCAACTCGCCAGTTCTGGCGGCGAAATTCGCCCGGAACGAAAGGACACACAGCGTTAACACAGCGGACTCAGACCGTTGACAATCGCTTCCTAACGTAAGGGTTTCACGAATTCGTTCAGGGCGATTTGAAATGGGAGCAAATGGAAAACCACGTATTTGAATTGCAGTACGCACTAGACACGTTCTACTTCCTAGTGATGGGTGCGCTCGTCATGTGGATGGCAGCAGGATTTTCCATGCTGGAGGCTGGGCTCGTCCGCTCGAAGAGCACGACCGAGATTCTCACGAAGAACATCGTCTTGTTTGCAGTTGCCTGCACGTCCTACCTGATCGTCGGCTACGAGATCATGTACGACGGCGGGCTGTTTCTCGACAGCATCGCTCTCGACGGAGCATCGAACGCCGATGATCTGACCGATTCGGTCCTCGCCGAATCCGCAGATGCCGGGTTCGACGGCGGTTCGGTCTACTCGAACGCTTCCGACTTCTTCTTCCAAGTGGTCTTCGTGGCCACCGCGATGTCGATCGTGTCGGGCGCAGTCGCAGAACGCATGAAGCTGTGGTCGTTCCTTGCATTTTCCGTCTTCATGACCGCATTCATCTACCCGCTTGAGGGCGCATGGACATGGGGTCAGCAAAAGGTCTTCGGCCTGTTCTATCTGAACGCTCCCGACGATGCGGGCGACGTGTTCAACGCAGGATTCTCCGATTTCGCTGGATCAGGCATCGTGCACATGGCCGGCGCTGCAGCAGCATTGTCCGGCGTACTGTTCCTCGGCGCTCGCAAAGGCAAGTACGGGCCCGACGGCAAGATCTACCCAATTCCAGGAGCAAACTTGCCGCTAGCAACACTCGGCACATTGATTCTGTGGATGGGTTGGTTCGGCTTCAACGGCGGCTCCGTACTCAAGTTGTCCGATGTCGAAAGCGCCAACGCTGTCGCCATGGTCTTCCTCAATACCAACGCCGCAGCAGCCGGTGGCGTGATCGCAGCTGTGGTGCTCGTTCGGCTGAAGTACGGCATCGCAGATCTCACCATGGCGCTCAACGGTGGCCTGGCCGGACTCGTTGCGATCACGGCAGAGCCATCCACCCCATCACCGCTTGCCGCAACGATCATCGGAGCCGTCGGCGGCATCCTGGTCGTCTTCGCAATCGTTGGCTTGGACAAGTTGCAGATCGACGATCCCGTCGGTGCAATCTCCGTCCACGGCGTCGGTGGCTTCTTCGGCATCATGATGGTTCCGGTAACCAACAACGCCGCAACCTTTGGTGGCCAGCTGATCGGCGCTGCCACGATCGTTACGTGGGTCTTCGCCGCTTCCAGCGTCGTGTGGCTGGTCCTCAAGACCACCATCGGAATCCGAGTCTCGGAGGAAGAAGAGTACGAGGGCGTCGACCTCGGCGAATGCGGTATGGAGGCATACCCAGAGTTCACCGGAAAGTAGTCGTTCTTCATCGCACGTGAAGGGGTCCCGACAACGGGGTCTGGGCCCTTTCCCCACAGTGTCCTGAGCTAGTACCGGCGCTATCGGTTCGCCTCTTTCCAGGCATCGAGAATCGGTCGGGCGGTTCGCATTCCGTCGATAGCCGCTGGCAGACCGCAGTATGGACCGGTGTGAAGCAGAGCTTCCTCTATCTCTTCGGGGCTCAAGCCGTTGTTCAGTGCACCGCGAACGTGGGTGCTGAGTTCGTGCGGCCGGTTGAGGGCAGACAACATAACGAGATTCATTAGGCTCCGATCCCGAAGTGACAGCTTGTCGTCTCGGGTCCACACCGTCCCCCACGCAAAACCGGTCACCATTTCTTGCAACGCATGCTGGGCTTCGGTTTTAGGAGCGGTCGCTGCGTCCACGTACTCGTCTCCCAGCACCCGACGTCTCACGGGCGTGCCATTCGCGACTCGGTCGATTGGGCCGGTTGGTTCAAAGGACATAAAGACTCCGTTTCGTGATCGAGAGCACCTTAGTCCCATACGAGATTGCGGCGATCGCCGCCAGCAACGCGCTCGTAGTCAAGAAGGGTGGCGCGATTTGGACGGGCTAGAACTCGTATCGAGGACCTGACACGATTTCACGCATCCGGGCGAGCACATCTACACCGACCTGATCCCAGGCGTGAAGCAAATCGACTAGGACCCAATTTTCTCGGATCAGACCGTTCTCGAGACGCCAAAAGTCGAGGCTCCGCAGACCGAGCCTTTGACCCGATGGAGCAATACCCAGCCAGCCATCTCCCGTAACGGTCATTGCCATGTTTGGCCAGCCCGTGACAGCCACGAAGTTGCCTTCGGCAAAGAAGTGAGAGGGAGCGGTCCCCCCGCGACGATCAGGCATTGCACGCAAGAACGGCACCTGATGATTGTGTCGAAAGCCAGGAATCCCCCGACTCGTACCGATGCCACTCGGGCCATACCACGAGAACTTCTGATGCCAATATCGCTCGAGATTCATGGCTTCCATGGGCTCGGTTGGATGACGAGTCATGTCATTCAACATATCGATGACAACCGCCTTGGAATCGCCGGACCGTAGCGGATCGTGCGGCCCCAAACCATCTTGGGTAGCAGGGCCCGGGACCAACCATTCGTGCCCAAGGCTGGGGGCCATTGGCCACACGCCTGATTGCATCATGAGCTGCGGGAGATCCCACAACGCCTGCATTTCAACGACTCGACCATCGACAATCTTGAAGAACTCGTGGAATCTCATCGCCGCCTGCTGACCGGTCGGTGGGATGTCGAGAAACTCCCGCACCCATGACCCCGTGTAGTAGCCGGCGCACCCAACCCACGCTGCCCCATCGTCGTCGGTCCCGGAAACCCGAATAGTGTCCCGCCGCTCCAGGTCTGGCATCGCATGGGACAGCGGCTGCAATGCTTCGCCCCACCAGCCCGTCGGTCCGTCAAGATCCTGGAATGGAAAGGCCAGTCGCACAAGCGCATCCGGAGCGAACGACTCAGCGAGTGCCCGCTGCACTCCGTCGGCAGTCCAGTCATACATGGCTGCGGCGAGTTGCCGTACGGCTTCGCTACTCACCTCGTTCCGACCAATCACCTCTAAAACAAACGCTCAGACGCGATTGCTGCTCCTTGGGCCATAGCCCCAAGCTTGGCGTACGTAATTTCGCTGTCGATTCCCGCGTAACCAGCAAACGTCGAGAATCCGCAGTCTGTACCTGCCATCACGCGCTCCTTCCCAACGATCTCGGCAAAACGCTCAATGCGTTGGGCAACGAGTTCGGGGTGTTCGACAAAGTGAGTAGTCGAGTCGATGACGCCCGGGATGAGAATCTTGTCGTCGGGGATATCGGCCGCTGCAAACGCTTTCCACTCGTGAGCATGGCGAGGATTCGACGACTCGAAGAGCAAACCAGAAGGCTTTGCTTTCAACGCGATTGGCAGCACCTGTTCCATTGGTGCATCGCAAATGTGCGGTCCTTCGTAGTTACCCCAACAGATATGCATTCGCATCGATTCAGCCGGAATGTTCCTCACTGCATGATTCAACGCCTCGACATGTTGTGCTGCCAACGCCTCGTACTCATCGTCGGGGCGGTCCTTGAACATCATGTGACGTCCGAGGCCGAGGTCAGGTGAATCGAGCTGCAGGACGAACCCAGCGTTTACGATGGCCTCGTACTCAGGGCGCATAGCTTCGGCCAGCGCATACAAATAGCTCTCATGGTCGGGGTAGTGCTGATTTGGCTGGAACAGAGCAATCACGCCCGGCGATGCTGCATTCATAAACCCCTCGGAAGGACCTTCGGCATCAACAGCGACTCGAAAGTTTGCGAGGTCGTCTTCACACGGCTTTGTATCTTTCACTTCGATCGGACCGACACACTGTGGCCTCGAGTACGTCGGCGTGCCTCCCGATCTAGCTTGCCGTTCAAGAAAACTTGGGAACTGCTCTAGATCCGCTGGCGCACGGCGTGGGCTGTCACCCTCGAAGCCAGTGATTCGATCCTTGATGTAGGTCGCGTAGCTGAGCTTGCTCATCTCCCCATCGCTGACGACATCGACTCCGACCTCAACTTGCCGAGCGACGACATCGCCCACGGCGGCCGCGACCTCGGCGCAATGCGCGGCCACGTCGATGTCCTCCCCCCGCTCGAGCGCAAATACGCCAACGGTAACCGCCTCCGAACGCGGCAAGGACCCAACGTGGGTGGTGAGAATTCGGTCGGTACTTGTCAACATGGTGGCTCCTCGCCAGAGAACTAGAAGATCGGGTCACACTCGACGTACGAACTCAGCCAATCGCCAAGTGAGTCGCTTTATCAAAGAAGTAAAGCGCAGAAACGTCGACATTAACGTCGATCTCATCGCCAACTTTGGCTTGGGTCCTCGGCGTAAAGCGCGCCGTCACTCGGGCATGATCCTGATCGCCGAGCTCATCGAGCGCGTCCGGGTCACCCGAGTCCACCGCTGGTGCATCAACTTTGAAGTGCATCAGGGTCTCGGCTCCGAGTGCCTCTCGTACTTCGATGGTCGCACGAAGTCGTTGAGTTGGCGGGTGATCGGCAAAGATCGAAGCGTCGTCAAGGTCCTCTGGTCGGAAACCAACAATGACTGGCGTGTCTACAAATGCATCGAGGCCCGAGCGTGCGTCGACGAGAGCAGCAGGAACTGACAGGGTCTGCGAACCAATCGATACCGAGAAGTCCTCCCCATTCCGAGTGAGCATCCCTTCGACCAGATTCATCGATGGAGAGCCAATGAACGCGGCAACAAAGACATTCGCCGGATGGGCGTACAGTGACTCTGGGTCAGCGACCTGTTGCAAAACGCCATCCTTGATCACAGCAACTCGGTCGCCCATCGTCATTGCTTCGACCTGGTCGTGAGTGACGTAGAGCGTGGTGACCCCGAGGTCCTGCTGGATGCTTGCGATCTCGGCGCGCATTTGCACACGCAATTTGGCATCAAGATTCGACAACGGTTCGTCCATCAGGAATACCGAGGGCTTACGAACGATGGCTCGACCCATAGCCACGCGCTGGCGTTGGCCGCCCGACAAAGTGGCCGGCTTCTTGTCGAGCTGTTCCATCAGCTCGAGGATCGACGCAGCACCACTAACCTGATCGTTGCGTGCTTCCTTTGCGACCTTCTTCAAGCGCAACGGAAATCCAATATTGTCCCGAACCGACATCTGCGGGTAGAGCGCATAATTCTGGAACACCATCGCGATGTCCCGGTCCTTTGGCTCCACATCGTTAACCCGACGGTCGCCAATGTGGAGGTCACCGTCACTGATTTCTTCGAGGCCCGCAATCATTCGCAGAGCCGTCGACTTGCCGCAGCCCGATGGGCCGACGAGCACCAGGAACTCACCATCGACGAGCTCCAAGCTCAGATCGTGGACTGCCTGAAACCCATTCGGGTAGACCTTGTTGACATCTTTCAACGTTACTGTCGCCACTATTTCCCACTCCTATCCTCAGGCGACGGGGCTATCCGGTCACCACGATCAAATGCTTCCCACCCGTGGCCGTTGAACACGTCCACGCCGAGTTGGGCCAAGACATGGGGAAAGTCGACCATTACCCAGTTGTCTACGATTTTGCCGTCCTCGACCTTCCAGAAGTCCATATATCGAATTTCGATGCGTCGGCCCGTCGGAGCGACCCCCATGAACTCACCGCCGTGGGTGGCCTCTTGACGGCCAAAGGCGGCGGCCCACTCGCCCATGTAGAGGCGAGCTTCATCGATGCACACCTTGTCGTGAAACGCCGCTTGGAACGGCCTTTGCCAGTTGTCCTGGAATTCACGGATGCCGTCCTTTGTGCCACATCCTGTGTTGCCCATCCAGCGAAACGACTCCGAGAAGAACTCCCCGATATCGGCAACACGATGGTCGTTGAGACCGTCGACCATGCCTTCGATCACGGCACGCGTCTCTTCGGTCTTCGACATATTCGTATCACTGCTCAGGTAAGCCTGCTGCGGCCTCGCTCCACTCATCGCACTTCTCCGTTTAGCTGACGCATACGTTCAAGGACATCGAGGCCCTGCTGGCTCAACCAGTGGGGAATATCGATGAAGACCCAGTTCTCCGCGAGCTTGTCACCATCGCGACGGTAGACATCGACGACACGCATATCCGCTGGCGAGCTGGCTGGCATTCCCATGAATCCACCCGTTGGGGTATTCGTCAGGTTCGGCCAACCAAAGAAACAGGCGTAATCACCCTCGGCAAAACGAGCGACGTGGCCGTTGAACGTCTTGCCTTCAAGTCCCATCCGAAACGGGTACTGATGCTGCTGTTGATATCGCTCGATCGTGTACGTCGCGCCGATTCCTGCCGGCCCCGACCAAATCATTTGGTCGTGCCAGGTTTTTGCGAGCAGTTCCGGCGGCACCCGATTGTCCCCGGTCTCGTTCGCGATGCGATTCGACTCACTGAGGTCAGCACCCATATCGTGCACGAGTTGCATAGTGACTGCGCTCTGTCCAGGATCGGCGACATCGAGCATCACCCCATCATGGGTCAGCGGACCGGGGTGTATATGGCTGGCTCCTGTCTGTGGCGGCAACGGGTTATGCCCGGCCTGGGCCATGATGCTGATCACGTCAAAGAACAGTGCCGTCTCGGCAATTTGGCCGTCCTCCACTCGATGAAATTCGGCGAATCGAAAGAAGCACATGCGGCCAGTAGCTGGAATTGCCAACCATGGTTGGTCGAACAGACCAAGTAAGTGGCCCATCTGACACACCCAGACCGATGCGCCGTCGTCAATTACATTCGCACCGGCAAGAAAGACGTCAGGCCGGCGTTGCACCGGCGAGAACGCTGCACGGAACGGCTCCCAGAACCCACTCGCTACCGCTTCAGCGCCATCGATCTCATAGAATGGGCGCATTCCGCGCCAGTGATAGCCATCGGCGGTGTGGCGAGAAATAACCGCAGCGAGATCACCTGCGTCGGTTGCATCGAACGCTGCGTAGTACTCGAGCACAACCTGCTTCGCAGCTCGCAGCTGATCGACGTCAGCGCGTTGAACCGCACCGATCGAATCCCACGACCCTTGACTCATCCCTTTACCGCTCCGGCTCCGAGACCCTTAACCAGGTGCTTCTGGAACAACACGATCACGATGACGATCGGCAAGGTGATCGATACCGACGCGGCTGCCGCTTCAGTAATCGTTCTCGAGCTCTCACCACCGGTGAGCGAGACGATGGCAACAGGCAGGGTCCAATTGGTCGGCGCCAGGACACGAACGAATAGATATTCGTTGTAGGCCAGCAAAAGTTGTGAACAACCCGGTAGCGATGATCGCTGGCCACATGATCGGCACGATCACCTTACGAAATGCCTGGAGACGGCTCGCTCCATCCATCATCGCAGCCTCCTCGATTTCTCGAGGCACCTCCATGAAGAAGCTACGGAACATCCAGATTGTGAACGGCTGATTCACGGCTACAAGGGCCAGCACGATAGCAAGCCTCGTATCGAGGACGCTCAGCTCATCGATGAAGGGAAAGTCGATCCACGGGAAGTCAAACGTCCCGACACCGGAGTCCTCGAGCCAATCATCGATTCGGTTGGCACCAAAGAAATACGGAAGGACGAATGCCGATCGCGGAAGTGCCCGAAAGCCGAGGGCAATAACCAAAATCACCGCTCCAGACACACCGCTATATCGGGCAAGTCCGTATCCCGCTAGCAGTCCGATCGACAAACTGATGAGCATCGTAAGCACCGTGACGATGATGCTGTTGATCAAGAAGTCGTACTCATCCTCGACCTCCCAGATCTTTGGAAAGCGCCAGAGGCCGATTGCGATCACCGCAGCAGAAGCGACAAAGAACGGCCAGCTTCGTTCGACGCGACGGCCAATCGACGCCACGATAGAGGCAACGACCGCAAAGGCGATGATGTAGAGCAACACGCTCCACATGTTGATTTCGTCGTCGTCGAGCCAGAAAGACTTGTACGCGTTGGCGGTGGTCTCGTAGCCCCACAACACCGGGGTCTTCGCTGCCACGTCACGAGTGAACTTGATCGAGGATTGGAAGGTCCATAAGAAGGGAACGATGCTCCACACCATCAGCACCATGAGTGTTCCGTGAACACCCAGTCGATTCAGAAACGTAGGCTTTCTCATCAGCTCCGCTCCTTAATCTGATCGCGATAGCTCACTACAAGGAAAGGAATCAACACCACAAACACTCCAAGCACGTTCAACACGCCAATCGCATTGCCCTTACCCACACGGCCGATCTGCGGATCGACAGCGACCTCCACCGTGTACACCTGCAGCGTGTGCGCATCGGTGAATCGGTCACCGGCGAACACGAAAACACTGTCGTACACCCGATACGCGTCCATGATCGAAATGAGCGCCACGAAGAGAATGAGCACTCGCAAGTGGGGAAGGACAACGTGCCACAGGTTGCGCCAGAAGTTGACGCCGTCAATCTGTGCTGCTTCGACCCGTTCGCCGGGAAGAGTCTGGAGACCGGCAAAAAACGTGATCATTGCGAACGGCATGACATGCCAGATCGACTGGATGATGATCAGCCACTTGACATTCGTGGCGGTGATAATGAACGGGTCATCGGTGAACACCTCCCACAACCACGCAATGAGTCCGCCGCGATCGAAGAGGTCCTTGTAGATCAGCGTGCCGACCACCGGGGTCACGATAAACGGCAGAAGTAGACCAGCGAGATAGATGGACCGCCCGCGGCCGACCTTGTCAAGAATTAGGGCGACACCGAGGCCGAGGATCATTTGGATCGGCACGGACACCACAACGAACAGCAGAGTGAAACGTACCGCAGCCCAGAATTCGGGATCTTCGAGAACTTCCCGATAGTTGTCGAGTCCCACATAGGTGGGGCTCTTGATGTCACGCAGCAACAGTTGGTTGACACTCAACCAAACGGTCGTCACCAAGGGAACCACCATCAAGATGACCATTACAAAGACGCTCGGGAGCGTGAATCCCCAAAAGGTTCGTTTTGTCATGTTTCGTATCTCCCCCAGATGGTGAGGTGGTGCCGGGGCGAAGTCGCCCCGGCACCCGCTCAACGCTCAGATGAGCGTTATTCGTTTACTTAGCTTCCGAGGAGGCCCTGTGCGGTGGCCTCTTCGATGTATGCAGCTTCAGCAGCAGCAAGTGCGTCTTCAACGCTGGTTCCATCGAGGATGGTGATCAATGCGTCGCCGACCTTGGCACGAGCAATAGCGGCGGCTGCGGTCGGCAGGTCCGGACCACGCCCGTTCACCAGGCTTGTCTCAGCAGCTGCACCGTCACGAGGACCAGCTGGGTTGGTGACACCTGCACGGGTGACCAAACCAAACTCTGCGGCTACTTCCTGGCTCTCTCGGTCAGAGGCCGCAAGGATCGCGAGGAAGATCTCATCCACGATCTCCGGATCGACGCCCTTCGGGATGCCGTAACCATCGATGTAGGCAGGAGCTGCAAGGATGTCACCACCGGTGCTGAGCGCTGGCGCGAACTGGATGTTGCCGACCTCGGTCGACGCTTCCGGATCGTCCATTGCTGCGGCACGAGATGCCCATGTGTGACCGAGGATGATCTCGCCGGTCTGGAATGCTGCCTGGATGTCATCGGTGCTGTAGGCCGAAGCAGCGGTGCCGCCACACTCGTCGAGCATCGACTTCAGCGTGTTCGCCGCAGCGATGCCCTCTGGACCGTTGAACAGCGGTTCGTTGGTCTCGGTGTCAACAAAGCGGAGGCCGTTTGCACCAAGAACGCTGTTGAACTCGATGCCCCAAGCCCAGCCTGCCGACAGCATGTACAAGAAGCCGGTGTCATACCCAGCAGCCTGAATAGCTGGGCATGCAGCGAGTGCTTCGTCGAACGTGCTTGGAACCTCGACGCCGATTTCAGCAAGCTTTGGCTCGTTGTAGAAGACGTGCATCGTGTTCGACACCATTGGAATGGCGTAGATGTCACCGTCGAGAGATGCGAAGTCGAAGAACGCCTGGTCGATCTCGTCGAGGCCATACTCGGCGCCGTACTTGTCGATCAGGTCGTTCAGCGGCATCAATGCTCCCGAGTTCGCGAGTTCGAGGATGAAGCTGTTCGAGCCCTGGTACATCTCGAATTCTGGCGAGCCAGTAGAGCCATCAAGACGCATTGCGTCCTGGGCCTCGGCCGAGTCGAGGAATTGCACGTTGAACGAGTAGTTGCCGTCTTCGCATTCTTCGAGCTCATCGGCGTACGCAGTGATGATTGGGAATTCCCAACCCATAACGTCGATCTCGACCTCTTCAGCCGGGTTTGGAATGTTGCACTCGTCAGAGATCATGGCGACCTCTTCCATAGCGTCATCCTCTTCCATAGCGGCGTCGTCATCATCGGAATGATCTTCTTCCTCCATGGCTTCGTCGCCTTCCATAGCGTCATCGACTGTGTCCGTCGCCGACTCAACGGCGTCCTCCACGGCGCTGTCGCTACCGCATGCGGTGGCGAAAAGCGTCACCGCGAGCAAGACGGCAAGGAGCCGCCTCCAGTTACCCAAAGTTGTATTCATTGTTTTCTTGTCCCTCCTGCAGGTTGTTGGTAATACAGGTCTGTAGCCAGTCCGCTAGCACCCTCGTGGCTGCCTTTGGCTGGTCGATCGTGGAGAGGTGTCCCGCATCGGGAATCACCGCTGTTTGTGCTAATTCGCATCGCTCGACGAGTTCGTCGTGAATGGCCACTGGCGTGACCTGATCGAGCGCACCACACGCAATCAGCACCGGAACGTCGAGCGTCTCAAGAATCGGCCGGCGGTCGTGCCGGTCTATGAGCGCTGCGTTTTGGTTGAGAAATGCGGCTGGACCGACTCGCATGGCCATATCGAAGATGGCCTGTCCATGCCGGGCGCTGTCATTGGTCAGCGGGTGTACAAAGTTGTCGGCGACAAGGGTCGCAAAGTGCCCTGAGCGCACATCGTGCGCCCAGCGGGAGCGGTTCTGTAGTTGCCGTTCGTCAGGTGCATCGAGGTTGGTATCGAGTAACCCGAGTCCGATGACACGCTCGGGTGCTTGAGCGACAATTTCCGTAGCGACGATTCCGCCGAGCGACAGGCCGGCAACCGCAAATGCTTGGGGCGCTGAGCGCAGTACGTGAGCGGCAAGCTCCGCGATCGTGTCAGCACCCGTGATGTCGGCGACGACCGCCTGCGTCCCGAGAGCGAGAACTTGCGGTGCGAACAGCGCCTCATCGCACAGAGTTCCAGGGATCAAAATGAGTGGAGGGTTCATGTTCACGGACGCCCTCCGAGAAGCTCCGCGGGCGCAAGATAGCCGGAGGCATCGACCGCCCATCCGACTCCGCGTGCCCCTTCGACAATGTCGGGGGCCCAATCGACGCGGGTTGGGGCATCAGAACCGCAGACGACAACAGCGAGCGCCGGCGCGGACCCAATATTTTTGAAGTTGCGCCATGCGTTCTCGGGCACCGAAACAATCGACCCCTCGGCTGGTGTTGTGATTTCGAGATCGCCATCGACTTCACATTCGATCTGCCAGAGACCGTCAATCAGGAACGTGGCCTGTGAGTGCCCGTGGCGATGAAGTCCGGTCGATGCTCCAGGCGCAACCTCGAGCCATTCAAGCGAGAAGCTGTGGGGATTCGTTATTGGGCTCCTGTGCGTGCGGTCTTGTGACAGCCCGTGACCAATTACAGGCGCTACAGCGGTTTCGTGACCAGGCACCACACTCGAAAGCAGCGCCTTGGACGACCAGTCGAGGTCGCCTGGTGGCACAGCACGCGCCCCAAGTTCGGCGTCGGTATAGCGTGCGACACGGCCGGCGAGCGCTTCGGCAGTCAATGGCTGGATCGCGTCCGATACATCGTCACCTGCAGTTTCATCCAGCAGGGAGTAGTCCTGCCCAAGATACATGCCGGTCTCGGCCGCCTCGGAGAGGATGTGCGGCGCCCAAATGATGCCGCCCGTGTCATCTCCGCCGAGCACTGCGAACAACCAACCGTCGTCTACTCCAGTGTTTTCGAACGCACGAAATACCCAAGTCGGTACCGAGAAGACGGTGCCAGCGTTGACATCGATCGACTGGCCACCGTGTTCGCCAATGTCGAATCGAAACGATCCACGCGTGCAGATAAAGACCTCTGCGGTGAAGTGCAGGTGCGGGTTGTTAATGACACCGTGAGGCAGGGTTGCGGCGCCGACGTTGAACCCATGTGGCACGGTGAGGTTGATGAACTGGTCATCGTTTTGAGAAACCCCTGGACCAATGAAGCTGTAACTCGCCTTGCCCTTCGATCGCGGAATCCGGACGTCGACAAACGCCTCGCTATCGGCAACGAAGTCGTGAGGCTCGATGACTCGCTTGAAGAACGCTCCCGCGTCGACGTGCCCGTCTGAAGCCGCTTGTTCACGGAGGGGTTTATGACTCACGGCTTCCTCCCTGCACAGTTGGGAGAAACGGGCCACGTCGACGAAGGCAGAGCTGGGCCGTAGGCATTAGCTCACCCCCAATGGCCGTCCGCCATCAACGCTAATGAGCGCGCCGGTGGTGAATGGCAGATCGTTAACGACCGCACTAACCGCAGCACCGACATCGTCGGGTGTCGCCAGCCGACCGAGTGGCGTTTGCGCTCGTTGGGTATCGATAACCGCGGCCGGCATGGAGTCGGCGTATTCGCCGAGCACCCAACCGGGCGACACCGAGACCATTCGGATCTGTGGGCCGAGCGAGCGTGCAAGAGAACGGGTCATGCTGTCGAGCGCTGCCTTGGAGGCGCAGTACGCAACGTTTGACCCCTGTCCGGTTACACCCGCGACCGACGAGATGTTGACGACGACGGATCCGCCGTCGGCGGCATCGAGTAGCGAGCGCATGGAACGTACCGCAGCGAATGGTCCGCGCCAGTTGGTAGCGAAGATTCGGTCGATGAGATCGTCGTCAAGTCCGTCGAGATCGTCGTGGGGCACGGGGCGAGTAACACCGGCACAGTTGACGAGCACATGGAGATCGGGCTCGTTCGCCGAAAGGTGCTTGGCTGCGGCAGCGAGCGACGCAGGATCGGTGACGCTGATCTGCAGGGCCTCATGTCCTTCGCCAGGGAGCGAATCAACCAGCTTCAGTGCACGGTCGAGCGCGGAGTGGTACCCGACGACGACGCGGTAGCCGTCCTCAGCGAGCCGCATGGCGATCGCCGAACCAATGCCGCCGCTCGCGCCGGTGACCAGCGCCCGCTCTGTCACGAGTTGGTCCCGCTGTAGCGGCGGACGCGTACGTCAGCTTGGGCCTGGTGGCCAGCGAAGTTTTCGATGGCGCACAGACGGCTGCAGTATTCGCCAATGATGGCGGAGGATTCGGCGTTCTCGACACGCTGATGGGTAACGGTCTTGATGAACTTCCCGACCCAGAGCCCGCCGGTGTAGCGGGCGGCCCCCTGCGTGGGAAGCGTGTGGTTTGTGCCGATCACTTTGTCGCCGTAGCTGACGTTGGTCATCGGGCCCAGGAACAACGCGCCGTAGTTGCGCATGTTGCCGAAGAAGAAATCGTCATCGTTCGTCATGACCTGCACGTGCTCGAAGGCGAGGTCTTCGGCAATAGCGAGCATCTCCGCGTTGTTTTCGCACACGATGACTCGGCCGTAATCACGCCAGCTGACCGACGCGATATCAGCGGTAGCGAGCGTTTCGAGTTGGCGGGCTACTTCGGTGATCGTCGCATCGGCCAGCTCCTTACTTGTTGTCAGCAGCACCGCAGGCGAGGTCGGGCCATGTTCGGCCTGCCCGAGCAGATCGATTGCGCACATTTCAGCATCGACGGTATCGTCGGCGATCACGAGAGTTTCGGTGGGGCCAGCGAGCAAGTCGATTCCCACACGTCCGAAGAGCAGTCGCTTTGCCTCTGCGACAAAGGCGTTTCCCGGGCCGACGATGAAGTCAACCGGGTCCATGATCTCGTTGCCGATTGCGAGCGATCCAACGGCCTGGATACCCCCCAATAAGTAAATTTCATCGGCACCAGCGAGGTGCATCGCGGTGACGGTCTCGGCCGGGATCTCACCGTTAATCGGTGGCGTACATGCAACTACCCGAGACACCCCAGCAACCTTTGCGGTCAGCACTGACATATGCGCAGAGGCGACCATTGGGTACCGACCGCCCGGAACATAGCAACCAACGCTCGACAACGGGATATTTCGATGACCCAAAAACACACCGGGCAGCGTTTCGATCTCAATGTCGCTGAGCGAGGACAGCTGTGCTTCGGCAAATCGACGAATTTGCGTTTGTGCAAATTTGATGTCGTCGATCGTTTGCGGCTCAACGGAAGCAACGATGCTGGCAATTTGTTCATTGGTAAGGCGAAATGAATCAGGATTCCACGAGTCGAACTGACTAGACAGTTGCCGCACTGCTACTTCGCCGCGATCTTCGATGTCAGCGAGAATGCTGCTGACCTTCGCCGTCAAATCACCATTCGCGCCATGGACCGCCTTTTCCATAGCGTCCTTCACGATTTCAGCCATTATTGACCCTCCTGGTTGTCTTGCCGAGCCGGAGCGTGCCCGGAACGACGATGTCGGGGACGTTGGTTTGTTCGTCCGAATTCGAGTTGTCCAACAACACTTCGATTGCTCGTTGTGCGAGCGAGTCAATGCTCTGCACGAGGGTGGTGAGGTCGTAGCCCGCCCAACTCGCTTGCGGCAAACCATCGAAGCCGGTGAGCAACAGGTCTGCCGGCACGTTGATTCCCGATGACGCAAATCCATCGAGCACGCCGAACGCAAGTTCGTCACCCGAGACCATGACCGCATCTGGCAGCTCGTCGAGCGCTGCAATTTTCGCAGCGACCTTGTACCCATCGTCGTAAGCGAAAGATCCCGCCTCGGTGTACGCGCATGCAACGCCGTGTTGGCCGAGTTCTTGTGCAGCGCCGCGGTAGCGGCTCTGGTCCGTTGAGGTCGAGGCGCGACCGCCAACAAACATTACCCGACGGCAACCTTGCTCAACCAAGTGCGCTGCGAGCAGCGCCGTACCAGATGCGTTATCGACCGAGACTGATGGAATGATGCCTGCCGCCGCGGGTTGGTTGAAGGCGACCACCGGCATCGTTCCGAGGTTCAATCGCGCGAGATGGGCCTGACTTACATTTGCCGACGCAAGAATCATCCCATCGACCCGGTACTGATGCACCGACTCGATTGCCTTCATGACATCAGCGCCATCAGCAAAGCTGAACAACAGCAGTTGTTGCCCGCGCTCAGCGAGTTGTCGACTGAGCGACGTTAGTGCGTGTTGCCAGTATTCTCCTTGCGCTGGCACTACAGCGGCGACGATGTTCGTCCGCTGCGACTTTAGGCTGCGCGCAATCGCGTTTGGCACGTAGCCGAGGCGGGTTGCGGCGGCTTCGACCGCAGCTCGGGTCTTCGGTGACACGAGATGCGGCGACGAGAACACTCGGGCGACCGTGGCCTGTGAGAACCCAGATTCAGCGGCGACATCGATCGATGTGGCCGCGCGCAATTCTTCGGCCATCCCCCCTCCCCTTTGGCGTTCGCTTATTTTGATTCACAGCAACGAACTGCTCCGTGACGTATGGCTCATACTATGAATACGTAGTCATCTTTGTCAAGTGGGCCGCTGCCACTACGCAAATTTCGACCAGTTGACCTGGCCCTCTTAGCGCAGAACGAGGCCGTTTCTAGACCTCAACCGGTGTGCAGGAGAATTTGCTTCCATATCGCGACTTCGTCGAATAGTTGCCACTCACGGCGCAATCCCCATGGCCCGAACTCACAGTGTCCAATTCCCATCACGTGCACGTGGGCGCCTGTCGGCTTACCAAAGGCACCCCAGCCCGAATGTGTCCCATCGAGTGACCATCGAATCGCAGCCCGCGGCGGCATCTGTTCATCATCTCGCCCAATCTGATGGTGAATGGCAAACACCGCGTCTGGAAACGCGCTGCGCAATCCAAGCCAAAAAGCATCGGCGTCCGCCCATCCGTGCCCCGTCTGTCCGCCGGGAAGTTCGAGCTGCACCGCGCGATCATATTCGCGCTCAACCGCGGAGAAATCAGCCGACATAATGCTGCGCAATATCGACGCGTATCGTTCGCCGACCGGACTTGCATTGCCGGTTCCCCGGTAGAGGTTTCCGCGATCCCGATTCGGCGAAAATGGCTGAATTGCGTTGTCATTGCCGCCCTCGGCTTCGATCTGGCGAGCGGCAAATGCCTTTCCCTCGACCCCTAGTTGACGGATAATCGCACCTTGATCACGCACCAGCCATTCATCGTAAATTTGGTTGTTCCGCGCTGCGCAATCAGCAATGATTCGGTAGGTGAAGGTCGTCCCCGAGGCCGGGCCGTACACCCCATCACCGAGATGCGTGGCCGTCGACAGAATCCGATGCGACGATAAGTAGCCACCGTCGGCGTCAGCCGACCAAATGACATCCTCGCCGAGAAGTTGACGGTCTGGGAACTCGGCAAGAGTTGCCATGGTCGCCGCGATGACCCCCTCATTCCCTGTCACGATGCCCGACGGCGACCGGACCGTGATGTCCCTCGAGTAGTAATCGTTCAGGGTCGCCAACCCTCGATCCTCCCAGATCTCCTTGGTGATTCCCAGGATGTATTCAGGGAAGTCATGGAATTTCGGATCGAATCCGTCAAGAGTCATCTATGCGACCTTTCTACAGGCTTTGACCGTGCTGTTCACCGGGAAGCCGTGGGTGTGACTACGTAATCACATTGGACACCGCCATGCACGAAATCTTCACACCGGGACCAGTGCCGACTCGCCTCTTTGCGCAAAAGTGGCCGGTCACTAGTGTGGAGGTGTGCACCATGCCCCCGTCGCCGAGCAACCCATCTCGAACTGGCGTGCAGCGCGGTCGACCGAACAGCTGCAACGACAGTTCAGCGATCCTGACTTCGACGACAGCGACTGGGCGCCAATCACGGTTCCCTCGCACTGGCAGACACACCACGAGTTCTCCGATTTCGACGGAACGCTGCTGTACCGGGCCGACCTCACCTTCCCCACGCTCCAACCCGGGCAACGTCGATGGTTGAGATTCAATGGCCTTTGCTACGCAGGTGACGTCTTTATCGATGGGGTCTACGTCGGCGCAACCGAGGGCTATTTCACCCACCACCGATTCGAAATCACGGACCTCATTCCCACGGGGGGCACGTCGGTACTCGCCGTTGAAGTCAGTGCGCCACGAACCAGCGACCCCGACCACAAGCGCAACCTGACCGGCTGGTTCACCGACGGTGCTGGCCTTCCCAAGGACTGGAACCCAGCGGGCATCTGGCAGAAGGTCGAACTCGTCGACACCGGGCCGGTCGCCATTCGCCACTTCCGCGCGCTGTGCTCACACGCAGACGCCGCACACGCACAAGTACATGTTCGTGCCGTCCTGCTCGCCGCTGAACCTGGCCGAGTCAAGCTGACATCAACGCTCGCCGGCACAACCCACACTTCGACGCACACTGTCGCAGCTGGCGAAAATCGAGTGGAATGGCAACTCGAGATCGACAACCCCGAATTGTGGTGGCCGGTGGGTCTTGGGGAACAGCCGCTCTTCGACCTCGATGTCGTTGCGCGAGTGGACGGTTCGGTAAGCGACCGCAAACACCGGCGCATCGGTTTCCGGTCGACTTCGATGCGTGACTTCATTCTTCGCATCAACAATCGACGCGTCTTCCTGCGTGGCGTCAACGTCGGCCCCCTCACCGTTGATCTCGCATCGATGAGCCGAGAATCCGTGCGTGCCGAAGCCGAAGCGATCCGAGACGCCGGCTTCAACATGGTGCGCATACGGAGCCACGTCACACGCCAGGACTTCGTTGCCGCCTGCGACGAACTCGGCTGATCATCTGGCAAGACCTGCCACTGGCCGGACCCTATGCGCGCAGCATCACCGCAGCGGCCGAACAGCAGGTCCGGGACCTCGTGGACCTGCTGTCTCACCACCCAGCCATCGCGATCTGGGGCGGCCACATGCGACCCCATACCAGCTCGCCCCGAACGACAGCGTCCCCCGACCTGCGCCAGCAGCAAATACCGAGCTGGAACCGGACGATCCTCGATCGATCCATACGCCGAGCGTTTGAACACAACGACCCGTCCGTCCCGTCGTTGCGAACTCCGACGTCGCCCCGCACATGCCTCGCCTGTCGGGAAGCGACCTCAGCTTGTACTTCGGTTGGCTCGGAGGTCAGGCCGCCGACATCGCCGAATACGCGGCGACCCTTCCCCGCCTCGTCCGCTTCGTCTCCGACATGGGGGCCCAGGCCCTGCCGGTAAACCTGTCGACAGAACTCGACGCGATGCTCGATGTGCGAGGCGCACAAGCCGACGCTCTTCGCTCCACCATTCCCCCGGCAACGTTTCCCGACGTTGCCTCGTGGGTCACGGCCATGCGCGACTACCAAGGCGAGGTTCTCAAGACCAGCATCGAATCGCTGCGGGTACTTAAATACCAGCCCACCGGAGGTTTCTGCGCGGGTCTGTGGCGCAGCAGCTCGCCGGGGCTGACTCGAGCGCTCGTCGACGCCGATGGAACACCTCGTCCAGCGTTGCAGGCCGCCCGCAACGCGCTTTCCCCGCTGCTGCCGGTGCTATATCCAGCAATGCCCACAATTCCGGCTCGGTCAACGTCTCGGCTTTCGCTCATGTATGCAACGACCAAATCGACGACATCGATGTGGCTATCACCGCAATGATCGAGGATCACCGTGGCACATCTGAACAACGGTGGGACGGACTAGCGAGCGCTGACGGCACCACCTTCGTCGGTGATATCGCGATCCGGGGCGGAAGAATTGGCACCGTCGCACATGTTGCCCTTCGCATTGTCGACAAGGCGAACGGCATACTACTCGCCGAGAACGGTTACTCGTTCACGGCCTCCTAATCCACCCCAATTAGACCCCAATTGTGGGGTCTACGAATAACAATGGCCACATTTCCCACATGGGGTGGTGACAACGCCCTAGATTCTTCCAATGGGCGAAACCATCAGGCTGGTTGTCGTTGACGACCAGATTTCATATCTCGATGCATTCGGCCTTGCGCTTTCGTTAACTCCAGACATCGAAATGGTCGGTCGGGCTGCCACGTACGAAGATGGTCATCGGGTGACATTGTCGCTTGATCCCGCGTTGCTTGTCACCGACTATCGGCTGCCCGGCGGCCTCACCGGAACCGTGCTCGCCCAGACCCTACGTAGAGAGGGGTTCCGGTCTCCGATCCTGATCTTGACCGGCTTCCTTGCACCTCAGGTCATTCGAGAAGCTGGTGCAATCGACAATCTGCATGTCATCTCCAAGAACACATCGATGACCGAGATCGTCAACGGGATCCGCCAAATCGCCAAAGGCGAGTCGATCGCGCTCGACCCACAAACCGCGCCGGATTCCAACCTCTCGGCCGGTGAACTTGAGGTACTCGAACGGTTATCCAGCGGGCAGACTCCTGCAGAGATCGCCCAGACCCTGCATCTGAGTGTGCACTCCGTGCGCGCCCGCATCAAGAACATGCACCGCAAACTAAACGTGGCGTCCCAGGGCGAGGCCATTGCAACCGCTCATCGGCTCGGGCTTGTCGTTCCACCAAAGTAGACTTCCCGGACTCCCATGGAAGGTACGAGTGTGGCCGGCAGCGACAGCGACTTAAACGAGATTCGCTCGGTCCTGCTCGGCGACCACATCGGCGCCGTCCACGAACTCCGGGCCGAACACCGCTCCCAGATGGCAGCGATACAGGCGCGCGTCGACGAACTCGAAGCAGCGCTTTTCGATACCGACCGGCGAAGGAAACTCGTAGGAGAGGTACTCGCTCCAGCCACATCAGACACCAAGAGCGAAATGACGCCGCAGATCGAGGACGCGATTCACCAGAGCTCACGCAACGACTCGACCGTTCTCGCACAAGCCCTCTATCCAGTGCTTGGACCCGCAATTCGAAAAATGATTACGGCGATGTTCTCCGTTGACCAAGACAACGCTGGCCAAACGTTCTCGGTCGAACAGCTGTTGCTCATCGAGCGGCAAACGGGACTCGTGGTGGCGGCCAGCGCGGCGAACCAAGAGATGCTCGATGAAGCCGATGTCGTTTCCGGAATGATGGACGCCATCCGCCGTTTTGTGCAGGACGCCTTCAATGCCGAGGACCACGACGGCCTTCGCGACCTTCGTGTCGGCGATATCTCGGTGCTCGTCGAGTGGGGGCCGCAGTGCGTGTTGGCATCCGTGATCCGGGGCGTACCCGACGACAACTTTCGCATCCGGGCAGCCGCTCTGCTCGAAGCGATCCACATGAAGCACGGGCATGACCTCAGCGTGTTCTCCGGTGATTCATCGCCCTTCGCATCGGCGTCCGGTGAGCTCTCGAAACTGCAGGTCGAAGCAAGCGAGGTCGACGCCCCGACTACGAGGCAGCGGCTCACCAAGCTCGTTCGCGGCCTCGTGGGTCTCATTCTCGTCGTGACCATCGCTGTACTCATCGGTATCGGAATCTGGTCCCTCGCCTCTGGCCAGAGCATCCGGTGACACCTCAGCCATGACTACAGCCACGCTTCACCACACGAATGTCCACCGGCGCAAGGTCGTGATGCTCGGAGCTCCGCGCGTCGGCAAGACGAGTTTGGTGCGCAAGTTCGTCCATCAGCTCTTTTCCGATGACTACCACTCGACTTTGGGCGTCAAGGTCGATCGGAAAACCGTGGACATAGGCGACCGCACCGTCAACCTGTTGCTGTGGGATGTTCACGGCGAAACCGACGGCATTGTGGTAACCCCCAGCTACCTACAAGGAGCGCACGCTGCCATCTTGGTCTGTGATGCCACCCGACCCGACACCGTCGATATGTGCCTCGAACTCGGAAAGCGCGCTGCAGCCGAGTCCCCGGGCGTGAAGCTGCACCTCGTTGCGAACAAGAGCGATCTGGACGTCGATTGGCCTGGGCTCATCGATCGGCTTGCCGAGTCCGATCACCAGGAATTTACACAGACATCAGCCAAGACCGGCGTGGGCGTTGACGAGTTGTTCACTTCCATCGCCCAAAGCGCAATCGGCGGCTAGTAACCGAGCGTTAAGCGGCCGATACCGGCAGCCGAACCCGAAATGTGGTTCCCTCTGGCGTCGAGTGATCGAGCGAAATCGCTCCGCCCACAGACTCGACGATGCGCCGACTGAGCGCAAGGCCTATCCCGGAGCCATCCGTGGTCGAAGATGCCCGTTCGAACATGCGAAAGATGCGGTCGCTCGCGGACGAGTCGACCCCGGACCCATTGTCGGTAACGCAAATGGTTGCGTCTTGGGCCATGACCGTCGCGGAAACCGAGATTTTCAGTGGACGGTCCGGGTGTCGGTAGCGGATGGAGTTTGCAAAGAGATTCGAGAAGACACTTTGCAACGGAACCGCCCGGCCAAGCACTTGAGGCAGATCGGAGATCGTGACCGTGGCACCAGCGCTCGTCAGCTGATAGCCGAGCCCTTCCACCGCCCGGTCAACAATGTCCTTTAATGCCAGCGGCTCAAGTTTTGTGGGGTCGCTGTGCAGGCTGGACAACTCGAGGAGCTGACCAACCTGCTGATCCATTTCCGACACACCTCCGCGAATCGCTCGAAGACACTCGATCACTTGCGGACGATCCTTGTCGGCCCCGTCGAGCAACGTTTCGAGCACTTCGGCGTACAGAGATGCGGCGCGCAAGGGCGAGACCAGCTCATGAGCGGCAATGTAAGCGAATTGCTCCAACTCCTCGTTGGACACGACCAGACGTTGCTTTGCGGCACGCAATTCATCCTGGTTCCGTTTGAGAACTTCACCGAGGCGATGGACTCGCACCTGCTCAACGGATCGGTCCAGCCCCTCTTCGATCAGCTCAACCACGGACTCGAGCGCAACCATCGACTCGTCGCCGAATGCCCCTTCTTGGTCATGCGCGACGAGCAAGAACCCAGCCTCGCCCGACGGCCCGGTCACTGGACTTACCGAAACGGAACGAACCCAGGGCTCGACATGGTTGGCTTCGACCGAACCGACGCTTGACAGTGTTGAGAATCCGGCACGGTCCTTCCAGACCAACGACGTGGATATTGGAGAGTCGGACGAAATTCTGATCAGGGGAAAGCCAGCGAGCACGAACTCTGCGGCGACTGCCTGGGTTGAGAGTTTTGCAAGACGCACCAATGTGCGCAGGGAGCTGTCCACCATGTTGTGACCGGAATCATTGAGAGCAGGGGGCTGTTCCGCCTTCCCGCCAGCTTTTCTATCGAACGCTGTGCCTAAAAACCTTTGCACAACGTCCGATTGTTACCCAAATTGATATGCAGGCTTCGAGTTTCGCCACCGAGGCATTGCCCGCGAAGTCAGTAGTGTTTCGCGACACTGCGATGAGAGAATGAACCCATGGACGACGAACGAGATCAGCACGCGGCGTCGCACGCCACCGAATTTGCCAATGATGACCTCGGCCGGATTCAGTCGATTCTTCTCGGCACCCATGCCCGCGAGGTGGAAATCCGTCTCGCGTCGCTTGAGGAAGCGCTCCTCGGAGCAATCTCGGACCTCCGCAACGATCTGCAATCCGAGATTGTTGCCATCCGTCAGCAGTCCGGTGAGGAGGGAACCAAGCGCAGCACCGAAATAAGGAAACTCGGCGACCAAATCGAAGCAGAGTCGACACATCGCTCAGAGAACGACCGCCAGATCGCACAACAGCTCGAGGCTGTTCAGCACGCGGCCAATGCGTCGATTGACGCGTTGCGGTCACAAATCGTCGCGTACACCGAACGTGCAGCTGCCAAAGAGCGAGTTTCACTCGGCGAACAACACCAGCTCGCCGATTCGTTGGCCGCTATCGCCAACCAGATGCGTTCACGCGGCCACGATGCTCAACGGAGCTAGTGCTGGCATTACACACCTCTGGCGATCAACGCAGTGACTCTCGGCATAGCCCTCGCCCGAGAAGCGCAAAACGGCGTTGTGACAAGGTGCATCGGATCGAAACATTTTGCGACTCAACCCGTCGCGTTCGACTGCCGTTAGCCACAGTAGGTATCTCGGACTAGCGTGGTTGTGTAGTTCGTCGAATCTACTTTTGTCGTGTGTCGAACAGCGACAACCGAATCTCTAATCGTTCGAACAGGAGCGTCATGGCGCAAGCATTGCCCGACCTGCGAAATCCTCAACCGCTGCGAAAGCGGCAAGATCCGCTTCCCTTCCCCCTGAACATTTGGCAGTCCGCTATCGGACGCAAATGGGTGATGGCGCTGACCGGAATCGGATTGTTGGGGTTTGTCGTTGCCCACATGATCGGCAACTTGCACATCTATGAAGGACCCGCCGAGCTCCACGAATACGCCGAAGCGCTCCGTGGGCTCGGGGGCGGCATTCTGCCACGCATGTTCGTGCTTTGGATCCTGCGTTTCGGCCTGATCGCCATGTTCGGCCTGCACATCGCCGCTGCGTACACCACCAAGGAAACCAGCCGCAAAGCAAGCGATAACGCCAACTTCATGGACGGGCAGAAAACCTACCCAGGAGGCCGTGAGTACATTGCGGCGAACTACGCAAGTCGCACGATGCGCTGGACCGGTCCCATCATCTTGCTCTACATCCTGTTTCACCTCGCCGACCTCACCTGGGGCGTGCTTCCGCACACCGATTACGTCAAGGGCGATCCGTACGGCAACGTGTCGCGGTCACTCAGCAACCTGCCGGTCGCGATTCTCTACATCGTCGCCAACGTCGCACTCGCGGTGCACATCTTTCACGGAACCTGGTCGTTGTTCCAGAGCCTTGGGCTCAACAACCCCAAGTACAACCAGGCTCGCAAGACGCTCGCGACTGGCCTCGCCGGCATCGTCTTGCTGGGAAACCTGACATTTCCGGTTCTCACCCAAGCGGGCGTGATCGACGCCGACAAGAACCCATGCAAAGAACTCACGGATCCCGACGCAAACACTGCGTGCTTTGAGAAGATTCTCGAAGAGGAAGGCCACTAGCCATGACGACCACACCCAAAGCGTCTAGCCCCCGCCTCGATTCCAAAGTCCCACAGACGGACGACATCGCGAACATGTGGGAGAACCACAAGTTCTCCATGAAGTTGGTGAACCCCAACAACAAGCGCAAATTCAGCATCATCGTCGTGGGCACTGGACTCGCCGGTTCGTCAGCGGCCGCGACGCTAGCGGAGCTCGGATACAACGTGAAGGCGTTCACCTTTCACGACAGCCCTCGTCGAGCCCATTCGATTGCGGCCCAGGGCGGCATCAACGCGGCGAAGAACTATCAGAACGACGGCGATTCGGTTCACCGTCTCTTCTACGACACGGTGAAGGGCGGCGATTATCGCAGCCGTGAAGCGAACGTCCATCGACTCGCCGAGGTCTCGGTCAACATCATTGACCAGGCTGCGGCGCAAGGCGTTCCATTCGCCCGCGACTACGGCGGCCTACTCGACAACCGTTCGTTTGGCGGCGCGCAGGTCTCGCGCACCTTCTACGCTCGTGGTCAGACCGGCCAGCAGCTCCTACTCGGCGCGTACTCTGCGCTCAACCGCCAGATCGAAACCGGCGGCGTCGAGATGCACAACCGTAAGGAAATGCTGGACCTCGTCGTCAAAGACGGCCAGACCTGCGGCATCGTCACCCGCGACCTGCTCACCGGCGAAGTCGAGTCGCACTCGGCGCACGCCGTAGTTCTTGCAACCGGCGGTTACGGCAACGTGTACTACCTGTCGACGAACGCCATGATGTGCAACGTCACTGCTGCATGGCGTGCGCATCGCAAGGGGGCCTTCTTCGCGAACCCGTGCTACACCCAGATCCACCCGACCTGCATCCCCGCATCGGACGATCACCAGTCGAAGCTGACCCTCATGTCAGAGTCGCTGCGAAACGACGGCCGCATTTGGGTTCCGAAGGAATTCGACGATAGCCGTCTCGCCGCCGACATCCCCGAAGCCGAGCGCGACTACTACCTCGAGCGCAAGTACCCGGCCTTCGGCAACCTCGTTCCGCGCGATGTCGCATCTCGAAATGCAAAGACCGTCGTCGATGAGGGCCGCGGAGTCGGCCCGATGAAGAACGGCGTGTTCTTGGACTTCGCTGACGCGATCGCCCGTGATGGCGCAGAAACCATCAAGGCCAAGTACGGCAACCTCTTCGACATGTACGCCAACATCACCGGCGAAGACCCCTACAACCGACCAATGCGCATCTACCCCGCCACGCATTACACGATGGGTGGCCTCTGGGTGGATTACCACCTGCAAACAACGGTTCCCGGCACCTACGCCATTGGCGAGGCGAACTTCTCGGACCATGGAGCGAACCGCCTCGGTGCGTCGGCTCTCATGCAGGGCCTCGCCGACGGGTACTTCGTGCTGCCCTACACCATTGGCGATTACCTGGCCGACAAGCTCGGCGACGGTGTGGTTCCGACCACCGATCCTGTGTTCCAAGAAGCCGAAGCCGAAATCACCGATCAGACGAAGATGTGGCTGTCGGTCAACGGCACGAAGTCACCCGAGCACTACCACCGTGAGCTCGGCAAGATCGTGTGGGATCGCATCGGCATGGCTCGAGACAAGAACGGCCTGGAGAAGGCTGGCGACGAGATCGCCACCCTCGAAGAGGAGTTCCGCAAGAACGTTCGCGTCATGGGCGACGGCACCTCGATGAACACCGAACTCGAGAAGGTCGGTCGTGTGTCGGACTTCTTTGGACTCGCGAAGCTCAAGGCGCATGACGCACTCGTTCGAGAAGAATCATGTGGCGGCCATTTCCGTGTCGAGAGCCAGACCGAAGAGGGCGAAGCCCTTCGTGACGACGACAACTTCAAGCATGTCGCTGCATGGGAATGGAACGGCGAAGGTGCCGATCAAACCAAGCACGAGGAACAACTCGAGTTCAAGCACGTCAAGCTCAGCCAGCGCAGCTACAAGTAGGAACGATCATGAGCGAAAACAACATCAACATCACCCTCGACGTCTGGCGACAGAACGGCCCCGCCGAAAAGGGACACTTCGAAACCTACGAAGCGAAAGAAATCAGCACCGACAGCTCGTTCCTGGAAATGCTCGACGTCGTCAACGAGCGTCTCATCGACGATGAAAAGCTGCCAATCACATTTGAAAGTGATTGCCGTGAGGGCATTTGTGGCACCTGCTCACTCATGATCAACGGACAAGCACACGGGCCGAACAAGGGCCAGGCAACGTGTCAGTTGCACATGCGCACGTTCTCCGACGGAGACCACATCACCGTTGAACCATTCCGCGCTACAAGCTTCCCGGTCATCAAGGACCTCGCCGTCAGCCGTGCTGCCCTCGACACGATCCAGCACGCAGGTGGATACGTGTCTGTGAGCACCGGTTCAGCCCCCGACGCAAACCTCATTCCGGTGCCGAAGGAAGCGGCAGACCTGGCAATGGACGCGGCTGCCTGTATTGGTTGCGGCGCATGCGTTGCGGCCTGCCCGAACTCGGCGGCACAGTTGTTTACCTCTGCCAAGGTCAACCACCTGAACCTGCTCCCTCAGGGCCAATCCGAGCGTTGGCATCGGGTCGAAGCCATGGTCGACACCATGGAGGACTACTTTGGCACGTGCACGAACCACGGCGAGTGCTACGAAGCCTGTCCGAAAGAGATCAGCCTCGACTTCATTGCGTTCATGAACCGCGATTACGTCAAGGCCAAGGTCAAGAACCGCAAGCTCGCCGGCCAGAAGTAGGCCCACACAACTGCCCTGGCGTTCTGTGGAGCGTCGTGCACGCTATCCGTGCACCAGGCTCCACAGAACGCACAAGAGCGGCTTAGATGCTGTCGTGCAGTGCGCTGTAGATCGAGCCGGGGTCTGCCAAGAACCGCCGCCACAGCACGGTCGATTCGAGCTCATCGAACGATGTTGGTTCGATTCCCCGCTCGGCATGCACCCCGAACACCGAAGCGTGGGGAAACCCCATCAGAAATGGGGAGTGCGTCGACACGATGAACTGAGACCCTTTCGCCAGCGAGTCCACCATGATCGACGCGAGCTGCATCTGCCCGTGGATCGACAACGCCGCCTCGGGTTCGTCGAAAATGTACAAGCCCTTCCCCGTAAACCGGCTACGCGCAAGCGCGAGAAACGTTTCACCATGGCTCGCGTTGTGCAGGTCTGGGAAGATGGCAGCGAGCCCTTCATCGGGATGATCATCGGCCGAGATGTGCGTGGCCATTCCGTAGAACGTTTCTGCGCGAAGGAACCAACCCCACCGAGGACGACGGTTCCACCGCAACGTGAGATGATCGGCCAACCGGCTATGGGTGTCATGGGTTCGGAACATCAGGTTTCGGCTGCCGCCTTCAGCGTTGAAGCCTGCAGCGACTGCGATCGCCTCAATCAGCGTTGACTTCCCTGAGCCGTTGTCGCCTGCGAGAACCGTGACGGGCCCGAACTCGAGACGCTCCATGGTTTGCACGACCGCAAGATCGAACGGATAGTTGGATTCCTCGGCCGCCTCCACATCGGGGTGCTCGTCGTTTCCGTCCATCTCCCCCGCCGGCTCATCCGTCACCTTTTCGCGATACCAGGCAGGGAAGTCATCAGCGTCAAATTCGGAATCGTCCGTCGCCGCTGGCTCGTCACTGGCATCCTCGGGCTCGAGGTCCGGTTCGGTAAAGAACATTGAATGAAGAAACGGCGAATCCACAGGTGAAGTCTCTCGCCCTGGAACGAATACTCCACCCCGACGATCAGTGCCCGCACTAACCCGCAGCCGCCATATCCGGGACAGAAACGCTATCGCTGGGGCGCTGGCGTCTACATTCGAAACGTTCGATCAGTACGCAGCGACAAAACGATAGAGGCATCATGAGCGACATCACCGACACACAAAGTGAATGGCTTTCGGACGACGATCTCGCCACGATGCGCGGCAAGATGCCCGTGATCTATATCAATGCAATTCCCGTGCTCACAGACGACCTCGGGATCGTTACCCACATTGGCTTACTCCTTCGCCTCGGCGCTGACGGGGAAGTCAACCGAGAGGTAGTTTCAGGCCGCGTGCTCTACGGCGAACGTGTTCGCGACGCCGTGCTTCGACATCTCGAGAAGGACCTCGGTCCGCTTGCACTCCCGCAGATTCCGGCATCACCCCAGCCGTTCACCGTCGTCGAGTACTTTCCGAACCCCGACATCACCGGGTTCTACGACCCGCGCCAGCACGCAGTGAGCTTGGCGTACGTCGTGCCCGTCGACGGTGACTGTGAACCGTCCCAAGACGCGCTCGATCTCGTGTGGCTCCGACCCGACGAGGTGGTCAGCCCGACGGTTGCCGCCGAGCTCAGCCCCGGCCACGAGAAGCTCGTGCGTCGCGCTCTCGCGTATGTCGGCCGTCTGCCGTAACCAACCGCCTGCCGTAGCCAACCGGCGGAAGTCGCCTCACACGGTGGCTACCAGGGCAACAGTTCGGCGACGAGTCCGTGATCGAGCAACGTTTGTAGAACCCGTTGCGCGTGCGCCTCGTCGAGCGTGTCGATGCGAAGCTCCAGCACCGTGCTGCGCGCCCCGGTCGAACCGAGGCCGTCGTGGTCTACCTGCACCACGTTCGCTGCGGTCTCGGCGATCAGCTGGGACACGAGCGAAAGGCGACCGGGGGTATCGTCGAGTTCTACTCGGATGCGGTTCAGCCGGCCTTGGTTCGCAAGCCCCCGCAACGTCACGACTGCGAGCGTGCGGGGATCGATGTTGCCGCCGCACAACACGACTCCAACCTTCTTGCCCGCAAAGACGTCCGGATACTCCATGAGCGCTGCAAGCCCGGCTGCGCCAGCGCCCTCCACAACGGTCTTCTCAATCTCGAGCAGCATTGCGATCGCTTCCTCGATGGCCGCCTCGCTCACAACCAGAATCTCGACATCATGCTCGGCAAGGATCGCGGATGTCAGCTCGCCTGGCTCGGTCACCGCAATCCCGTCCGCAATCGTCGAACCACCAAGTGCCGTCGACGGCCTGGCCTCGAGGCGATCAGCCATCGACGGATAGCGCTCGGTTTGCACCCCAATCACCTTGACCGGCGACGCGTGAGCTGCGGCCGCAATCGCTACCCCCGATGCCAAACCTCCGCCGCCGACAGCCACGACAATAATGTCGAGGTTGGGGACCTCGTCGAGCATCTCGAGGCCCACGGTTCCTTGGCCGGCGATAACCACCGGGTCATCGAATGGGTGGATGAAATCAAGATCTTGTTCGACCGCAAGCTGACGGGCTCGTTGGGCCGATTCCATCACATCGGCCCCGTCGAGCACGACAGTGGCCCCGAGGTCGCTCGTGCGCGCCACCTTCACGAACGGCGTGTTTTCCGGCATGACGATCGTCGTCGGCAAACCGAGCAACGCACCGTGGTGCGCGACCCCTTGAGCGTGGTTCCCTGCCGACATTGCAATGACTCCACGCCCGGGCTTTACATTGAGCAAGCGGTTACGAGCGCCTCGCCCCTTGAACGAGCCGGTGTACTGCAAATTCTCGAACTTGAGGTGCACCTCGGTTCCCGCAATAGACGACAGTGTGCGTGACATCGTAAACGGCGATCGCTCGATCACATCGCCTATGCGGTTCGCAGCAGCCTGCACGTCATCGATCGTGACAGCGGTTCGATCGAAACCAGGTTCAGACATGTCGCGAGACTAGGGCACAACTAGCGCTGGTTCGCTGCCTCGAGATGTTTGTCGATGTTGGCCTTCATGCGAATCCCGTCGATCAATGTGGCGGCGAAGTCTGCGGCGCTATCGCTCGAGCGTCGTCGCCTCTCACCATAAACGGGCATTTCGAGCACCTGGTAGCCGAGTCCATCGGCGAGGGCGAGCGCCTCTACATCGAATGCCCGTCCGTTTGTGGCGCAGCGGCCAAACACGGCGTCAGCCGCTTCGCCGGTGAAGACCATAGGACCACCTGGGGAGTTATACCTTGCTGGCAACCCAAAGCGTTCAACAAGCTGAAGGCCCAAGCGGGCACGTGCACTGCGCGGCCGAACAGGCTGCGTCGCTCGGTGCGATTCGGTGGCTCCGATGACCACCGCAGGTTTATTCATTTGCATCGCCGCGTGTTCAAGGAAGGCATCCAGATATTCGATCTCCGATGGGTTCCCTACGTCGAGAAACACGCGATGTGCGCCATTCGCCTTCAGCATTCCTCGGCGTACGGCATGGCCCTCGCCCCTGGTGCGGCCGGATTGCAGCAGAATCAGGCGACGGAAGAGCGTCGAATACCCTTGGGCGATGACGACGGTGTCGTCGGTAGATCCGTCGTCGACGACGATCACTTCGTCGTCACGATCCCGTTCGGCGAGGTGCGCGGCAATCGACGTCAAGGTCTCGCCGATTCGTTTCGCATCATTGAACGTCGGAATGACGACCGAGAGATCTCGGGCATCAGGGGCCCGTTCCGGCCGGCCCACGGTCTGCTCTGCCGACACATATCCGAAGCCATCTTCGTCGTGAGCTGTCGAGGTAAATGCCATTGCCATAGGCAAGTGATCGGCGTGTTTAACGAAGAACTGGTGGGGCCTTCGGGACTATTTATGACACCTGTCACGCGCTGAGCGCCGAACGCCTACACGTCGAACGCCGCTATGAGCTGCCTAGCTCTGGCAATGATCGGCGCATCGACCATCGTCCCCTCATAGGACACGACGCCCTCTCCCTGGCTTTCGGCCCGTTCTGCTGCATCAACGACGCCTTGCGCCCATGCCCGCTCGTGGGCCGAAGGCATAAATGCCGTATTGGACAACTCAACCTGACTTGGGTGGATACACAACTTGCCATGGAAGCCAATGGACCGGGCCGTAGCCGCCTCGTTTACGAATCGCTCGTCGTCCCCGTAATCAACGACCACTTGATCCAGAGCCGGTATCCCGGCCAGGCGGGCGGCGATTGCGACCTGTGACCGGGCGTAGAGCACTTCGAGGTTGCCCGTGGTTCGCACCCCACCGATATCGGTGATGTAGTCCTCGGCCCCGAAGTAGACGAGGTCTACTCCCGCCCCAGCAACTTCCACCGCACGATGCACGCCGGCCACCGACTCGATCCCCGCACAGAGCAGCGCGTTGCCAAGACCGGCAACGCTCATCTTGCGGCGAACCTCGTCGACCTCCCCACCAGATTCCAGCTTCGGCACCACAATTCCTGCGGCCCGAGCAGCGGCCGTTGCCTCGAGGTCGGCGGCGAAATGCTCTGTGGGCAGGGCGTTCACCCGAACAAAGAGCAACATGTCGCCGAGGTCCTCATTGCCTGGCACCGCGGCGGCGAGTGCTTGGCGAGCCGCGCTCTTGGCTGCAGGTGCAATGGCGTCTTCGAGATCAAGCACCCCTATATCGGCCCCGGACGCGACGAACTTCGCGACGAAATCGGTGCGGTGGGCGGGGCCGAACAACATGCTTCGAGATCGCATGGGCGAATCGTACTATGAGCCACACTGGTGCCATGGACTTCGCTCCCATGCCACGTCGCCCAACCGGGGTGCTTAGCCGTGCCCTATCGCAGTTTTCGGACAACGTGGCCGAGATCGAAGCCCAGCGCGAACCGCACGCCCGCTTTTGGGATGAGTGGAATCAGAACGCGGTGAACGCGGACGGCCCGCTGTGGATCGCCCTCGGGGACTCGACGTCACAGGGCATCGGTATCGCCCACCCGGAGAAAAGCTGGATTCCCGAAGTCCTCCGCCGAGTCCGCACCGTGACCGGCGAGCCCTGGCGCGTCATCAATCTCGCAATCACGGGAGCGCAATTTGGCGACATCGTCGAAATGCAACTGCCTCGGATCGATGACCTCGCCACCGAAGGGCACACCCCAGCAATGATGACGCACCTCGCCGGTGCCAACAACTTGATGGCACCCAACTCGTGGAAAACCGCCGCGTCAGATCTCGACACCGTACTCGGCAAGCTGATTGCGCGAAGCGTGGTGGCTCGGGTCGGCGTGCATCACGCGGCCAACTCGATGATGGCCCGAAAACTCAACCGGATAATTGACGCACGCGCAGACGAGAAGGACTTTGAGCTCTTCTGGCCGTGGAAGTGGCCGTCCTCCGATGGCATGGCGGGCGACAAGTGGCATCCGGGCGAGAAGGGGTACCACTACCTCGCCGACATCATCTTCGAGCGCTTCACCGCCGCAATCGCCGATACGTAATCGGCCGCTAGGCCAAGTCCGCAATGGTGGCCCGGTCCGCGGCCACCGCTTCAATGGGCGAGACCACCCGGGTGCGGGCGTGCTCCGCGACCTGCGCTTCGATGGCTTTGCGCGCTGCTCGCCCACGTCGCCCAGCACCGATGCTGAGCGGCATCCGCACGAACAAACCAACCAAGAGTCCAAGCACCGCTCCACCAATGAGCAGCGCACTCGGTAACGGCATCCATTCAGCTTCGGGAGTCGGTGGAAGCAGCGGTTCAGTGTCGAAGTGGAAGAAGCCTCCGAGAACGGCGACCACGACAAGCCACACGAGCCCCACGACCGCAGCGCCGGCAAGCACTCGTTGAATCCAGGCAACCAACGACCACCAGCGGGGCCGTGCCCCGGCCTTGACCGTCTCGCGCCCCACGGTCGAGCGAAGGTCGTCGAGGAGTTGATCGCGCTCAGAGAACGCAGCGGAACGCAGTGCCCCGGGCCATGGAACGTCGCTGCTTCCGGCGACCGCCTCGGCGTAGTCACGTAAGGCGAGGTCCGCTCGGGGTTCGGCAGCTCCTGTCCGTCCCGGGCCCGGTAGGTCGGCGAGTGGTTTACGGGCTAAGCGCCGTACGAAGCGCGTGAACGGCCACCCCATCACCAGGCTTCCTTGGCGGACATGGTGCCGCTGAGCAACATCCGATGCGGCCTCTGACCCGGCGGCCTCAGCCAACGACGAAACGAGCGTTTCGGCAAGCTTGCCCGATGGGTCTTCGAGCGAACCGGCGATCTCGAGCATCGCCGACACGTCGGCGAGGTCGGCGTCCACCCGAAGCAGTGCAGCGTTCCGGGCCTTGATCGCGTCTTCGAGCTCCTGGGTGAAGCGGTCAAAACCGGCCCCGGTGAGCGCAGAAACCGCCATGACTTCAGCCCCCGCAATGCCATCTTCGGCGACGAGGCGCCCAAAGTCCGCCGCTACGGCCGCTCCGCCGTCGTCGAGACGATCGACTTGGTTCAGCACGAAGCGAAGGATGTTCGCATGCGTTGCAAGCGGCTGAATGTAGCCGAGGTGCAATGCGGCATCGGCGTACTTTTGCGGGTCGGTAACCCAGATCAACACGTCCACCAGTTCAACAAGCCGGTCGACCTCGATGCGATGCTCCACCGCGGTCGAGTCATGGTCGGGAAGGTCAAGGAGTACGAGTCCATCGAGGCCGGACGACGTGTCGACGCGGTACCGGTGCGCGATTTCGAGCCAGTCGAGGAGCGGCCCAGCGTCCTCGTCCCCCCACACGACCGCGTGTGTTGCCGACGTAGTAGGCCGGCGGACGGAGCTTGCCGTAAGTTCCGTGCCCGCCAACCGATTGACGATCGAGGACTTGCCCGATCCGGTGGCGCCTGCGATCGCGACGACCGTGAGCGTCGTGCCATGCCGCAGACGCGACCGTGCCTTGTTACGAATAGCGTCCAGGGACGCAATCTCCTCGTCGGGGTAGTACTTGGCTGCGAGGACCGATGCCGCGTCGAACGCGTCGAGACGCTCGGTGAGGGCAGAATCTGCCGATCGTGAGTGGTCCATGGCTAACCGATCGCTCGTTGCAGATCGGTCGACGTCTGGCGCAGCGGCTCACCGAGCCCAGACCCTGTACCGAGCAGATCATCAAATCGTTTCCGGTCAGCTTCGAGCAGTTTCTCGAGGCGGTTGACCAGGTTGGTTCGGGCGTCTCGGGCCAGATCCCGAACCGCTTGCTCGCCAAAGACTGCGGTCAGGACCGCCTGGGAGACGGCAGCGGTTCCTCCAGCAACCGCGGCTTCGCCGCCGGTAATGCCTCCCGTCTGGCTGAAAACGGCGACCATGAGCGCTACGCCAACCCCGTTGATGCCGGTGCTGAGGGTGCGGGCCAACGTGACCTTGTCACCGGACTGTTCACGCACCAGGTCGAGTACATACTCTTCCCAGGCTGCGAGCTCGTGTTCGATTTGTTCGGTCAGTCCCCTGCCTGCTCGGTCCAGCCCACGTGAGGCCCCTTGCAGAGCTTGGGCACCCCCGGGCCGGTTCTCCCACTGTTCGACCACGTCAAGGGCTGCCCGGTCGACGGCATCACGGGTGACCACCAACAAGTTCGATTCGAGCTGGCCCGCAGCCTGCTGGTCGGGGGTCGGCCCATTGCGAAAGATCGACCGTATCGAGTCCCGCACCTTGCTCACGCCCGCTTCAAGCTTCGACATGAACGCCCCGGTTCCAACGAACTCGCGCCACTGATCGAGCACCTCGCCGCGAAGTAGCGTGCCCCGATTGAGTTCGGCATCGATGTCGACGAGCGCTTGGGCGTACCGACGTGTGGCGATGTCACCGAGCGCATCGAGACGTTCGGCCTGAGCGTCGAGGGCGGCAGCTACCCGTTCAACGCGATCCGGCAACGAACCGAGCGCACCGTCCAGCGTGGAGGACACGAGTTGTTGGCGCTCGGCGCTGTTCGCTGCCAATGTCGCCAACCACGTGCGTGCCGGGTCGAGCTCGTTGCCGATCCGGCCGTCAACCAGATCTCGCTCGGCAACCGTAAACACGGTCGTTGACCCCAGGCCACGTTCGTTAAGCATCGACGAAAAATGATGCTTAACCTCATGCTCGGAACCCGGAGGAATGCGGTTGATGACGACAGCAAGAGCCGCCGAGCGCTCTTGTGCGAGCCCCAGATATTCCCACGGAACAGCGTCGGCGTATCGGGCAGCTGTGGTAACGAACAGCCACAGGTCGGCAGCGCCGAGCAGTTGTGCGGCGAGGTCGTGGTTCGCCACTTCGATCGAGTCGATGTCGGGTGCGTCCAAGATGGCCAGGCCCGGCGTCAGCGCCGCCGAGGTAACCAAGCGCAGCCCGATGGATCCAACCGCTGTTGCGCTCGTCGAACGCGGCAGGCCAGCCAACACCCCGTCGGCGTCTTCGAACCAGCCGAGGTCATCGGGATGGCAGACCAGAACCGGGGAGCGGGTCGTTGGGCGTAAAACCCCCGACGTCGTGACATCCATGCCCACGAGGCTGTTTGTGATCGTCGACTTGCCAGCGCCCGTCGAACCGCCCAGCACGGCGAGCAACGGTGCATCTATTCGCCGCAGTCGCGGCAGCAAGTAGTCGTCGATTTGATCGATGAGTTCGGTCCGTTCACGACGAGCCTCATCACTGCCTGGAAGGTCCAGTGAAAGGTCGCTGCTGACCAGCCGCTCACGAAGCTGCTCAATAGCCTCGGTCGTGGCGAGGGCGTTAGTCATAGAGCGATACTACCGGCAAGCCGGCTACCGGTCCCGGAGCTCCCGTCGGAGGATCTTTCCCGACGCCGACTTGGGGATCTCGGAAATGAACTCGACGAGGCGAATCTGCTTGTACGACGCCACCTGTCCCCGGATGAATTCCTGGATCTCCTCGGCGGTTGCTTCGACACCGGGCTTGAGTGTGATGAATGCCTTGGGGATTTCGCCGGCTTCGTCGTCGGCAATACCGATAACGGCTGCGTCGGCGATGGCAGGGTGGGTGAGCAAGAGCCCTTCCAGCTCGGCGGGTGGCACTTGGAAGCCCTTGTACTTGATGAGCTCCTTGATGCGGTCAACGATGTAGATGTGGCCGTCCTGATCGAAGTGGGCAACGTCACCGGTGTGCAACCATCCGTCGGCATCGATGGTCGCGGCGGTTGCTTCGGCGTTGTTGAGGTAGCCCTGCATGACCTGCGGGCCGCGTATCCACAGCTCGCCATCTCCATTGACCGGCTGATCGTTTCCCTCTGGGTCAACGATGCGACACTCCGTGTTCGACACGGTAACTCCCGACGAACCGGCCTTGCCCTGACCGGGAATGGTGGCGTGCGAGACGGGCGACAGTTCGGTCATACCGTACCCCTGGATGACCGAGCAGCCGAGACGTTCCTCAGCTTCTTGACCCAGTTCGCCCGACAGCGGCGCCGCACCCGAGAAGACCACGTTAAGCGAGTCCGTGTCGTACTCATCGACGAGCGGATGTTTCGCAAGGGCCAGCACAATTGGGGGAACGGCAAAGAACCAGGTGACTCGATGATTCTGGACGATTCGTAGGGCCTCTTCGAGGTCGAACCTTGGCATGGTCACGATCGTGACGCCGTTGGCGAGCAGGCCATTCATTAGCACCTGCATCCCATAGATGTGGAAGAACGGGAGGATCGCGAGCGCGACGTCGTCGGACCCGTAGGTGAGCACGTGGCGACATTGCTCGATGTTTGCGGTCAGGTTGTCATGTGAGAGCACCACTCCCTTACTCCTGCCCGTCGTGCCCGACGAATACGGAAGGACAACCGGAACGGTGCTGGTGTCGACGGGGACCTGCTCGATGAGCGGCTCGCTCGTGAGAAAGTCGAACATCGATGTCACGCCTTCTACGGGGTCGATGGTCACGAGTTCGGTCACGCTCGTTCCCTCGATCGCTTCACGTGCAACGTCGAGGAACATTTCGATGGTCACCAAAATGGTCGCTCCCGAGTCGATGAGCTGATGGGTGACTTCGCCGGCCGTGTAAGTGGGGTTGACGGTGGTGACGGTCCCACCGGCCAGAGCGGCCCCGTGGAAGAAGGACGCATACTCAGGGATGTTTGGGGCCATCAAGGCAAGCGTGCTGCCCGGGCCAAATCCGCGAGCGGCGAGGCCGCCGGCGATCAGCTCAATACCCGCCTTGAGTTCACCGAACGTTTGCGTGCGTCCGGTAGGACCGTCGATGATTGCGGGCTTGTCGGCGAGCTCATCGGCCATGCGCAACGTGTACTCGGTGATTGAGATCCCCGACGGAATCTCGACCGGGGGAAGGCTGGAGGTGTACACCATGTCGCTCGCTTTCGGTTGCGTCGGGGCACGCCTTACCCCAACCGTGGTGAGCCGAGTGTAGACGCGAGCCATCGCCACATCCCCGAATTGCTGTCGGTGGACGTTTGCGGCTCTGTGCTTTCGGGGCGAGACGCTATCGACGCAAAACCGAGCGATCCATCAGGTCCAGAAGCTGCGGCACGAAGGCGTCCGGAAGCTCGTGGCCCAAACCTTCGACCAACGCCACTTGGGCGTTGCCGAGACGTTCGCCCAAAGCCTGCCCGTGGGCGACGGGATGCACGGGGTCGGAAGTTCCGTGCACAACCAACGCTGGAGCGGTGACGTGATACAAGTAGTCGGCAATGTCTGGTGCGTCTACTACCGCTGCGCCATGACCATTTTGACCTCGCCAGCAGGTGGCTACCTCAAGCGCCGCGTTGCGAAGCGCGGCAGCACGTTCGAAACCATACACGGGACCGGCAAACCACTCCTGCTGCTCGACCAACCAGAGGGCTCGAGCCGAGTCATCGATTGGCGGTTCGACAAATAGCCGTTCGCTCATCTTGTCGATAAGCCAGTCCTCGGGCAGACCCAACTCCTCACGCCGCCCCGGGGTCGTCGACAACAGCGTCAACGATGCCACCCGGTTGGGTATCGCGAGCGCGAGCTGCTGTGCGATTTGTCCGCCCATCGAGCAACCCAAAACATGGGCTTGTTCAATGCCGAAAGCGTCGAGAACCAAAAGAGCGTCAACCATGAGATCTTCCATCTCGTACGGCTCATCGACGTGGCTGCTTCGCCCGCAGTCGCGCGTATCGAACCAAATCGCACCTCCCGTCCGGGCAGCGAGTCCTCGCCGGAGTTGTTCCGGCCACCGGGTGCTCGGTGCCTCGGCCGGTGAGAGCAGCAGGGTTGGCGTATCCAGTTTGGGCGTCGATGCTCCGTGCGTTGGTGGCACGTCTAAGAAAAGCGCTTCGGCGTGCAACGTGACCTCGCCGTTGAGCACGTGGCGGATCTCGTGGCGGAAGCGTTCACCGTGTGACGAATCTGTTGGGCCTGACGAATGAGTTGTCACGAACCCATCATGGCGTGCCGATAGATTCTTCATGATGTTCACACGAACTCTTGCCCAATTCGCACGCGGCTTCGCCATGGGGGCCTCCGACGTCGTTCCTGGCGTCTCCGGGGGAACTGTCGCCCTCATTCTCGGCATATACAACGGCCTCATTGGCAGCATCGGAACGGGTTCCAAGGCGCTCGGCCGCCTACTCAAAGGAGACATTGCCGGTTTCGTTTCCGGTCTGAAGGCTGTGGATTGGGGGTTCCTGCTGCCGCTACTTGCCGGTATTGGGGCCGCGGTGCTGATTCTCTCTGGGCTGATTGAAAGCGCGTTGACGAATCACGCTGAAGCAATGGCTGGGCTGTTCTTCGGCCTCGTCGTCGGCTCGATCTTCGTCGCACGCGACCTGTTGAAGTCTCCTACCGGGCTGCATGCGGCCATCGTCGCAGTGATCGGCACCGTCACCTTCTTCTTACTTGGCTTCCAGTCCGGGCCCATCAGCGATCCGAGCCCGATCCTGTTGGTCGTGTCGGGGTCGTTGGCAATTTGTGCGATGATCCTCCCGGGCATTAGCGGGTCGTTCATTCTTTTGATGATCGGCATGTACGCAACCGTGCTCAACGCTGTCGATGAACGCATCATCTCGGAGATCGCGCTCGTCGGCATTGGGGCCATCATTGGCCTTGGGCTATTTAGTTCGCTACTCAACCACCTGCTCGGCAACTACCACGACCTCGTGATGGCGGTTCTGCTCGGTTTGATGTTTGGTTCGTTGCGCGTGCTGTGGCCATGGCCAAATGGCGTGGGAATCGTGGGCCATGGTGACGTCGAGACGATCCCGGGAACCGGCCTTGAACTTCCCAATGGCGCTCCGTGGGTGGCCCCCGTCATCCTCGCCGTGGTAGCCGCCTTGGTCGTCATCCTCGTGAGCAAGTTCGCACAACCGGCAGACCAGCACAGCGAGCCATAACCACCCCACCAACCGCGCCGACCCACGCTGCTCTCTCGGTGCCTGGCACCGGGTGGCACTAACGACGCTGGTTGTGGCGGTGGGCGCTTTCGACAAACTGCCGCACCGAAATCATCGAATGCTCTTTGCCAGAGCATGCTCTCGACGTCCAAACCGTACCCGGTGCCTGGCACCGGGGTGAAGTTGGGGTGGCGGGGCGCAGGTGGTTAGCGGGAGATTTCTAGCCAGCCGCCGCCTCGGTCATCGACCAGCAGGGCTCGAGCGTGGCGGCGGCCACCGCCTCCCGCCGGGGCCCAGCCCGCAACAGTTAAGCCCGGATGGATCTCCCCAGTGGGGAGCTCACGCAGCAATGCGTCAACGTCCAAGCCGCCCGAGGTATCGAGGCGTCCGCCATCGCTGTGGATGAACTCGCCATCGCGACTTGCCCAAGCCCGCCAGGTCGACGTGGGATCCGGGACCCCCCACCAATGGTCACGCACCCCAACCCCTTCAAGCTCCCATCGCGTTTCGTCGAGCAGCACCTCTCCATGCATCCGGCCGACGAGGCGATATCCCGTCGTGCCTGGCACCGGAGACGGGCCAGGGGTGCCTTCGGTGTCCCAATCGAATTCGAGCCCGAGCGCCACCCGATCCCCGAACGCTCCGTCCCACACCGCAGTTGGATCATCGATCGCGACTCCGAAGGCTTCGAGATCGGTGGTGAGATGTTCGAACGGCCGAAGCACGGTCGTCTCGGTCCATATGGCCGGCCCGCGCAGCTCCATGGAACCTCGCTGTGGCAGCGGAAGGTCATCCGCGAGGACCGTGATCAGCGGACGGCCAGCAAGCCCGATCAGCGACGCCCAGTACCAGCTGACGCCGTCCGAGGGCCGAATGGTGAGACGCACATACCCCCCAATCCTGTCGCCGGGAATCACGAACCATTGGTCCCAAACCTCCACCCAGTTCGGGTCGCCCGACGTCTCGTGAAGCGTCTCGGAGCCAATCGGCAATGAAGCACCAGGGCGGGGGGCAGAAGTCACGTTGTGCAGTGTGGCAGCGGCGTTGGCAGACTAGGCACATGGAGCCCGAACCGACCGAATCCCACCCCGACGAGTTCTTCGCCCGCGCCGCATCTGCGGTTGCTGCGAGAACAGCATCGACGGTTCCGTCCGACGTATCGTTCGTGCTCGAACAGCAAGTGACCGAAGGCGATATTGTCATCAGCCAGTATTACCTGCGGATCGACGTAGGCCGCGTCGACATGATTGCCGGGGCGGCGCCCGCACCCGATGTCACGCTGCGCCAGGATGCCGCAACGGCGAGGTCACTCCAAGACGGTTCGCTACATGCCCAGGGCGCCTTCCTCACCGGCCGGTTGGCCGTAGACGGCGACATCAACAAACTTCTCCAACATGGGCCCCTCCTCGTCGAACTGCTCGCAACGACGGCAGACACGCCCTGAGCCATGCCCGAGATCGGTGAAATTCAAGCCCACGCGCAGCGCATCTCGAATGACTGGGCGGGCAAGACGCTGCGCGAGTTTCGGCCGATCACCTTCCATGTACTGAAGACGTTCACGCCCGAACCCGCCACGGCCCACGGCGAAGCGCTGACTCGCGTCGAGACGCGAGGGAAGTATCTGCAGCTGTGGTTCGAGAGCACCGTGTTCGTGGTGCACCTGATGCAAGGCGGCCGATTGCGTCCCGACGAGAAACAGTCGGCAAAGCCAAGGGGTGGCCAGGCCCGATGGATGTTCACCGATGGTTCGGCACTACTTCTGACCGAAGCAGGCTCCGACAAACGCGCTGGCGTCTGGGTGGTCGCTGCAGATTCCGACATCGATTCCTGCGATCCCATCGCTCGGCTTGGCTCAAACGCCGACCGCGTTAGTGAAGACGAACTCCAACAGCTGCTCGGCGACAACTCCATGCGACTTCACGGATTCCTGCGTCGACAGGAAATTGTCGCTGGACTCGGACGCCGCCTGGCAAATGATATCTGCCACGAAGCTCAACTGTCACCGTTCGCGACCACCGCAAAGCTGGCGGCCGGACAGGTCACAGCGCTCCACAAAGCGATGGCAACCTGTATCGATCGGTCACTTGCCTTTGAGCACGCACAAACCGAAATCGTCGCGTCAAGGAAACGGCCCTCCGCCGTTCATGGCAAAACCGGGGAGCCATGCCCGCGATGCGACGACCAAATTCGTGAAGTCGCCTTTGTGAAGTACTCGATCAACTATTGCGCGACGTGCCAGACCGGCGGGAAAGTCCTCGCCGACAACACGACCTCGAAATTCCTGAAGTAGCCGACAGCGGCACGCCGCGAACGAGCGTTCTAGATGAGGCCGAGATCCGCGACCGTGTCGCGCTCGGCGACGAGCTCGGCCGTGGATGCATCGATGCGACCGCGACTGAATTCGTCGATGTTCAGGCCTTGCACGATGCTGTATTCGCCATTGGCACAGGTAACCGGGAACGAAGAGATGATTCCCTCGGGCACGCCGTAGCTTCCGTCGGACGGAATGCCCATGGAAACCCAGTCGCCATCGGGGGTTCCGAGTGCCCAGTCGTGCATGTGGTCGATTGCTGCGTTGGCAGCCGACGCCGCAGACGACAGCCCACGTGCCTTGATGATCGCTGCGCCACGCTTTTGCACAGTTGGGATGAAGTCGTTCTCCAGCCAACCCTGATCGTTGATCAGTGCAGCGGCGTTTTGGCCCTTCACATTCGCGTTGAAGATGTCGGGATACTGGGTGGCGGAGTGGTTGCCCCAGATCGTCATGTTCGTAACGTCGTTGACGGTCGTGCCGGTCTTTTGTGCGACCTGGGTCATTGCCCGGTTGTGGTCGAGGCGCATCATGGCCGTGAACTGCTTTGGGTCGAGATCTGGCGCCGATCCTTGAGCGATGAGTGCGTTCGTGTTCGCCGGGTTTCCGACGACCAAAATCTTCGCGTCCGAGCTGGCGTTGTCGTTAATTGCCTTGCCCTGCGGCCCGAAGATGCCACCGTTCGCCTCGAGGAGGTCAGCACGCTCCATCCCATCTTTGCGCGGCATTGCCCCGACGAGAAGACCGTAGTCGGCGTCGCCGAAGGCCACGTTTGCATCGTCGGTTTGCACCATGCCCGCAAGCAGCGGGAATGCGCAGTCGTCGAGCTCCATCGCGACGCCCTCGAGCGCTCCCAGCGCAGGCGTGATCTCGAGCATCTGCAGAATCACCGGCTGGTCTGTGCCGAGCATCTCGCCACTCGCTATGCGAAAAAGCAAGCTGTATCCGATTTGGCCAGCGGCTCCGGTTACTGCAACGCGTACGGGACTCTTCACAATTACTCCTGGAAAAAGGTTTGCGGGCACACGGCCCCAAACGACTCTGAACAAAGGTTACCGGACGCGAAAGATGCCGGGCTTAACGCCCGGCATCGATCTACAAAATATTTTGCTCGGAATTAGCTGGTAGCGCTGAGCCATCCCTGCTTGATGGCGAGCCACAAGATTCCGGCACCCACGACCGCAGCCACAATGATGCTGATGATTGGGTTGTCGGCGAGTCCTTGGAAGACGACGCTTACGATGAGGTTCGAGATGATACCGAGGCCAATGGTCTTACCCATTCCGATGTCCTGGCCACCGGGAAGAATTGCGCGGGCACCAAACCCGATGATGGCACCGACGATGATTGCTCCGATGATCGCACCGATCATTTGGACTCCTTTGCCCTCTGTCGAGGGATAGATAACGTGGCTATGCCTATCAGGCGAGCCTGCTCGGCGCCATATGACCTCATGACGATTCCGTGATGATTTGACGCAGGCCAAGGCTCTAGGAGTGGCGAGTGTTGCCTATCCAGTCCCGATACAGCGCGGCGTAGGTCCCCCCACGTTCGACAAGGTCGTCGTGTGATCCGACCTCCACGATCCTCCCGGCGTGCATGACGACCACAAGGTCGGCACGCTCTGCGGTCGACAAACGATGGGCAATCGAAACCGTCGTGCGTCCGTCGCTGAGCCGTTCCAACGCCGTGGCCATACGCACCTCGGTCTCGGGATCAACAGCACTTGTGGCCTCGTCGAGGATGAGCAGCCCGGCGTCAGCCAACTCGGAGCGGATCAGAGCCACTAGCTGGCGTTCACCAACCGAGAGCCCTTCGCCACGTTCGCCCGCTGGGGTTTCGAGCCCATTTGGCAACGCACTCGCCCACTCCTGCAGCCCGAGCGCAGCGACCGCTGCCTCAACGTCTGCATCGGTGGCGCCTGGCCGCCCGAACCTGATGTTGTCGCCGACAGTGGCGTCGAACAAGAACCCGTCTTGGGGAACCATGCGCACGACCTGGTCTCGGCTCTCTTGCGACACGTTTCGTAGGTCGTAATCGCCGACGATCACGGAGCCTGACGTGGGATCTGCGAGTCGGGCCAGCAACTTGGCGATCGTCGTCTTGCCGCTTCCAGTTTCTCCGACGACGGCAACCGACATGCCAGCGTCGATCCGCAGTGACACGTCGTGCAATACCTGCCCACCGGTCCGATACGAGAAGCTGACGTCACGCAATTCGACAGCTGGCGCCGCGTTGGTAAGCGCAACGCCCGGTTCGGCTTCGATCACATCGACATCGACGTCGAGCATCTGCAGAATTTTCCACCAGCCAGCGAGCGCCGTCTGGGTCTGATCGAGGACCTCGCCGAGTTGGCTGATCGGTTGGATCAGCAACGTTACGAGGAAGAGAAACGCAGTTGCTTGCCCTACGGTCAACGAATCGGCCCCAAGCAGCACTCCGCCAACGGCCACCGAGCCGGTTGCCACACCGCCGAAGATGTCCATCGTCGGGCCGAGAAGGGAGAAGAACTTGTGTGCGTGCACCTGGGAATCGACGAGCGCCCAGTTGCCTTCCTCGAGACGATGCCGAACCTCGTCTTGGTAGCCGTACGCGCGAATCGTTGCGGCGCCGGCGACCGCCTCGGACGTTCGACCGATCGTGTCGGCGGTTCGTGTGCGAACCGTGTTGTAGGCCTTGAGCTGACGTCTCTGAATGTTGCGAAGAATCGGCAGAAGCGGGACATAAATGGCGATCGTGAGCAACGCGAGCTGCCAGCTGTAAATGGCCATCACGACGAGCGTCCCGACGATCAACGCCGAGTTGACGACCCAGGCCAACGCACCCCACTGGGCAAACTGAGCGAGCGTCTCGACATCGCTGGTGACGCGCGCCGTGAGGACACCCTTGCGATTCGCGGTGTGTTCCGCGATGCTGAGGCGGTGAATGTGCGCGAACGTGCGCATTCTCGTGGCGATCAAGGTGTTTTCGGCCGTTTCGATGACCCGCCGATAGGTCAGCACCGTAAGCGCGTAGATGACGAGAACAAGCGCTCCAGCGGCAAGCGCGGCGCGCACAATGAACCGCACATCGACGACGCCGTTGGTGAAGCCTCCATCGATTGCCTGTTGGATCAAGACGGGCAGGACGAGTCGGGCAAGCGAGCTCAGCAGGGCGAAGACGATCGTGATCCCGAGGCCGCGCCGGAGTTCCGGGCTGCTTCGCAACCCCGACCGCAAGATTGCCATTGCCTTGGGCTGGTCCTCGTCCAGCTCCTCTAACGAGCCGATCTCGCTCATCTCGAACCCTCATACGCTCGAACGAGGGTCTCGTATCCGTCGTGTACGAGAAGCTGATCGTGGGTGCCAATCTCAACGATTTTGCCGTCTTCGAGAAAGGCGATCCGATCCGCGAGCAGAATCGTGGATAGCCGATGGGCCACCATCAGCACCGTCATCTCTTGGCCGTCGAGCCCCCGTAGGATCTCGGCTTCGATCGATGGATCGACGGCACTCGTCGCATCGTCGAGGATTAACAACGATGGCGTTCGAAACAGCGCTCGGGCCAGTGCCACCCGCTGGCGTTGACCACCCGACAGCGTAACGCCACGTTCGCCGACCACCGTGTCGTACCCGTTGGGCGTTTGGGTGATGAAGTCATGGGCGCTGCTCGCCTTGGCCGCTGCATGGACCTGCTCGATCTGGGCCTCGTCTCCCATGGTGATGTTCTCGCCGATCGATTCGGCGAACAGGAACGTTTCTTGAAACACCATTCCCAGATGCGACGCTCGCACGGATGGCTGGAGGTCCCGGTAGTTCACCTCCGCCAGAGAGATATCGCCAGCCGCTGGTGTGATGAGGCCGGCGGCGAGCTCGAGCAGCGTGGTCTTTCCCGATCCCGTCGCGCCGACGAGCGCCACCGTTTCACCGGCATCGATTCGAAGATCCAGGTTGGAAAGAATGACGCTGTCACCGTGCGCGAACGTGACGCCGGAGAAATCGAGGGTGGCCGGACCATCTCGCAACGACGTCACGGTGCCGGCATGATCGGCCGGTACCGGAAGGTCGATGACCGAATCGATCCGTTCGAGGGCGACCACCGAAGACGGCATGGACTGGAGAAAGAAGCCGACCACACGAATCGGCAACCCCAGAACGCTAAAGAGCGACATGGCGCCGACCAGGTCGCCAACGGTTGCGCTCCCATCGGCGACCAGGTTGGCCCCGATCAGCAGCAGTACGATGATCCCCAGGTTTGGCAACGTCTCGAGCAGTGGCTCAAAGACTGCTCGGAGCCGCCCCACGACCAGACGCTTTCGCCGGAGATCGGCCGACACGGCCTGCATCCGGGCGACCTCGTCGCCCGATCGTCCGAGCGTCTTCACCACCATCACCCCATCGAAGCTTTCATGCGCAACGCCGGTGACGGCCGCAACCGCTTCCTGCACTTCGGCGGCCGGCCCGGCCACCGCCGAGGAATATGCCTGGTTGAGCACGAACAAAATCGGCAAGATCACAACGGCCACAAGCCCAAAGGCCCAATGGACAAGGGACAAGCTGACAACTGCCATCACCGCGAGCACCACGGTTGCGATGGCGAAGGCGAGCGGACGGAGCACCATGCCCGCGACGACCAGATCGTTGTCGGCGTGGGCGATCAGTTGACCGGTCGGTGTTTGCCGATGGAACGACAACGGCTGTGCCAGGTACTGGTGATAGATCTGACTGCGCCAGGTGCCCTTGGTGCGCGACTCGGCCATCGACAGGTAGTAGCGGCGCACGATCGCCCCCGCCCCACGGACAGCCGAAATCATCACGATAATCACAAATGCGGTAACGAGCTGATCGCCGCCGACACCTTCACTACTCAACCCGGGTGTGATGACCTCGTCGGTTACCCAGCCGAGTGCGCGACTAAGAGCGACCATCGAGATCGCAAAGAATACGGCGCCTACTATGGCGATCGTATGAGGCACCGGGTGCGCCCGAAAGCTGCGCGCAATCAGCCGCAGGCCTCTGCGGAGAATCGACGCTTCAGGCGTGGTGACGATTGTCAGGAGTGGGCTCGTTCTGCCGCCTCGACGGTGTTCTTCAACAACATGGCAACGGTGAGCGGACCAACTCCGCCGAGGCGAGGCGTAATCCACGCCGCCACCTCTTCGACGTCTTCGTTCACATCGGGAAGGAGCTTCTTGCCTTCCCAACTGATACCTCCGCTGACCACAACGGCGCCAGGCTTCACCATGTCTTTGGTGATCGTTCCTGCACGCCCAACTGCGGCGATCACGATGTCGGCTTCTTTGGTGTACGAGGCAATATCGTCTACGCCGGTGTGAACGACGGTGGTCGCTGCGTTTGCGCCCTCGTTCTTCGTAGTCATCAACAACGCCATGGGGCGGCCAAGCGTCGTGCCACGGCCGACGACAACGACGTTCTTGCCCTTCACCTCGATGTCGTAGAACTTGAGCATCTCGACGATGCCCGCCGGGGTGCAGGGCAACGGGCCCTCCTCCATCAGCACAAGCTTGCCGAGGTTCTCGGGATGGAGGCCGTCGGCGTCCTTAGCAGGGTCGATGAGCGCGAGCGCCTCGGCGGCATCGAACCCGTCTGGTAGTGGCAGCTGCAAGATGTATCCGTGCACGGTGGGATCTTCGTTGAACTCATTGAGTGCGTCGATCAGCGCCTGCTGCCCGGCTTGCGCGGGGATTGCTTTGTGGTGTGAGGTGATCCCAACGGCTTGACACGTCTCATGCTTCTTCTTCACATAAGACGCTGAGGGCCCGTCGTCACCGACGAGGATGGTGCCTAAGCCCACGGTGATGCCATTCGCGGCGAGTGCTTCAGCTCGGGTTTGTACATCGGTGAGAACGGCTTCGGCAACCGGGCCACCTGCAAGAAACTGTGCGGTCATAGCCGAGAAACCTATCCCACTGGCGCCCGAAATGTCGCGAAGAATCACGATCGCTCAGCCAACGTTGCAACAGTTTTCGACCTACGTTTGCAACCGCACTCAGATTCGTGGAAAGTTGACGGGCGACCGACTACAGAACTTGGACTCGCCCTCTCGCCATGAACCCTTCCACGATGACCAAAGCGCTGACCTTTGCGGTGGCGACCGCAGCGTTGTCGACCTTCTTCGTGCAAGGCCGCTCCGGGGATGAGTCGTTCTTGTGTGATGGTACCACGCCCTGCCAGCTCGGCTCGGGGGCGAGCTGGCTCTTGACCGGCCTCACCGTCGTTGGGCCTTTTGTCGCTGTCGCAGGATTCCTGTGGGCTCGTCATCTGCATGCCCAGCAGCGACTAGGGCCCTTTAGCCCTCGGGCGATCCCCGATGGGGAGCAGATCATCGAAGTCGTCACGACGCTGCTCGCTGGCCTCATCACGTACTGGTTGGTGCTGAACGGGCCGAGCATCGAATTCGTCGATATCGGCCGCCCAAATACTTGGGTAGAGCAACTCCGAGAGCTACGTGCGCCCGATGCCCCAACCCAGGCTGACCGACAGAAGCTTGCCGAAGTCCCGAGCCGACGTACGTGGTTTGTTGTTGGCGCCGTGCTCGCCGGCCCGCTGATGTTCAGCTTCGGCAACATGGTCGGACGCGAGTGGTACGGGCGCAAACGCCGCAAGGCGCAGCGTGCCGAAGACGAAGCCGAGCTCGCCCAAACGAACGAATTTCTCGCTCACTTCGACACGCCTAGCTAGCTGCCGGCAACCGCAGAACACGTTGGCCCGGGTAGTACCCGGACCGGTTCTACATAGCGTCGATGATTCCGTTGAAGGTTGCACTCGGACGCATAGCCGCAGAACCGAGTTGGCGATCGGGGGCGTAGTAGCCACCGATGTCCATGGGTGCACCTTGGACCCGAATAAGCTCCTCGACGATAGTGTCCTCGTTACTGCGAAGCGACTGCGCTATTGGCGCAAACGCTGATGCGAGAGCGGCATCGATGTCTTGAGCTGCGAGCGCTTCTGCCCAGTAGAGGGCCAGGTAGAAGTGGCTTCCACGGTTGTCGAGCTCGTTGACCTTTCGAGACGGCGACTTGCCCGTATCGAGAAGCTTCTCGGTCGCATCATCGAGCGCGTCGCCCAGCACGCCAGCCGAGGAGTTTCCGGTCGTTTCGGCGAGGTGGTCGAACGACACCGCTAACGCCAAGAACTCGCCGAGCGAATCCCATCGCAGATGATTCTCGACGGTGAATTGCTCCACGTGTTTCGGTGCTGAACCACCAGCGCCGGTCTCGAAGAGCCCGCCGCCGTTCATGAGCGGCACGATCGACAGCATCTTGGCGCTCGTACCGAGTTCGAGAATTGGGAACAGATCGGTGAGATAATCGCGCAGCACATTGCCGGTAACCGAAATAGTGTTCTCTCCAGCCTTCACGCGTTCGAGGGTGTAATTGGTGGCATCGGCGACGTTCATGATCTTGATGTCAAGACCGTCGGTGTCGTGGTCTGACAGGTACGAATTCACCATTTCGATGAGTTGGGCGTCATGAGCCCGGTTTTCGTCGAGCCAGAACACCGCTGGCCAGCCGGTTACACGCGCACGGTTCACGGCAAGTTTCACCCAGTCCTGAACCGGGGCCTCCTTCACCTGACACATGCGCCAGATGTCTCCGGCCTCGACGTCGTGTTCGAACACGACGTTTCCGGCGCTGTCGATCACTCGAACCGTTCCGTTCGACTCGATCTCGAAGGTCTTGTCATGCGACCCGTACTCTTCGGCCTTCTGGGCCATGAGCCCGACATTGGGAACCGTGCCCATCGTCGAGGGGTCGAAGGCCCCATTGGCCTTGTTGAAGGCGAACGTGGCGTCATAGAGCGACGCATAGCTGCTGTCGGGTATGACCGCTTTCGTCTCCTGCAGTTCACCGGCCTTGTTCCACATCTGGCCCGACGTACGGATCATCGCGGGAAGCGATGCATCGATGATGACATCGCTGGGCACGTGCAGGTTGGTGATGCCGCGATCGGAGTTGACCATGGCGAGGTCCGGGCCGTTCTTGTAGGCAGCGTCGATATCGGCCTCGACGGCTGCGCGGGTGTCGGCGGGAAGCGACGAGAGCGCTGCGAGAAGGTTGCCGAATCCGTTGTTGACGTTAACTCCCGCGTCGGCGAGGGCATCACCGTTGGCGGCGAACACGTTTGCAAAGTAGGCCTTGACCGCATGACCGAAGATGATCGGGTCTGAGACCTTCATCATCGTTGCCTTCATGTGGAGCGAGAAAAGCACGCCTTGTTCGTTGGCTTCACGGATTTGGGCATCGAGGAACGAACGCAACGCGTGCACGCTCATAAAGGTCGCATCGACAACTTCGCCTGCAAGAACCGGCACCGAGTCTTTGAGAACGGTGACGGCGCCGTCGGCGGCGATGTGTTCGATACGAAGGCTGCTGGCCTCCGTCATCGTGACCGAGAGTTCGTTGGATGCGAAATCGTTGGCCCCCATCGTCGACACGTGAGACTTCGAGTCAGCTGACCATGCCCCCATCGAGTGTGGGTTCTTCTGCGCGTACTTCTTGACCGCCCGCGGCGCCCGGCGATCCGAGTTACCTTCGCGCAGCACGGGGTTTACCGCAGAGCCCTTGACCTTGTCGTAGCGAGCCCGAGTCGCTTCTTCGTCTGCGTCCGCAGGATCGTCGGGGTACTCGGGGAGGTCGTAGCCCTTTGCTTGCAACTCCGCGATTGCTGCCTTGAGCTGAGGCGTCGAGGCACTGATGTTCGGCAGCTTGATGATGTTTGCTTCGGGCGCCTTGGCCAACTCGCCGAGTTGGGCGAGGTAGTCGGGAACCTGTTGCTCCGGGGTCAGCCGTTCGGGAAACGCAGAGATCAAGCGCCCAGACAGCGAGATGTCGGCGAGATCGACCTCAACCCCGGCGGCGCCAGCGAACGCCTCAACAATGGGAAGGAACGAGAGCGTGGCGAGCGCCGGCGCTTCGTCCGTCCAGGTGTACATAATCTTCGATGAATCGCCCATATGGGGGTTGTGCCTCGGGTGTTTTGCGGTCGGGGGAGCGAATCGGGTTGCGCTCGTGAAAATTCGACGCGCAACAGCTCACTTCGCCTGCTTGAGGCTACCGGCCCGATCGGTGGCCGGGCTACTGTTTATGGCAGCGGCGCGAGCCACATAATCACTGCGTCTTCGCCGTTGTCGCCGTAATACCGGGGCCGGATTCCGGCCGAAGACATGCCGTGACGTTCGTACAGCGAAATCGCTGGCGCATTACTTGCCCGCACTTCGAGCGTGACCCCCGCACAGAGTTTTCGAGCAGCGGCCGCCAACAGGTGCGTCATCAGCTCGTCGCCGACGCCGCGCCGTTGATGGGCGGGGTCGACGGCGATCGAGGTGATGTGGGCGTCACCGTCGAGGATCGCAAGTCCTCCATGCCCAATAACGATGTGCGACTCTTCCACGACGAAATGCACGCGGCCCGGACCCGTCGTCTGTTCGATGGTCAGCTTCTCGGACCATGGCGTTGGATAGACCTGGGCATCGATCGCTCGTATCGAGCGAATGTCGCGCAACGCCGCCGGGCGAACCTGGCGCCCCGGCGCTGCGTCAGGCACTCGCCCGGGTTTTCCAGTTGATCTCGGCATCGGGCAGCCGCAAGTACATGGGTTCGATCTCGGTTGGGGAAACGAACTCTTCGCGAAGCGCTTTTGGGTAGGCGAGCTCGACCAGCGAGCGAGCCGACGGGTGCTGCACGCTTGGGCCCGCGAATTCGACGTGGGCCAATGCACCAAAGGCATCGCGGTAGCGTTCGCTTCCGTCACCGACCATCAAGATGTCGTCGGAGATCGCTGCCAGTTCCGCCGCGAGTTCGTCGGGTTGTGTAACCGTTGGTTCGCTGACCCTCTGCACGCCGTGCTGCGGTGACGACCGGTAACGGGCGGCGAACACCTCGCCGCGACGGGCGTCGAAGCAGGCGGTGATCAACCGACGAGAGTGCCCAACAGCGAACGCCCCGATATCGAGGGAGGAAACGCCGATCATGGGCACACCCAAGCCGTGAGCGACCGCCATCGCTGACGCGAGCCCGACACGCAAGCCGGTGAACAGGCCTGGGCCGACATCGACGGCGACGCATCCCACCTCGGACAGCTCGATGCGGGCCTGCTCGCACACAAAGCGGATCTGCGGGGTGAGGTTCTCGGCGTGAAGACGATCTTTCGACGAGTGGGCAGAGCCAAGGACTCCGTCCGGGCCCCCGAGCGCAACCCCAACTTGTGCCGTCGCCGATTCGATACCGAGGATCAACATGATGGGTCTCCGTTGGGTGTGGCGATTGCAGGATCGGTGTGGAAGGCAAGATCGCGAGCCTCCCAGCGGGGGCCGACTGGCCGGAGCGCTATGGAACGGTCGTCGTCACCCTCGCCGAACGTAAAGCGAATCTCGAGAAAGTCCTGCGGCAACATCGGCAGGATCGCGTCGCCCCATTCGATGAGTACGACCCCTCCCGATTCGAGAAGGTCGGGGAGGTCTAGGTCGAGGGCTTCGGCCATGTGCTCGAGCCGGTACACGTCGAGATGGTGCAGGGTGAGGCGCCCTTCGTATTGACGCGCGAGGGTGAACGTTGGGCTGGTCATTGGCTCTTCGACGCCAAGCGCGAGCCCGTAGGCCTTCGAGAATGCGGTCTTGCCAGCGCCCAGGTCTCCGATCAGCACCAAGACGTCGCCCGGTTCGGCGATGTGGGCGAGCGAAGTGGCGAGCGCACGGGTTTCGTCGGGCGAGGATGTCGCAACGGTTATCACGACTTCGAGTCTAGAGAACTGCGACGCATTGGCTATCTGCGTTTGGCTACTTCTAGTGTCTGGAGATGAGCACCTCAATGGCATACCTGTTGGCGGCGATTGCATTCGGCGGTTCACATTTCGTGAAGTGGTGGTTGAAACGCACCTACAAGAAGTGGAGCAAGGTCGAGAACCAGTACCGGGTCACCGGAGCCCAAACCGCAGCAGCGATCCTCGACGACCACGGCGTGAAGGGTGTGCAACTACAGCAAGTGCGCGGCAAGCTCACCGACCACTACGACCCAGCGAAGGACATCCTCCGTCTGTCGCAGCAGAATTGGGGGAAGACGAGCGTGTCGGCGATGGCGGTGTCGGCCCACGAGGCTGGTCACGCGTTGCAAGATTTCAGCGGCGACTTCCGGCTGAAGTTGCGCAAGTTCCTCGTGCCACTCGCCGCGCTCGGCTCACGTTTCGGGCCGATGATGGTGTTCGCAGGGTTCATCACGGGCAGCGAACTGATTCTGCAACTCGGCGCGCTTTTGTTGTTTGGCATGACCATCTTTCAGGTCGCCACCCTTCCGGTGGAGTTCAACGCCAGCAAGCGAGCACTCGACAGCCTCGAACGGCTCGGCCTCTCCGATCCCGCACAGCGCGACGGGGTCGAAGCAGTACTTCGGGCCGCTGCACTCACCTACGTGGCAGCCGCAGCGACGAGCCTCGCCTACTTCGCGATGCTGTTCGCCCGAGGCCGCGGGCGTTGGATCGTCTAGCCGCGGCGCGGTCGGTAACGGAGAAGATTCCCTCGTCTGGCTTTCGCTGCCGCCCGGCATGGGAAACTGACGGCGACGTTCAGGGTCGGTTCAGGTTGGCCGACCATGATGCACGTATGACCCGTGCGCCTTCCCTACCTCCATCGCCACGCCAAGGACCCTCATGAAGTTACTCATCGTCGAAGATGAGGAAGGAATCTCCTCATCGCTGCGCAAGGGCTTCACCGCCGACGGGTTCACTGTCGATGTCGCAGCCGATGGCCTCGATGGCCTCTTCATGGCCCAGGAAAACGACTACGCCGTCATCCTTCTCGATCTGATGCTTCCCGGCATGAACGGCTACCGCATCTGCCGGCAGCTCCGCGAGGAAGGCGACCTCACCCCCATCCTGATGCTCACGGCCAAGGACGGTGAGTTCGACGAGATGGAGGGCCTTGAAACCGGCGCCGATGACTACGTGACGAAACCGTTCTCGTACTCGGTTCTACTCGCACGAGTACGCGCCCTCATCCGGCGCAGCACGGCGACGTCATCGGGGTCGCTCGACGAAGTCGTCACCGTCGGCGACCTGCGCCTCGACCCACGGGCCCTTCGTGTGTGGCGCGGGGAAACCGAACTTGAGCTTTCGCCACGCGCGATCGGCGTACTGGAATACCTCATGGCGAACGCGGGAATCGTCGTGTCGAAGGACGAAATCCTGCGCAACGTATGGGATCACGCATTCGACGGCGATCCGAACATCGTGGAGGTGTATGTGTCGAGGGTTCGGGCCGCGATCGACACGGCGTTTGGAATCAAGTCGCTCGAAACGGTCCGTGGACTCGGGTACCGACTCTCCGCGACAGGCAAGTAACCCATGAAACGGCTGGGCGTTCGCTGGAGCGCATCCATCTTTGCGATGTTGACCATGACCGTGGCTGTGGTGATCGGCAGCACGCTGCTGCTCGCGACGTTGCGCCAGTCGCTCATCGCTGAGGTCGACCGTTCGATTCAGAGTCGAGCCGATGACATCGCCGAACAATGGAACAGCGATAACGACTTCATCGTGCTTGGCGCCGGATTCGATCGATTCACGTTCGCCGCCGTATTCGACGCGACGGAACTCGACGAAATTTACTTCGAAACCACTGAGCCGGATATCCCCATGGCAACGCTTCGAGCAGCGACGACCCGGATCGGCGAGCCATTCACGGCCACGGTCGAACTTCCCGACGTTCCCGACACCGATCAACTCCGCAGCGTTGCGCTGCTCGCCGGCCAAACGACCAGGAGTGGGCCGTTCGTGCCCGAGCAAGCCCAAGACTACGACGTCGTGATTTTCGTGGGCAGTTCGATGGCCCCCGTGGACGCCACCGTTCGCAGCGTCCTGCTTGGGGCCGCGCTTGTCGGTCCGCTGTTCGTGGCTCTCGTCGGCGTGCTCACGTGGTTTTTGACGGGGCGCTCGCTGCGCCCGGTCGAAGCGATTCGAAGCGAAGTGGAGAGCATCACGGCGAGCGGCCTCGATCGTCGGGTGCCTGAACCCGACGCCAACGATGCGGTCGGCCGTCTGGCGGGAACCATGAACAGGATGCTCGAACGGCTCGAAGCTTCACAGGCCGCGCAACAACAATTCGTGAGCGATGCGTCCCACGAACTCCGCTCGCCGCTCACCTCGATGTCGACCATGCTCGACGTCGCCGAACGGCATGGATCCGCCGATGACTGGCAAAGCACAGCCGCCGACCTGCAACGCGAGACAAGCCGAATGCGACGGCTCGTCGACGACCTGCTCCTTCTCGCTCGCTCCGATCGTTCCCCCGACCAACGCGTCACTCCAGCAGCGCTAACCATGGTCGATCTGGACGATGTGGTACTCGACGTGGTTCGCCAAACGGCGCTCCGTGACGGGGTTACGGTCGATTCCTCGCGGGTCTCGGCGGGTCTGGTGCGCGGCGATGCCGACCAATTGCGCCGGGTCGCGATCAATCTCGTGAGCAACGCCGTTCGCCACGCGACCTCCGCCGTCCAAGTGTCGCTGGTTGAACACGCCGGGTCGGTGTACCTGACCGTCGATGACGATGGCGCCGGAATTGCACCCGAGCACTTGGAGCGAGTCTTTGATCGGTTCGTGCGCTTGGATGAGGCCCGCGGGCGTGATGCCGGAGGAAGCGGGCTCGGCCTGGCCATCACGAAAGAGATCGTGGAAGCCCACGGAGGGGCGATCGTCGCCGGCGACTCGCACCTCGGCGGCGCCGCATTTACCGTCCGCCTCGACCAACCGCAGTGACAGCGACGTAACCGTATTCACGACCACATAGCGTGTAGGTCACTATGTCCGTGCAGACTCCGCCCCGATCGCTCGCCCAGGCCGCCGCCGCCGAGTTTCTCGGCACCGCGTTTCTACTCATGGGCGTCGTGGGTTCGGGCATCATGGCCGAGCGCCTCACAAACGACGTCGCCCTGCAACTGCTGGCGAACTCGACGGCCACCGTCGGGGTACTGATTGCGCTCATCCTCACCTTTGCTGGCACGTCGGGGGCCCATTTCAACCCGGCTGTTACGCTCACCGAGCTCGTACTCAAACAGATCGATGCGGTTCGAGCTGCCACCTTCATTGCCGCCCAGGTGTTTGGCGGCATTGCGGGCGTGCTCGCCGCGAACATGATGTTTGGCCTTCCCGCAATCAATCTCTCGACCAAAGCTCGAGCCGACGGTGCGTTGGTTTTCGCAGAGGGCATCGCAACCCTGGGACTGTTGCTGGTGATCTTTGGAATCGTTCGGGCCGGCAACCCGGCAATGGTCGCGTTTGCCGTGGGCGGCTACATCGGTGGGGCCTACTGGTTCACATCGTCGACGAGCTTTGCGAACCCGGCCGTTACGATCGCCCGCACCCTGTCGGACTCCTTTGCCGGAATCGAACCGGCGTCGGCGCCGATGTTTATCGTCGCTCAGCTCGCCTCAGTCGCCATTGCCGCGGGCCTCATTCGCCTGCTGTGGCCCGACGGCTAAGAGCTCACTCCCGAGTAGGAGCGTGGCATGCGGCTACTGACCGCACACACCACTTCATAGGGGATCGTGCCAAGCAAGTCGGCCACTTCGACGGCCGTGATCGCCTCGTCTCCTTGAGCGCCGATGACCATCACTTCGTCACCGACCGCCACCGTCATCGTTCCAACATCGACCATGAGTTGATCCATCGTAACCACGCCAACGATCGGGCATCGGCGCCCGCCGATCAGCACGTGGCCGCCGCATAGCCCGAGGTCTCGACGCACGCCATCGGCATAGCCAATTGGCACGGTCGCGATCGTCGTTGGTTCGGCGGCGACAAATCGATGCCCGTACCCCACGCCCTCCCCCGGCTCGACCGTCTTCACAAACGACACCTCGGAGCGCACTGACATCGCAGGAATCAGCGGCACCACACCGGCGAGGGCCTGATCTGGGTCGATGCCATAGGTGGCGATGCCGCACCGCACCATCATGGCTTCGCGTTCCGGGCGCGAAAGCGCGACCGCAGAGTTCCCTACGTGGGTGGCTCGGCCGGGAGCGTGTGCCGCCACGGCTTCAGAAAAGGCGTCCAGCTGTTCGTCTGTGAACGGGTTGTCTGGCTCATCGGCGACGGGGCAATGCGTCCAAATCGCCGTGAGTGAAAGCTGCGGGCACGACGAGATCCGTGCGATGAGTTCGGCCAGCACGTCGGGTTCTGCTCCGACCCGGCGCATGCCGGTATCGATGCACACATGCACCTCGACCGGCTCGTGCGACTCCGAAGCGGCGTCCGCAATCGCCGCAATCCCCTCGGCCGAATACAGCGATGCCGTCAGACGCTGCGCGACCACGGTCTCCATGGCGGACGGGTGCGGCTCTGACAGGACCAAAATCGGGGCGTCGATACCGGCATCGCGTAGCTCGACGCCTTCCTCGACGAGCGCCACAGCGAGCCACGATGCGCCCGCCGCTAGCGCCCGTTGAGCGACCCGAACCGCGCCGTGCCCGTATCCGTTGGCCTTCACCACTGCGCACATCGGCGTTGGAGACACGAACTCGGCGAGCGCACGAACATTGCTTTCAATTGCGTCGAGATTGATTTCGCATGACGTCGGCCTCATTGCCCGCCAAGACTACGCTGCCGGAGGTGGAGCTGATACTCATTCGCCATGGCCGCCCCGTTCGCATCGACGATGACCCGAACGGAGCAGACCCGGAACTCACCGAGCTCGGCCACGCCCAAGCGGCGCGCATGGCCGAATTTCTCGAACCCGAGTCGATTGACGCGTTGTATGTGTCGCCACAACGCCGGGCGATCGAAACTGCGGCGCCTCTTGCGGCGGTCACCGGCCTCACGCCGGTTGTCGTCGATGGCATCGCCGAGTTCGACCTTGGGCATCACAGCTACATTCCTGCCGAAGAAGCTGGGCCGCTGACGGGCGAAGCACTCGACGCCCTCATTGGGATGCTTACCGGCGAGGACTTCGTGCGGCGAGTGCTGGACTCGATCAACGGGATCATCGATGCCCACAGCGGCGAGCGGGTTGCCGCTGTCTGCCACGGGGGCGTCATATCTACCGTGCTCGCCGACATTCTCGGAATCGACGGGGTGTCGTACTTTGATTCCCAGTACACGTCCGTCACCCGGATCAAGGCATCATCCGCGAGCCACCGATCACTGGCGTCGTTCAATGAATGCCACTGGTTGCGAGACCTGAAGTGATCGACACGGTCATCGTCGGCGCCGGAGTGTCAGGCCTCGCTGCAGCATCGGTGCTTTCGTCGGCTGGCCGGTCGGTCACGGTGGTCGACAAGGGCCGCGGTGTTGGCGGGCGGTTGGCGACCCGCCGAATTGGCTCGGCGACCGTGGACCACGGCGCGCAGTTCTTTACCGTTCGTGGAGATGACTTCTCGACGGTGATCAACCAGGCCCGGACAACCGGTGTCGTCGACGTGTGGTGTCACGGGTTCGGCCAGGACGACGGGCACCCGCGCTATTACTGCCCGTCGGGCATGACCGCGCTTGCGAAGTGGATGGCGGCCGACGTGCGCGCCAGCGGAGCCACCATTGAGACTAAGCGACACCTCACCGCGATCGAAGAAGCGGAATTCGGGTGGACGTTGCGCACCCGCGATCACGAACCATACACCGCTCGCAACCTCGTGCTCACCGCACCGGTTCCCCAGGGTTTGGCCCTGGTCGAGGCCGGTTCGACGAGCCTCGAGGCCACCGCGCACACCGAGCTGTCGGCTATTACCTATTCGCCGACGTTGGCGCTGCTCGTGATGATCGACGGGGCGCCGGCGGTTCCGGCGCCGGGAGGTGTCCAATGTGGTGAACACGACTTGTTTACGTTTATCGCCGACAACCACCAAAAGGGTGTAAGCGAAACGGGGGCGCTCACATTCCATGTGAATGGCAACGCAAGCGCGGCACGTTGGGACGACGACCCCGACATCGTCACCGCCGATCTGCTGAGCGAGGCCACAAAGTGGATCGGCGACGCGCAAGTTACCGATGTACAGTTGAAGCGTTGGAAATTCGCCGCACCGCTATCCCCGCACCCGGACCGATGCGTGGCAGCGCGAACGAACCCGGGATTGATGGTGTTCGCAGGAGATGCGTTCGGCGGCCCCAAGGTTGAGGGCGCCTTCAACTCGGGGATCGCTGCCGCGGCGGCGATTCTCGAACGCTCCAGCAACGGCTAGGAACGGCCCTGCTTTCGCATCTCGGCGGTGATGTCACGCACAATGAACTGATCGAAGTCCACCACGACCGGCACGTGGGCCTCGCTGCGCACCGCAGAGAACCACCGCTCTGGTTCACCAATCTGGACATTACGCAACGCGGGCAGCCACTCCTTGGGGATGAAACAGTAGTCGACATGGTGCTGATCGACGTCTCCAGTTGGCGTCGGACGAAACCGCGTTGGCTGCTCTCGCGGGTCGCCGTGATCCAGGCCGGTAAAGGCATGGTAGGCGCTCACGAAACCCTGGGCATCGAGGAGCGCAATCAACTCAAGCATGTCCCAATTGGGGTCGTTCTTGTGAAAGATCGGATTGTTGTTGAAGTCGCCGGCAACCACCGCTGGCATATCCAGAACTCGCTGGTGGAGCCGCATCATCTGAATCGGCTGCGAGGCCGGCGGCACGGTCTTGAACTTCACCTGGGCTTTCTCATGGAGCGCCCATACGGCAAGGACGTGATGGCTTACTGGGCCACTCACGATTGCGGGCATGATCCACTCGAGGCGTTGGTCCCACCGACCGGCATCGAGTTTCACGAACGCAGGCAAGAACCCGAGCACCCCAAGGCCTCGTTGCGCGTGTCGACCAACCCAGGCCATAGACGAATGCGCGGTGCGTTTGGCTTTGAGCAGCCGAACTTCGCTGCAGCATCGGGCGGCGACCACAACGTCGGCTTCCAGCGCCTCCAACTTCGGATACTGCCGCTCGACCGACGGGCCAACCGTCCACACCGCAAGTCGGTACGTGCCCTCAGGCTTTGGGGTGATGTCGATGTCGACGGCCATGGGCTTGGACGTTAGTTCGCCTTCGGGCCTCTGCGCGTCCACCCCGAAGTCGGCGGCGCATCGGTTGGGTGACTACTGTCTCGTGCCATGGGACACGTACCTCTCGACGACATTGAAGCAACAACAGCGCGGGCGCTCACCCGTCATGGGGCAACGCCGGAGACGGCGGCCAATGTTGCACACGCAGTTCGCATCGCCGAGGCCAACAACAACCGCATCTGCGGCCTGTATTACCTCGACAGTTACTGCACCCAGCTGCGGACCGGACGCGTCTTTGGCGATGTCGAGCCCGTTGTGCATCATGACAAAGCCGCTGCGGTGCGGGTCGATGCAAAGTTTGGCTTCGCTCAGGTAGCGTTCGCCGCCGGGTTCGAGACCGCCGTGAACGCCGCTCGCGAGAACGGTACGTGTGCGCTGTCGATCGAACACAGCCATACGTGCACCTCCCTTGGCTACTTCACCGAGCAATTCGCCGATCGTGGGCTTATTGCGCTCGGTGCAACAAACTCGACGGCACGCGTCGCGCCTCCGGGTGGGACGACACCAGTTCTCGGAACGAACCCGATGGCCATGGCTGTCCCGGCTCGCAATGGCGGCGTGGCCTTTCAGTTCGACTACAGCACCTCAGCGGTCGCGCTCGGAAAGATCACGATGGCTGCGGCTGCCGACGAGCCAATCCCACTCGGCTGGGCCGTCGATGCCAACGGCGACGACACTACCGATCCCCATGAGGCACTCAAGGGTTCCCTCGTGTCCGCTGGTGGCTACAAGGGGTACGGCCTTGGTCTCATGGTCGAGGTGCTCGCCGGCGCGCTCACCGGTTCGCTGCTCAGCACCCAGATACCTCCGCTGAAAGCGCCCGAGGGCCCCCATCACAACATCGGCCAGTTCTACCTCGTCATCGACCCGTCCTCTTTCGCCGGTGACGGTTTCTGGGACCGAATCGAGGCAATCGCCGTCTCCGTCGATGCTCAGCCTGGGGCCCGCCTGCCTGGATCCAAGCGCCCCGAGGTTGCATCGGTAGAGCTCGACGATGCGCTATGGGCGAGCATCCAAGCGCTCGCCGAGTAGCTGACCATTCCTCTCGGCAAATTCGACGAGGCGATCAACGAGCTCGTCGAGCCGGTCGATCTCGATATTGGCAAAGCTGAAGCGCAACATGCGCGCGTCATGGCGCATAAACGCGGTGCCGGGAATCACCAAAATGCCCTGCTCAAGAAGCAGTCGTTCGACAATCTCGCTAGTCGAAGCGCCCGCAAATGGGTGCTCGACCCAGCCGTAGTACGCGCCCGCCGAATGCAGGTGAAACCCTCCCGGCCGGGCGGTCATGACCGCTTCGAATCGTGACTGTTTGCGAGCGATGTCAGCCACCTTGTCGCGACGCCACTGCCCCGCTTCGGTAAGTCCGGCATGCGCCGCTTCCTGACCGATGATCGGCGCGCAGATCGCTACGCAGTCCATCAGCTTTGCCACCTCTTCGAGCAAATCGCGAGATCCGACGATCGCGCCCACGCGTTGACCAGGGATGGCCAAGTCCTTGGAAAACGAGTGCAGGCTCACCACGTGGTCCCGCCAGCGCTCGGCAGCGAAGAGCTGGTGGGGAGCCCGACCGTTTGGCACGAACGCCCGGTAGGTCTCGTCGATCACCAAAACGATGTCCTGGCGTTGAGCGAACGCTGCGAATTCCGCAAGCAGTTCTGGCGTCAGCGTGTTACCGGTGGGGTTGCCAGGGGTCACGAGCACAAGCGCCCTCGTGCGATCCGTGACAAGAGCTTCGGCTTGCCGCACCGTTGGGTTCAGCCCATCGGTTGGCTCGAGGTAGACCGCGCACATGCCTTCGAGCCCCAGCCACATGTCGTGGTTGAAGTAGTAGGGAACGGGCAGGATGATCTCGTCGCCTACATCGGCGATTGCGCTAACCACGGTGGCGAAGGCTTGGTTGCAGCCGGCGGTGATGTACACATCGTCAGCCGTAAGGTCACCCCCGTAGACCGAGCGCAGATCGTCGACGAAGGCCGCTCGGAGATGCGGTAGGCCTCGAACTGGCCCGTACTTGCTTCCGTGAGGATCTCGGGCCGTGTGCACCATCCGGTCCTGCACGACCGTTGCGGGAGGAAAGCCTGGGGCGCCTTGGGACATGTCGAGCAGTGGCCGATGCGCCGGGACGGCATCGAGTAGATGCGCGTGGGCGCCGATTGGGCTAGCGGATTGGTTAAGCGTTCGTTTTTGTAGCTTCATATCAGGCCGCCCAGGTCGGTGTTCGCACCGCACAACACGACGCCGATTCGTTCATCGGGGTGAGCCCGATAAGCTCCCGTTTGTAGCGCGGCGATGGTTGTTGCCACCGCTGGCTCAACGACGATTCGCAAACGATCCCACAGCATGTCGCGTGCTACGAGTACGGCGTCGTCGTCAACGACGGCGCTGGGCGCATCAATCGCGGACAGTGCCCTCCACCCGAGCTCGCCAAGCTGGGAAGCCCCAAGGGCGTCAGCGGTGACCCCCGATGCGGCGACCTCCACGGGTTCGCCCGCATCGAGCGCAGCTGCGTAGGTATTGGTACGCGTGCCCTCGCACACGACGATCCGGGTCGTTGCACCGACGGCACAGGCGGCGCCCCCGGCTAAGCCGCCACCGCCACACGCCAGCAACATCGAATCCAGATCGGTGACCTGCTCATCGAATTCGAGTGCGACGGTGCCCGCTCCGGCCAAGACGTCACGGTGGTCGTATGCGTGAATGCTCGTCGCTCCCGAGGCGTGTTGGAAGGCCTGGCTGGCGATCAGCGAGTCGCTGTAAACCGACCCCACCTGGTGCACGGTGGCCCCATAGGATCCGAGACGTTCCACTTTTATCGCCGACGAAATGGTGGGAACGAAGATGTTGGCGGGAATGGCCCGCTCGCGGGCCGCCCAGGCGACAGCGGCGCCATGGTTGCCTCCGGAGGCGGCCACGATGCCGGCTTCACCGATCTCGTTGAGCGCCATGAAGTTCGTTGCGCCGCGCGCTTTGAAAGAGCCCGAGTGCTGGAGGTGCTCGAGTTTGAAGTGGATGTCGGCGCCGTTGGGCAAGCCGAGCTCTCGACGTGAAACGGCGATCACGGGGGTTCGTCGAACTCGCCCAGCAAGTCGGCGCTGCGCGTCCTCAACCTCGACTTCGGATGGCACAGCGTCACGATCCACGAGGCGGAATGTAGTTGCTTGCTCAGCCGCTGTAAATCACGTTCCGGAGCCAGAGACACCGAATCAATGACGCAGATGCATCAATCTGCAAGAGAGATGCATCGTTGAGTGTCCTACACGAGCTGGCGATATGGCACCCATTGACCAATCTCTGGGACCACACTGAAGGCAATCATCTAGTCTGTTGGTCTCAGGACACACCCCGCGTGAGAGCTTACGATTTCTCTCAGCGACTGGAACGAACACGACACATCCACCCGCACGACAAAAGCGACAAAAGCAGAGAAATCCATGAACCAAGAACAGCTCAACAAAATGTCCACTGATGCAGGATTCATCGCTGCACTTGATCAAAGTGGTGGATCAACGCCAAAGGCTCTGCTGGCCTACGGCGTCGCCGAAGACGAGTACTCCGGCAACGATGAGATGTTCGGCAAGGTTCACGAGATGCGATCCCGAATCATGACCAATCCGGCTTTCACCGGCGATCGTGTCATCGGCGCCATTCTCTTCGAAGACACCATGGACCGTCAGGTCGAAGGTCAGGACACCGGCGACTACCTGTGGAACGTCAAAGGCGTTGTGCCGTTCATCAAGATCGACAAGGGCCTCGCCGACGAGGAAAACGGCGCACAAGTCATGAAGCCAATCCCGGGCCTCGATGACCTCCTCGCCCGCTCGGTCGCAAAGGGAATGTTCGGAACGAAGATGCGCTCGGTCATCAAGATGGCCAACCAGGCAGGAGTAGACGCCGTCGTTGCTCAGCAATTCGAGGTTGCACATCAGATCATCGCTGCGGGGCTCGTACCGATCATCGAGCCCGAGATCGACATCCACTCGCCAGAGAAGGCAGAAGCCGAAGCCATGCTTCGAGCCTCATTGATCGACCACGCCAACAAGCTCAGTTCCGATCAGCACATCATGTTGAAGGTGACCCTTCCCGAGGAGGACAACTTCTACGCCGAACTTATCGCACACCCGCAGGTCGTGCGCGTCGTTGCACTTTCGGGCGGTTACAGCCGAGACGAAGCCAACGCACGCTTGTCTCGCAACGACGGCATGATCGCTAGCTTCTCACGGGCACTCGGCGAGGGCCTGTCCGCCCAGCAGTCCAATGAGGACTTCACGGCAACGATCGACGCCACCATCCAGAGCATCCGGGACGCTTCGGCGACCTAGTTCGAGAACACAGCGGCCGGCAGCGATAGCTGCGGCCGACCAACGATCACGAGGGCAAATCACCGAAGTTAGCTGGCCGAGGAAACTCGGTCGGCTTCTTTGTTTTTGACGTACCGCGAGATCGCAACGCTCACGACGAAGAACACCACGGCGACCCCAAGCACTCGTGGGTCTATCCCTGAAGGCCCATCCTCGAGCGACTCAATCGATGCGCCAGCAAGCGTGAACGACACGGTGCCGGGGATTGAACCAATGGCCGTCGCCACGAGGAACGGCAGCGCACGTATCCCCAGAAACCCGGCGCTGTAGTTGACGAAGTCGTATGGCAAGAATGCGAGCCTCATCACCATCACCGTCTCGAAACTATTCGAGCGCATGCGCGTCGACCATCGAGACAAGAGCCCGTCGGAATCAGCGTCAATCGTGTGGTCGGCGCCGAAGGATCGCCCGATCCAATACGCCACCATCGCGGATGTGTTCGCTCCCACCACCGTGGCCACGATTCCGACGATCGGCCCAAAGAGCAAGCCGCCCGCAATGGTCATCAGGGTTGCTGGAAAGAGCACGATGGGACGCATCGCATACACCGCAACGAACGCCAACAGTGCCCATTGCTCCCCGCGCGCGACATTGATGAATTGCTGCAGCGAGCCGACGGCGCCCAGTCCAGTCGACCGCTGATAGGCAAACCACGCGGTGACCACGCACACCCAGACGACGAGGGCAACAACCCGCTTGGCGTGAACGTTCATGGCATCACTAACCCGCCAGCGTCGTAGAACATGCCCGAGATCGCAACGACTACCGCTAAGCAATTCGAACCCCGCGGCTGCCGTTTACCCCTCGGCGATTATCGGGCGACCCTCCGACGGCTGAATGAGCACGAATCCCTGTCCGCCAAAAGCCATTTGGAAGGTTTCGCCGGTGCCGCCGCGAACCATCGACTTGAGCCCACCCGTATCGGTTTTGAGCTGCATCTGAACCCCACCGGACCACATCACCACCGCTTGGGCATCGCCAAAGGTAGCTGCGCTGGAAACGTCGAGCATCACGGGGGGACCGTCGGTCGTGAGCGCTACAAAGCCAGTTCCCTGTAACTGCACGTTGTACAGCCCACCGGCCATCATGCCCGCTGCGCCGCTGCTGAGTCGCTTGATGTCCCACGCAATCGATTCGTTGAAGGCTAAAATATTCGCGCCGTTGACCGAGACCGTGTCATTATCAAGGTGCAAGATGTGGACATCCTTGGCGCCATCGGCGACAAACAACTCGCCGGTCCCGGAAGCGTGCATGAGACTTGCCCCCTCGCCGGTCGCAGCCTTCTTGAGCATCTTTCCAAGCCCACCAGAGCCCTTGTTTTCGAAGCGAACGTCACCTTGGTACGCAACCATGGATCCGCGCCTAGTGTGCACTCCACCGGCGGAGAGTTCGATCTTGAGCAGCTTCGAGTTCTGTCGAGTGAACTGTTCGCCCGTCTCGTTCTCCGCGTACTGGTCAAGGTCTGATCGGATTGCCATGTTCTCTCTCGCTTTATGTGGACGGCGCAGATACGGATCATCGATCGAACGCACCAAGACCTTGAGCGTTTCCAAGTTGCCAGAGTCGGCGCAACTGCCGCTAGTCTTTCCCTAACAGCTCTCGGGTACGCCAACTTGTCTGCTGTAGGAGCAACCTCGGTTGCTACCGCTTTGCACATCGGAGATGCATTCTCTTCGAGGCGAGAATTTGCCTCGGCCAAAGCTTCCCCAGGTGCACCTATGTCATTTTGGAATGGTTTGAGACCATCCCAATGCGGGGCGATGAAGAACCTTCATCGCAGTATCGGGCGTGGCTCGAAATATCCCCACGAGGAGAGCAACTATCGCTACCACCGTTACCCAAACCGATCTTGACGATTTCGCCCAAGCCCAACTCGATGGCCGAGCGACCCCAGACCAAGTCAAGACTCTCCAAGCGGACAAGGACGCCTGGGCGGCCGCGCTTTGGCGACTCCTCGATGAGGCCGATGCCGCCCTCGAACGCGCCCGCAAGACCGTGCGCGGCCCTGGCCGAGCCAACGTGCTCCACGACCTCGACGAGGAGTGCTTTCGCATCGACGATGCGCTCACCGAACTCGTAGGCCCCGCTGGCGAAGAGGAACTTACCCCCGACCCGGTATCGCGAAAGCAACCTCGCAAAGAGGCTGCCGTCCAAGAAAAGACCGGCACCCCCCAACTGCAACTGTCCTGGAACGACGGCGTGTTGGTCGCATGGGTAGCCGGGCACGACGCCCGTTACGAACAACCCGACACCATTAAGGAATACCTCGTCGAAACCGGCGGCGGATCGATCGCCTGGGAACAGCGCAGCCCGCTTCGCATCCCGACCGGCCAGCGAGTGCCTGCCGTAACCGCGCCGGTCGCATCCGCGCTTGGCTGGCTCGTCGCCCAGGCGCGCGAGTCCAACAGTCCCCAGGTCGGTCCGAGCGTTCGATGGATGGGTCTCGCCGCCGCAACCGCCGTTTCGGCCGTCGCCCGCGGGCGAATGGCCCCACAACTCCGCCAATCACGGCGGGGCAAGAAGGCGAGCGAGGGCACGACCTTCTCCGTTCGATGGCTACCCGGCCTCATCGACACCGATCACCTCAACCAGCTCGTTGCGTCGGCTCCCGGCGCTGCGATGGTCGGCCAACAGCGCCAGGACGGGCTTGCATTTACCACCGCCGTGATGGGCGACATCACGAACCAGATCGTGCGCATGGCCGCTGGGCAAGTATCCGTGCCCGCGCCTCCACCCGAGGTTAGAGATCGCAACGAAATCTCCGAAGCATTTCTCGGCCGACTCGACGGGTCCGCGTTTACCGCACCCGATGGTCCGGGCGCCGAGATCTCCCGCCGAATCGATCGGTGGGCGGCGCCCGTCGTCGGTACCAAAAACCCTGTCCTCACCGTTGTCCTGAACCCGCCCGATGCAAGCAATGCGTGGCACGCTCAGGTGCTCGGCACCTCGGCGGCAGGCTCACTCGAACCGTTTGAAGTCGTTCTCGCCGAAGCATCCAAGGACCGTGCACGCCTGTTCGAACACCAGGCCTCGCGATTGGAACGACTCTTTCCAGAGTTGCTTCGTCCGGGCGGCCGCCGCCGGGGCGAAGTCATCTTGAGCCAGGACGAAGCCTGGCAACTCATGACCGAAGTTGGACCGGTGCTCACCGTCGCCGGTTTCGATGTTCGTGTCCCTCCCCTCTCCCGCAAGAAGAGCACGCCGTCACTTCGACTGACCGCAGATGAGGCCGAAGAATCGGTAGTCGGCGCCCAACAGCTCGCCAATGTGCGTTGGTCCGCCATGTTCGACGACGTCGAGCTCAGCGCCGCCGAGATCGCAAAGCTCGCACAGCAAGCCCGCCCACTCGTCAAAAGCCGTGGCCAATGGATCGAACTTGATCAAGTCGATCTCGCCGAGGCCGCCGCCGCACTCGCAGAACGCTCCGACCAAACGAAGCTGAGCGGAGCGGACATGCTTCGACATGCAATGGGGCTCGAGGGCGACCCACTCGGGGGCGGTATCAGTATCGCCGGCGACGGCTGGGCAGCAGATTTACTGCGGTCGATGAACGACCTTCCCGAGCACCCAGACACCACACCCGAAGGCTTCGCCGGCGAACTGCGCAGCTATCAGGCAGACGCACTCTCATGGCTCACGTTCCTCGACGAAGCGGGCCTCGGCGGTTGCCTCGCGCTCGACATGGGCCTCGGAAAGACACCCACCTCGCTCGCATCGCTCTACGCAAGCCGCCAGCACGGAACGGGCCTCGTTATTGCACCCCCGGCTGTTGTGGGAAACTGGGCGACAGAAGCGAACAAGTTCATCCCCGACATGTCCGTGCACGTCCACCACGGTGCAAGCCGAGCAAAAGGCGACCTTGGGAAGAAATTCGCAAAGGTCGATCTCGTAATCACGACATACGGAACCGCTGTGCGAGATATGGATCAGCTGTCCAAGATCGAATGGGGCAAAGTCGTCATCGATGAAGCGCAGGCGATCAAGAACCCCACCGCAGAGACCTCCCAGCAACTTCGCCGCCTCAACGCCCGCACGCGTGTTGCACTCACGGGCACGCCGATCGAAAACGGCCTCGGCGACCTGTGGTCGATTATGGACTGGGCAAACGCTGGGCTGGTTGGGCCTCGGCCACAGTTCATTTCCCAGCTGACGCCGGCCAAGAAGGCGTCGGGTTCCAAGGGCGGCGAAGAGGCACTCAAGGCCCTCAACGGAATCCTCGTGTACCGCCGCACCAAGACCGAACCCGAGATCGCTGCCGAACTTCCGGACCGCATCGACGAACTCGATCACTGTGCAATGACCCCCGAACAGGTCGGCCTCTACCAGGCCGTCGTCGACAACCTCGTGGCTGAAACATCAGGACGAGAAGCCGGAACCCCCGAACGCAAAGGTGCGGTACTCGCCGCGATCACCGCGCTCAAACAAATCTGTAATCACCCGGTCAACTTCCAAGACGACGATGAACCGCTCGAAGGACGTTCAGGCAAGCTCACTCGCCTCAACGAGATCATGGAATCGGTGTTCGCCGCGGATGAGAAAATGCTCATCTTCACGCACTTCGCCTCGTGGGGAGAAAAAATGTCGCAGTACCTGTCGGCCCGCACCGGCAAGAAGATCGAGTGTTACCACGGCGGCCTGGCACGGGGTGCGCGTGATCGCATGATCGACGACTTCCAAAGCGGCGAAGGCGCCGGAGCCCTCGTGCTCTCACTGAAAGCGGGAGGCACCGGCCTCAACCTCACCGCAGCCAACCACGTCGTACTTTACGACCGATGGTGGAACCCGGCTGTCGAGGATCAGGCCCGAGACCGGGCGTGGCGAATTGGGCAGACCAAAACGGTTATCGCCCACCGTCTCGTGTGCCCGGGAACCGTCGATGAGCGGGTTGAAGAGGTCGTTGCCGGTAAACGTCAGATCGCCAACATGGTTCTGCCAAAGTCCAGCTCCGTCGGCGACCTCGACCCCGAACAGCTACAGGTTGCCCTCGGCCTCGATCCCGACATGCTTCTCGCAGCAGAAACCCCACCCGATGTTGGCGGCGCCACGACCGCCGACACAGCGGCCATGGAGGGCGTGTCATGAGCGGACGCAACCGAGGCGGCCAGGGCAGCAACAAGCGCAAGAAGCAGGGCAATTCCGGTGGAGCGAAGAAGCAGCCGAAGTTCAACGCGGACGCATTTTGGGGAGACCCCACCACCTTGCCCAATCTCGAAGGATTCGAAACCGCCACCCCGGATCCAGTCGCCGTCGTGAATTCGCTCGGGCAACCACCGCTACCCGGGCACGGGGCGGCGTCCCCGCACTACTTCACGCTCGTCTACACGCGCGCCACACAACTCGCCGGAGCATTGGCGATGGCGGGCGAGATCAATGACCTCACCCCCGCAGACCCGCCAGAGCCCGCCGATGACGCTGCGAATTCCAATGCCGCCGATGCTTCGACCAACGATGAGCCTCTCACCGAGACAAGCGCTGACGAGGACGGGCCCATGAAGCAAGTTTCATCCGAACAGGAGTAACCGCTACGGCGTTGCGCTCGTCGATTATTGTGGTCGACATGAGCGAACAGGCGTCTCACCCAAGTACTAGTCGGTGACATTCCCGCCGCCAACGGGCGTGTTGTTCGACCTAGACGACACGCTGTCCGATCACATCGGATGTGTTCGCGCCGCGCTCACCAACACGAAGGCCCGGCACCCCGAGTTGTTTGCGACGATGAGCGTCGCCGCCATGGAGCAAGCACACTCTGACATCCTCGAGCCGTTGCATGTGCAGCTGCTCGAGGGTCGTATCTCAAAGAACGAAAGCCGCATCGTGCGAACGCAGGCCTTCTTCGAGCGCGTTGGCAGGTCGTTCTCTCGTCGAGAAGCCAGCGACGAATACGCTCGATTTCGCCACGATTACGACAACGCCTCGGGGGCGGTTGCCGGCTGCTACGAGCTTCTCGACGCGCTTGAAGCACGTTCCATGCGCCTGGCCATCGTCACCAACAATCTCGTCCCCGAGCAGCATGAAAAGTTGCACCGTCTCAACCTGATGGACCGGTTCGACTCGGTAGTCATTAGCGACGCGGTGGGCGTGACAAAGCCAGACCCCCGAATCTTCGAGATTGCGCTCCGCGAGCTAGCCCTGAGCGCAAGCGATGTTGTCATGGTCGGCAACTCACTCACCAGCGACGTGGCCGGCGCAATGCTGGCTGGCATTCATGCCGTGTGGGTTGACCGCCTGGACCAGGGCGTATCGGCGCTTCCCGCAGGCGCCCATCGAATTGTCGGCGACCTGACCGACACACCTGCCTGCCTCGACGCGATTCTGGTCTGGCCATAGCGACTACAGCCAGGGGCGGAGTTGCACCTTCGCGTCGACCATGCGGCCTGGCAGTTCAATCTGCCAGGAGCCGTCGCGTATCCACGCGGGGGTAGCTAATTCTCCGGCGTCGAGTTCGTCTTGGGGACGGTAGGCCCACGCCATACCCACGGCGGCGTCGACGGTGTGCCCCCACATCCCGTCGGTCACGTACCCGACTCGCACACCGTTTCGGTACAGCGGCTCGTTGTGATGCAGCAGCACTGATTCGTCGTGGACGGCGACCTGCACGAGACGGCGGGTGTTGCCCGCCTCCTTCTGCGCGGCGAGCGCTTCCTTACCCCGGAAGTGCTTGTCCCAGTCGACGGCGAAGTTCAAGCCAGCCTGCACCGGCGTGTCGTCGGGCGTGACCTCGTGGCCCCAGTGGCGATATCCCTTCTCGAACCGAAGGGAGTTCAAGGTGTGATATCCCGCAAGCTCCATGCCGTGCGGTTTACCGGCTTCCATCACCTGATCGAAGACGTGCACCGCAAATTCGGTTGGAACGTACAGCTCCCAGCCGAGCTCGCCGACGTAGCTCATGCGGTTGGCGCGCACGTAGCAGCTGCCGATGTCGATCTGCTGGTGGGTCGCGAACGGGAACGCTTCTTCGCTCAAATCGGCTTGGGTAAGGCCTTGCAGAATGTCTCGCGATGCTGGCCCCATCACGGCGAGTACGGCATATGCCGACGTGATGTCGGTGACGGTCGCGTTCGCCTCGGCTACTCCTGCGCTTCCCGCCAGCCCACTTGCGTCGGGGTGGTTCAGAATCGCTTGCTCGATAGCGAACAGGTCGCGCGAACGGGTGCCTGCACCGCCGATCACCCAGAACTCGCGCTCGGAAATGCGACTGATGGTGAGGTCGGCCTCGATGCCGCCCTTGTCGTTGAGCCATTGGGTGTAGACCGAGCCCCCAACCTCGCCCGCAACCGGGCCCGCCGACATGTAGCTCAACACCTCGGCGGCGTCGCGGCCCTTGACCGAGAACTTCGTGAATGACGTGAGGTCGAACAGACCAGCGGCCTCGCGAACGGCGGTGTGTTCGATCTTGTTGGCCTCGTGCCAGTTCTGGCGCCCCCAGCTGTATTCGTATTCGTTGGAGATATCGAGTTCGGGCCGGGCAAAGAAGTTTGGCCGTTCCCATCCCATGACCGAACCCCATGCGGCGCCGTGCGCATCGAGACGCTCGTGGAGCGGCGAGCGACGAACATCGCGTGCGGTCTCGTACTGGCGGTGCGGCCAATGCGGCGCGTAGAGCAGGCCAAGCCCTTCGACCGTGCGGTCTCGGAGGAACTTTTCGGTGCCGTGGAATGGTTCGAAGCGGCGGATGTCGACGTCGGCGAGATCGATGTGAGGCTCCCCCTCGGTCATCCAGTGAGCGAGCGCCATGCCAGCGCCACCGGCGGACTGAATGCCGATCGAATTGAATCCGGCGGCGATCCACATGCCGGGCACGCTCGGCGCCTCGCCAAGGATGTAGCTGTCGTCTGGGGTGAAGCTCTCGGGTCCGTCGAAGATGAGGCGCAGGCCGGTCTCGTGTACCACAGGGACGCGATCGAAGGTTTGGGGCAAGTACTCGGCCAAGTGATCCGCATCGGGGTCGAGGCTAATGAACGACTTGTCGATGGGCGGCGGCCCAACCGCCGGCCATGGATCCGCGACCGGTTCGAACAGGCCGACGAGCATTGCGCCGCCAGCTTCGGGCTTGAGATAGGCAAAGCGATCCGGGTCACGAAGGATCGGCCAGTCTTGATCGAGTCCCTCGATGGGCTCAGTCACGACGTAGTAGTGATGTGCAGCGTGCAGCGGAACATCGACGTTGTGCTTGGCTGCAAGGTGGCGCGTCCACAGGCCACAGGCAAGCACGACTTGATCGGCTTCGATGCGCTCGCCGTCATCGGTGATGACTCCAACGCAGCGGCCGTTCTCCACGATGAGATCGTCGACCCCGGTGCCTTCGAATAGCTTGGCGCCGCCCATGCGCGCACCCTTCATGAGCGATTGGGTGACATCGGACGGGCCGACGGCGCCGTCTTCTGGCAACCAAATGCCGCCGACGATGTCGTCGACGTGACACATCGGGAACTTATCGAGGATCTCTTTGGTGGAGATCTCCTCGGCCTCAACGCCGAGGTATCGGGCCATGGCCGCAGTGCGACGAAGTTCTTCCCAACGACTCTCGTTGCTCGCGAGCGAGATTGCTCCCGGCGCCCGGAATCCAGTGGCCTGGCCGGTTTCTGCTTCCAAGTTCTTGTAGAGCTCAAGGCTGTATTGGGCCAGGCGCGTGAGGTTCTCGGTGGCGCGTAACTGAGCGACAAGGCCCGCTGCGTGCCACGTGGTGCCCCCGGTCAGCTCGTGGCGTTCGAGCACGACGACGTCGCTACGACCGAGCTTGGTCAGGTGATAGGCAATCGAGGCGCCGACGATACCGCCACCGACAACGATGACCTCGGCACGATCCGGAAGCACCGCCATCACAGACCCCTAACGTTCTGTGGAGCATGGCGCCGACTGGGCGAGCACAATGCTCCACAGATCAGACCCTGCGGCTTCTGCGGAGTTTGGCGCTGGCAGGGCGTGCGCCACGGTCCATAGAACGTCACGTTGATGGTCATCCGCGAAGCTCCTTGTTTTCTGGGTCGTATGCGGGCCCATCGAGCACCCTAGCTTTGCGCATGTCGTTCAGGATTAGCACGCCGAGTTCGGTTCCCGGGGTGGCATACTCTTCACTCACGTAGGCAAAGGCGAGGCTCTTTTCGACGGTGAAGCCGTAGCCGCCCGACGTCGTGAGGCCAATGGCCTCTGCGTCGGCGTCGGTGCTGGCGAAGACGCCTTCACCACCAAGACAATCCGCCCCCGACCCCGCACCGCCTTCGCCGCTGTCGGCATCTACCTCGAGGTAGACGAGCTTCCACGCGTTGCCGGTCGGCTCGGCGCTCAGAGCATCCTTGCCAATGAAGTCGCCCTTGTCGTGCTTCACAAAGAACTCGACCTGGGCCTGCTTTGGACCGATGTCGTGGGTGAGCTCGAATCGGGTGAGGTACATCTTCTCGATGCGCAACGAGTTAAGAGCGTGGTTACCGAAGTCCCGGATGTCGAACTGTGCGCCGGCTGCGACGAGCGCGTCGTAGACAACACCCATCTTTTCAACGTCCATATGTAGCTCCCACCCGCGTGCGCCGGTGAATCCAACCCGAAGGCACAACACGTCGACACTTCCGGTCGACATTTCCACGTCGCTGTCTTGGTCACTGCGCTCCGCTTCGTTCCCCGCAGAGGTGTTCACCGAGATCTCCTGGGCCGTGAGGAATGGGAACTCCTCGTTGCTGACATCGGCGTCGGTGCACGCAGCGAGCGTGGAGCGAGCGTCTGGGCCGGCGAGCACGAGCACACCCTGGGTAGTGCTCATGTCGTTGACGCGGACATCTTCGTCTTCGCCGATGTGGTGACGCAGCCAGTCGATGTCCTTGCTCTCGTTCATCGCCGCCGTAATCACGTAGTAGCGGTTCTTGCCGAGCCGAGTCACGGTGATCTCCGACTCGATGCGGGCCTGAGGCGTAAGCAGATAGTTGAGGTTGATCTTGCCGTCGACGGCCGGAACACGGCCCGAGCACACGCGATCGAGGAACGAATGCGCGTCGGTGCCGACGACCTCGTACTTGGCGAACGCCGTGAGGTCCATCACCCCAACACGCTCGCGAACGGCCTTGCACTCTTCGCGCACCGGCTCAAACCACGCGGGGCGACGCCAACCAACAGCGTCCTCGAACGGCATGTCTTCTGGCACGAACCACTTTGGCGATTCCCAGCCATAGGTCTGGGTAAAGATCGCTCGCTTGTCCGCAAGACGGTCGTGTACACCCGAGGTGCGGACGGGACGCTCAGCCATGCGCTCGTGGCCTGGAGGGTGCACCCGGAACATCCACTCGTAATCCTCGGTGCATTTCTTGTCGAGATAGTCGTGGTTCGCCCAGCCATAGCGGCGGGGGTCGTAATGACGGAGACTGAGCTCGGTCTCTCCGTGGACCATCCACCGAGCGAGTTCGCGCCCCGCACCCGGACCCCACGCGAGGCCGATCGAGGACCCGGTGTTGAGCCAGTAGTTCTTCACGCCAGGTGCCGGGCCGAGAAGCATGTGCCCGTCGGTAGTGTGGGTGATGGCGCCGTGCACGACACGCTTGATGCCCACCTCGCCCATTATTGGCGCACGGTTAAAAGCCTCTTCGAGCCATGGGGCGATCTTGTCGTAGTCGGCCGGAAACAGCGGGTTCTCCGCTTCCCACGGAACGCCGTCCTTCCAGATGGACTCGGCGCCTTCGAGCTCGTAGATACCAATGAGGCCCGCGGTCTGTTCCTGTCGGATGTAGCCGGCTGCTCGGTTGTCTCGCATGACCGGCATTTCCCAGTCGAGGTTTGCGGCGAGCTCGGGGATTTCCTCGGTGACGAGATAGTGGTGCAGCACGTTCGCCTGCGGCACACGGAAGCCCGACAGGGCAGCGACCTGGTCGGCGTAGCAACCGCCAGCGTCGACCACGTGCTCACACGTGATCGTGCCCTTCTCCGTAACGACCTGCCACTCGCCGTTGGGAAGTGCGTTGACCTCGACGACGCGGTTGCGACGGCTGACTTCGGCACCCATGGCCCGGGCACCGTTCGCGAATGCCATGGTGACGCCGGAGGGATCGACATGGCCTTCGCCCTCGGTCCAGATGCCCGCAATGACATCATCGAAGTTGTAGAACGGGTTGAGTTCTTCGAGCTCACTTGGACCGAGAAGTTCGATTGGGTAACCGAGGTAGCGGCCGATACCGAGGTGCGTGCGCAGCGCCTCCATTTCCTCTTCGGTGTAGGCGACACGGATGCCGCCGGGCGTGTGTAGCGAGATCTCTTGGCCCGTGTCGGCGGGAAGATGGCTGTACAGCTCGAGCGCATAGTGATGAAAGGCTGCGGTCGTGTAGTCACCGACCGATCGGGTGATCTGCCCCGCAGCATGCCACGTAGATCCCGAAGTCAGCTCAGCCTTTTCGACCAGAATGGTGTCGGTCCACCCCTCCAGGGCCAGGTGGTAGAGCAGCGAAGCCCCGTGCACTCCTCCGCCGATGATGACAACCCTTGCGTTCTCGCGCATAAGAAACGACCTTTCGACCACGTTGAGTTACAGACTCTAGCAATTACGTTAGACGCCCTTACAACGGCCGCGCAATGCCATTCACGCGGCCTGATCTCTTGGCCACATCTCTTGCGGTGCCACCCTGATCGCCCGGGCAACTACCCGGGCGGCGGGATCAACCGGCGGCGAGGGCGCCGCGTCGGGATCATGTCGCGCATCTCTTCGAGCCGCCCGAAACACAACAGCTGATCATTTGCCTGAAACACGAAACTCGGACGCGGATTCGCAATCACCTCGGTCCCGCGTTGCACGGTCAACACCGTGATGTCGCGCTCGACGAGCCCAGCGTCCTGTAGACAGTGCCCCACAAAGGCCCCATCGCTGCGCACCAGAAGTTCCGCAACGCCATACCCCCGAGACACCGACAAACGTTGCCGCACATCAAGTTCGGGAAACGCCACCTGATTGTCGACAAAGTCGATGATCACCCGGGCCAGGTCCTGTCCAGTGGCGCGTTCGATCCCCTCGAGCCCAGGCGAGGAATTGACTTCCATGACCAGTGGTCCACGGTTGCTCTCCAACATGTCGACCCCGGCCACGCGCAAGCCCATGATCTGAGCGGACCGAACCGCTGCTCGTTCGAACGCTGGGTCGAGGTCGATCACTTCCGAGCGCCCGCCGCGGTGCAAGTTCGATCGGAAATCATCACCCGCCGAAGATCGTCGCATCGCACCCACAACCTCGTCGCCAACCACGAACGCACGAATGTCTGTTCCGGAACTCTCCGCAACAAACTCCTGTACAAGAACGTTTTGTCGGGTGGCCTGCAACGTCTCGATCATTGCCTGCGCCACCGTCAGGTCCGGGGCGAGCATCACCCCAATCCCCTGCGTGCCTTCGAGCAACTTGATCACCACGGGGGCCCCACCGACACGCTCAATAGCGGGAAGAATATCGGTGCGATCTCTAACGAACGTCGTTGCCGGCATGCCGATCTGGTGCCGGGCCAACATCTGATGGGCGTGCAATTTGTCTCGGCTAGTGCCAATGCCCGCCGACGTATTCGGCGTGTACACGTCCATCTGTTCGAATTGCCGCACCACGGCAGTACCGAAATAGGTGACCGACGAACCAACCCGAGGGAGTACCGCATCGTAGTCGGACAGCTGATTTCCCGAATAGTGCAGATCCGGGGCATCCCCGCTGAGGTCGATGGCGAACCGAAACGTATCGAGAATGCGCACTTGGTGACCGGCATCGATAGCCGCGTTCTTCAGCCGCTGGGTCGAATAGCTCCGAGGTTCCCGGGAAAGAATCGCGAGTCTCACTACGCTCCCTGACTGTTCGAATGACGTGGCAGTACCGAATGTAGCTAACGCAGCGACCAAAGCCCGCACTACGCTCATTGCGAGCGTATCGATACTTGGCCGACGCCAAGGAGGAACACCACCCGTGGCCATCCGAGCCCCATTTACGATTGGGACAACCGAGGTCCGTGCTGGCGATACCGCTCAGGTCGAGTTACCTGTCTCTCGATTGATCACGGGCGCGCAAATGTCCATGCCCGTGACGGTCTTCCACGGCGCCGCCGACGGCCCGACGGTGTGGATCAACGCAGCGATTCATGGCGACGAGCTCAACGGCGTCGAGATCGTCAATCGAGTGCTCACCGAGCTCGACCCGAAGACTATGGCGGGCACGCTCCTCGCAGTTCCCGTCGTGAATGTGCATGGCTTCATTACCGGAGACCGCTATCTGCCCGACCGGCGCGACCTCAATCGGTCTTTCCCCGGCAGCAAGAAGGGCTCGCTGGCGAGCCGCCTGGCCAACCTCTTCATGACCGAGATCGTGTCGCACTGTGAGGTCGGAATCGACCTTCACACAGCAAGCGACAACCGCACCAATCTGCCTCAGATACGTGCCAACCTCGACGACGAACGCACCCGGGAACTCGCCGATGCCTTTGGCGCGTCGATGATGCTGCACACCAAACCCACCCGGGGGACCCTTCGCCATGCGGCGACAAACAGTGGCGCAATCACGCTCCTCTACGAGGCTGGCGAACCATTGCGGTTCAACACCGATGCAATCGAAACCGGAGTGCACGGCGTGCGCCGTATCCTGCGCCACCTCGATATGGCGGACTGGGAGGGGCCCAAGAGCCCACCGGTGCCGGTCTCTCGCAATTCCCGATGGGTGCGCGCGTCCCGGAGCGGTGTGATCCGGCTCGATGTCGAGATCGGCGACTACGTCGAAGAAAAGCAAAGCCTGGGCACAATTATCGACGCGTTCGGAAAGCGACTGTCGACGATCCGAGCCAGCCGGTCCGGTCTCGTGATTGGCCGGACAATGTTCCCGCTCGGCAACCAGGGCGATGCGCTCGTGCACATCGCCACAATCGAGCAGCCTCCAGCCGAATCACCCTCCTCAACCGAACAGAACGGTTAATGCATCCATGACGACTGCCGAACCCGCACGCCTCCCGTCGCTGGATCCCCGCGAGGTGATCGTCGTCGGGAATTCCTCCGATGACCCCTTCGCCATCGACGTCGCGTTCTCTGTCGGACAGTCGGAGGACATTGCCGATGTCATCAGCCTGAAGACCTACGCAAACGGCGAGTTCTGCCCGCGGTTCATCAACGATGAGGACGACCTCGAATCGATCGGAACCCAACTCGACGGTAAGACCGTTGTCATCGTGAGCACATCAACGCTCACGCTCAGCCGAAACGCGCTCGCGATGCGCAACCTGCTTATCGCTCGCGCAGCGAAAGACAATGGCGCAGCGCACGTCGTGCTCGTCGAACCCGACTTGTACTTCAGCGCCCAAGACCGAGGCCCCCGAACCGACCAAGGCCGCACCCATTTCACCCGCGACATTTACGACCGCAAGAAGTTCGATGGGCAACCCTTCTCCGCCCGCATGTACGCAGAGATGCTGAAGCTCGCCGGCGTAGACCGAGTGATCACGGTTCACAACCATTCCGTGTCGGTGCAAGCCGAATTCACCTCCGTGTTCGATGGCCAATTCCACAACCTGATCCCCATCGAGCTCTACATCGACTACTTGCGCAACGCGAACATCGTCGACTACTCCAGCACCGGCACGGGGCTGGCCTTGTGCGCGCCAGATAAGGGGGCACGCGAGTTCGTTCAACGAGTGTTTGATGAGCTGGATCTACCCGATGCGAAGTTCGTGATGCTCGACAAAATTCGATCAGGCGAACGCAAGGTAGACATTGTCCTGCACCCCGACAGCCAGAACACGCTCGAGGAGATCGACGGCCACGATATTGTGCTATTCGACGACATGGTTCGGACGGGTTCGACCGTCGTGCAGTCATGCCGGTTCCTCAAGAACGCCAACCCTCGCAAGACCGTGTTTGCGGTCACCCACTTCTACGCGAGCCAAGAGGGCCGCGAAAAGATGGCGAACATCGCCGTCGACGAGATCCTCACTCTCAACACGCTGCCTACCGTTTTGAACCGTGACGTGCAGGGCCGTCTTCGCAAGAAGATGGTCGTGCTCAAGATCGAACAGTGGATCGCCCGGAACCTCTGCGACATTATTGGGTTGGGCCACACGGGGTCCCAGTCCTTGTATCAAATCGACATGTCGTCAAAGAACCCGCGATTCAAGCGCAAGATCTGGTCGAACGACCAACTTCCCGAACTACGCGACGAGTAGGCGATCGCCGCCTAAATGTTGCCTACGAGTTCAAGAATGGACTCACGCTGGGACTCGTCGAACCCGTAGATCAGATTGCTGCCCTGGGTGAGGTCTGGTGAGATCACCATCATTTGTGAGTTCGCTTGCACATCGAGTGCCTGCCAGGTGGTGAAGCTTGGGTCCCACAACATGGTTGGCGTGACGAGATTGCCTCTCTCGAGGAAGTCGACAGCCAACGCAAAGTCGTCTTGTGTTCCAAGCCCGATGACCTGAACCTTGTCTCCGTGATCGCGAGCAAACTGCTCGACGTCAGACGCTTCGCGTCTGCAGGTCGGTCAATGCGGAGAGAAGAACCACAGCAAGACCGGGCGGTCGCCGTCCACCACGTTCCTCAGGGTCTGCACCGAACCGTCACCGACGGCGAGGGTCTCGATGTCGAGCACGTTGTCGGCCAGCTGCAGCGTTGGCTGATTCACTTGTGCATTGGCGATGGCTTGATCGGCCGACAACAGCTGGATCTGTGCGCCGCTCGAAGTTGCCGATTTAGCGTCAGAGCTGGCTTCGTCGGTGGCCACCGGAACACCGGCGTCATCACCGGTCGTGGTTTCGGGAGCCGAATCTGCGGTAGACGGGGAGGCGCCCTCGGTGCTCGCCGCTTGTTCCACGACTGCAGATGTTGCTGCGGCGTCGATCGATGACACTTGCGGGGAACTTCCACAGGCGGCGACCGCTAGTGCAAATGCGGGGGCCGCCAGCGCCGCGAGCGCTCGGCGATCTTTTCCAATCGAATGAGATGGCATACTTCTACCTAACCCGTTACTCGCGTCCGCTATTCAGTTCGAGTCGAACAATTTCGCAGTCGTTTTCACGATCGGAAATCGACGAACTCATGCACGTCGACACGATCGGTGCGAAGTTCGTTGATCGCCGCATCACGGTCCTCGTATCCCAAGGCCATTCCAACAATGACCCGATGGTTGGCCGGAACCTGCAGGTGGCTATGAACCGTTGTTTCAAAGTCTCGCCATGCTGCCTGCGGACAGGTGTCGAGCCCGTGAGCTCGCGCCAGGGTCATCACGTTCGCCATGTACAAACCGAGATCCATCCATCCGCCGTAACTCATGGTCTCGTGCATGGTGAAGATCAGGCCAACGGGCGCGTCGAAGAACTGAAAGTTGCGTCTCGCCTGAGCGGCCATCTTGTCGTAGTCGCCCTTTTCGATTCCGATGAGCCCGTACATGTCCCACCCGATCTTTCGGCGGCGACCCAGGTACGGCTCGACGAACTCTGAGGGATAATACTTGTCGTCAGCTACCGTCTCTCCGCGATCAAAGACCGCCTGTACGGCGTCGACGAGGTCGGCTCGTGCCCGGCCTTGAACAACGATCACGTGCCACGGCTGAATGTTGGTCCCCGATGCGGCCCGTGAGGCGTCTGCCAAAACTTGCCGCAGCGTGTCGTTTGGAACGGGCTGATCGGTGAACGCTCGAATCGAGCGGCGGCTGGTTATTGCTTCACGTGCACTCATCGACATACTTGGAACGTAGCCGATCCCGTCGGTGGCGTTACGCCCAGCTCAACGTCATCCAACCCGAGAGTGTCTCGCCTGGCTCCAGGACCTGCGGGGCTCGGTTCAGGTCGTTGGGCGCCCCGGATTGTGGCTCGATGGCAACCGCGTGTTCTGGTTCGGTGAAAACGACCCAGTGGTCAAAGTTCGACGAGAGGGACACGGTGAGGGCGTCACCCCACACGAGGATGGGGGTCTGCTTGACCTCGAGGAAGGTCTCGTCCCAGGGCCCATCTGGAACGGGGACGAGCCGCCCCGTTGGAATTTGGTCCGCGTCGGTCTCATAAATCTGGCCAGCTTCGAACACGACGTCCAGAGGCTCTCCCCGATCAAGAACCCTCCGGTACCAGGGGTGCCATCCCAATTGTGCTGGCATGGAAATATCACCGGCGGTCACCTGCATGTGCACGGTGAACGACGTTTCGGTGACCTCGAAGCGCTGGGTCACGCTGCCACCAAATGGCCAGTGCTCGCCCAGCCCAGAGGTGATCTCGGAATCGCTGATCCGGGTCCAGGTCTGGTGCATTGCGGTGCCGTGGTTGGCGTGCACCCCCGACGTTGGCGGAAAGTCGTGAACGGATCCACCAAAGCGAAGTTGTGCACGATCGAGCCGTCCGCACCACGGCACCATCGGAAACGACCCCCATCGAGTGGGCTTTTCGCCCTCGGTAACGAGCAGCTCCATACCGTCGACGACGAGGGATCCGAGGCGCCCAGCTTGCAAGTCAATCCTGGCGGTCGCTCGAGCGGAGATGAGTTCGAAAGAGGCCATACCTGAACGCTAGCTCGGCCGGCTCACTGATCGAGCGTCCCGAGGTGGCTGTCGTCGTCGGCGGGGACGGCATCGGGCCAGTTGGTTCGCCAAACCTCGAGCGACCATGGGCCAACCTCGACGCCGTCGCGCCGTTCGAAGCCGGGCTGCAGCGGCACGAGCGGCTCGATGACTTCGTCATGACTCGGGACGAGGAACCACGGAAACGCATAGCGCTCGTTACCCGTCGTATTGACGACCTTGTGCGGTGTCGAGACAAATCGCCCTCCCGACCACACTTCCATCATGTCCCCGGTATTGATGAGCAGCGCGTCTTGTGGGCAACGTGGCTCGATCCAATCACCCGAGCGAGCTCGTACGAACAGCCCGCCTACCGGGTCCGGGTGCAACAGCGTCAACACGTTGGTGTCCTTGTGCGGGTGGATTCCGTGCACGTTCTCTGCCGGCCGAGACGGCGGATAGTGCAACAACGTCATGTTCGTGACGGGATGTGCAAAACGGTTCGACAAGCCACCGACAGACAATCCGAGAGCGATTTCGAAGGCTCGCAGAAGGACAGAGGCAATCCGGTCGCAGTGGTTCCAATACTCACCGACGATCGTTGCCATCTCCGGCGGATGTTCTGCCCATCGATTTGGCCCGTAGATCGCCGATGCCCCGCAAATTGGATCGTCGACGGCAACCTCGGTGTGAAGCTTGAATCCCTCGTAGCGATCCGGTGCTCGCTCATCGCTTCCGGGGGCTCCTCGATTTGGTGTGAAGAACCCGAGAGGGATGAACCCACGATAGTTGTCACGGAGAATCGCCTGCCTCTGCTTTTCGGCCTCACTTACCGAGAAAACGTCGACCACCATTGCGCGCATACGGTCGAATCCCTCGAGCGAAATCCCGTGTCCGGTGACCGCAAAGAAGCCGATGGTCTCCGCAGCCTCAGCGACCGCGCTCGACACTTCCGCGGCACCACCGTTGATGTCGATGATCGGAATCTGCTCCATTCATGATCACCGTACCCGGTAGTAGGATCTGGAGATGACCCGTATTCGCAGCACGCTGCTTTGCACGTGCGTGCTTGTTGGCGCGTGCACCTCGGCGGAACCCGATGGCGTTATCGACGAAACCGCGACACAAACGTCGCCTCCAGAAATAACGGTCGTGCTGAACGCTCAGATCTACACCGTGGATTCGCAGGCGCCTTGGGCCGAAGCGATCGCGTTCGATGCAACCGGCACGATCGTGGCGGTTGGAACGACCGACGATGTCATCGGCATTGCCGGCGACGCAGCGGTTGAGATCGATGCCGAGGGTGCGATGATCTTGCCCGGCTTCCAAGATGTTCACGTCCACATTCCCGAAGCAGGTATCAATCTCGAGGTGTGCTTCCTGCCCGCTGGCCTTGAACTTGCGGACTACGAACCGCTCGCTGCGCAATGCGCCAACGAACAATCCGGCGACGATTGGGTTCGTGCTGCTGGCCCCTCGCTGTTCGACCTTCGCGACACATCGGAGTCGCCGCTCGAGGTTCTCGATCGCGCAATTCCCGACCGGCCTGCGGTGATTCTCGACGACCTCGGCCACGCGGTGTGGACGAACTCGCTCGGGCTCGCGGCAGCGGGAATCGATGACGACTCAGAAGACCCCCAAGGCGGGGTCTTCCACCGGCGCGAGGACGGATCGTTGTCGGGACTGCTCCTTGAGAATGCCCAGCAACTCGTACGAAACGCCGCCACCCCAAGCGACGAGACCATCGATCGGGGACTCCGCCGCTCCCTCGGCGAATTGGCAGAACAGGGAATCACCGCCGTGAGCGACGCTGGCGGCTACTGGGGACAGAATCACGACGCCGCATGGATCAGAGCGGCCGAAGCTGGCGAGCTGACCGTGCGCGCCCGCAACACGCTGTACGTGTACCCAGACCAGCCGCTCGACGAACAGCTCGCTGAGCTCGAGGCCCGATTCTCCAACGACTCGAACGCGATGCTGAACTTCGACACGGCAAAGGTGTACGTCGACGGGATTCTCGATCTGGGGACGGCCTCAATGCTCGACCCTTACGACGTCCCGGTCGATGCCAACTACCCGCATGGGTTCACGTACTTCACCGAGAACCAGCTGCATGAGTACGTCGAGGCGCTTCATCAGATCGGGTTCCGCATCAATTTTCACACGATTGGGGATGCTGGAGTTCGTTCGGCGCTCGATGCCATTGTTGAAATCGGCGTTCCGGCGCACGAGATCGCCGGCCGGCGACATCGAACAACCCACACCTATCTGGTCGACCCCGATGACATTGTTGGCTTTGCCGAACTCGGCGTAATCGCCGACCTCCAACAAAGCGACGACGCGATCGACCCCGAGTACCACGACTTTCTGTCCGAGTTCATTGGCGACCGGGCCTACGGTTTGATCCCCACCACTGCCCTCCTCGACGCAGGGGTCACCGTGACGCTGTCCAGTGATTGGGATGCGGGGCCACTGTCACCGCTCGGCACTATCGAGCGGTCGCTCACCAGGGACACGAACGCAGTCCCGGACCTCGCGACGGCTATCGAGATGCATACGTTGAACGCCGCATACGCCCTTGGCCACGACGACAAAACCGGAAGCCTCGAGGTCGGGAAGTACGCCGACTTTGTGATGCTCGACCGGCACCTCTTCGACGAAGCGATAGGCGATATCGACAGCGCTGCCGTGCTGGAAACCGTTGTCGGCGGCGAGAGCGTCTATCGGCGCTAGCGCTCTGCGGTGACGAAGTCGATCATCTGCTCGACGGCGCCGACCATCGGAATTTCAAGGTCTCGAAAGCCGCTGACCCGCCCGAGTAACCGTTTCCAGAAAATTCCTGGCTCCCCTGTCGCGCCGAAGTGGGCCATAACCCCCTTCTTCCACTCCGTTCCCATCGGAATCTGAGGCCAGGCATCGATACCGGCGACCTCGGGGCGGATCGTCTGCCACACGTCGACGTATGGATGCCCGACGATCAGCACGTTCGGGTCGCTGACCTTGTTTGCGAGTCGGGTCTCCTTCGACCCATCGACGAGATGGTCGAGCAGCACCGCAACTCGGCGTCCGGGCCGGGGCCCAAAGCGGGAGATCCGTTCGACCAGGTCGTCCGCGCCGTCCATCTGTTCGACGACAACTCCTTCGAGCCGAAGGTCAGCGCCCCACACCTTCTCGATCAGCTCGGCGTCATGGATTCCCTCGACCCATATCCGACTTGCCCGGGCCATACGCGCCGGTGTTGCCCCAACATCCACCGAACCCGACGCCGTGAATGTCAGCGTTGGTTCGACTTCGTGGACCGTGGGCGCCCGCAACGTCACCGGCTTTCCGTCGACCATGAAGGCCCCTGGCCGCGGCACGAGCTGGTGGTCTCTGCCGTAGCGATCACGAATCACGACAAGGGCTGGCTTGAATGAGAGAATTGCGCCGACGGTGCCTGACGCTCGGTGCTCGATGACCACACCCATCTTCGCGGCAAGTGGCGCGTACGACGGTTTGGAATGCCGGGGTGCGTCGAGGTCTATCTGGTCCGGGAGACTGCCGTAACTCACGGGAGCAGACTAGTTGACGGTCACCGGCTGGCCGCGACCTTTCACCGTTTCGGGCGTCATCGTTTCGGGCACGGCGGCAAACCCGCCACAGAGGTAGAGTCCGAGTGTGATTGGCAGAGTACTCGGCACCGACGACGCGACACCGCTGCAATTTTGGGTCGCTGTCGCCGAGGGCGGCGTATTGCAGCTCGACGATGTCGTTGCCCTCGACCGGATGTTGCCAACGGGAGAGCAGATTTCGATCTATGGCATCGTCAACCAAGTTCGGGCCCGCCACGAGGGCGCAACGTTCGACAGCGACGTGTTCCTCATCGCTGATGGCATCTTGCCCGCAGAGGTTGCCGAAGCTGCGCTCGTGCAAGTGACCCGGGTCGTTCCGGAGGTCTTCATCCCGCCCTTGCCCGGCACTCCGGTCCGTATCGCTAGCGACGATGAACGAGACCGCGCACTCGACTTCGACAGTGTCACCCGTCGCCTGCCCGCCGGTTTGAGCCGGGAGAACGAGCCCATCTATCTCGATCTCGACTTCGTCGATGGCACTAAGGGCGCTCACGTCAACATCTCTGGCATCAGCGGCGTTGCCACCAAGACCAGTTACGCCACCTTCTTGCTCTATTCGTTGTTCAACACCGGGGTGCTCGGCCCGGAAGCGGCGAACACGAAGGGCCTGATCTTTAACGTGAAGGGCGAGGACCTACTCTTCCTCGACTCACCCAACATACACCTAACCCCTGACCAGGCAGCCCGGTACGAGCACCTCGACATGGAGCCTGCCCCGTTCTCGAGCGTGGGGATTGTGGCCCCGCCCCGCCGGGGCGACAGCACAGCGACACCTGCCGTTGGGTCTCGAACCACCGGCGTGAGCCCGTTCTTTTGGACACTCGACACGTTCTGCCGCGACAACCTGCTGCCGTTCCTGTTCGCCGATGCCGAGGACGAGCGCCAGCAGTACACGATCGTGGTGCAGTCGGTGACCGCACAGCTCGCAGCGGCGGTACGTAACGACGCATCCAACGACGGTGCGGTTCGCATCGAGGGCACGACCATCCGAACGTTTCCGCAGCTGGTCGACTTCATCGAGCGCAAATTGATCCCCGACGACCCCAACGACAAACCCGACCAGCGCTGGACCGGGCGTGCGGTCAGCGGCAGCAGCATCAACGCCTTTGTCCGCCGGTTGGCGTCGTCCACGCGCCACGTTGCCCATCTCATTCGTGCCGATGTCGACAACGCTCCAAATTTCGCGCTCGACCTCGACCGCAATCAGCTTACGGTCGTGGATATTCACCAGCTGCACGACCGGGCGAAGCGCTTCGTCGTCGGTGTTGTCCTTCGTCAGGCATTCGATGCGAAGGAAGCCTCCGGTGTGGCCAAGCCCCTGCAGTTCATCGTGCTGGACGAACTCAACAAGTACGCGCCACGGGATTCGTCCAGCCCGATCAAGGAGATCTTGCTCGATGTGGCCGAGCGCGGCCGCTCGCTCGGCATCATCTTGATCGGCGCCCAGCAAACGGCGAGCGAGGTGGAGCGGCGCATCGTTGCCAATAGCGCAATTCGAGTGGTTGGCCGGCTCGACACGGCCGAGGCCGGACGTGACCAATACGGGTTCTTGCCCGGTGTCCAGCGCCAGCGCGCCACCATCTTGAAGCCCGGTTCGATGTATCTGAGTCAGCCGCGCCTGCCGATCCCGCTGTTGATCGAATTCCCCTTCCCCGCGTGGGCTACTCGTAGCGCTGAGGCGCAACGTGCGATCGAGGGAGACGGCGATCCGTTCGAGGGTCTGTAGAAATGGTCACCCTCCTGCACACCTCGGACTGGCACATCGGCAAGACCATCCGGGGTCTCAGCCGAGCAGCGGAACACCGAACCGTCCTCGCCGACGTGGCCCGCATCGCCCGCAGCCACAACGTGAATCTCGTGGTGGTGTCGGGCGACCTGTTCGAAACGTCGGCTCCGACCGCCGAGTCCGAACAGATCGCGTGGGACGGGTTGCTCGCCCTGGCCGAGGCTGCGGGCAACGTGGTGGTTATTGCGGGGAATCACGACAACCCGAGGCGTCTCGATGCGCTCCGAAACCTCGCCAGGCTCGGCAACATCCATGTGGTGGCAGAGCCGCTTCGCCCCGACGACGGGGGTGTACTTCGTCTCGAGATCGACGGCACAGTCGTGAACGTGTCGGCGCTGCCGTTTGTCTCCAAGCGCGGAATCGTGCGGGCCGAGCAGTTGATGCGGAACGAGGCCTATGAGCACACGGGTCGCTACGCGGAGCGGATTCGGTCGATTCTCGAAGCGCTCGACGCGGCGTGCGATGACGACGCGATCCGGATCATCGCGACCCACGGATTCGTCCTCGGCGGTGGCGCCGGTGGTGGCGAACGACCGGCCCATCTCGCCGACGACTACGCCATTCCCGCCCAGGTCTTCCCGACCTCGGCCAACTATGTGGCTTTGGGGCATCTGCACAACGCACAGAAAATCCCAGGGCCGACGGCGATTCACTACAGCGGATCGCTGCTGCAACTCGACTTTGGTGACCACAACGTCGCAAAGTCGGTGTCGATCGTTGAACTCGCTGCGGGTTTACCTGCGGCGGTGACGGTGGTGCCGGTGACGGGTGGGCGTGCGCTGCGAACGATCAGCGGAACGCTCGATGAGTTGCGCTCAACCTACGGTGGCGATGCGTGGTTGCGGGTTCGGGTTAACGAAGCTCGGCGCACCGATTTGGCCGACGAGGTCCGTGCCATCTTCGGCGAGCGATGTGTCGATGTGTTTGTCGAATCGGCCGCCATTGAGACCGAGACGCGACGCACTCGCGAGATGATTGCGACACGCACACCCAGTCAGCTCTATGGCGACTACCTCGAGAGCCTTGGCGTTGAGGACCCGACGTTGGTCGCACTGTTCGACGAGCTGCTTCTCACCGGAGAAACCGATTCTGACGGACTCGACGGTGACGATCCCGAAGCCGGCGACTCTCGAGCGGCGACAACTTCGGTTGCCGAGGACACCTGATGCGGCCACTTCGTCTCGAACTGCAGGGTTTCTCGGCATACCGAAGGCAAACCACAATCGATTTCGGCGACCATGACCTGATCGTGTTCACGGGCCCTACCGGGGCGGGCAAGTCCTCGATCATCGATGGCATCGTGTTTGCGCTGTATGGCTCGGTGGCCCGCTACGACAACGAGAAGCTGGTCGCTCCAATTATCAATGCGCTGTCGACGGAGGCTCGCGTGCGCTTGGATTTTTCCATCGGCGATACCACGTACACGGCCGTTCGCATCGTGCGGCGAACCGCCAATGGTGCGAGCACAAAGGAGGCTCGCCTCGAATGTGGCGAGGAGGTGTTGGCCAGCACAGCCCAGGAACTGACCGCCCAGGTCGAGCGAATCTTGGGCCTGTCATTCACCCAGTTCACCAAGACGGTCGTGTTGCCGCAGGGGGACTTTGCGCGCTTTCTCACCGAACGGCCGCGCACGCGCCAGTTGTTGCTTCGTCAACTCCTCGGGCTCGATGTATTCACCTCAGTGGGCAAGGCGGCTCGCCGCCGGTCACGAACCATCGCCACCGAAATCACGACATACGAGCGGGTGCTTAGCGAAGGAGTTCCGGTCACCAAGACGCAGATCAACACGATGCAAACGCAACTCGATGCGCTCGATGCCGCACAGGAGACGATCTCGGTCTTGGGCGAGGAGGCAAACGCGGCGACGAGTGCGCTGGCGAATGCTGTTGGACTGCTCGACGCGCTCGATGCGAAACTCGAGGCCCTCGGCGGGCTACAGATGCCGCCGGAGGCAAAGACATACAGTTCGGCGATAACCAAGGCCGAGGCAGCGCTCGTGGCGGCCGAGAAGTCGTTGGAGAAGGCGACTGCGAAACACGATGCGGCCGCCGCCAAGCGGGCGGAGTATTTGGACGAGGCCGAGATCGACGCCGGTTTCGCGTTGTATGGCGAGCTTGCTGCGCTCGACGACGAGATCGCCACGTTGACCGACACGAGCAACGCAGCTCAAGCGCGTCTCGATGCCGCTCTGGCGTCGACCGAGGTAGCTGCGGCGACGCTGACCGACGCCGAACAGGCCGAGACCATGGCCCGCACTCGGGCCGGTGCAGCGGGCATCGCGGCGACCTTGCATGAGGGCGACGAGTGCCCGGTCTGTTTGCAGGTCATCGACGAGCTCCCCTTCCGCGTCGGCAGAGATGCCGGACACACAGGCGCGGAACATCCAGCCGCCGAACACACCGACGCCGGCGCCGAACATCTGGAGATGGCACGGTTGACCGAGGCGGAGGCAGCCCGGCACGCAGCGGCCGAGGCTATGCACAAGGCCACCGAGGCGGTCACCATCGCGACGCAGGCTGCGGCAGAGTTCGGCGCTCGCCTGGACGCGTCAAACAAAGCACGGGCCGGCCTGGCGGCCAAGCTCGACGGGTTCCCGGCAAAGCGGCATCTCACGGCTCAGCAGACCAACGCTCACGCGGCCGACGAGACCCTCGCCGCAGCAGCCTCTGCGCTACTGCAAGCAACGGCCGATGTCGATGCGGCAGCTGCCGCGTTGGGGGCCGCTATGGCGAGCGGCACGGCGTTGAAGCGCCAGTTCACCGAAGCCCGTGATGCGGTGTCTGCGCTTCGCCCACCTGCCCCGAGTGAGGACTCGTTGAGGGACGATTGGGCTGGGTTGGTTGCCTGGGGCCACGAGCAGGGGACGTCGCTCAACGCTGAACGCAAGTCCCTGGCACACGATGTGGCGGCGGCGAAGAACGCCGTCGCGGCGACGGAGAATCGCCTCGTTGGTGTCGCAAGTTCGTTCCTTGCCCCAGGGGCAACGATCGGCCCGGACCAGGCGGCGAAGGTTGTGGCGAATGCCCACGCCGATGCTCGGGTGGCGTTGGCCAACGCTCAGGATCGAATGGTTCGCCAAAACACCCAGTCCGAGCAGCTGGTGCGCTTGCGCGCGGACCGCAGGATCGCCGACGAGCTCGGCAAACATCTGGCGTCGGGAATGTTCGAGCGTTGGATCATGACCGACGTGATGCACGATTTGGCCGAGCGTGCGTCAGCGCACTTGTTGACGTTGTCGGGTGGGTCGTTCTCGTTGATCACGAACGGCACCGACTTTCAGGTTCGGGATCATCGCAACGCCGATGAGTTGCGCAATGCCCGCACGCTGTCGGGGGGCGAGACGTTTCTTACCTCATTGGCTCTGTCGCTTGCTCTCGCCGAGAGCATTACCGAGCTTGCGTCGGCGACAACGCCGCCGCTCGAATCGATGTTTCTCGACGAAGGGTTCGGCACGCTCGACCCCGAAACGCTCGACACGGTGACTGGGGCGATCGAGGAACTCGGGGCGTCGGGGCGAATGATTGGGGTCGTCACCCACATTGGCGAACTCGCGGAACGACTACCCACCCGTTTCGAGGTGCGGGGCGGCCCCGAGGGCGCAACGGTTCAGCTTCTTGCTCAGGCGTAGTCGACGCTCAGGTACGCTTGGCCCATGGGACGAGCTTTCGAGTCGATAACCGAACAAATGCGGGCGTTCGCCGACGAGCAGCACGTGTTCTTCGTGAGTACTGCGCCAAGCGAGGGCGGCCACATCAACATGTCGCCGAAGGGATACGACTCGTTTCGGATCCTCGATGACCATCGGGTGTGCTACCTCGACCTCACGGGCAGCGGGGCAGAAACGATCGCGCATCTTCGAGACAACGGACGCATCACGTTCATGTTCTGTGCCTTCACCGGCAAGCCAAACATCGTCCGTTTCTACGGCCAGGGTGCCGTGGTCCGGCCCGGCGATAACGAGTGGGGCGAGTTGCGTGCACTGTTCGGCGACGTGCCCGGGGTGCGCTCGATCATCACCGCCAACATCGATCGCACCTCGACCGCGTGCGGTTTTGCGGTGCCGTTCATGGACTACGTCGAGGACCGCGAACGACTGGCCGAACACTGGGGCAGCAAGTCGAACGATGAGCTGAACGAGTACTGGGCCAACAAGAACGCAACGTCGATTGATGGACTACCAGCTCTCGAGCCGTAGAGCCATGCTCGCACCAACTCAAACCGGACAGACAGAAACGGCGGTGCGGGACACCCATCTGCCCACACCAACCCAAACCGGACAGACAGAAACGGCGGTGCGGGACACCCATCTGCCCACACCAACCCAAACCGGACAGACAGAAACGGCGGTGCGGGACACCCATCTGCCCACACCAACCCAAACCGGACAGACAGAAACGGCGGTGCGGTAAACAGTGCAGTTTGCTGTCGAGTCGTGGGACCCCGACTATGGAACCGGCGGTGACGCCGATGCCCTCGACTCCTCGACCGATGTCGTCGATGCCGATGTCGAAGTGCCGACTACTGAGTGGGAGCCGATTTCCCCCGACGAGAATCGGTTCGACGGTGTCGTCTACTTCGTCGACGGCGTTCGCCGCATCGATGCCCGCATTTGGGTGACCGACGGTGATCGGGTATTTCCCGGGTCGTGTGCGACGGTGGCTGCGGGGTCGGTTGCCTGTCAGCCGAGTTCGGCGCTCGTGCACGACGTGCAGGTTCAGCGTTTCGTGTTTACCCCACCGGCCGATTCTGCCTCGTCGATCGCCACCGAGTTTGGCGAATACGTGCACGTTCCGGTCAAGACGGGGTCACCCGAGGATCTCTACCTGGGAATCCACGAGCGAATGACCGACCTCGAAACCCAGACGGTGCCGCTAGCTGGCCCCGATGACCTCGTGGTATTCGATGGCCCTCTTCGCGGTCGACGCGCCGCCCGATCCGTCGGACTGATCAAGACCCAACATGTGCAATACCTCGACGACGACCTCCAACGAGTGGTCGTTGCCCTAGATGCCGGGCAGCGAACCCCCCTGTTCACCATTGGGGCGAGCGGCTTCGCCCGATGGAGCTGGTACCTGCGGCTGCCTGGGCCGCGTACCCATGGCTGGGCTGGAGTGGTGAGATGCGAAATGGCAACTGGCAGTCACCTGCCCAGAGGGGAACCCTCCGCTGCCGGCGCCTTTGCGAGCGAGGTGAGCGCCACACTGCCCCGATACGCAAGCGAGCCACATAAGGACAGCCGCGCTCCACAGAATCTCTACCCCATCGGGGGACTAGAGAACGCCCTACGAAGACGCCTCGGTGATCAGCGGCTCCTGCAACGAGCGCTTCGCCGGTCGAGTATGGGCTAGCGATTCGGGATGAACGAGTTGCTCACAGATGATCGGCGTGAGGCCGTGCGCCGCATCGCAACCTGACTGGTCGGAGGCTCTCGCCCCGCTCGTACCGATAGCCACACTGGCGGTGAACAACGAGACTGCAACGAGCACCCACGACAATAGGTGCAATCCTCGCACCTGAAACCGGTCGTCGATTTGGGGTGTTGCATGGGTGCATTCACGTTTCACGTCCGTCATGCTTGCAAGATATCACCATCACATGTCGTTTGTAACATGTTCGTCATATTTAACGAATCGCATTCGTCGCCGCGAAGACCCATGCAGACCTCTCAGATCGCGCTAGCGTGGATAGGTGGTTCGCTCACCCTTCCCCCCTGGGTCTCTCCATGTCACATGGCTTCACGACCGTGGGCTTGGCTTCTGGATCGATCACCCGGACGCAACCATTCGCGACATCACCCACGTCGCCATCAGCGCTCTCGGCCCAGATATCCGAACCGAACTTAAAGATCGAACAGAACGCCACGAACTCTTTGGCGCTCCAGTAGCCGAAACACATGCCATTACGGTCGACGTGTCCGTGCTCTCGGAGCTGCTGCTGCGTCGCGCGGTTGGATCAACATGGTCGCCTTCGCTTGCGTGGCTCCACGAGGCCGTACTTGTCGCAATCGAGATCGCAGCATCGGGACGAGCTCAACCATCGCTTCGGACCGCCGGACTTCGATGGCGCGCCGATTGGCTGCCGCTTCGCGATGACTCCGTGAATGACGCGGTAAGCGCACTCGCCGACGTCGTGCCCCCCGTAGTCGTTGCAGCATCGACCAAAGCACCGGTCGATCAGGTGCAGTCGCTTATCGACGCCCTCGTCGACAGCGTCTGCCGCTTTGCGCTCAACGAGCAAGGATGGCGGCCGCCACTCGCCCGCACGCGAGCCAGCTCCGTCGTGGCCCTGCGGCGCGTCACAACGGCGCTGGTTGGCCCCGACGCAGTCTTCCTCGGCGAAACACCCGCTCACGAGGCCGCGTTCGCCGCATGGTCGACACGGCTCAGCACCGAAGCCAGCCTCGCCGTTGGCGGACCGGCCGTAGCCCTACAAGGACGCCTCGAACCACCCCCCACCGACTCGAGTGAACCGTGGGCGCTACACATCGAGGTCGTCCCCGAGGAGGGCCCGATCGTCGGTTTCGAAGATATCTGGGCAGGTTCCCCCGAGGCGTTTGCCCTCACCGATGAGGCCGGGCTCCGAGCCTTGCGACGCCAGATGCGTGACCTCCTCGACCGGCTCGGCAGCCAACTCGCAATCTTTGAGGATTTCGCGAACGAACCAGCGCCGTCGATACTCACACTCCATATCGATGACGTCTCCGACATGCTCACCGATGGTCTCGAGCCATGCCGCCTCGCCGGGCTGTCAATCGTTACTCCGACGGGACTACTCGCCCGGTCCGCTCGCCTCACGGCGCGGGCATCGGCGGCGCCCAGCTTTGGGCGTTCGGGAAGCCTCGGCACGACCCTCGTCGACGTGGACTGGGGCCTGGCTCTCGGCGACATTTCCCTCACCCAAGAAGAAATCGAAGAGCTTGCACGCTCCAATGCAGATCTGGTCGCCCTTAGGGGTTCGTGGGTGCAAATTGATCATCGAGAGATGCGAGCTGCCCTGCATCGCCTCGAATCGCAACGCAGGGACGCGAGCGAACTCACCCCAGCGGAGTTCTTGCGGGAAACCATCAACGAACTCGACCGAGATTCCGAGGATGACATCACCGCCGATGGCTGGGTGTCACAGCTCCTCGCTGGCCTGCCCGACGACGAGCTCGAAGAGGCGACAGAACCCGCAGGCTTCGTCGGCGACCTTCGCCCCTACCAACGACGAGCCCTTGGCTGGCTTCAGTTCCTCGCCCGCCTCGGCCTCGGCGGCTGCCTCGCAGATGATATGGGCCTCGGCAAGACGCCAACCACGTTGGCTCACCTCCTCGCTCGTTCCCTCGACCGTTCCGCCAATGGCCTGGACCCGCTGCCACATCTCGTGATCTGCCCGCTCTCGGTCGTCGCCAACTGGGAATCGGAAGCAGCACACTTCACCCCCGAGCTCAAAACGCTTATCGCTCATGGCCAAGACCGTCCCACGGGGAAGAAACTCGTGGAAGCTGCCGCCAATCACGATGTCATCATCACCACCTATGGCACCGCCAGCCGCATCTCGAGCGAACTCTCCCCCATCGACTGGGACGTCGTGGTCTGCGATGAAGCTCAAGCGATCAAGAACCACCGCACCAACGCTGCTGTCGCGATTCGAGAGCTGGGCTCCCAGCAACGGGTCGCTCTCACCGGCACCCCTGTCGAAAATCGACTCACAGAGCTATGGGCAATCCTCGACGCATTGAACCCGGGCATGCTCGGCGGAATCACATGGTTCCGCGACACATTTTCGAACCCCATCGAGCGCGGCGACGGCGCCGAAGAACTCGAGTCGCTTCGACGGATGACCTCCCCCTTTGTGCTTCGCCGCACCAAGCTCGACCGCTCGCTCGTCCCAGACCTGCCCGACAAAGTCGAACAGGTCGCATGGTCGCCGCTCACCCCAGAGCAAGCGGGCTTGTACCAAGCGGTCGTCGATGAGTTTGTCGAAAACGCTGCAGCAGCTACCGGGATGGAAAGACGAGGGCTGGTACTCGCCACGCTCACGAAACTCAAGCAGGTGTGCAACCACCCAGCACACTTCCTGCGCGAGGGGGACGTCGGTGCCCCCGACCGCTCGGGCAAGCTCGAGCGCTTCGATGAACTGTTGACATCGATGCTCGAAGCTGGCGAACGAGCAATCGTGTTCACTCAGTACCGAGAAATGGGTACCTTGCTCGCCGCCCATGTCGAACAACGCTTCGACGTGCCGACGCCGTTCCTCCATGGCGGCACAACCCGACGCCAGCGCACCGACATGGTCGATACGTTTCAATCCCCCGGCGGCCCCCCGGTGCAACTCATTTCCCTGCGCGCTGGAGGCACCGGACTCAACCTCACCGCGGCGAGTCGAGTCATCCATTACGACCGTTGGTGGAACCCGGCGGTCGAGGATCAGGCCACTGACCGTTCGTGGCGCATTGGGCAAAAGAAGACCGTGTTCGTGCACAAGTTGGTGTGCCGCGGAACGTTGGAGGAGCGGATCGACACACTTCTCACCGAGAAGCGAGCCCTGGCCGATGCCGTTGTTGGCACCGACGAGTCATGGCTCACCGAGCTCACCACCGACGAGCTGCGAGAGCTGCTGCAACTCGACCCGTCAGCGCATTCGACGCCGGCGTAACAGGAGCACCCAATGAGACGTCCACTCCGCTCCGACGAGGCCCGAGCCATCGCGAACATTGCGATCGATCTGGGTGATCCTGGAAGAATGTCCCGAGCGCGTCGGCTGCACCGGGCCAACGGGGTCGGGTCAATCGATATTGAGCCGGCTGTTGCGTACGCATCCGTCTCCGACGCCGACGGCGAGATCTTCGAAGTCACGCTCAAGGTGACTGCTCCGCCGCCCAGCGGCCTTGTGCCGCGCTCCGATGACATCGAGCCCGAGTGCACATGCGACGACGCCGGCGACGCCTGCATGCACGCACTCGCCGCTCTACTCGGCGTAGCCGAGGAGACCGAAGCGAACGCTCGTATTCTCGAAACATGGTCGGGGAGCACCCCGGCTGTTCCCACCCCCAGCTACACCGCTCCCGATGCGGATCAAGAGCAATTCTTCCGGGGCAGCTGGACGGGTGCGCTCAGAAATTGTGCCTTGCCCAAACGGGAGACGGGCACCACCACGGATCTCACGATCGACGAAGTCGACGCCGGGGAAGTCTTCGCCGATGCGCGGCGCGCTATCGCTAGGGGTCTTGGCCCATTTCGAGCTCGTTCATAGCAGACACCACCGCCTCTTCCCCCGCCGATGGGTAGATGAGCTCTGTGACGTCGCTTTCGGCAATGACCTCCGCGCGAATTCCACGGAGAAGTAACCGGTCACGCAGCAGCACGGCGTCGGCGGCTACGACAAATCGTCGGGTGTTCGATGTTGGCGAGTTACGCAGCGCCTCAGCGCGGGTTCGTCGGGCCGAAGCGACGGCCTGTTTGGAGTTCGCGTTAATGCGACGGTGAATCGTGGGGGCGACGAGCAGTGTCAGAATCCCGGCCCCGATCAGACCAGCGATAACCATCCAGGGTGCCATCAGCGCGCTCCCAATTACGGAGCAGACGTATGATCGTCTGCGCGCAGCATGCGCGCCGCGTCGTTCGACTGCCACAAAGCGCTCCGGAGGATCTCACGATCCCGCAGCTGCTCGTCGCTGATGAAGATGCGCACGACGTCAGGGCCAATTTGCTCTTCGTGGGCCACATAGGTCTGATGCAACGCATCGCGCTGATCGGCAGCGAGCAAATGAACGGGCAAGCGCAACGAAGCAAGGCCCGCAGTCTCGGGGTATCCACACAGGTCGATGAGGGAATCGCGTGCAAGCGTTCCCGATGGATGACTTGGATCGTTTGCGAGGTGAGCGAGAAGGTCGAGTGTGCGGGGCAACGCCATGCCGCGGCTCTTGTCTTCGTTTGCGAGGCGTCCGGGAGCGGTCGGGCGAACTGCGGCGTCGAGCGCCGCAACAACCCGGAACTCGTAAGCGAGCGCAATGATGTCCCGCTCGGAATCAACCGCAGAGAACATCGCTTGATGCGTCTCGTAACCATTTTGACAGAGCTCGAGGAGTTCGATCTTGGCAACCTCGTCACCCTCGATGAGGCGGCTGCGAAGCATTCGAGTTGTTTGCACCAGATTGTGTCCGTCACCTTGCTGGTCAAGTATCCAACGCAGCTGATTCTCCAGCCGCTGTGGAAGTACTCGGTCAGCAAACAAGGTGAGTTCGCAGACTTGGGTGGCAACCTGCACGCAATAATCGACGAGACCAACGATGTCATCGCGAGGATCCTCGTCGATGAGGTAGTCGTAGAAGACGTCGGTGATCTGCGTCATGAACTGGTCCGCAGTCAACGTCTGTTCTTCACAGAGTTCCCGAATCGCGTCGATGGCGCCGATCGTTTCAAGGTACCTGGGCGACTTCATTGGGTTCATTCTTGTCGGCGGGGCGTCTCGACACGCGGACCTAGCGTATTCGTTTTATGAGAGAACCAAGAATCCCCGCAGCATGGCAAAACAAGGACTATCGGTAGGCTCAGAAATCTCGTCGTCGAAAGGCTAAACGCTCATGTCGCACCCAAATGCCCCGGTCGCCACGGCACTCCATCGGGCGTGCGACTTGCTCATCGAACGCGACATCGACGATGACATTCGCGGAGAAGTGCTCGCTCACATCGAACGGGCAACAGAACTGCTATCGCTCGGACGGACCCGTACCGAAGGCGAACGTGTCGACGCGTTCCTTCGCGCCATCGCCCCCGGCGAGAGCGTTTTTGTCTTGGAACCTGGCGATGCCGTCGACATGTTCGACGCATCGCCGTACTCGGGGGCCGCAAATGCCTTACGGCCCACCCAAGTGCACTACCTGGCGATCGAAGACGGTATTGAGGCAACCGTCACCATGGGCACCGCTCTCGAGGGACGTCCCGGCCGAGCGCACGGTGGCGCAACCGCTGCGGTATTCGATGACGTGATGGGCGCCGTTCAGCGGATCGTGGGCCGCAGCGGCTACACCCGAAGTCTTACGGTCGAGTATTTCGCACCCCTGCCGACCGACGAGCCGGTCACCTTCATAGCCACGTTCGCTGGCGCCGAAAATGGACGCTTCTTTCTCGACGGCGAAGCACGCCACGGCGCCACCATCGTCGCAAAAGCTCACGCCGTGTTCACCGAAGTTGCACTCGAGAAGTTCGGGGCGACGAACGACGTGCGGTAGCTGGCTAACCCCGCCCGAAGAAGCTGTCGAATCCGTGCACCAAGGGGTGAGATGACGTTGTAGGGAGCGTCGCATCTGGGGGCACAAACATCGCCGTCGACATAGACAACGCTCGTGCAGTGTCAAGATCATCGACCTGATCATCGATGAGCAAACTGTCTGAGTAATCGACCTTCGACATTCGGCGTAACGCCTCGAAGAACGCAGCGTCTGGCTTGCGACAGCCAATCTCTCCGGACACCACCCACGTGTCGACTCGATCATCGAGCGCAAAGCGGACGCGCAACGCCTTCGACCAGGCGAGCGCATTGTTGCTAATGACCGCAACCCGAAGGCCCCGTTCGTGCAGACGGTCAATGAAGTCGATGACTCCATCGCGCAACCGAAACTCTGCGGAGTACGCGGCGTCCAGCTCAGCGGGGTCTTCGCTTAACCCAAGCGCCGCCCACAGCTCGGCCGTGGAGAGTCGTCCAAGGCTGACCGAACGGAACGCGGTGTTGATCTCCTGCAGCGAGGCCTTGCTGCCACGCTCACGAACGAATGGCACGAGGCGGGCACCCACATCGTTAGCCTCGTCGTAGAGGACCCCGCGCGCATCGAGCACGACGAGTTCGAGGCGGGGAGCGCGTTCAGCGGGAGCGGGAGCCGCTGGGGCCACCGCGCGATCGGGTCGCCGCATCTGCACGACCTCTTCGCCGAGGTGATCGGTGCGCCGACCACCAAAGCGGGCGAGAACTCGGAAGATGAGGAGGGTGACCAACAAGGCGAGCGCGACGAGGGCTATCGCCGCCCAGATCCGCGGTACCCGGTCCTCAACGCTCGACGAGACTTCGATGTCGGTTGCCAAGGGGTCCCGCGGTGAGAGTTCCCAAACGGCAACTCTGCCGTCAACGCCTGCTGTGTTGGCCTCGACCGTGTCCGGCAGCTGGACCGAAAAGTTCAGGCTGACCGCATCCTCGAGAGACCCGCCGGCGGCCGCTTGCAGCTCGCTGATCGACAGACCGAGCGGCGATCCCACGAGGCCTGCAATTCCCTCATCGCCAAACGCGGTAAGGCTGATCTGGGGATCGACCTGGCCAACCACGGAATAGGTGGTGCGCGCAAAGCTGCGATTGCGTTGCACCTCAAACCCTGAGAAGAGCGTGTTGGGCCCGGCAATTTCATCGAGCACTCCACCGAGATCGTTCGAGGACGCAAAGGGCTTTGTTGCCTGGTAGACGATCGATGTTGCGTCATCGCCGGTTGAGGGCCCCTCAACCGACCATCCTGCGGCGATCAGGTCACTCGTCTGCAAACCCGTAGCAATTTCAGGGACGGCCTCCACGATCTCGTCGTCGAAGACCGTTGTCAGCACCACGGTGCCCGAGCCGTCCTCGAGCACATCCACCGCCACGGTGGCGTCCACCTGACACGCACCGAGCACGAGCGCGCCGCAGAGCAACAGAATCGACCGCAAGAACATCACAGCGACCAAAGCTAGGCGCTCCTGATCCAAAACTAGAAAACGGGAGCCGATCTTCGCGCCCGTTCTCCCAAAAGCAACGAAGCGAAGGGCACCGGGCCCTTCGCTTCCTCACATCTCAGATTGCGTTTCCGTCAAACGTCAACGGATCAGACTTGCGCCTTCTCCGAGTCTTCGAGCTCCTCGACCGCTGGCGGTTCGAATCCCTCGATGGCACGGAACACGATGACTTTTTCATCGGGCTGCTCTGCGTCGTCTTCAACGTCGACGATGACGATCTCTCCCGCCCGGAATTCCTTGTAGAGGAGTTTCTCAGACAGCGGATCTTCGACAAGGCGTTGCAGCGCACGACGCAACGGACGAGCTCCCAGCGTTGGGTCGTACCCCTTGACCGATACGTAGTCCTTGGCAGCGTCTGTCAACTCGAGGCCCATGCCGAGGCCAGCCATCTGGACGCCGACACGCTTGATCATCATGTCGATGATTTGACGTACTTCTGGCTGAGACAACTCGTGGAACACGATCGTGTCGTCGATGCGGTTGAGGAATTCAGGACGGAAATGCTCTTTGAGAGCATCGTGCGCCTTCTCCTTCATGCGGTCGTAGCTGATCGCAGAATCGACCTTGGTGAATCCGAGGTTCGCCTTACGGAGGTCCCGAGTGCCAAGGTTTGAGGTCATGATCAGGACGGTGTTGCGGAAGTCGACGGAACGTCCCTGACTGTCGGTAAGTCGGCCCTCTTCGAGAATCTGAAGGAGCGTGTTGAATACGTCTGGGTGACCCTTTTCGATCTCATCGAAGAGCACGACGGAGAACGGCTTTCGGCGAACGGCTTCGGTGAGCTGCCCACCCTCATCGTATCCCACGTATCCGGGAGGCGAACCAACGAGCCTGCTCACCGTGTGCTTCTCCATGTACTCAGACATGTCGAGGCTGATCAGCGAATCTTCTTCACCGAACAGGAATTCCGCGAGCGTCTTGGCGAGCTCGGTCTTACCCACACCCGATGGGCCGAGGAAAATGAACGACCCCGACGGACGCTTCGGGTCCTTGAGCCCGGCACGCGTACGGCGAATCGCCCGGCTGACAGCCTTGATTGCAAGCTCTTGGCCAATAACCCGCTTGTGCAGCTCGTCTTCCATGTGGAGGAGCTTCTCGGTCTCTTCCTCGGTGAGCTTGTAAACGGGGATTCCCGTCCACAGCGAAAGCACCTCGGCCACTGCTTCTTCGTCGACCTCGTCGAACAGGTCGGTTCCCGACGCTTTGATGTCGGCCTCGACCTCTTCACGCTGTGCGAGCAATTCCTTTTCGCGGTCGCGCAAGCGCCCGGCTTCTTCGAACTGTTGTTCTTCGACCGCAACTTTCTTCTGGCGAACCACATCGGCGATCTCCGCCTCGATCTCTTTGTACTCAGGCGGGGTGTTCATCCGCTTGATTCGCAACCGAGAACCGGCTTCATCGATGAGGTCGATCGCCTTGTCTGGCAAGAACCGATCCGAGATGTAGCGGTCGGCGAGGTTCGCTGCTGCGACCAGTGCTTGGTCGGTGATTGTTACGCGATGGTGATCTTCATAGCGCTCACGAAGACCTTTGAGGATCTCGATCGTGTGCGCAACCGAAGGCTCTTCGACCTTGACCGGTTGGAAGCGACGCTCGAGCGCCGCGTCCTTCTCGAGGTGCTTGCGATATTCGTCGATAGTAGTTGCGCCGATCGTCTGCAATTCCCCACGAGCCAACATCGGCTTGAGAATCGAGGCAGCGTCGATCGCTCCTTCAGCGGCGCCTGCGCCAACAAGGGTGTGGATTTCATCGATGAACAAAATGATGTCGCCACGGGTCTTGATCTCTTTGAGGACCTTCTTGAGACGTTCCTCGAAGTCGCCGCGGTAGCGCGAGCCCGCAACCAATGCGCCGAGATCGAGGGTGTAGAGCTGCTTGTTGCGGATCGTGTCGGGAACCTTGTCCGAGGCAATGGCCTGAGCCAAACCTTCCACAATCGCGGTCTTGCCGACACCAGGCTCACCGATCAGAACGGGATTGTTCTTCGAACGACGCGACAGCACCTGCATCACACGTTCGGTCTCTTTGGATCGGCCCACGACCGGGTCGAGGCCCTTGTCGCGAGCAACCTGAGTGAGGTTCCGCCCGAACTGATCGAGAACCAATGACCCCGATCCGCTCTCGGCCCCTGAGCCACCGGCTGTGGCTCCAGCCTTTTCGCCCGAGCCCGAACCGCCCTCGGTGCCGGAACTGCCGCCAGGGCCGGAGTAGCCCGAAAGCAGTTGAATGACTTGCTGACGGACCCGTGACAAGTCGGCGCCGAGCTTGACGAGTACCTGGGCGGCGACGCCCTCACCCTCGCGAATGAGACCGAGGAGAATGTGTTCGGTGCCGATGTAGTTATGGCCAAGCTGCAACGCTTCGCGCAGTGACAGCTCGAGCACCTTCTTGGCACGCGGCGTGAACGGAATGTGACCGCTCGGTGACGAACCGCCCTGGCCAATAATCTCTTCGACTTGGCTGCGCACCGCTTCGAGCGAAATCCCCAAGGACTCAAGCGCCTTAGCAGCGACTCCCTCCCCCTCGTGGATCAGGCCAAGGAGAATGTGCTCCGTGCCGATGTAGTTGTGGTTGAGCAGTCGCGCCTCTTCTTGGGCCAATACAACGACCCGGCGAGCTCGATCGGTAAATCTCTCGAACAACAGTTTCTCCTCTGCGACCTAGAACTTTGAGTCTACCCAACGGCACCGACAGCACACGTTCGCTTCATGACGATCTGGGTTGGGCAACAAACGACCCAACCTTTTGACAGGTCGGCAGCTTGCGTCATCGAGTGAGCGCCTACCAAGTCGATTTCATTCCCGTTTCATATCGGTTTTTGCAAAGTAGAGGAATTCGTGAAGATGTCGCCGGTGAATAGGGCGCTACGGCAAACCTCTACCTACCATGGAGAGGTGTCAACGGTTAGCCCCCTCGAGCAAGTACCGACTCTTTCCAATGATCTCACGCGGGTCGAAGAACAGCTCCTCGTTGCGGTCCAGACCGACAACGCGTTGCTACAAGACATTGCAGCGCATCTGATCAGCGCTGGCGGCAAGCGTGTGCGCCCAGGCTTTTGCATCACTGCAGCTGCGGCGGCATCGTCAGACTTTGCGCCTGCTGAGCACGAAGTTATTCTTGGCGCGGTCGCTGTGGAATTGGTACATCAGGGCTCGCTCTACCACGACGATGTCATGGATTCGGCGACGACCCGACGCACCGTTGAGTCGGTGAATTCGAAATGGGGAAACCACCAGGCCATTCTGGCCGGCGACTTCCTCCTAGGACGGGCTTCGGAAATCGCCGCTTCGCTTGGGGTGGATGTCGCTGCACTGCTGGCGAGCACGATCAGCCAACTATGCGACGGCCAGATTCGAGAACTCGAATACACCTACCGGGTGGACCGGACCGAAGAGAGCTACCTGAAGTCCATCGATGGCAAGACGGCATCATTGCTCGCTGCGGCATGTCGTATCGGTGGAATCGTCGGTGGTCTCGACGCCGAACGCATCGAGAACCTCACCACGTTCGGCCGGTCCTACGGCATGGCGTTTCAGGTGGTGGACGACATTCTTGACCTGACTGCAACCGATGAAGAGCTTGGCAAGCCCGCTGGCAACGACATGATCGAAGGCGTGTACACGCTTCCGGTGATTCGTGCGATTGCCCATGGCGAGATTGGCCCAGAGCTTCGCCATCTGCTCGGGCGGCCGATAGACACAACCGCCCGAGATGAAGCTCGCGAGCTGGTTCGACAAAGCGGGGGGCTCAAGAGCGCCCACGCTGACGCTCGTCGTTATGCGGATCAGGCCACCTTGTCACTGCGTGCATTCGCCGATACCGCTGGCGGAACCGCTCTTAAGGCAGCGGCCGACCACCTGGTCAACAAAGTTGAAAATCTGATCGTGTAACACCTAGCGACTACGCGCAGGGAGCGGTTGTGGTTACTCCAGCCATGCGGCTTCGGATGACGTACTCGTCGCCAGCGGTGTGTCCCCCGGCGGTGTAGGTTAACTCACCGTTTGAGCGCGTGCCGATCCACGAGTTGTTCCGGCGCACCGAATAGACATCTTCGCCAGCAATTGAATCCCACACAAGTGTGATCGTTCCGTCGCCGTTGTCTGTAGCGTCGCACGTTTGTGCTGGCGGCTGAGGACCGTCGACCGTAATCGTTGGGGAACACGTGGTGTTGGTCGTGACCCCGTTGGTACGGCTTCGAATGACGTAGGTAAAGATGCCGTCGCCAGGTGCCTCGGTGTAGCTGAGGTTTGCGCCAACGTTCGCTACAAATGAACCGTTGCGACGAATGATGTAGGTGTCCACACCTGGGATTGACGTGTAGCTCACCGTCACCGTATCGCCGGCGTCCAGAACCGCAGTACAGGTCTGGAAGTCGGCCGGTGGATCGACAGTAACTGTGGGCGAGCAAGTCGTGTCCCATTCGATGTCGTCGAGCGTTGTTCGCACGTAGTACGTGTGCGTTCCCGCCGGTGGGGTGTCGGTATAGGAAGTGACGTTGCCTGGAGAAGCAACCCACTTGGTGTTTCTACGAACGATGTACGAGGAGACCCCCGGTACCGCATCCCACGTGACATCGACGTCGAGGCCGTCGACCACTGCTGAACAGGTCTGGTTCAGGCGGGGATCGTCTTCGGCCCCAAAGTCAAAGAATGCGGTTGATCCGGTTCGGATGTTGTCGCTGCGGTCACCATCAAAGCCAACGAGAAGGCCACGATTCACAACCGTTACCGCTCGCCCGCCAACAACGGCGTTGTTGCCTGGGTTCCATGCCAGGGGTGTGCCGTTGTTGATATCGAGCGCAGCGAGCTGTGTGCGCCAAGCACCGCCAGCGAAAAAGTTGCCAGTACAGTCACCCGGACCCGAGTTCGGCGCCATGGTGGCCGTTGGGCCAGGTCCAGTATCGATCTTGCAGAAGTGCCCCGTGACGTACGCAATATCGTTGGTCAGCCCGATGCCAAACGAGGAGTCGCGCATGAAATGCTGCCAGGTGAATTGTCCCGCAGCCTCGGTTGTTGGGAAGACCGCCACATAGTCAGAATCTGTTGCGGTTCCATTGGCAACACCCATCGAGCTGAAGTCCGGACTGATCGCACCGTCTTGAATGTCGAAGTAGTTGGTGTAGGAGTTGAGTGCGGTGCTCGCACGATGGTTCGTCAGCGATGGTGCTCCAGGATTGGCGATGTTAAAAACAGCGGAAACTCGCATGGACTGACCAGCGATTGACGTTGCTCGATGGATGATTCCAAGACGGGAACCATCCGGCGAAGCCTCCATACCAACAATGGCCCTGCTGATAGCACCCCCAAAGGAGAAGTTGAACGACGGGTTCACTGCAGCTGTTGTCAGGTTGACTTCAGCTACATGCCCAATTGGGTTGCCGTTGATGCTGGTGAAGTCACCACCGATAAACAGACGGTTGTTACTGACGGCAAGTTCGGTGACCTTGCTGCTGACGTTGCCAACGATCCACGACCTGTCCACTTCACAGGATTCGAGGTCGATCAACGCAATCCGGGTTCGCGTCCGCTCGACCCCGTCGGCACCATTTACCTTGCGAAACTTGCCACCGATGACCGCAGTGTTCTCTCGTGGTCCGGGTGCTATTGCCCACACCTCTCCATCAACGTCAAGATCAGTACACACCAGCTGCTTTGTTCGAGAGTCGAATATCGCAAGGTTCGGTTGCGCAAGCGTGGTCCCATTTTGCAGTTCGACTGACCTGAAGTTGCCTCCATTGACGATGTAGTCGCCAATGAAATCAACGGCCAGGGTCTGGCGCGGGACGCTGCACCCTCCTGGGCAATTACCGTTGACTTCAAAGAGTAGTGGGGTTCCCAGGATGATGGGGTAGCCGCGCTGGGGTGACTCGGGGACTAGACCTGGATGGTCCACCCACGCTCCGTCGCCGGCCGCAGCGGTCGCATCGTCTGCGGGGCCCAGGGAAATAACGGCGACAACAGCTGCTGCAAGCAGTATCGCTGCAATCCCGGAAAAAACATGTTTTGTCATAGTGAGCTCCCAAGTCGTCACTTTCCGTGACCGACATCAAAAACAGTGTAGCGAAACGTCCACCATCCTGAAGGCCCATTTTTGGGGGTTCCTATAGCGAGGCGACCGAGCGTCACATTCTCGAAATTGGGGCTAGCCGAGGACCCCATCCACCAGCGATTTCGCATCGGCCTGCACGGCCGCAAGGTGGTCGGCGCCGGTGAACGATTCGCCGTAGATCTTGTAGACGTCTTCGGTGCCCGACGGCCGAGCCGCAAACCAGGCGTTTTCGGTCTGGACCTTTAGTCCTCCGATTGGGGCACCATTTCCGGGCGCCTCGGTATGAATGGCCACGATGGGCTCTCCGGCTATGTCGGTGGCCGTCACGTCTTGGGGCGTCAGCGCCTTGAGGGCCGCCTTTTGCTCGCGAGTCGCGGCGGCGTCTATCCGGGCATACGCCGGTTCGCCGTGTTCAGCGGCGAGTTCACGGTACTTTTCACTGGGGCTTTGGCCCGTGACTGCCTGGATTTCCGAGGCGAGCAGGCACAAGATCAGCCCGTCCTTGTCCGTGCTCCATACAGAGCCGTCATGGCGAAGAAATGACGCTCCGGCGGATTCCTCGCCGCCGAAGCCAACCGAACCATCGATCAGGCCGGGCACAAACCACTTGAATCCGACCGGCACCTCTATCAGCGTTCGCCCAAGGCGTGCGGCGACGCGGTCGATCATCGATGAAGACACCAGGGTCTTGCCGATCGCCGTTGACGACTTCCAGTTCGGGCGGTGCGTGAATAGATATTCGATTGCAACGGCAAGGAAATGATTCGGGTTCATGAGGCCGGCATCGGGAGTAACGACCCCATGACGATCCGCGTCCGCATCGTTTCCTGTCGAGATGTCGAATCGATCGCGTCCGGCAACCAGCGATGCCATGGCGTTTGGAGAGCTGCAATCCATTCGGATCTTGCCGTCCCAATCAAGGGTCATGAACCGCCACGTCGGGTCGACCTCCGGGTTGATCACCGTAAGGTCCAAGCCGTGGCGGTCCGCTATGGCCCCCCAATAGTCGACGGCCGCGCCGCCGAGCGGATCGGCGCCGATACGCACTCCGGCGCTTCGGATTGCATCAAGGTTGAGCACGTCACCAAGCTCGTCGACGTAGGTCCCCATGAAATCGTGCGCATGCGTGGTGTCCGCCGCACGCGCTGCGGCTTCGGCCATCCGCTTGACGCTGGTGTTTCCCGCCTCGAGCAGCTCGTTTGCCCTGTTCGCTATCCACGTCGTTGCGTCGGTGTCGGCCGGCCCACCGTGTGGGGGGTTGTATTTGAAACCACCGTCGCGTGGAGGGTTATGAGATGGGGTGACCACGATGCCGTCCGACGAGGCATCATTGGCCTTGTTGTACCCGATGATCGAGTGGCTGATCGCAGGAGTAGGCGTGAAACGCCCACGAGAATCGACCATGACATCGACACCGTTGCCGGCGAGGACTTCGAGCGCCGTGATCCATGCGGGGTCACTGAGTGCGTGGGTGTCTTTGCCCAAGAACATCGGCCCATCGACACCCTGGGTTGCCCGGTACTCGACAATGGCCTGGGTTGTTGCCGCGATGTGCGCTTCGTTGAACGAGCCGTCAAACGCCGACCCACGATGACCCGAGGTTCCAAATTCCACGCGCTGATCGACGTTGGCCGGGTCTGGGGAAATGTCGTAATAGGCCGCAATGAGCGCATCGACGTCAATGAGATCGCTTGCTTGAGCTACCTGTCCGGCGCGTTCGTGCATGAGTCCTAGTCTCCTCGAGGCAGGGCGGGTGGGTCCGCACCGTGTCGTAGGTAACCCGTCGGGTTTCTTCGTCAGAAACTTAACGCAGGCGACTAGCGAAACCGCGAGTTACCGCTATCGAGCACCTCGTGCCAAAAGCACGGCTGGGACCGTTCGAGCCAGAATCTCGAAGTCTTGTCCAAGTGACCAGTTGTCGACATACCAGCGGTCGAGCTCATCGAGTTCATCGAACCCAGTATCGGAGCGCCCAGACACCTGCCAGCGTCCAGTGAGCCCCGGCTTCACCGCTTCACGGTCTTGAAAGCTGGCTGGCGCAGCCTCAACCTCATGCACCGGCAGAGGTCGCGGGCCCACGAGACTCATCTGACCGTTGAGGATATTGATGAGCTGGGGCAGCTCATCGAGCGAGGTCTTTCGCAAAACCTTTCCAACACGCGTGATTCGTGGGTCACCCTGCATTTTGAACACGGGGCCGCTGTGATCATTCGTCAGGTCGAGCTGCAGTGCTTCAGCGTTGTGAACCATCGTGCGAAACTTCAAGATCGTGAAGGGCTCACCGTGCAGGCCGACGCGAACCTGCCGGAACAACGCCTGGCCGCCATCCTCCAGCCGGATCGCAATCGCGGTGAGCAACATGATCGGCGAAAAGACAACGAGCAGAAGCGACGAACACACGACATCGACGATCCGCTTTATTGCGAGGTGACGGCCGTTGAGCGGGGCGGGAGTGACCCGGACCAGAGGCTGGCCGGAGACATGGCCGAGACTAACTCGACGGAACGCCACGTTCGAGAGGCCGGTGCTGAGGGCAACATCGACTCCCATCGCGTTCAGCCGGCGCACCATCGGCGCAAACAGCTCGGCGTCGAGGGAACCCAAACAAACCACGACCAGTTCCGCCTGTGTACGTTGCACCACGTAAGGAAGTTGGCTCGTCGATCCGAGCGCCATCTGCGAGACAAGCTCGGGGGCATTGGCATCCAGGTGGTCCATGACGAATCCCTGCACTTTGTATGCGGTGCGCGGATCGGAGTGCAAGGCAAAGCGAGTTGCCAACGCATCTCCGGTGTTTCCCGCGACGATGACCTTGATCGGCTGCCCGAGATGGTCGCGCCGACGCGAGAGTGCGACCCGACTGATCGACATAGCCACGATCCAGCCCACAAAGAGCATGCCCTGAAACGGCCGCGCCGGTTCGCTGTTCACGAACCACGCTCCGACAATCATGGCGAGTGTGACGCCCCCGACGGACGACCACAGCAGCGATACGTTGCCTTCCCAGCGGACGGACCTCGTAACGGTGTAGGCATTGCGCCACCACAGCGTTGCGCACAAAGCCACCACACCCGCAAACCCTAACGCGACCAACGAACGAGCCGACTCCGGGCCGGTGCTCGTAACCAAGACCGCCGCAAGCAACACGACGATCACCGAAACGACGAAGTCCGCGACCAGAAGAGACCACCGCAACGGCAGATCTCGCAGGCTGCGAGAAAGAGAATCCTGATAGTGGCCGTCCGTGATATCCACGATGTCCGGCGCCACGTGTATCGCTGGGTATATTTTTTTGCGCATGAGCTCGTCCTTCACCCGCCCCAGACGGTGGTTTGCCAGAACTGTGCCTTGCCCTACTCAACGATGAAGCTAGCCCAAGACGCTAATCGCATGCGACATTTCCTGCAAAAAGTACCACTTAGTGTGTTTTTGCTTCGTTTCGCCGTACCTATTGAAAAAGCTGCGTGACCTTTTGGGTCCATTCGGGCCGGCAGATGAGCAGGCTGGGCACGACGGGCCTCGCTTTGTTGAAGACCAGAGGCTGCCCATCTGTCTGCCGCGCATCGAGGCCGCTCGCCAATGCGGCTGCTACCGGCGCACACACATCCCATTCGTAGAGCGGGCCGTTATGGACATAGACATCTGCCTGCCCCGTCATCACCATCATCGCCTTCACCCCCGCACTGCTACAGACGGCGAGCTGCCCATCGAGCGCTCCGGCCACAAAGCGGCCGTCGCTATGGGCACGTGAGCGGCCAGCGATGACCACTGGGCTCGACGACCTCGCACTCTCGATACGAATTGGGTGGCCCGTCGAGCCCGTGCGGGCCATGCCTGGCACCGAAACGGCCCCAACACGGGCGGCCCCATCGATAGAAAGGGCAACATGCACGGCCCACTCTGAATTTCCCGCGCCGAAACCGCTCGAACCATCGAGTGGGTCCACTATCCATGAACGTGCCTTGTCAGTACGGCGTCCATCGTCGTGGCCTTCTTCGGAAAGCAACCCATCTGCGGGGCGTGCTGACGCAATGGCTTCTACGAGAAAGTCGTGGGCTGCTCGATCACCGATTTCTTCGAGTTTCCATCCAAACGCGCCCGAGGTGATGCCGTCGCGTTGGAGTTGGGCGAGGAGATCGCCGGCTTCTGTGGCGAGGCGATGAGCGAGTTCGTCGTCGGTCTCGGGAATCGACACCGAGTTAGCTGGCGTCTTCGGCGCTGTCGCGGATCTGTTCGGGCCGAAGCGTCGGGAAGAGGACTACGTCTCGGATCGTCGTTGCACCGGTGAGCAACATTACGAGTCGATCCATGCCAATGCCGAGACCGCCCGTTGGCGGCAACCCGTACTCAAGGGCCCGGATGTAATCGGTATCCATTCCCATCGCTTCTGCGTCACCGGCTTCGCGTTCGGCTTCTTGGTCCTGGAATCGCGCCAGTTGTTCATCGGGATCATTGAGCTCGCTAAATGCGTTACACAACTCACGACCCGCAACGATCGCCTCGAAGCGCTCGGTAAGGCCCGGCTCGCTGCGATGGTCGCGAGACAGCGGTGAGACTTCCTTGGGGTAATCGGTCACGAAGATCGGGCCCCAGATCTTGCTCTCGGTCGTCTTCTCGTAGATCTCGAGAATGAGCTTGCCGGCGCCGTAGTGGTCCTTGACCTCGACGCCCTGTTCGGTCGCGATCGCCGCCAGCGCACCACGATCCATCTCCACGGATAGCTCGAGGCCCGTGTGCTCCTCGATCAACTCGATCATCGAGGAGCGCCGCCACGGGGCAGACAAATCGAGCTCGCGCCCGTCGTAGTCGATCGTTGTCGATCCGGTCATCTCGACTGCGAGATCGCTGACCAGGTTTTCAACGAGCACCATGATGTCGGTGTAGTCGGCGTAGGCCCAGTACAGCTCGAGCATCGTGAACTCGGGGTTGTGACGAGTGGATATGCCCTCGTTGCGGAAGACTCTTGCGACCTCGAAGACCCGCTCGATGCCGCCGACGGTCAAGCGCTTCAGATAGAGCTCCGGGGCGATACGCAAGAAGAGGTCCATGTCGAGCGCGTTGTGATGCGTGGTGAACGGGCGGGCCATCGCTCCGCTGGCGACGGAATGAAACGTTGGCGTCTCGACCTCGATGAACTCGCGGTCCTCGAGCCACCGTCGCGTGTACGACATGATGCGGCTGCGGTCACGCAGGGTCTTGTTCGACTCGGGCGACACCCACATGTCGACGTACCGCTGACGGTACTTGGTGTCAGGGTCGGAGATACCGTGCCATTTGTCCGGGAAGGCGCGGCGGGTTGGCGCCAGCATCGTCCACTCACTCGGGCGAATAGACAGCTCGCCGCGACGGGTCTTAATGACCTCGCCGGTCACCCCGATCCAGTCGCCGAGCATCAGGTTCGAGAATCCGTCAAAGTCCGGCGTGGTCTTGGCGGGAGCAAAGATCTGGATGCGTCCAGTGCCATCTTGCACCACGCCAAACACAATCTTGCCCTGGTCTCGCTTGAGCATGAGCCGGCCCGCAACAGTGACCGTCTGGCCGGTCTCTGCGCCGTCTTCAAGGGCCCCGAACTTCTCGTGCAACGCGCCCGTCGTGGCCGTGACCTCGTAGCGATACGGGATATCGAAGTCGCGTGCGGGGATCCTGGCAGACGAGTTGGAGTCGGGCGGAGCAGATTCTTCGTTGTTGGTCATCTCGGTCATGTCTCTTGTTACCGATCGGTGTTGCGAGCGTGGACGATCCGTAGCCCGTGAAGGGTAAGGAATGGCTCGACGTGTTCAATCGTTGACGCTACCGGCGCAATCACCGGGGCAAGGCCACCTGTGGCAACGACGACAGCTCGTTGCGTCAGCTCTCGCTGAAAACGAGCGACCATTCCGTCAACGGATGCCGCGAATCCATAGACCGCCCCGGACTGCAACGACTCGACCGTGGATTTCCCAATGACGTTGCGCGGTTCGATTAGTTCGATGGAGCGAAGCGCTGAGGCCCGCCCGACGAGTGCATCCATAGAGACTTCAATTCCGGGAGCGATCGCGCCACCGAGGAACTCTCCCGTATCGGACACGATGTCGTAATTGTTCCCGGTGCCGAAGTCGACGATGATCAGCGGACCGCCGTAAATCTCATAGGCGGCGACGGCGTTCGCGATTCGATCGGCGCCAACGTCACGCGGGTTGTCGTACTTGATTGGCATTCCGGTCTTGACGCCCGGCCCGATAATGATCGGATCGAATGCCAAATACTGCTCGGCGAGGGCTCGAATGGTTGATTGGATACGCGGCACGCCCGAACACAGGGCGACACCGGTGATGTCATCAAAGCTCACGTTGATCAAGCCCAGGAAACCGACGAGCATCGCCGCGAACTCATCGCTCGTGCGGTCGTGATTGGTCGACACCCGCCAGTGCTGCACGAGGCCGTCATCGGCTCGCAGCCCGGCCGCGGCCTGGTCGTAGAGCCCGAGAACCGTCTGCGTATTGCCCACATCGACGGCGAGTAAATAGTCGGTCATTACACCCCAACCTCAGCAACGATGTCGAGACCAATATCGAGGGTTGGAGCGCCGAAGCTCAGCTTTGAGGTGGAGATCATGTCGACTCCGGTGTGGCTCACGGCGTCGATCGTACTCAGGTCGATGCCACCACTCGCTTCGAGAATCGGCCGGCGACCGCCGCCAACTAGGGAATCGACGAGAGCTACCGCTTCGCGCAAGACATCGGGCGGCATGTTGTCGAGCAAGATGGCGTCGGCCTGCGCCGTTACCGCAGCTTCGATCTGGTCGAGGCGGTCGACCTCAACGTGTACGGTGCGCGCTGGCCAGCGACGCTTCGCCCCGGCCACCCCATCGGCAATCGATAGACCCATCAGATGGTTGTCTTTGAGCATGATCCAGTCGCTGAGATTGCCACGATGATTGCGCGCCCCTCCCGCCCGAACCGCCGCCTTCTCCAGCGACCGGAGCCCCGGCGTCGTCTTTCGGGTATCCCAGACCTGGGCGCTACCCGTTGCCGCATCCACGTACGAGCGAGTGTTGGTGGCAATTCCCGACAGATACATGAGGAAGTTCAGCGCCGTGCGTTCTGCGATCAGTATCGACTCGAGCGAGCCGGCCATCGTCCCGAGAGTTTGGCGAGCGTCGACGCTGTCGCCCTCGGCGACCATCCAGGTGAGTTCGAGATCGGGGTCGACCTGACGAACCGTCTCGGCAACGCAGGCCGTTCCCGCAATGACACCACCGCGGCGCACGACAAAGCTGCCGGTTGCGGTAACCCCGTCGGGCAGGAGTGAGGCGGAGAGGTCTCCGAGCGGCGTGAGGTCCTCCGCGAGCGCTCGTGTGACGACGTCAGTGATGTCATGGCGTGGGGCGTGAAGATATCTGGACACCCTGGGAGAGTAGCCGGATCGAGGCGGATGCCAATAACGAACCGTGGCCCAATGACCGAATGTTCGAAGCGAACCCGGCCGCTACAGCGCCCGAAGCGCAGCGCGAATCTTCTTCTCGCTCACCTTCTCGCCAACACCGAGTTGCTGGGCGAACGTCGCAACACGAAACTCTTCGAGCTGCCAATTGATCGCGGTAAGCGCAGCCGACGGTGGCAGCCGCTCGGCATAGTGATCGAAGTCCGACTCGAGCGCTTTGCACTTCGCCATGAGTTGCCCATCTTGCACCACCCGGTCCGAGAGCTTGTCGAGGCGCACCTCGATGGCGTGAAGGTATCGGGCCACGTCACCAAGACGCTCAGGGCCGACCGCGCTCAAATGGTTCGGATACACGAGCCTCACCAGTTGCTGGGCCATGTCCCGACGGGCTGGCACAATCGCTGGAGCCGATGTCTCGGCGAGCCGAGAACGGATTCGCGCATTGCGCTCCAAGATGTCGACAGCCGCTGGGCCCAGGTCAGCGATCGCTGGGGGCAGAGCCGCTCGAGCCTTGTTGACGAGATCCGCCCAATCCTGCTCGTTCCAGGCCACTCCGCCCGATTCAGAAATCAGTCGCGAGAAGATGCAGTCGGCGGCGTCGTTAACCCAGTCGACCTTCGAGCCATGTGGGCTCGCCGCGATTGCGAGCGTCGCCGACGGCGTCAACAAATCGTTGAGACCGCGGGCTACACCACCGATGTGCAGGCGCAGAAGCCGGCGTGTCCCCAACCACATCGCCTCATGTTGCGACGCGCTGTCCGAGAGCAACCGCAACGCAACCGAATCGCCGGTATCGACGAGCGACGGAAAGGCATCGACGGTCTGTCCTGCCGCACTCGTTTGGAACCGTTTGGGGATTTCGCCAAACGTCCACGACGTTTGGTTTTCCTGGACGATCGAGTGTTCGGTGGTGGCGAGCACCTCGCGAACTTCGTCGTGGAGTTGTTGACGAAGCGTGTCGAGGTTGCGACCTTGCGCAATCAGGTCGCCGTCATTAGTCACGACACGAAATATCGGACGCAGGTGGCTGGGAAGGCGATCGATGACCAACGCATCGGCCGGGAGCGGTTCGTCGCGAACGGTTCGCAAGGCGGCGCGCACGGCCTCCACTAGGTTGCCCTCGGAGCGTTCGAGCTCGGGCAGGATCGCAGTTACCGTGTCGGGAATCGGCACGAATGGCTTACGGACCGCTTTGGGCATCGATCGAAGGAGCTCGGTGACGAGCTCCTCTCGCAACCCCGGCACGTTCCACTCGAAGGCATCGGCATCGATATGGCCTAGCAAGGAGACCGGTACGTTGACCGTGACTCCATCGTTCGTCGACGACGCATCGAATTCGTAGTCGACATCGAACTCGACCCCACCTGCCGTCCACGTCTCGGGGAAGGAGTCGTTGGGGTCCTGGTGCGGCGACGCATCGAAAATCTCATCGAGACGCAAGTCGAGGGCACGGGGATCCCGCTTGCGTCGCTTGTTCCACCAGCGGTCGAAGTCAGCTCCCGACGTTACTTTCGGGCCCACACGCTCGTCGTAGAAGGCAAACAGCACGTCGTACTCGACGAAGAGGTCGCGACGTTGACGAGCACCGAGGCGACGGACTTCCTCGAGCACCGATTCGTTCTGCTCGAAGAAGGCGTGGTGGGTTTCCCAGTCCCCCTCGATGAGCGCGTGGTGGATAAATAGCTGACGGGCGACGTCGGGGTCAACCCGCCGATAGTGCACGCGTCGGCCAGCAACGAGCGGAACGCCGTAGAGCGTTGCACGTTCGATCGTCATCGCCGAGCCTTTTTCGCGATCCCATTCTGCTTCGTCGTAGGTTCGCTTCACGAGGTGTTCGCCGGCGCGTTCGGCCCATTCGGGCTGAATCCGAGCTGCGCTGTGGCACCAGAGCCGGTTGGTCTCTATGAGCTCGCCAGCCATCACCCAGTTCGGGGGCTTCTTACTCAGCGACGAGCCTCGACCGATCAAGAAGCGGGCACCGCGCCCGCCGGAGAACTCATTGGTCGCTGCGTCCTTGACCCCGATCTGTGAAAGGAGCCCGGTAAGCAGCGCCTGGTGGATGGTGTCGTTGCCCCCCGCCGAGATCGTCGATCCGGAATCTCCGGTTGGCTTACCAGCAACTGAGGTCACGTTCCATCGCAAAGACTTCGCTGTCCGTTCAAGCTGCCGATAGATGTCTTGCCATTCGCGTATCCGGTTGAAGTTGAGAAACTCCCGCTTGCACATCTTGCGGAACTGCCCATTTGACCGGGACCGCCGTTCCTCGTCGATGTAGTCCCAGAGGTGAATCCAGGGAAGAAAGTCCGAACCAGGTTCGGCGAAGCGGGCATGGAACTGGGCGGACTCTTCCCGCTTTTCCGAAGGACGTTCGCGAGGGTCCTGGACCGACAGCGCTGCAGTGATGATCATGATCTCGCGCAGGCAACCGGTGTCGGCACCTTCGATCACCATTCGACCGAACCGAGGATCCACGGGTAGCCGGGCGAGATCGCGCCCGATCGTTGTGAGCCACTTCTTGGTTCCCTGCCGGTCGGGATCGACGGCGTCGAGTTCTTCGAGTAGCGCCACGCCATCTCGAATGTTTCGAAGCTCCGGTGGTTCAACGAATGGGAACTGTTCCACATCGCCCAGTCCGAGTGACGCCATCTGCAAAATGACCGATGCCAGGTTCGTTCGGGTAATTTCCGGCTCGGTAAATTCTGGCCGGTCCTCGAAGTTCTCTTGGGTGTAGAGGCGGATCGCGATGCCGGCGGCTACGCGTCCGCATCGTCCTGATCGTTGATTCGCGGATGCCTGGGAGACATCCTCGATGGGTAGGCGTTGCACCTTTGTGCGGTGGCTATATCGGCTTACTCTCGCCGTGCCGGGGTCGATGACGTACCGAATTCCGGGAACGGTTAGTGAGGTTTCGGCGACGTTGGTAGCGATAACGATTCGGCGGCGCACCCCGCCGCGCTTGCGCTCGAATACCCGGTGTTGCTCGGCCGCCGACAGGCGTCCATACAGCGGAAGGATTTCGGCATCTCGTAGTCGCGCTTCGCTGAGGGCATCGGCGGCCTCTCGGATGTCTCGCTCGCCCGCACAAAACACGAGAATGTCGCCGTCGGCCTCGTTCTCCAGCTCGAAAACCGCATCGACGATCGCCTCGGACTGGGTCAATGGTTCACCGGTCAAGGCATCCTCGGGAGGCCGGTATCGCACCTCGACCGGAAAGGTTCTTCCGGAGACTTCGATAACGGGCGCGGGGTCACCGTTTGGTTGCGCAAAGTGTTCCGCGAATCGGGCCGTATCGATGGTCGCTGACGTGACGACGATTTTGAGATCGGGGCGCTTCGGAAGCAGCTGCTTCAAGTAGCCGAGAAGAAAATCGATGTTGAGACTTCGCTCGTGCGCCTCGTCGATGATGATCACCGAGTACTTCGCCAGGTTTCGGTCGTGTTGCATCTCGGCGAGCAAGATGCCGTCGGTCATGGTTTTGATCGCGGTCTTGTTCGAAACCTGGTCGGTGAAGCGAACCTTGTACCCCACGATACCGCCGAGTTCATCGCCGAGTTCAGCCGAGACCCGTTCGGCGATGGATCGTGCGGCGATGCGTCGGGGCTGGGTATGCCCAATCCATCCGGTCTCGCCGAGCCCGAGCTCTAGACACATCTTCGGAAGCTGTGTGCTCTTGCCCGAGCCGGTTTCGCCGGCGACGACGACTACTTGGTTGTCGCGAATCGCAGCGATGAGCTCGCGTCGGCGTTCAGCGATAGGAAGATCTGGTGGGTAGCGGATATCCACGGGCGTCTACCGTACGGGGTACGGGTCAAGAAGCGAGGTCGCCTTAGATCCAGCGACGTACCGACGCCGTGAACTCTTCGTAAGGCTTGCCGAACTCGTTGCGCAGGAAGCGCTCCTCGGGAATGATCTGCAGTCGGGTGAGTACCGCAACAAAAGCCGCCGCTCCAATTCCGGAAGCGATCAGACTTCCGCGCCAGAACCCAAACGACAGGATTGCGAACACCATCCCGAGATACATCGGGTTGCGAGTTATCCGGTAAACGCCGGTCGTGACGAGCGTCGATGCCTTGTCTATAGCGTGGGGGTCGACGGTGGTCTTGGCCGCCCCGAAACCGACAACCGCTGATAGCAACGCTGCGATGCCGACAACCGCTGCAATACCCGCCAACACGCTCCCAGCGGTCCCGCTTACGGCGCGCTCGTCGATTCCTTCGCCGAGAGCAAAGACGAGGACGAAAGCGAGGCCAGTCCAGACGAGCGGCGGCACGGTGGTCTCTAGGCGGGTGAGCAAGCTACCTTCTAACGATTCGGAGACACAGGGCGCTACTTACTCGCCCACTGGTTGGATCCGCTGCTCGAGGACCTCGATCGCCCGCTCGGCGTCATCGAGGTCGCCGGCTTGAACCTTGTCCATTGCCCCTTGTAGGTCACGGAGCCGATCTTCGAGCTCATCGACGCTGGGGGCCGTGTCGGTAGAGGTGATGTCGGGAGAGGTGGTATCTGATGATCCTGGCTGATCCATGCGGGCAGTCTAGAGAGAACCGAGATTGGTCCCCTCAGCGACTCGGGCACACAAGCGTCTACGATCGGTGCTATGACGACCCCCAACGCCCTGTCGCAGAACCTCATCCACCTGGGCCGTAGCGGGACCGCGGTTCCTCAGCCGGCCTTCACCGGCGAGATGTCGTGGTACGAGGCCTACGGTGGACGACATGGCGACGACGGATTGGACGGTCGTCTCGTGTCTATGCATTCCTTCACCGAGTCGTGGGACGTGTGGGAGATGCACCCCAACGGTTGCGAGGTCGTGCTTTGCGTGGCGGGCGAGATCGAACTTGTTCAAGAGTTCGAGGGCACGACGACGCTCACCACATTGACGTCAGGGCAGTATGCGATCAATGGCCCCGGTGTGTGGCATACCGCGAACGTCGCCAGCTCCGCGACCGCGGTGTTTATCACCGCAGGGCTCGGCACCGAGCACCGGACGCGGTAGCGCCAGCGCTACAGGGCTACAGCGATCGCTTGAGCCAGTGATGCGGTGTGGGTAAGCGTGATCTTCCATTCGGTCACGCCAAGCTCTTCGGCGCGAGCCGCGGCTGTGTCGTGTAACCGCACCGATGGCGCCCCGTTCTCGGCTTTGACGATTTCGACATCGACCATATTGATCTCACCGAGACCCACACCCAGGGCTTTCATCACCGCTTCCTTGGCCGCCCACCGAACCGCGTATCGTTCGGTCGGGTCGTTCTTGGCATCCGCGTAGGAACGTTCCCCGGCCGTGAACGTGCGCTCCTTAATTGCTGGCGTCCGTTCGAGGACCGAGCGGAAGCGGTCCAGTTCAACGAGGTCGGTCCCAATACCAATCACCATCGAATGTTATGGCGCTCGTGCTCGCTCTTTGCGGTTCGGGCACGTTCTCCCCAAAGACGCGCTCGACCAACCGGCCGTTTACATGAATGCGCGTGGATCGGTTTCTGCGACGTACAACGCACGATCGCGCACTGCCTGGGCATCGGAAGCGGAGATCATGCCGATCGAGATTGAGCTGCCACCGGCGACGGCGACGTGAACCGTCGCAAGATCTCGTTTTCGCTCAAAACGTGACTGGCGGACCACCACGACATTCGTCTTGCGAAGCAACAGCTCGTCTGTACGCCACCCGACGAACCGTTGATATCGCGCCAGCGAGTCGTCCGTGACGCCCCATCGATAGAGGCGCACGACACGGCGGGTCCGCAGCCAAGTCAACGGAATCACCACCAACACGACAATCGCCCAGAAGTTCCACACGGCAGCCATCCCAAGGCCAGCAAGGCCGAATACCACCGTCGCGTTGCGTGTTTGGCGGAAGACCTCGAGCGAGGAAACGTGACGATCCAACACGACGACTCCCGGTGAGCCATCGAGCGCCAGCGACCGCAGCTGCTCGACCTGTTCGATCGAACATCCTGGTACGACGAAGTCCGCTTCACCAACTGGATGCAGGGTTGCGGTGTGCAAACCACGGGCTCGTTCGAGAACCCGTTGGGATGCCTGGAATCGTTGCACCCGGACCAAGCTGCTCGCCATGGATGTGGTGGATAGCAGGCCAGCATTTCGCCGTAGTCCTAACGGCGTTCGTGTAACGGTCAAATCCCAGTCGGCAAGAAATACCCGAACCACGTTGAGCACAACGCTCACCATCACGACGGCCACTGCGGCCACTGGCACAAACCACAACAGCCATCGTCCCGGGTCAAGGTCGGCTTCGGGCAGGTCGATGGGAACCCGCCGGAACAGTGTTTGGCTTACCGCAAACAGAGGCGCCAGCACAGCGAGGCCGCTAAAGGGGTGCTGGGTCAGCGCGATCTGCAGCGTCCTACGCGGCCCGTGGCGGACAAGTTGGCGTTCGTCGAGCGACGACTCGGCATCGGTTGGCGACGCGGCTGCTGTCGGTTCGGCGCTTCGCACTGGGGCCTGAGCACCGTGATTTGCCGACACCGATTGAAGCGCGAGTGCTATGGGCCGAGCGACAGCGTCGAGGTCGAACTCTGCTGTTTCGGCCCCGGCCGTATCCACGGTTACGTGCACGAGACCGACCAGGCGATGCAGAAATTTCTGCTCGATCGACACACTTTGCACCCGATCAAGGGGAACCGTGAGCGTCTGTCGTGACAACACTCCCTTGCTGACGTGCAGCTCGCCATTGCGCACCACAAACGTATATCGCCACCAGGCCGCCCCCGCCGACGCAAGTGCAACTGCACCCACGATGAATACGGCGAGCCCGGTGATCACGAAGGACGGCGACCGAGAAATCAAAAAACCGGCGCCCACCACTAGCTGAACGATGCCGACGCTTCGAACGAGCCGCATGGCCAAGAACACAATCGCGAGCACCGACTGGCGTTGGGGCACCTCCAGCGATACGTCATCGCGGCGTGCTATCGACGCATCATTCATCGATTGATCAGAGTTCTTCGATCTCAGTGCCCGCACGCTCGACCACCAGCGCCCGGAGCCGAACCGCGTCATCGTATGCGAGCCCGTCGATGGTGAGGTCAGGGCCTGCCGAGTTCACCGTGATCGTCGCAAGCTCAAAGCGACGTTGCACTGGACCTTGCAACAGCTCTGCATGCTGCACGCGCACAAACGGGACGGTTCGCACGGTCTTGATGAACACCCCACGGCGATACGACAGATCGTGCTCTCGAACCTGGTAGCCAATGTTGCGAACCTCGATGATCCGAATAATTGCAGTGGTAACGACAACAAGGAACACCCCTGCCAGCACGACGAACGGAATCCATCGGTATGACGCAAGCAACACACCCGTCACGGTGCATACGGCGGTCGCCGTAACCGCAAAGAGCGCGCTTGCGATAAGCGACACTCGGAGGAAGTTTGGGTCGATGTCGACGAAGTCGGCGTCGTCCAATTTTGGGATGGACGAAACATTGATTGAGGCATTGGAAAACGATGTGTCGGCCACGACACGAACCTAGCGCTAACCAGACCCGTTCGATGACCGAACTGCCAGTAACCGTGGGCTCAGACTCGCCAGCGATCGGCCAGCTCTTGGATAGAGACCCACAGTAGGTCCCCGACGGTTTCCCGACCGAGCCGGTCCACGCGGAAGCTGTCCTCGGTCTCGGTGACCGCACCGTGCAACGCGGAATACCGGTTGCGGTACCCCTGCAACACGCCACGCATGACGTCGGGGGCGAGGGTGTCGGTGAGCTCGATGTGCAACAACGTCATCCCCGTCGTTTGGCTGTCCTTCACCTCGGGGATCATGATGATCGGGCGCCCGTCAGAACGACCCTTCACCACCAGAACTTCGCGCTCGTCGGCTACCCGCTTCTTGGTTCCACGAAGCTCGGGCGTCTTGTCCGTACGGCTTGGAATCGTGGCCGCAACGCCACCCCGGTCGATCACAGAAATAGAGTCGGCTGCGGCATCGATCGTGTACCGGGTCCAACCCACTACTCGTCGAACCGCCGGGTCGAGGTTCGCCAGAGTGCGAATCGTCGAGTACGTCAACGAATCTCGCGGCGTTCCCGTCGCCAGCGCATCGGCGACCAGCGGAACTTCGAGCAACGTTTCATCCGTACGAGAAATGCCGACGGTCACCGTCTTGGCCTGGTGCTTGATTGCATCGACGGGACGGGTGAGCTCGTCGATCGCGGCTCCCAACGATTGAGTGAGGTCTTCGATAACCACACCTGGCGTTCCGACCTTGCCGAACTCGCTCTGGTAGGCGTCAAGCAGACCATTCCCGGTTGCGTAGCGGAAACGCGACGTCAGCTGCACAGCCGTCGATGCCTCGAGGTGACCGTTGTAGTCGCCCCGGCGGATTCCCTCGAGGAACCGTTGGTGCGACGCAGCCAATCGAGGTCGCACCTGGGTGAGGAACTCTTCACCCGAGAGCGCACCGCGGGTTTCCTCGATAAGTCCTTCGATGGCGGCGCGGGCCTCGCGCAGCGGTCCGGCCTGCGCGTCGATTGCGAGCGCAGCCTCATAGCCGAAGAGGTGACCCACGACGGTCGAGAGAACGAACGCAAGCCGTGGGTGCACGACTGGGACGTAGATCACGTCGAGGGCGGAAGAGAACCGTGTCTCCCCTTCATTCGCGATGACGATTGGCGCGGACTTGTGGGCCCGGAAGATCTCTACTTCCTTGCCGACATCGTCGGCCGTTGATCCGACCAGGCCTGCGGCACAAATCAAGATCATGGGTTCGGAAGAAAGGTCGATGTGCTTCTTATCTTCGGTGGAGTCGGCGGCGATCGACTTGTAGCACAGCTCTGAGAGTTTGATTCGAAGCTCGCGAGCCGCAATGAGGTTTGGTCCGTTGCCTACACACGCCCAGTAGCGGCGAGATGGGGCGTGGGCTAAGGCGGCGCGTTCGATGTCAGGTCGCTTTGCAATGGTTTCGATCATGCGATCGGGAAGGTCTCGCAGTCCCTGCAATACTGCTTGGCGATCCGCTGGCTCTTCACGATCAGGGAGAGCGAGGTCAGAAATGACGATAGCGAGGAGGAATCCAGCTGCGATCTGGGCGTAGAACGCCTTTGTGGATGCGACGCTCATCTCGACGTCGCGGCCGTCGGATGTGTAGAGGACGCCTTCTGCACGGTCGGTGAGGTCCGAGCCGCGTCGGTTTACGATTGCGAGCACCGACGCGCCGCGCTGCTTGGCAATATCCACCGTGCGGTTCGTATCGGTCGTTGTGCCGGACTGGGAGATGGCGATGATCAACGAGTCCGACATGTCCTTGCGTAACCCAAACCCGCTGAGTTCGGTCGCCGCAATCGCTTGCACATGAATGTGGCCGTCTAGCTCCCCGGCAACAGCAGCAGCCACCGCTTGGCCCGCAACGGCTGCGGTTCCCTGTCCGATGACGTAGATATTTCGGAAGGTTCCGCTGCGAAGCTTGTTGGCGATGTTGGCTGGCATGGTCGACTCATCAACCGTAACACTGAGATGTCCGTCAGACTCGATGAGCTTTCCACGCAGAGTCTTGCGGAAGCTGCGCGGGGATTCGCTGATCTCTTTGAGCAGGTAGTGCGTGTAGTCGCCACGGTCGATGTCTCGTGTCGTCACCTCTGCAGTTGCGACATCGGCATTGGTCACCGGCAGTGCCGTGCCGTCGTAGCCAACACGCTCGAAGCCCGCAATCTGACCAGCGTTGGCACCGTTCAGTCGGAGAATCTGCCCGCGGCTTGCGCTTGGATTGTCCGGGTTCGCTGGGGTCTCTCCGTCCATGCGCACGTACTGCGTGGTTTCTTCGACGACGCCGTACGGTTCGGAGGCGACGATGTAGCAGTCCTCGGCGAGTCCGACGTAGATGGATTGGCCACTGCCGCGCAGGGCGAGCAGCAGATCATTTGCGGCTTCCTCGCTGGACAGTCCAATGGCCACAGACCCTTCAAAGACCGAGACCGAACGACGAAATGCTTCCGTGATGTCGTGTCCGTTCGTGAGGTGCTTTGCGGTGAGTGTGGGGATGACCTTGGTGTCGGTGGTGATGTCGGGCGCGATCGAGAGGCCTTCGGAACCAATGAGGTCGCCGTAGTTGTCGACATCGCCATTGAGCACCGCTGTGCAATACGGGCCACCGGATCCGGTGACCAGGTCGCTGTTCACGGGGTGTGCGTTCGGCTCGGAGATGATTCCGACGCTCGCCCAGCGGGTATGTCCAAGAACAACAACTTGCGCGGTGTCGTTGTCGAGCGCTTTACGAAGAAGGTCATCATTTCGAACGCTGTTGCGCAGCGATGCGGTGTTGTCGCCGAGCTCGCCGATTTCGGCCGCTACTTTGTAGACGAAGCTGAGGCGCTCACCAACGATTCGAACGGCCGAGTCGGTAAAGAGCTCCATACGATCGGACCGAGCGTCAATTGCGGCGGCGATAGCGGCATCGGTGAGATCGAGCCCGTGGTCGCTGATGAGAAGGTGGATGCCTGCCGAGTCACGGCCACGGACTTCCATGCGATCGATCGCCGAGAGCGCCTGATGTACCGAGAAGATTGCGTCAATTCCGGCTCCGTGTACGTCACGGCCACCGAGGTCGCTAACGACTGCGGCGGCACGCAAACGATCTCGCTCGATGCTCCAGGCACCATCGCGTACTCGAATGAGCGCGGCGTTCACCGTTTCGAGATCCATCGAATCCACGGTCGCTCGAGCGTCGAGCTGCGCCTCGAGGCCGTCGAGAACTTCGCTTAGCCCACCCAGCTGGTTCCGAAGTGCGTCTTGGAGTCCGTGGTCCGCTAGCAGTGCCCGGACACCTGGGGTGCCGCGAAGCAACTGGTCGGCTGCGTCGAGACGATCGGCAACGGCTGATAGCGGAGCAATGGCGGCCCCGAGGTCCACTCCGGCGAGGGTGTCGGTGACTCCCTCGACGAGCCCGAGCACATCAGCTCGGGTGGGGAGCGTACGCATCGAAGGACGGCGTACAACGGCAACAATTCCGCACATGCAGATCTCTCTTTCGGCAGCGACAGCGTCTGTCGACTGATCAACCCCAGTGTAGGAAATTCTCCGGGGTAAAAGCAGTGGTAGCGCGTGGGCACAATGGCCCATTCAGCCGAAAGAGCACGTAAAGCGAAGCCTCACGCCCGAACTTTGGCGTTACAGGGCAGTGACGGCTTGGACGAGGCGCTTTGCGGACTCACGCGCCAGTCCTGCCTCCGATGCCTCCACCATGACCCGAACAACCGGTTCGGTGCCCGACTCGCGGATAAGCACCCGGCCGCTCGAGCCGAGCAGTGCTTCTTCGGCTGCAACCGCTCGCGCAAGTTGTTCGTGGAGGTTCGGGATCTTTGCGGGCATCCGAACATTCTCGAGCACCTGGGGGAAGCGAGTCATGACGGACGCGGCCCATGTGGCCAGGTCGTCGGTCCGCCGACACGAGGCGTCGAAGAGCTGCACTGCGGTGAGAACGCCGTCGCCTGTCGTTGCGAGATCACGGTGAATGACATGGCCAGATTGTTCGCCACCGAGTGAGTACCCGCCTGCATCGAGCGCCTCGAGTACATAGCGATCGCCAACCCCAGTTTCGACAATGTCGATACTGTGGGTTTCCATCGACCGGCGGAATCCGAGGTTGGTCATCACGGTGATAACTACGGTGTCATGGGCCAGGCGACCGCGCTCGCGGCGGTCGAGCGCGCTCATGGCAATAATGCGATCGCCATCGATGATCTCGCCGTCGTGTCCAACGGCCGCGATCCGATCCGCGTCTCCGTCGAAGGCAAACCCAGCGTCGGCGCCGTGCTCGCGAACCGCGGCTTGCAAGAACCCGGGATTGGTTGATCCGACTCCACTATTGATGTTTCGGCCGTCGGGTTGATCGGCCAGGCTCAGCACCGATGCGCCCAGCGCTTCGAAGATGACCTTTGCCGTGGTTGAGGCCGAGCCGTTTGCGGAGTCGAGAACGACCGTGCGGCCAGAAAAGTTGCGGCCTTCGATCGAACCGACGACCGCGTCGATGTATCGGTCGATTGATCCGGGGGAGACAGTGGGCTGCACGGGTTCGAGCGGGTATCCGGCCTCGTATGCCGCATCGAGCTGTACTTGGATGACGTCTTGATCTGCGTCACTCAGTTTGCGGCCGCCGGCGGAGAACAGCTTGATGCCGTTGTCTTGCCAAGGGTTATGCGATGCGGACAACATCGCCCCCGGCAGGTCATCGGCAGCGCAGATCCACGCAACGGCCGGCGTAGGCACCACGCCGAGGTCCCGGACACGAACGCCCTCGGCGGCGCAACCTTGGGAAAATGCGTGTTGCAGCTCCGGCCCGGATTCGCGAGTGTCTCGCCCGATTGCGATCTCGGTTCCCCCGAGTACACGCGACGCAGCTGACCCGAGCGCTCTTGCGAACGCTGGAGTCAGCTGTGTGAGTGCTTCAGCGCGAACGCCATCGGTGCCAAATCGCAGCATGGGCTCGTATCGGCGAGGGATCGCCGGCTTTAGCGCTTCGAGTACTGAGGTGCCTTACGAGCCTTCTTGAGGCCGTACTTCTTGGATTCCTTCTTACGAGAGTCACGAGTGAGGAATCCGGCCTTCTTCAAGGAGTCACGGAATTCCGGGTCAACTTCGAGGAGTCCACGGGCGATACCAAGACGCATTGCGCCGGCCTGGCCGGTTGGGCCTCCACCGTGCATCGTCACGCTTACGTCCCAGGCACCTTCGGTTTCGGTGACCCGGAATGGCTCGCTGAGCTGCTGGCGATGGACTGCGCTTGGGAAGTAGTCCTCAAGCTCACGGCCGTTGACCGTCATGGTTCCGTTGCCAGGAAGCAGACGGACACGAGCAACTGCACGCTTGCGACGGCCGGTTGCTTGGATGGGAGTAATGGTTGCCATGATGATATTCCTTCGTCCCTGACCTAGTTGGACCGGTGCTTGGCGTGTTCGATGGTGAGCGGCTGCGGATCTTGGGCAGCATGCGGGTGCTCGGCACCGGCGTAAACCTTGAGCTTTGTCAATTGCTGACGTCCAAGGCGCGTCTTTGGCACCATGCCGCGGATCGTACGACGGACAGCCTCGGCTGAGTCCTTGTCCATTTCCTGGGCGTAGGTGCTCTCTTTGAGGCCACCGGGGAAACCGGAGTGGCGGTAGACCATCTTGCGGCTGGCCTTGCCTGCCGTGAGGACCACCTTGTCGGCGTTGACGATGATCACGTGATCACCCGTGTCGAGGTTCGGCGTGTACGACGGCTTGTGCTTGCCACGCAAGATGTTGGCAACTTCGGTAGCGAGACGACCGAGGACGAGGCCTTCGGCGTCGACGATGTGCCAGGATCGCTCGATCTCAGATGCTTTGGGGGTAATGGTGGTCATTTCGACTCCTGAAAGATTGCCGCAGAGGAAAGTTTGGGCGGCAGCAGTCCGACGATCGAGTCTAGATGCCCGATTCCGACAAACCAATCCAAAACGCGTTGATTCGCGGTACTTTTGCCGATCAGCCACGATTCTCCCGGAAACCCAGCTCGTGCGGTCTGGCGCACCGGACGCGCAAAAGAGTTCTTACAAAGTCGCGAACAACCCGTCGCAACGACCGCAAGCTCGCGCTTTCACGTACGGTAAAAGTCGTGCCAAAGATTCTTGTAGTCGACGATGAACCAATGGTTCGAGAAGTGCTCACCCAGTATCTCGTCGCGGACGGCTTCGACGTTGTTGATGCATGCGACGGTGATGCGGCGGTCGCATCGATTACCGAGCACCAGCCGGACCTTGTGCTGCTCGACCTGATGTTGCCGAAGCGAAATGGGCTAGAGGTGTTGGCGTTCATCCGGGGCACTTCGGCACTACCGGTGATCTTGTTGACGGCGCGAGGGGAAGAAGCGGACCGAGTGCGAGGCCTCGAAGCTGGCGCCGACGACTACGTCGTAAAGCCATTCTCCGCACGCGAGGTCGTTGCACGTGTGCGAACGGTTCTTCGCCGGACGGGTGAGTTGTCACCGCCGCCCTCGATGACGAACGAATTTGGAACGATCCGGGTGGACCCGGCTCGGTGGGTCGTGACGAAGGACGGCGAGGAGATCGAACTCCCCCGCAAAGAATTCGAGCTTCTCAACTGCTTCTTGGCACATCCGGGCGAAGCGCTAACACGCGAAGACCTACTGCAGAAGGTTTGGGGAAGCTCAACGCAATGGCAGGACCCATCGACCGTGACCGTGCATGTGCGCCGGTTGCGCGGCCGCCTCGAAGACGACCCCACGAACCCCAAACACTTTGTGACGGTGTTCGGAGTCGGCTACCGATTCGACGTGTGAAACAGGAATGAAACGCTGGCCGCAACTACTCCTCGCCCTCGCAGTTGTCGCGACCGTTGCGGCCCTTGCCTCAACCGTTGCGACCGAGATCGTCATGGCGCCCAGCCAGACCGAGCGCAATCAACTCATTGCTCTGCTCGGTTCGGTCGCAGCGGCATCCATTGCCATCACGGTCGTCTTTCGACTCTTCGCTCCCCGTTCCCTCACCCGCCGGATGTTGATCGCCGCCATCTCGGGCCCGGTCGTCATAGCCGTGACATTGAGCGCGGGTTCCCGGTCGATGTTCTTGTCCGAACACGATCTGCAGTTTTTGTTGATCCTTCTCGCATTCGCAACCGTGCTCGGCATTGGGGCCATGTTCACGCTCGCAAGGCCTCTTACCGATGACCTTGCGGCTTTGACCGAGGTAGCCCGCCGGGTAGGTGCCGGGGACCTCGATGCGCGCGCTGAGCTCGCTCGCATCGATGAAGTGGGCGATCTCGCGTCAGCCATCGATGCGATGATCGACCAGATTGCGACCTCTCGGTCCGACCGCGATGAAGCCGAGCGGGAACGGTCGATAACCCTCGCCTCACTCAGCCACGATGCCCGCACACCGCTTACCTCAATGCGGCTCGCTACCGAAGCGTTGATCGACGGCGTTGCCCCGGACCCCGACAGATACCTGCGCACGATCGCCTCCGATATTGCGGCGGTCGAGACCCTCATCGATGACCTGTTCACGATCGGCCAGCTCGAAGCTGGTCGCCTCGAATTGATGTCGGGCCCAATGGACGCGATGCCAACCGTGCATGATGTTGTCGAACGACTGGTGCCCATTGCGCACGACAAGCACGTGCAGCTCGAGATTCACGGGCCAGAACAGCTCGGCGTAACCGCCGACTCCGGGCAGCTACAGCGTGTGCTCTCCAATGTCATCGGCAACGCCATTCGACATTCCCCGAGCCACGATGCCGTGCGCATCGAAGTAGATCCCGCCCGCCGCCGGATCTCGGTGCGCGACAATGGGTCCGGGTTTCCCGCCGAATTCTGCCACGAGGCGTTCCAGCCATTCCGGCGGCACGATGAGGCCAGAGAGCGGGCTCAAGGCGGCGCTGGCCTCGGCCTCGCCGTCGCAAAGGGAATCATCGAAGCACTCCATGGACGCATCTGGGCCGATGCTGGGCCCGGTGGTTCCGTTCACATAGAGCTGCCCGAATAACCGCCGCCGTGAGGTGTGCTGGAGCGTCGATGCCGTGACGCCAGCGCCCATCACCCGACAGCGAGCATGCAATGGTCCGTCAGCGCCGCGGAACTTAGGTCCACAATGGTGCGGTGAGGATTCATCGACCAGCTTTCCTCAACTACCTGCCGCCAAATACCGGAAATGGCATCGTCCGCCTATCGGGCCTGGAGGGACTGACCCGTTCACTTCTCGTGGCCACTGTACCTCTGATCGCATTGGATCGTCTCGGGTCAAAGGCTGCGGTTTCCCAGGCATTCACGGCTGGAGCGGTGCTCACTCTCGCCGTGACGTTGAATCTGGGCAGGCTCGAAGCTCGAATGGCCCGAAGGTTTGTGATGACCTTCGGAATCGTATCGCTGTTCGGTGCGGGGGTGCTGTTCACGATTGATGCCGTGCCAGCATTCGTGCTCGCCGTTGGGCTTCGGTCCATTGCAGCGTCCACGTTCTCCGTGCTGGTGACGTTGTACGTCATGGACTACATCGGAAAGTCGGAGCTCACCCGGATTGAGTCGAGCCGAATGGTCTACAACGGCGTCGGCTGGCTGATTGGCCCAAGCCTCGGCCTGTGGCTCGCCCGCAGCGTCGATCCGGCGGCTCCATTTCTCCTCAGCGCGGCGCTTTCGATCACCTTGCTCGTGTACTACTGGGCGCTGAGGTTGGGAAACAGCGAGGTGATCACCGAAGCCAAATCCGTCGTGGCGAGCCCGTTGAAAAACATCCCCCGATTCTTTGGGCAGCGGTACATGCGCATTGCGTACGCGATCACGTTCATCCGGGCGACCTTTTGGGTGTCGCTCTTTATTTACGGTCCGATCTACGTCGTGGAAGCAGGGTTCGATGAGTGGGTGGCAGGGGCTTTTCTCAGCGGCGTCGCCGGGCTACTACTCACCGCACCCTTCATCCGAAGGGTCGCCGATCGCATTGGAACCCGATTGTTGATCACCGCCTCCTTTGCGCTCATTGGGACATCCCTGATTGTGCTCGCCGGTCTCGGTGAGCCACGTCCCGTTGGGATTGTCTTCTGGCTCACGGCGGCTGCGGGAGCGGCGGGCGTCGACGTGGTCGGCAATATTCCGTTCATGCGAATGGTGAAACCGCGCGAGCGGGTTGCGATGGCAACGGTGTTTAGCACCTGGCGGGAAATGTCTTCGCTCCTCTCCCCCCTGCTCGCCACATTGGTGCTTGGGTTGGGGTTGTCGTTCTCGGCATTCTTCGCCGTGCTCGCAGTGTGCTGCTTCTTCGCCGTTTCTGTGTCGGCGAGGTTGCCCCGACGCCTGTGAGGCAATACCGCTGCCACGTGTTGCGTCACCCGCGGCCAGTTCGACGCGGCCTAGTAGCGCACTTCCCAGAACGTAAGACCGTGGGGCGGCGCAACCTGACCGGCAGCGGTTCGTGCTCTCGCGTCGAGCATGGCTGGGATCGCCTCCGGGTCGTGCTTCCCCAAGCCCACGTCCACCAGCGTCCCAACAAATGACCGAACCATTTGATGACAGAACGCCGTGGCCTGCACCCAGAACTCGAGCGTGTCATCGTCGCACTCGCGCCATTGCGCCTGAAGCACGCGCCGCACCGTGCTCTTCTCCGGCTCTCCGTCTGGGACCTTCACGCGTTTGCAGAACGAGCTGAAGTCATGTTCGCCAACGAGGTGCGCTGCCGCAGTGTTCATTGACGCGATGTCGAGCGGCTGCCACACATGCCACGCCGTTTCGACCCGAAGCGGGTCTGGGTGCCTGCCCGTCATCACCTGGTATCGATACCGGCGCCACTGGGCGGAGAAGCGTGCGTCGAAGTCTGGACTCGCAACCTGCACGCCACGCACGACAATTCGCGGCCCACACAGCCCGTTGAGCGAACGCTCGAGCCGGATGGGGTCGACGCCGGCATCATCGGGAACGTCGAAGCTGATGACTTGGCCTCGGCCGTGCACACCCTTGTCGGTTCGCCCCGCACAGGTGATTGTCACTGGAGACCGGACGACCTTGGCGAGGGCCTCTTCGATGTCACCGGCAACTGTACGGACGTCGTTGTTCACCGCAAAACCATGAAAGCCACTGCCGTGGTATGCGACAGTGGCTTTCATCTTCATGATCTAGATTGTACCGAGCGGCCCCGACGCAATGTTTCCAGCCAAGAGGCGAGAAGGATGTGCCGTCGGCGAAGCGAACGGCTTAAACGAGTTCGATCCGTGCCATTGGCGCATTGTCGCCAGAGCGAGGACCAAGCTTCATGATGCGGGTGTAGCCACCTGGACGGTCAACGTAGCGAGGACCGACCTCATCAAAGAGCTTCGTGGCCATTTCACGATCATTCAGGAACTTCATGACCTGACGGTGGTTGTGCACCCCGCCCTTCTTGGCCTTCGTGATCATCTTCTCGGCAATCGGGCGCATGGCCTTTGCCTTAGCCTCGGTCGTCGTGATGCCTTCAGCGGCAATCAGCGACGCTACGAGATTGGCCATCATGGCCTTTTGGTGTGAGGCGCTCCCGCCAAAACGGGGGCCCTTCTTTGGAGTTGCAACCATTGTTAGTCCCTCGTTCGCAGTGTTAGACCGCGCTCGTCAAGCTTCTCGATGACCTCGTCGAGCGACTTTTGGCCAAAGTTCGTGATGGCAAGAAGGTCGTCCTCGGTCTTTTCGAGCAACTCGCCAACGGTGTTGACTTGTGCACGCTTGAGGCAGTTTCGAGGACGCTCAGAAAGGTCGAGGTCTTCGATTGGCTTCTCAAGATCTGGTGACCCAGCAACAACTGGGCTCATTTCGCCCAGCTCGAGGCCTTGTGGTTCGTCACTCATCTCTTCGACGAGTTGCATGAGCGTACGCAACGTTGCACCTGCAGAGGCAAGCGCATCGCGCGGTGTGATAGATCCGTCGGTGACGATCTCGAGCTCAACGCGATCGAGATCCGCTTGTTGATCAACACGCGTTGGCGTTACGTCGAATGAAACCCGACGAACCGGCGAATAGATCGAGTCAACGGGAATGACACCGATGGTGTCCGACTTGTTGTTTCGAACCGCAGACACGTATCCGGCCCCTTGATCGACGGTGATGTCGATTGCCAGGTGGCCCTTGCCGTTGAGCGTTGCGAGCGGCAAGTCGCCGTTCAGAACTTCTACGTCGGCGTGTGGATGAATGTCGGAGGCAACCACCTCTTTAGGTCCACGGACGTCGAGGCGAAGTGTTACCGGCTCGTCGGCGTGAACCTGCAGGACAATGTCCTTCAGGTTCAAGATGATGTCGGTGACATCCTCGGCAACGCCGGGGATTGTCGCGAATTCGTGGAGTGCGTCGTCGAAACGCACCTGGGTGATCGCTGCGCCGGGGATGGAAGAAAGCAACGTGCGTCGCAGTGATGCTCCGATTGTGTGGCCGAGTCCTCGTTCGAGGGGCCCAATCGCAAACTTCTGCGTGTTGTTTTCTTCTTCTCCGATCGCTTCGACCGTCGGACGCTGAATTATCAGCATGTGTTCTCCTCGGAACTTCGAAGTCGACCCCCGGATGACTTACCCGGGGTGTTCTTGCTAGGTGAATAAGACAGTAATTACCGAAACGCTACTTGGAGTAGAGCTCGACAATAAGTTGCTCGCGAACGGGAACATCAATGTGTTCACGCATCGGAAGCTGGTGGACGACCGCTTCGAACTGGTCGGCGCCGGCATCGAGCCACGCAGGCTTGCTCCGGTCGAGTACGTCGATGTTCCACATAAGCGTGACCCCGGTGCGTGACTTTGCACAAACCCGGATGACGTCGCCCTGGCGAACGCGGTAGCTCGGGATGTCGACACGCTTGCCGTTGACTTCGATGTGCCCGTGGTTCACGAACTGGCGGGCTTGGGGGCGAGTAGCTGCCCATCCGGCCCGGTACACGACGTTGTCGAGACGAAGCTCGAGGTAGCGGAGCATGTTCTCACCGGTAACGCCGGTGCGACGGCTTGCTTCGTCGTAGATGTTACGGAACTGGCGTTCGCCCAGCCCGTACGTGAAACGAGCCTTTTGCTTCTCTTGGAGCTGCAACAAGTACTCGGAGACGTTGCCACGACGGCGGGTTCGTCCGTGATCGCCTGGAGGGTATGGGCGCTTGTCAAGAGCGACGGTCTCGCCCTTGGTTCCCCAAATGTTGGTTCCGAGGCGACGTGATACACGTGCCTTTGGTCCTGTGTAACGAGACATGTGTCAGACCCTCCGACGCTTTGCTGGACGGCAACCGTTATGTGGAACGGGAGTCACGTCTTTAATTCCAGTAACTTCAATGCCGGTGTTCGTGATTGAACGAATGGCGGTTTCACGGCCGGATCCCGGACCACGCACTACGACGTCAACGCGTCGCACTCCGTGTTCCATTGCTCGGCGAGCTGCTTGCTCGGCTGCCATTTGGGCAGCGAACGGGGTGCTCTTGCGAGACCCCTTGAAGCCCACGTTGCCGGCAGATGCCCACGACAGGGTGTTTCCGTCCTGGTCGGTGAACGTGATGATCGTGTTGTTGAAAGAGCTCTTGATGTGAGCGACGCCGTGGGTGACGTTCTTTGACGCTTTGCGCTTCTTGCGCTGTGGGGTTGCCATGAGTTACGCCTTCTTCTTTCCAGCGACGGTCTTCTTCGGACCCTTGCGGGTGCGTGCGTTCGTGTGCGTACGCTGACCACGAACGGGGAGGCCACGACGGTGACGGAGGCCTTGGTAAGAACCGATCTCCATCTTCCGCTTGATGTCCTGGCTGGTCTGGCGGCGAAGATCGCCCTCGACCTTGAGGTGTTCCTCGATGTATGCACGAATTTGTGCAACCTCGGTGTCGGTCAAATCACGAACCCGGGTAGTGGGGGTGATGTCAAGCGATTCGAGCATCGTTTGGCTGGTGGTCAGACCAACGCCAAAGATGTACGTAAGGCTGATTTGGACTTGTTTGTCGCGCGGGATGTCCACGCCGGATATACGTGCCATGACGCTAGCCCTGCCTCTGCTTGTGTCGAGGGTTGGTGCAGATGACCATGACGCGACCGTGTCGCTTAATGACCCTGCAGTTATCACACATTGTTTTGACGCTTGCTCGAACCTTCACGTTCAGGCGTCCTTTCTGATTATTCGAAGTTGTTCCCCAGCACCGAGTGCAGGGGGATTACGATTTTTGAGTTTCGTGCCGCTTACTTGTAGCGGTACGTGATCCGACCACGTTCAAGGTCGTAAGGGGTGAGTTCTACTTGGACACGATCGCCCGGCAAGATTCGGATGTAATGCATGCGCATCTTTCCCGAAATGTGAGCCAGAACCTTATGCCCGTTTTCGAGTTCGACTCGAAACATGGCATTTGGAAGGGGTTCCACGACGGTCCCCTCCATAACGATTGCGTCTTCTTTTGCTTTTGCGATCGGAATTTCCTCCTGTGAGAACTCGGCCTGGTCACACAACGCGCGCTCAGGCCAGCCCTTAACGCTAGCGGGCGCGCGTGATTCAACCAACTGGAAGGCAATGTTTCTCCGAGCTGCGACCACCCTTGCCCACGTCTCACCGTGGTGCACTTCCTTTGCGGCATTCTGTTGGCGGTCAGCGAGCGGCCACTACATGAGCGCCAAGCAGCACCCAGTATTGAGCGTCGGGTGGCCGCCGGCGTCTACACTTGACCCGTATGGACAACGGTGAACTGCCCCCAAGCGACACAACCGAACCTCTCGGCGGTCCGCCGCCACAACCAGGGCCCATGGGACAACACTTTGGGTCTACTCCCCCGCCGGGACCATTTCCGCAAGCTCCACCGGCATACGGCCAGCCCCTCGTGCAATACGCTGAGCCGTCTCAAGCTGTGTTGTCACTAGTTTTGAGCGGCGTCGGTCTCATTGCGTGCAGCGGCTTACTCTGCCCGTTTGGGTGGTATTTCGCAAATAAGGAACTGAAGGCCATCGAGGCTGGGCTGCGCGACCCGACCAAACGCGACATGGCGAAAGCCGGTCAGGTCATTGGGATTATTGGAACACTGTTACTCGCCGCCGCGCTCGCTGTGTTCGTGCTCGTCTTCGTGCTCATTGGCATCGGAGCCGTAGCCAGCTCCTCCTAAGCGTCAATCCCCAAGGGAACCGAGTAGGCGCTTCCGCGGACGCCCGTGAAAGCGTCTCGGTACCGCTAGAGCGCGAGAGCGCCTTGGACGCGAGAGAAGACTTCGTCCTCTTCACCGAGACCGTTCACCACTACGAGCTTGTTACGGCTCGCGAAAAACTCGAGGAGGGGGGCTGTCTGCTCCTCATAGTTGCGCAAGCGCTCGCCGATTGCCTCGGCGGTGTCGTCCTCACGGCCACGAGCCATCATGCGCTCGGTGACTTCTTCGAGTGGCACGTCGATATTCACGGCTGCGGTGAGTTCAACACCTTGCTCGGCGAGAATCTGTTCGAGTGTCTCGGCCTGCCCCGTGGTGCGAGGAAAACCATCGAGGAGCACGCCGTTTTCGACGATGTCGGCTTCGGCGAGCCGCTCAGCAACGATTCCGTTCATGATCTCGTCTGAGACGAGCCCGCCGGATTGCATGATGGCCTTCGCCTGCCGGCCCAGCTCGGTTCCCGCAGCGACGGCAGCGCGCAACATGTCGCCCGTCGACACGTGCTTGATCCCGTAGGTATCCACAAGACGAGCGCACTGCGTGCCCTTCCCTGCGCCTTGACGTCCAAGAACGATGATGTACGGAGCCATGTTGAACCTCGATATTTCTACGCAGCTAGCGATCCGAAACACCGTTGTCTCGGATCGCCAAGTATAGGTTTGCTAGGGCAAAGCTTCACAACCAGCGCTTCGGCTGACGACTACTTCTTCTTGCCGAGGAAGCCTTCGTAATTGCGCATCATGAGCTGGCTGTCGATTTGCTTCATGGTCTCGAGCGCTACGCCCACGGCGATGAGGATCGAAATACCGATGAAACCGAATCCTGCGGCAGCAAGGCCGGCACCTTGGCCGGTGAGGTCGAACCCGAGGGCTCGCATGATCAGGTTGGGCAGCAGCGCTACGGCTGCGATAAAGAGCGCTCCTGGCAAAGTGATCCGAGTGAGAATGCGAGCAAGGTACTGCTCGGTCTGGGGGCCGGGACGAATGCCGGGGATGAAGCCACCCTGCTTGCGAATCGTGTCGGCTTGCTTGGCTGGATCGAAGGTAATCGCCGTGTAGAAGTAGGCGAAGCCGACAATCATCAGGCCAAACACAATGAGGTATAGCGGCGAGCTCGGGTCGACCAAGTTGTCGTTCACGAAGTTGCGGATGCTGTTGCCCCAACCGGTGTCTGGAAGGGCGACAGCAATCAGGTTCGGCAAGTACAGAACTGAGCTGGCGAAGATGATCGGGATAACGCCGGACTGGTTGACCTTGAGCGGAATGTAGGTGCTCTGTCCACCGTACATTTTGCGCCCCACGACACGCTTGGCGAAGTTCACGGGGATGCGGCGCTGACCGTTCTCCACGAACACGATGCCCACGAGTGCAATCAGCAAGATCACGGTGAAGGTGAGGATGGCGACGACACCCTGGTTCGTCCACAGCGCACTAAACTGCGCTGGAAATTGACTCACGATCGAAGCGAAGATGATGAGTGACATGCCATTGCCGATTCCCTTTTGGGTGATCAGCTCGCCCATCCACATCACGAGCGCGGTACCTGCGGTGAGGGTGAGCACAACGAGAAGCACCGTCCACACGTTGAACTTGGGAAGGAGCACGAAGCCTCCGCCGAGGCCATCGGAACGGTTGAAGAGGAACGAGAAGGACGTGCTTTGGATGATGGCGATCGCAATCGTCAGGTAGCGAGTCCACTGAGTGATCTTGCGCTGACCGACTGCGCCCTGTTGTTGCCATTGCTCGATGCGAGGCACTACTACGCCGAGAACCTGCATGATGATCGATGCGGTGATGTACGGAAGTACACCGAGGGCGAAGATTGCGAACGTGGTGAGGCCACCTCCGGAGAAGAGCTGCACATAGGCGAGAATGCCACCTTGTTGATTGCTGTTCTCTCGAAGTTGTTGCACTGCGAGCGTGTCGATTCCAGGAGCCGGAATAAACGACCCGAGGCGATACAGCGCCAAAGTAAACAGCGTGAACAGAATTTTGTTGCGCAGATCCGGCACGCGGAACATGTTGCCAATACGTGAAATCACGTGAGCCTCTCGGTTTAAAACTTGTGACGCAACGTTAGTCGAAAAGAGCCTGCTAGTGGGCGGTAACCGCCAACTAACAGGCTCAAAATCGAACTAGCGGTTTGTGTGTTGGTTGCCCTTTGCCGGTGGCCGTGGAGAGTCGCCCCATGGCTTCGGCAGAATTTCGATAGTGCCGCCTGCTGCGGTGATCGCTTCCTCGGCACTCTTGGAGAACGCATGAGCCTTCACGGTGAGCCCCTTGCCCGCTTCACCGCGGCCAAGAATCTTCACCAGGCTGTTCTTGCCAACGAGGCCAAGCTCGAGAAGCGTCTCGGGCGAAACATCGGTGAGACCCGACTCAGCGATCGTGTCCAGGTTGATGCCCTGGTACTCGACACGGAACGGGTTGGTGAAGCCGCGAAGCTTCGGCACACGCTTGGCGAGTGGCATCTGTCCACCCTCGAAGCCGACACGTACCTTGCCGCGCCCACGGCTGTGCTGACCCTTAGTGCCGCGCCCTGCGGTCTTGCCGCCCTTGCCGCCAATACCACGGCCCTTGCGCTGCTTGTTCTTGGTGGAGCCCTCTGCAGGCTTCAAATCGTGAACCTTGATGGCCATTACGCCTCCTCGACGGTGACCAAATGTGGTACCCGGTGAATCATGCCGCGCACCGAAGGGGTGTCGGGATGTGTAACGGTTCGACCGATTCGACCGAGACCAAGTGCGCGGATCGTGCCGCGCTGCTTTGGCTTGCAGCCGATGGTGGAACGAACCTGAGTGATAGTGAGATCAGCCATGTTTATGACTCCGTGACAACGCCAGCAGTGGCGGGGTCGTTTGCGTCGCGCTCAGACTCTTTGTATGCCTTAAGCAGCGCTGATGGGACAAAGTCTTCGGCATCAAGACCACGAAGACGAGCGATCTCGTCTGGGCGCTTGAGGTCGCGAAGACCAGCGATGGTTGCACGTGCAACGTTGATGTGGTTTGGCGAGCCAAGCGACTTGCAGAGCACGTCTTGAATTCCAGCCTCTTCAAGGATGGCTCGAGCTGCACCACCGGCGATGACACCGGTACCGGGAGCCGCTGGCTTGATGAGGACGCTACCGGCGCCCATCTGGCCAAGAACCGGGTGCACGATTGTCGTTCCGGCGAGCGGCACGGAGAAGAGGTTGCGCTTTGCTTCCTCGGTGCCCTTTTGGATCGCGAGAGGAACTTCCTTTGCCTTGCCGTAGCCGAGCCCGACTTGGCCCTTGCCATCGCCAATGACGACGAGGGCGGTGAAGCTGAAGCGACGACCACCCTTTACGACCTTGGCGACGCGGTTGATGTTGATCACGCGAGAATCGCGCAATCCACCTTCGTTTTCGCGCTCGTTGTCGCGTCCACCGCGCCGGTCGTTGCGATTGTTGTTGTCAGCCATTTAGAACTCCAGTCCTGCTTCGCGGGCTGCGTCGGCCAGAGCGGCAACACGTCCGTGATAGAGATTGCCGCCACGATCGAATACGACGGTGTTTACGCCAGCCTGCTTTGCACGCTCGGCAACGGTGGATCCGACCTTGGTTGCTGCATCGACCGTGTTGCCACGACCGCTCCAACCGTTCTCGACGGTAGAGGCGGAAGCGAGCGTCACGCCGGTTGCATCGTCGATGACCTGAGCCACGATGTGCTTGTTTGAGCGGAAGACGGCGAGGCGAGGCCGAGCTGCCGTTCCTTGTACGTGCTTGCGCACTCGATAGTGACGACGCTCGCGTTGACGACGGCGTTCTGCGGAATAGTTCTTCATTACTTCGCTGCCTTTCCGGCCTTGCGAATGATCCGCTCGCCTTCGTACTTGATGCCCTTGCCCTTGTAGGGCTCCGGCTTGCGCCACTTGCGAATGTCAGCCGCAACTTGGCCAACGAGTTGTTTGTCGATTCCCTTGACGATGATTTCCGTCTGCTGAGGAACCTCGAACTCGATGCCCTCTGGTGCTTGAATGTGCACTGGGTGACTGAAACCGAGCTGCATCTCAAGAGCGTTCGTGCCCTTGGCCGCAGCACGGTAACCGACGCCAACGATCTCAAGCTTCTTCGAGAAGCCCTCGCTAACGCCGATGATCATGTTGTCGACGAGAGTGCGAGCGAGACCGTGCATGGCCTTGCTTTGGTTGCTGTCGTCTGGGCGTTCGACGGTGACAACACCGTCTTCCATACTCGCCGTGATCTCGCCCGGAAGCGTGATCGACAGCTCGCCCTTGGAACCCTTGGCCGTAACGTCGGTGCCGTTGATGGTCACCTCGACGCCCGAGGCAACGGTGATTGGTGCGTTTCCGATACGTGACATGCTCTACCTACCAAACGTAAGCGAGCACTTCGCCACCAACACGGCGGCGACGGGCTTCGCGATCGGTCATGAGGCCACGGTTGGTCGAAAGCACGGCTACGCCGAGACCGCCGAGCACACGAGGTACCTCGTTGGACTTGCGGTACACACGGAGGCCGGGCTTGCTGACTCGGGTGATACCCGAGATAACACGCTTGCGCTCTGGTGAGTACTTCATATCGATGCTGAGGACACGGCCAGGTCCAGCCGGGTTGTCAGCAACGGTGTAGTTAGTGATGTAGCCCTCAGTCTTGAGAAGCTCAGCGAGCGTCTCTTTGAGTTTGCTAGATGGCATAGACACGTCGTCATGCATGGCCGTATTTGCGTTACGGATGCGAGTGAGCATGTCTGCGATGGGGTCGGTCATTGTCATAGTGTTTTCCTTCCCCTACCAGCTGGCCTTCTTGAGACCAGGAATCTCGCCGGCATGACCCATCTCCCGAAGGCAGATGCGGCACAGGCCGAACTTCTTGTACACGCTGCGAGGACGACCGCATTTGCGGCATCGGGTGTAGGCGCGGACCTTGAACTTGGGGGTCTTTTGCTGCTTGTTAACAAGCGCCTTCTTTGCCATTACTGGCCTTCCTTCCGGAATGGGAATGAAAATGCGTCAAGCAGGGCTCGGCCATGCTCGTTGTTCGTTGCCGTCGTCACAATCGTGATGTCCATGCCTCGAACGACATCAACGTTGTCGTAGTTGATCTCTGGAAAGATCAGCTGCTCGGTGACGCCAAAGGTGTAATTGCCGCGGCCGTCAAAGCTCTTTGTTGGGAGCCCACGGAAGTCACGAATACGTGGAGTCGCAAGCGAGATCAAACGATCGAGGAACTCGTACATGCGATCGCCTCGAAGCGTGACACGAGCTCCGATGATCTGGCCCTCACGAAGCTTGAAGCTTGCAATGCTCTTCTTGGCCTTCGTGACCGATGGCTTTTGACCAGTGATGATTGCCAGGTCGGTGAGGGCACCCTCGAGTGCCTTCTTGTTGAGTGCGGCCTCGCCGACACCCATGTTCACCGAGATCTTCTCGATCCGGGGAACCATCATGATGTTTGGGAGATCCAGGTCCGTCTTGAGCTGAGCCTGAATTTCGTTGAAGTACTGCGCTTTAAGCGTCGGCATTGCCGTTGCGGTAGCCATTAGAGTTCTGCTCCCGTGCGCTTGCAGATGCGCACCTTGGTGCCGTCTTCGAGGACCTTGTAACCAACGCGAGTCGGCTTGCCATCTTTGGGGCTGATCACGGCGACATTGCTGACGTGCATCGGCATGTCCTTGTCGATGATGCCACCTGGCTGGTCTTCGCCGAGCGGACGTTGATGCTTCTTGACGAGGTTGACGCCTTCGACGATGACCTTGTTCTTAGCGGGGAATGCGAACATAACTTCGCCTTCCTTCCCACGGTCTTTGCCAGCGAGGACGCGAACTTTGTCGCCCTTCTTGATCTTCATTTAGAGAACCTCCGGTGCCAACGACACGATGCGCATGAACTTCTTGTCGCGAAGTTCACGGCCGACCGGGCCGAAAATACGGGTTCCCCGAGGCTGGCTGTTCTCGTTGATCAGTACAGCTGCGTTCTCGTCGAACCGAATGTAGCTTCCGTCCGGGCGACGGATTTCCTTCTTCACACGAACGACGACGCACTTGACGACCTCGCCCTTCTTCACCTGGGCACCAGGATTTGCATCCTTGACGGTGGCCACGATGACATCGCCGATGCTTGCGTATCGGCGACGGGTGCCTCCGAGAACCTTGATGCACAGAACCTCACGTGCACCAGAGTTGTCAGCGACCTTGAGTCGGGTTTCTTGCTGAATCATTTAGCGAGCCCTCTCGATGATCTCCACGAGACGCCAGCGCTTCTTCTTCGAAAGCGGGCGGGTCTCCTGGATTCGGACGAGGTCACCGACATTGGCGTCGTTGTTCTCGTCATGGGCGAACAGCTTCGTGCTGCGCTGAACGGTCTTTGCGTAACGACGGTGACGAACACGATCCACGGATTCGACCACAGCGGTCTTCTCCATGCTGGTCGACACGACGACACCTTCGCGTACCTTGCGAGGGTTCTCGCGAACTGTTGTCTCTTCGCTCATGATGCGATCTCCTCAGCCTCAAGTGCTTCTGCCGCTGCGATCTCACGAGACCGGAGCTCGGTGAGAATCCGGGCCTTGTCCTTGCGGACGGCTCCGAGATTGCTTACCTGGGTGAGCTGCCCGGTCGCGTTCTGAAAACGCAGGTTGAACAGCTCTTCGGATACCTCTTCGAGACGTGCGAGCAAGTCGGCGTCTGAGAGTTCTGCGAGCTTCTTGGCCTTTGCCATTAGAAACCCTCCTCACGCTTTACGAATTTGCACTTGATTGGCATCTTCTGGATGGCACGATCGATCGCCTGACGGGCAATCTCTTCGTCGTGGAATGCAAGCTCGAACATGACCTTGCCTGGACGAACGACGGCCACCCAACGTTCTGGGTTGCCCTTGCCCGAGCCCATGCGGGTTTCGGCAGGCTTTTCGGTTACTGGCTTGTCTGGGAACACGTTGATCCAGACCTTGCCGCCACGCTTGATGTGACGGGTCATGGCAATACGTGCTGCTTCGATCTGACGGGCGGTGATCCAGCCAGGCTCGAGAGCTTGGAGGCCGAAGTCTCCAAACGTTACTTCCGTGCCACCCTTGGCGTTTCCGCGCATGCGGCCACGGTGATGTTTACGGTGCGCAACCTTACGGGGCATCAACATAGTAGTCCTACCTCTCAGTCCGCGTCGCCGGGACGGAAGTTTGGAGCTTGGTCCTTGGTGCGGACAGAGGCGTCAATTTCCTCTTCTGCAGCAAGCAGCTTCTCGAATTCGGGATCTGCCTCTTTGACGAGCGGAGCGAGTTCTTCAACTGCGGTCGTGTCGTCTTCTACAGGCTTGCGTGGGGCCGATGGGCTGGACACGACTTGGCGTGGCTTGTTCTGACCGGAGGTCTCGCCAACGGCCATCGCCGCTTCACTCTCGATCTTGGCTTGGGCTTCGCTCTTGTATGGAAGGCGCTCGCCGGTGTAGATCCACACCTTCACCCCGATACGTCCGGCAGCGGTATGTGCCTCGCGGAATCCGTAGTCGATCTCAGCGCGCAGGGTGTGCAACGGAACTTGGCCTTCGCGGTACCACTCGCGGCGAGCCATTTCGGAGCCGCCGAGGCGACCCGAGCTCTGCACCTTGATACCGAGAGCGCCAGCCTTTTGTGCATTCTGCACGGCACGCTTCATCGCACGGCGAAAGGCGACACGGCCCTGAAGCTGATCGGCGACACCTTGGGCGATAAGAGCAGCGTCGAGTTCAGGAGTCTTGATTTCCTGAATGTTGAGCTGAACTTTCTGGTTCCCCGTGATCTTGGCCAGGCCGGTGCGGAGGCGATCGGCTTCGGCGCCCTTGCGTCCGATAACGATGCCGGGACGAGCGGTGTGAACGTCTACCCGGAGGCTGTCGCGGCTCGACTTGCGCTCGATCTCGATTCGACTGATCGCTGCGTGTGGCAGGTCTTTCATAATGAAGGTACGGATCTCGGAATCTTCAATGATGAAGTTCGCGTAATCCTCGCGGTTGGCAAACCAGCGGCTCTTCCAGTCGGTGGTTACACCGAGTCGGAATCCATACGGGTTGATTTTTTGACCCATTGTTATTCTTCCTCTTCCGAATCGGAGGTCTTTGCCTTGGTACCAGCTTCAACGAAGCCGGCTGCCTCAGCTGCGGCGGCGTCTGCGAACCAGACCTCCGCAACGGTGTTTTCGTACCAACGGCCACCTGGCTGGTGGAACTTGCCCGAGTCGGCGTTGCCCTTCACGGGGTAACCGTCTGGCATTGCGGCTGCGTCGGCGAGTGGAGCGTGCGAACCGTCGCCGTAAGGGTGAGCCCCTTCGGCTGGAGAGCCAGCGTCAGCTGCGACCTGTGCTTCTTCGACGACCGCATCCTCGGCCGGAGCTTCAACCGCTGCTTCCACAACTTCGTCGGCGACGACCGCATCCTCGGCCGGAGCTTCAACCGCTGCTTCCACAACTTCGTCGGCTACGACCTCGTCCGCTGCCTCGGTTTCGCCCTTCGACTTGGCAACTCGTGCGGAGCGGCTTGCCTTAGGTGCGGAGGCACCAGCGGCGCGGCGCTCGGCGCGGTTACGGCGCACGTCGAGACGGTCATCGTCCATCCGAGACACGATAAGGGTGATGTGGCATGTGCGCTTGCGGATTGGTGTGGCACGTCCACGTGCACGTGGACGCCAGCGCTTCATGGTCGGGCCCTCGTCTGCGTAGCACGCAGAAACGTACAGCTCGTCGGCGTCCTGGAGGTCGTTGTGCTCGGCGTTTGCTACCGCAGAATCGAGAAGCTTCCCGATCGGCTCAGCGATACCGCGCTCGCACAAGGTGAGGTAGTCGGCGGCGTCTACGACGTGGAGCCCGCGGATCTCGTCGAGAACCTCGCGAGCCTTGTAGGCCGAAGCACGCACGTGCTTGACCGACGCACGGGTTCCCGGACGCTCGTTGGTCTTTGGACCGGTCATCGACGCGCTCCTCGTTCTTGACCCGCATGGAACTTGAAGGTTCGCGTTGGAGCGAACTCGCCAAGCTTGTGGCCGACCATCGATTCGGTCACGTACACGGGGACGTGTTTGCGTCCATCGTGCACGGCCATGGTGTGGCCGAGCATGTCGGGGATGATGGTCGAACGACGAGACCAGGTCTTTATGACGGCCTTTTCGTTCTTCTCGTTGAGTGCATCGACCTTCTTGAGCAAGTGCTCGTCGACGAAGGGGCCCTTTTTGAGGCTACGTGGCATGATTCGTTACCTAATCTTCTATCGACGCGATCCGCGCTTGCGGCGGCGGCGAATAATCATCTGGTCAGACTGCTTCTTGTCAGAACGGGTGCGCATTTCTGGCTTGCCCCAAGGGGAAACCGGATGGCGACCACCCGAGGTCTTGCCCTCGCCGCCACCGTGAGGGTGATCGACAGGGTTCATTGCAACACCGCGGGTTTGTGGGCGAACGCCCTTCCAGCGGTTACGACCGGCTTTACCGATCTTGATCAGCTCGTGCTCGCTGTTGCCAACGGTGCCGATGGTTGCACGGCAGTCGATGGAAACACGACGCATTTCGGTGCTCGGGAGGCGAAGGATGGCGTAGGGCCCGTCCTTTGCAACAAGCTGGACGCTCGATCCAGCGGACCGGCTCATCTTGCCGCCGCCACCTGGCTGAAGCTCGACGTTGTGAACCGTGGTTCCAACGGGAACGTAGCGAAGAGGAAGTGCGTTGCCTGGGCGGATTTCCGAGCCCTGGCCGTTGGTGAGGGTGTCCCCTACCTTGACTCCCTCGGGAGCCAATACGTAGCGCTTCTCGCCATCATGGAAATGCAGGAGAAGGATACGGCAGCTGCGGTTCGGGTCGTACTCGACCGCTGCAACCTTGGCTGGAACGCCGTCCTTGTTCCGCTTGAAATCGATCTTGCGGTACTGCTTCTTATGACCGCCACCGCGATGGCGGCTGGTCTTGCGACCGTAGCTGTTGCGACCACCGGTGCGAGACTTGCTCTCGAGCAGTGAACGCTCGGGCGTGGTCTTGGTAATCTCGGAAAAGTCTGAGGAGGTCTGGAAACGACGCCCTGGACTTGTTGGTTTGCGCTTACGAAGAGCCATTGGTTACACCTCGAAAAGGTCGATCTCGTCGCCTTCAGCGAGCGTGACCATTGCTCGCTTGGCATCGGGGCGCTTGCCGAACGTTCCGTTACGGCGGTTGCGCTTACGCTTTCCCTTGCGGTTGAGCGTGTTGACCTTGAGCACCGTCACATCAAAGATTGTTTCCACGGCCTGCTTGATTTCAGGCTTCGTGGCTCCAGGAGCAACGGTGAAGGTGTATACGTTTTCTTCGAGGAGGCCGTAGCTCTTCTCGGAAACGACTGGTGCGATGAGAACATCGCGAAGATCGGCAGCCATGGGCTATTCCTCTTCTTCCGAAGCGGCCGGGCTATCTTCACCGGCAGCAGCAGTTGGGGCGGGCGATGGCGCACTCTTTACCTTCGCTGGAGCAGCGATTGGAAGAGCGGACTTCGTGAATACCACCGTGTCGGATACGAGCACGTCGTAGGCGTTCAGCTCACCGGAAGCGAGCACGTGCACGTTTGCGATGTTGCGGAAGCTAAGCGCTGCGTTGGCATCGGTGCCATCGAGCACAAGCAAGATACGACCCTCGTTCTCGAGACCGAGATCCGAGATGACCTTTACGGCATCTGCGGTCTTTGGTGCAGCGAAGTTGAATGCGTCAACAACGACGACTTTGCCGTCAGCGGCACGGTCCGACAATGCGGAGCGCAATGCCAGCTTGATCATCTTCTTGGGAGTCTTTTGGCTGTAATCGCGAGGCTTTGGGCCGTGAGCGATACCACCACCGCGCCACTGGGGCGACCGGATCGAGCCTTGACGGGCGCGGCCTGTGCCCTTCTGAGCCCAGGGCTTTGCGCCACCGCCGCGCCGCTCGGCGCGAGTCTTGGTTGAGTGGGTGCCAGCACGACGTGATGCGAGCTGAGCGGTCACAACTTGGTGCATGACGGGAATGTTTGGCTCGATACCAAAGATTTGGTCATCGAGGTCTGCCTTGCCAGCGCTCTTGCCAGCGGCAGTCTTGACGTCGACGGATGCCATTACTTACCTTCCTGCTTCTTTGACGCATTACGCAGGAGCACGGTTCCGCCCTTGGGGCCGGGAACGTTTCCCTTGACGAGGATCAAGTTGTCCTCTGCGTTTGCTTCAACGACGATGAGGTTTTGCGTGGTGACCTTGATGCCACCGCTGCGACCGGCCATCTTCTTGCCCTTGAAGATGCGACCAGGTGTGGCGCACTGTCCAACGGAGCCAGGCATGCGGTGCACTCGATGGGCACCGTGGCTGGCGCGTTGGCCGGCAAAGTTGTGCCGCTTCATAACGCCGGTGAAGCCTTGGCCCTTGCTGACGCCGGTTGCGTCGACAAGGTCGCCTTCCTCGAGCACGTCGGCGCCAATTTCTTGGCCGACCGTGTACTCGCTGACATCATCGAGGCGAAGCTCGACGAGCTTCTTGCCTGGCGCAACGCCTGCCTTTTCGTAGTTGCCGAGCTGGGGCTTGGTAAGTCGGTGTTCTTTCTGGACGCCAACCGCTACCTGCACGGCGGAGTAGCCGTCGGTATCGGGGTGCTTAATTTGCACGACGCGGCAGGGGGTGACCTTAAGGACAGTCACGGGGACGACCTTGTCGTCACGCCAGACCTGCGTCATTCCCAGTTTTTCACCAACAATGGCTTTGGTGGCCATGGTTCTCGTTCCTTGTTGAAACTTGCGGGGCTTAGGGAGTTAGTGCTTTCGCAATAACCCACTCACGCGAACGCTCCGCATAGGAAGACCCAGCGGAGCGAAAATTCGGTTTTGCTTACTGGTTTCCAGTGGCGGACCACCGGGCCTTGCAAGACGTCGATTGTGTTCTGGCAGAACCAGGCGCTCGGCTATCCACTGCTCGGAAGCAGTAAGACGTCGAACAAACAGCTCGCTAACTCTAACCGCAATGACCACACTGTCCAACTCCGCACGGAACGAATCCCCGGGTTTCACCTAGGACTGTGTTCACAGCGCGCACATTGGACTCCTGTCAAGAGAAGTGCATGTACAGCAGCAGCACGAGACAAACACCAGTGAACCCACCATGGCCACGCTGCGGCACCAGACTTCGATCTTCCGACCACGATCGCTGGCGGACTTGCAAGCCCGCTGCTACTCTCCGGGAACAATTTTCCCAGCCTGTTGAAATGACAGTTACCACCGGAGGGTCCCCGTGGCTCCGAGCATTCCTGACCGCGCCGAAGTCATCGTCGTTGGAGGCGGCATCATCGGGTGCAGCATCGCCTACCACCTGGCTAGGCGCGGCATTACCGATGTCGTCGTTCTTGAACAGGGATCCCTCACCTGCGGAACCACCTGGCACGCTGCCGGGCTCGTTAGCCAGCTAAAGGCTTCTCACTCGTTAACCAAACTCGCCACCTATTCGGCACGCCTATTCGAAGAACTCGAAGATGAAACCGGCCAAGCAACCGGCTACCGCACCCCGGGATCGATTTCCGTTGCCGACAATGAGCAACGTTGGGAAGAGATCATGCGAGGCGCAACCATGGCCGAAGGCGTTGGCGTCGAGACGCGTGTGATCGACATCGACGAAGCCGCCCAACGCTGGCCGCTGATGCGCACCGATGATCTCGTCGGAGCGCTCTACATTCCCGATGACGGCGTTGCATCCCCCGTCGACACGACGATGGCGCTGGCGAAAGGGGCACGAGCCCGCGGGGCGAAGGTCATCGAGGGAGTATCGGTCACCGACCTCACCACCCACAACGGGGCGATTACCGGGGTCGTGACCGAACAGGGCACCATCGAGTCCGACATCGTCGTCCTTGCCACCGGGATGTGGACACGCCACCTCGCAGCCAAAATCGGGGTCAACGTGCCGCTCCAAGCCTGTGAGCACTTCTACATTGTGAGCGAACAGCTCGACGGCATGGAGCCCGGCACCCCGACGCTACGCGACCCCGAGAACTACACATACTTCAAGGAAGAGACCGGCAAGATCATGGCCGGGTTCTTCGAGCCGCGGGGCAAGGTGTGGCGCATGGACGAAATCCCTCGGGATTTCAGCTTTGGCACCCTTCCCGAAGACTGGGACCACGTTGGCCCGATCTTCGAAAAGGCTATTCACCGCGTACCCGCCCTGGGCGAAGCAGGCCTGCAGCTGTTCTTCAACGGCCCCGAAGCGTTTACCCCCGACGGCGTCTACTACATGGGAGAAACACCCGAGATCGACGGTTGCTACGTCGCCGCCGGATTCAACTCCGTCGGCATCCAAACCGCAGGCGGCGTGGGCTGGGCGCTCGCTGACTGGATCGCAGACAAGCATCCACCCATGGACCTCAACTCGGTCGATATACGCCGAGCGCAACCGTTCCAAACGAACGAGACGTACCTTCGCGACCGAATCTCCGAGAGCCTCGGCTTGCTTTACGCGATGCACTGGCCATTCCGCCAGTACGAATCGGCGCGCGGCATACGAAAGTCGCCGTTGCACGACCGGATCGACGCCGCCGGGGCCGTGTTCGGAGAGACCGCCGGTTGGGAACGCCCAAACTGGTTTGCCAATGACGACCAAGCACGTGAATACGTCTACTCATACGACAAGCAGAACTGGCACGACAATATGGTGAGCGAATGCACTGGCGTGCGCGAAGCCGTTGGCCTGTTCGACCAAACGTCGTTCGCAAAGGCTCGAGTCGAAGGACCCGACGCCCTCTCTGTGCTCAACCACATCAGCGTCGCCCAAATCGACGCCCCGGTCGGCAAGGCCGTCTACACCCAGTGGTGCAACCACAAGGGTGGCATCGAGTCGGATCTGACCGTCACCCGAATGAGCGAGGACGGCTTCTTCGTCGTTACCGCGGCCGCCGCCGAGAACCGGGACTTTACCTGGCTTCGTCGAGCTTGCCGGGGCAAAGACGTGACGATTACCAACGTCACCGACGACTTTGTGATGCTTGGCCTCATGGGCCCAAATAGCCGCAAGCTGCTCAGCGAACTGACGAGCGACGACCTCTCGAACGAAGGATTCCCCTTCGGTTGGAGCAAGCGCATCCAGATCGCGGGCGAAACGGTGCTCGCGTTGCGAATGAGTTACGTCGGCGAACTGGGTTGGGAACTGTACGTGATGAACGACGCCGCCTCAGCGGTGTTTGACGCGATTGTCGAAGCCGGCGCAAACCACGGCCTCGTACACGCCGGATACCACGCCATGAACTCTCTTCGGCTCGAAGCAGGTATGCGGCATTGGGGCCACGACATCACCGACGAGGACACGCCGATCGAAGCAGGCCTCGGATTCGCAATCGATTGGGACAAGGGCGACTTCGTCGGCCGCGGTGCGCTCGCTGAACAGCGCAACTCTCCACGAAGCAAACGACTTCTCCAGTTCCGGCTCGAGGACCCAGACCTGCTCGCGTATCACGACGAGCCGCTTTACCGACACGGCGTCATGGTGGGCCGCATCTCATCCGCGATGTGGTCCGCTACCCAAGACCGTTGCTGCGCTATGGGGTACGTCGAGCACCCCGACGGCGAAGCAATAACCAAGGACTGGGTCGAGTCGGCAACATGGGAAACCAATATCGGCGGCCGTCGGGTACCGATGTCGTGTTCGATCCGGTCGTGGTACGACCCCCAAAACGAGCGACCTCACCTCGCCGACTAGCACCGCGGCTACCCCATGGTGCACCGAGGTTTCATTCTCTCGTTCGCTCGGGAATGGCAGACATGAGCGTGTCGAGCTCGTGCCGCTTTGGCACCGCAATTCGCACGGCATCGGGCATGCCGAAGCTCGCCGCCGACCGGATGAGGATGCCACTAGCGAAGAGCGCGTCGCGCAGCCCCGGCGCGTCGGGAATCCAAAGAAAGTTTGCTGCGCCATCAGCTAGCCAGCCCCGTCGCGCTAACGCAGACGAAAGTTCGTTCCGCATCGCCGTGATCTCGTCGCGCCAGCGCAGTAATTCGGCGGATGCGAGCAGGTCGGGAATCGATTCACATGCCAAACCGCTCAACGACCATCGAGGCTGATCATCGCGAAGCCGTTGGGCCATAGCGTCATCGGGGGTTATGACATAGCCGATTCGAACCCCCGGGCAGGCAAATACCTTAGTCAGCGAGCCAACCACCACGGTTCCCTCGTCGCCTCGGGTCCATTCACCGGTCGCCAACGGATAGAAGGCTTCATCGCGGACTGCGGCACGCTCCTCGGGCTCGGCGAGCCGTCCGGTCGGGTTGTTGGGGTCGGACATCCACCGACCGGATCCGCGCTGTTGATCGAGGTGGCGAGCGTAGAGCGAGAACTCTGGTTCGTGCACCCACCCGGTTCGCAGCTCGCGTGCCACCAGAGCGATCGCCTCCGCTCCGCCGTTGGTGACGACAACGCGTTCGCGATCAACGTTCAACACCTCGGCGAGCGCAGCCGTTGCGCGGTCCGAGTCGGGGTATCGCCCGATCGAACTCAGATGCTGGAGAAAGATAGGGGTTGGATCGGGGGCTACCGGATTGAGACTGGCGGAAAGCTCCAGGTCGATCCCATAGAGGTGCGCTTTCCCCCCGTGTTGTCCGGGTGGTGGCGCAGCGCTCATGATCGTGCCCGTTTCGTCAGTGGTCGTGTTATCAGTCCGGCTGCTAGAAACAGTGCGGCAATCGCTGCGACAGCGCGATCCACTAGGTTTGCGGCGGACCCGATGTCTTCGCGCGTAGGCCGCTGCCCGTCACCGAGCAGGGGTCGATGTTCGACCCGTTGTCCATAGCGAAGAGTTCCGCCGAGCTGCATCTCGAGTGCGGCTGCAACAGCCGCCTCGGCAACCCCAGCGTTCGGCGACGGATGATTGGGAGCATCTTGTACGACCGCACGCGCAATCGAGGCACGGCGGGTCGGACTCACAAGCCAAACCGAGGCGGCGAACAGCCGGGCGGGCACCCAGTTCGCTACATCATCGAGCCGAGCGCTCGCCCAGCCGAACTTCGCGAATCGTGGGTTTCGATGCCCCACCATGGCATCCATCGTGTTGATCGCCCGATAAGCAAGTGCGCCTGGGGCACCAAGCAGCAGCGACCAAAACACGGGGGCAACGACAGCGTCGACCGTGTTCTCCGCCAGCGACTCGATGACTGCGGCAGCGATACTGGCTTCGTCGAGTTCGCTCGGGTCACGTCCCACGAGAGCCGGCAACGCGGCGCGTGCCCTGTCGAGTTCACCCGCTCGCAGGTGATCGGCGACCTCCTCGGCGGCGCGTCTCAACCCGCCGCCCCCAAGTGAAACAGTGAGCGCTGCTGTCGTGGATCCGACGAACGCTCCCGCTGCAGCCCCAAGCCCGACGCCACCTGCGGTATAGGCAAGCCCACGAACCTGACTGTCGCTCCAGATCCTGTGTTCAAATCGAGTCATGGCCGAACCAAACCACGCAACCGGGTGCCAGCGGTTCGGCGGTTCGGGTATCACTCGGTCGGCCACGAGTGCCCCCGCTAGGCAAGCCGAACGAGCGAGCAGACTCATGGGCGCTCCTTGGTGCTGGCAATGCAAGCTTTGCGGACTGAATCGAAGGTGGCGCGAGCCAGGCGCGAACCCCACTGTGATCGCGGTCCGCAGAACGGTTCCCGATCGTCTCCGCCAGCCCAAAGAACAACCACGGCATCGCTTGCGGTGCCGGTGCCCGGCACTCCCAGGTCGCTGAGCGCTTGGACCTTTGCCTCGGTGATCGTCATCGTGGCGTTCACCGCCGCGGCCACGGTGAGGGGCACTGGAAGGTAGGCGACGATGTTGATCGTGCCGGGCGACCACGTGGACCAACCATTGCTGGAACTGGCGGCATACGTCGGCTTTGAAATGCCTGCGGTGCAATCGACGGCAACTCCGTTATCGACTTGCCGCTGCCAGTGGTCAATGACCGCCGCAGTGAAGAGCACCACTCCATCCCCGACGAGGGAATGGGCTTGTGCAAGTTCGCCCGCGTGCGTCTCGAGGTCGACTCGTTCATAGTCGGCCGGCACGCGAACGTTTAACACCCATTGAGGCGACGTGTAGCCGCCGCCGACAGCGGCGGACGACAACGCACGAGTATCGGGCGGCACACACCAGTGCATCGCCCCGAGCGTCGAAGGCCCCGCATCGAGGAGCACCGGAGATTCGAGCACCCTGTCACCCTATTTCACAACGACGACAACTCGCACCCTAGCCGCGGGTGGGGCTAGGAAATCCGGTCGCCGATTTTGGTGCAGGCCTCGGTGAGTATGTGGGCGACCTCGGAGCGGGCCCGCTCGCCGGGGAAGCGATAGGTGGGCCCATAGGCATTGAGCGATGCGACCGCGTTTCCCTCGTTGGAACGAATGAGGGCTGCGACGCCATTGACGTCGCTGGCGTACTCCTGCAACGTCCATACAACTCCGCATTCGGCGAGCTGGGCGAACTTCGCGTCGATGCCAGCGGCGGTGGTTGTGGTCGATTCGGTGAACTGCTCAAGCCCGGCTTCAAGCATTGCGGCGAGTGCCTTAGCCGACCATGTCGAGAGCAGCGCAAGCCCTCCCGCCGACGCGTGATACGGCAACCGTTCCCCCGTCCAGTCGTGCACGCGCACCGAGCTCTCGGCGACCGCAGTGTCGAGGTAAAGGGTTGTGTCGCCGTCTGCGATCGTGAGGGACACGTTTTCTTCGAGTGCGTCGGCTACCTCGACGAGGTAAGGGCGAGCGACTTCGCGCAGCGCGCTCACGGGAGCCCCATAGTGAGACAGAGCGGCAAGCCCCGGACCGATCGCATAGCGCCCGGCGTGACTTTGCACCACTCCTTGATCTTCGAGAGCAGCAAGCAACCGCAGCACGGTGCTCTTCGGCAACCCACTGCCAGCGGTCACCTCCGCGAGTGAGCTGGTGCCAGAGCGCGAAGCCAAGACCCGAAGGACGGTAAAAGCGCGCTCGATTCCTTGCATACGATCAATTACACTACCATTCATCTACTGAAACGTTTCACTCAGTGAAACGCTTTTTCGATCACAACTTAAATCGATCAATACCAATGGGGGTTCTTGGTCATGCGAGAAGAAGCACGCGTCGTCATCATCGGGGGAGGCGCCATGGGCGTAGGCCTTGCCTACTTCCTTGCGCACGAAGGCTGGGGTCCAGACACGATCCTCGTCGAGAAAGGTGAACTGACCTCGGGATCTACCTGGCACGCGGCTGGCCTCGTCCCAAACTTCATCGGCGACCTCAACATGGCCAAGGTGCACGAGGAAGCCATCCAGCTCTACCCAAAGATCGAAGCCGAGACCGGCCTTTCGGCAGGATGGCATGGATGCGGGGCTATTCGATTCGCAATCAGCGACCAAGACGTACTGTGGCACAAGCAGGTGCATGCCCAACTCAACCAACTCGGGGTCGAAAGCCACCTGATCGATCGCGCCGAGATTCAACGGCTCAACCCACTGTTCGAGAACATCGATGACGTTCAGCTCGGGTTTTACACCCCCAACGATGGCTGGTCCGACCCGACAGGGTCCACGAATGCCATGGCGAAGGGAGCGCGACAGCTCGGCGTCGAGATCAGCCGAAACAATCCGGTCACCGACATGAACCAGCTCCCCGACGGACGCTGGGAAGTCATCACCAAAGAAGGCCGCATCGTGGCCGAACATGTCGTGAACGCTGCAGGCTGCTACGCACCGCAACTCGGCGAGATGATCGGCCTTGACGTGCCAATCGTTTCGGTCATCCACCAATACATCATCACCGAACCGCTCGACTCCATTAAGGCCCTCGACTTCGAACCGCCCGTTACCCGGGACCCTCGCTCATCGTCGTACTACCGACGAGAGATCGATGGCATTCTGATCGGGCCATACGAGATGGCCAATGCCCAGGCCTACGGTGTCGACGGGATCGACTGGGACCTCCACTTCTACCTCACTCCCCCGGACCACGATCTCATCGCCGACTGCCTCATGGACGCGCTCGATCGCGTTCCGTCCTGGGCCGAAGCCGGAATCAAACAGACGGTGTCGGGACCCATCACACACACGCCCGACTCCGGCTACTTGCTAGGCCCCGCCCCCGGGTTCAAGAACTACTGGCACTGCAACGGCGCATCGATTGGCATCACCCAAGGCCCAGGCGCCGGCAAATACCTAGCGCAGTGGATGGTGCACGGGCAGACCGAAATCAACATGGCGGGAATGGACCCGCGACGGTTCGGCACCCACACCGGGGCCAAAGGCGAGTTCGCCTACGAAAAGGCCATCGAGGAATACCACCTCATGTACCAGTCCCGCCCGCCGGGCGAATACCACCCCGCGGCACGCAAACAGAAGATCACCCCGATCTACGACAAGCTCGATGCTCTCGGCGCCCAATGGCAAGAGGTATACGGATGGGAACGCCCCCAATACTTCGGTGAACCAGAGAAGCACTCGTTCAAGCGCTCGAACGCCTTCGACGTCGTGGGCCAAGAAGTGCGAGGCACTCGTGAACGCGTTGGCGTCGCCGACCTCACCGCGTTCGCCAAATTCACTGTGACGGGCCCGGACGCGGCGACCCTCCTAAACCGCGTGTCGGCCAACAAGATCCCGGGCAAGGACGGGGCTATGAGGCTCGTCCACATGCTCACGAGCCTCGGAGGGATCGAGTGCGAAATGACAATCACTCGAGTGGCCGAAGACCACTACTACTTGAACTCGGCGATCATGGGCACGACTCACGATCAGGACTGGCTCAACAACCACATCGCTGAAGGCGAAGACGTGGCGGTAACCGACGTGACCGACAGCCACGCAATCATCGCCGTCACAGGCCCCCGGTCACGCGACGTGTTAAGCGAACTCACCGACGCCGACCTCAGCAACGAGTCGTTCCGTTGGCTGACCGCCCAAGACATCACCGTGGCTGGTGTACCCGTCAAGGCACTGCGCGTGAGCTACGTGGGCGAGCTCGGGTGGGAGCTCCACATGCCTATCGACCAAATGGAACAGGCCTACGACGCGATCGTCGCCGCAGGCGCCCCGCACGGAATGGTGCACTTCGGCTCGTACGCCATGAACGCTATGCGCATCGAGAAAGGGTACAAGGCGTGGGGCAGCGAGCTCACCACCGAAATTACGCCGATCGAGGCACGCATCGAACGTTTCGTCGACTTCGACGGAGACTTCAACGGTAAGGACGCCACCGTCGCCCGCAGAGACCAAACCGAACCCTTGTCGATGGTGCTCGTGTACTGCGAGATCGAAGACGGCGAAAGCGACCTGCTCGGCAACGAACCGGCCTATGGAGCGGACGGGTCCGTGATAGGGATCGGAACGTCCGGGGCATTTGGGCACGCGGTTGGCAAGAGCCTCGCATTTGTCTATGTCTCGCCCGAGTACGAGACGCCGGGATCAACATTTGAACTCGACATGCTCGGCGTCCGCCGAACCGCCACTGTCTTGGCCGAACCGGCCTATGACCCAACCAACACTGCCCTGCGCGCCTAGCAGCGACGAACGAAGCGAAGGATTCAACATGAGCAACGAAGCACCCCGCCGTCGCACCGGCGGCCGAGCCGGACGAATCGCCACCCGTCTAGCGCCCGTGGAGGTCGACGATCGACCTATCCGCCCGGGCATGCCCGGCGGCAAATACAAGCCACTCACCGACGCACAACTCAAGCAGGTGTACGAAACCGCGCTCGAGTTGCTCGAGGACGTGGGCATGGGCACTCCCGTGCCCGAGTTTGTCCAGGTCGTCACCGAGGCCGGCGGGCGCGTCGATGAACACGGACGATTGCGCTACCCGCGTGCCCTCGTCGAGCGGGGAATCGACCTCGCCGCCAAGGAATGGATCTGGCACGGGTTCGATGAAGACAAGTCCATCACCGTCGGCGGCGATCGCGTGCACTTCGGCACCGGTGGCGCTGCCGTGTTGATGTACGACCCCGTTGCCAACCGATTCCGGCACTCTTCCACCCAGGATTGCTACGACACCGCGCGGATAGTCGACAACTGCGACAACATCCACTTCTTTGCGCGAACCGTGGTGGCACGCGATCGCGAGGACAGCCGCGAGCTAGACCTCAACACCGCGTTTGCCACCATGGCGGGCACGTCGAAGCCGCAGGGCACGTCGTGGTTCGAACGAGCACATGTGTATGAAACCGTCGAGATGTACGACATGGCGCTCGGTGGAGAAGGGGAATTTCGTAAACGCCCATTTGTGTGCGCACAAAACACGTTCGTCGTACCGCCGTTGCGGTTCGCTGAAGAATCCACCAACTGCATGGTCGCCCAGGTCGAAATGGGTATGCCGATCAACTTGTTGTCGGCTGGACAGGCCGGCGCCACCTCTCCGGCCGCCCTTGCCGGATCTCTCGCCCAAGCGCTCGCTGAGTGCCTCGCTGCCCTTACGGCCGTCAACCTGATGAACCCCGGACACCCTTGCGTGATGGGCCTGTGGCCGTTCGTCTCGGATCTTCGCACCGGGGCGATGAGTGGCGGCTCTGGTGAAGAAGGCGTGCTCAACGCAGCTGCGGGGCAGATCAGCAACTACCTCGGCTTGCCGTCGGGGTGCGCGGCGGGCATGACAGATTCAAAAGTTCCCGATGCTCAGGGCGGCTACGAGAAGGGCATCAACGTGACCCTCGCCGGAAATGCGGGGACGAACCTTGTCTACGAAAGCGCCGGCATGCTCGGATCGTTGATGTCATGCTCGCTTGAAGCGCTCGTGATCGACAACGACATGCTCGGGTCAATCAACCGCACGGTTCGAGGCATCGAGGTCAACGAAGAGACCTTGTCGGTTGATGTGATCAAAGAGGTCGTTCAAGGAGCCGGGCACTTCCTTGGGTCACAACAAACCCTGGATCTCATGCAACGCGAGTACGTGTACCCGAAGCTCGGCGACAGAGAGTCACCCGATAATTGGATGGACGCTGGTGGCAAGGACCAACTCACGGTGGCCCAGGAACACGTCGAGCAGCTGTTGCAGGTGCACCCAACCCACCTGGACCCCGCACGCGACAAAGCGATTCGGGACAAGTTCCCGATCGTTTTGGAACGACCCGGCATCGAGTAGGTGACGGATCACCGCGAATAGGGTGGCGCCAATGGGTGTTACCTATTCGTGACTACGCAACCATCCCTGACGCCGCTTACCAAGAACAAGCGGCAACCCAAGGCCTCGATTGTGCGCGCATCTGTTCGGCAGAATTCGGGGCCCAACCGATTGACGCGCCTGGCCCTCGCCGCCGTGGCGTTCGTTGGACTGCTTGTCAGTGGTTGCGCGAGCGACACCTCTTCGAATGCCGAACCGGTATTCAACGGCGACGACTGGCCGTCGATTCTCGACGACGCCTCGGGGCAAACGGTCCAACTCTGGATGTGGGGTGGCGACACTGTTCTCAACAGCTACATCCAAGACACCGTTGCGCCAGCAGTGGCTGCCCACGGGGTCACCCTCGAACAGGTTCGGATCGAGGCAACCGCCGATGGCATCTCTCGCATCGTGAGTGAGATCGAAGCGGGCGTGGATGACGGAGCCGTGGATCTCATCTGGGTGAACGGTAAGAACTTCTCCCAGGGAAAGGACGCTGGCTTGTGGGCCCAGAACTGGGTGGGGGCGTTGCCGAACTCGTCACTCCTCGACGCTTCGGACCCGACGCTGTTCACCGACTTTGGCGTGCCAACCGATGGGCAAGAAGCCCCGTGGAGTCGAGCTGCATTCACCTTTGCCGCGGATTCGGCAACGGTCACCGAGCTACCAGCCACGTTTGCTGAGCTTGCGGCGTGGACCGAAGCGAACCCCGGCCGGTTCACCTACCCAGCACCGCCCGATTTCACGGGTTCGGCGTTCGTGCGCCAGGCCGTCCAGGCCCTTGGCGAAGACGATGCCTTTGCATTGCTTGCCGATATTGGCCCAAACCTCTGGAACGGCGGTGACAGCTTTCCCAAGGACGAAGCTGAACTCAACGCGCTCTTCGGTAACGGTGAGGTCGACTTTGCGATGAGTTACAACCCGAACTTCGTCCAGGTACAGGTCGACCAGGGCCTCTTCCCGGCAACGACCCGGCCGTTCGTCTTCGACGGTGGCACCCTCCAAAACGTGAGCTTCCTTGCGATGCCCGCCAACGCAGGTTCCCGGGCGGGAGCAATGGTGGCAATGAACGAGATGTTGTCGGTCGACATGCAAGCCGAAAAGCTCGCACAAGTTGGTGTTCCCTCGGTCATTGACCTCGGCGATTCGGACGTCGTCGAATCTCCGTATCAGCTGTCCGACTTCGGCACCCCGCTCGAGGAAATCGCAGCGAGCGAGGTTCCCGTAATCGATGAACGCTGGCGCACGGAGGCCATCAGGTGAGCAACGACCGAATCGACCTCGTCATTGTTGGAGGCGGGACCGCAGGCCTGGTCGCGGCCCACGGTGCCGCCGGAATGGGGGCGTCCGTCGTCATGGTGGAGCCGAACCACCCCGGCGGTGATTGCCTGTGGACCGGGTGCGTCCCAAGCAAGCGCCTTTTATCTGCGGCCCATGCGGCACACGTCATGCGCACCGCCGATGTACACGGCATCGCCCGAATAGAACCGGACGTGGACTTTGCAGCCGTGATGGCCACCGTGACCGCAGCCCAGGATCACATCTCGTATCATGATTCTGTTGAACGGCTCGAAGGCGCCGGCGTGCGGGTCGTCGCCGAATATGGCACCTTCACCGCGACGGGCGAAATTACGGCCGGCAGCGAAGTCCTGCACTACCGCAAAGCCATGATCGCCACCGGCGCTGCACCCGCGGTACCCAACATTGCGGGCCTACGCGACGCTCACCCGCGCACCTCCGACACCATTTGGGAACTCACCGAGCTCCCCAAGCGCCTCGTCGTCATCGGAGCGGGAGCCATTGGCTGCGAGCTTGGCCAAGCGTTTGGACGCCTCGGCAGCGAAGTCACCCTGATCGAAGCAGCATCTCGTATCCTGCCAGCCCTCGGATCCAAAGTCGCCGAAGTCGTCGGCGCACAGATGCGTAGCGAAGGAATGTCCGTACTCGAAGGCGTTCGCGTGACCAGCGTTGAACGGGATACCACTACGGGCACAGCGACCGTCATCCTCGACGATGGCCGCCGGGTCGCGTGCGATGAGATACTGGTCGCTGTCGGCCGGAAACCGAACACAAAAGGCATCGGCCTCGATCTCGTCGGGGTCGAGCTCGACGAGCGCGGCCATGTTCTGGTCGACGACTACCTCCAAACCTCAAACCCGCACATCTACGCAGGTGGCGATGTCGTGGGCAAAATGCCCTTCACTCACACCGCTGGTTACCACGGTGGTCTCGTTGTTTCGAACGCCTTGTTTCGCCTTCGCCGTAGGGTCGACTACGACACGATTCCGTCCGCGATCTTTTGCGATCCGGAAGTTGCCAGCGTGGGCGTCATCGACGGCGAAGAGGTCGCACGCCATCACTTCGACTACGACCAACTCGATCGGGCGGTCACGAACGGCACGCCGACTGGGTTTGTCGACCTGTTCACCAACAATAAAGGACGGCTCGTCGGAGCGACCGTTGTTGGCCCAACGGCTGGTGAAACGATCAACGAACTCACGGCACGGGTTCACGCTGGCGCCAAACTCCGCGACATCGGGTTGATGATTCGCCCGTACCCAACCTTTGGCGAAGGACCGGCGCGCGCCGCGATGGGAACACTGCGAAAGCAGTACTTTTCCGACAGAACCCGCAAACTCACCTCGCCGATTTTGGATCTCCTTGGAAAGGTTGATCGGCCGCGAGATTGACCGCCACGAAGCGAATGCGTTGCAGCACCGTTGTAGCAACGATCGCCGCCCAGGCCCACAGCAATTCGCGCGTATAGTGGCCAACGACCAGGATCGCGCACATTGCCGCGATGGTCTCCGTCCCCTCGGCGAGCCCGGCTGGAAAGTACAAGCTTCGTCCGTCTCCGGCCCGTTGCTGGCGTTGCGCCAGACTCGACCAGGCAAGAAATGCTGTGCCGTTGAGGTAGTACGTGAAAAACACCACGAGAGCCGCAACGCGTGCGTCGGGACGCGAGAAACCAATGGCGAGTACCATCCCGCCGTACACGGCAAAGTCGGCCATGATGTCCAGGAACCCTCCGAGCACCGTTTCACCTACCCGCCGAGCGAGCGAACCGTCGAGTCCATCGATCAATCGATTGAGTAGCCACATGATCAGTCCCAAAATCCACCGATCAGCGGCGACGGAGATGCACGCCCCAACCCCGATGAGAAATCCGACTCCCGTGAGCGCATTCGGCGATATCGACGTGGTCTCAAGCCGACGGGCGGTCCGATCGAGGATGGGATGAAGCACGTGGCGAAGCGACGCATCAAACACTCGTGGAGGTCCTTTCTCGGTCTGACACCAGCCGTCTTGCTCGTGGGGGGTTTGAGTATTGCGGCACTCGCGGGTGTGGTGTCGACGTCGTTGCGACCCGGAGCGCTTGTGGGAGGATCGTACGGCACCGATGCGTGGAGCCGGCTGCTCCGCGACCCGAGTTTTGCCAATGCGTTCGTGTTTACCAGCCGGACGGCCAGCATTTCGACGGTACTTTCCGTGTGCCTATCGGTCCCCCTTGCCCTCGCCCTGCGCCGATCGACGTCGTTAGCTCGATCGTTTATCGCTCTGCCGCTACCGGTCCCGCACCTGGTCGTGGGATCGGTTTTGGTGTTGTGGCTTGGGCCGGGGGGCATTGCCGACCGCATCGGCTCAGAACTGCCGATCGTTGCGGACACCTTTGGCTGGGGGGTGATTGTCGTGTACGTGTTGAAGGAAGTTCCTTTCCTGACCGTGCTGACGCTGGCTGCCTTCGGCGACGAGGACCGCTCGCGTGAAGAGTCCGCTCGTTCGCTCGGGGCCACCCGTTTTCAGCGATGGCGCGGTGTGCTTTTGCCCCAGCTGGTTCGCCCGGTGTTGCTTGGAGCGCTCATCGTTGCCGCGTTTGTTGTGGGCAGTACCGAAGTTCCCCAGATCGTCGGTCCGCTCGCACCGGACGCGTTGACGACCTGGTCGATCAACGTGGTTCGAATTAGGGGCCCCGTCGCCCGGCCTGATGCCGCTGCCGCGCTCGTTGTTACTTCGATGCTCACCTTGGCGCTGACGGCCGTCGGGTTGGCCTTTGGCATGAGAAGCCGTGATCGGGCCGGGCGATGAACCGTTTCGCCCCTCGCGTGCTCATCGGAACCATGATCGTTGCTCTCGCCGGGCCGCTCGCGGTGCTGCCGATCCAAGCATTCGCAGATGAATGGCGGGCCCCGAACCTCGTCCCGCAACGGTTTGGCTTGCGAGGCGTCGATCGGGTTCTCAACGATGGCCTATTGTTCGAGGCTATTGGCAACTCGGCGATTGTGGCAATCGCTGCGTCGCTCATTGGAGTTCTGATCGCGTGGCCGGCAGCTCGATCGATTGCGCACATGACGTCACCGCAAATGGTGTGGTTCGTAGCTGCATTGCCGCTGCTCCTTCCGCCGCTCGTGATCGGAGAAGGATTGCGCGTCTGGTTCCTGCGCCTCGGACTCGCCGACACGCTCTCGGGCATCACGCTCGCTCACCTCGTCTTCGTCATCCCCTATTGCCTCTTGGTGCTCACGCCGGGCTTCACTCCCGAACTCCGGACCCGCGAGAGTGCAGCGCTCGCGCTTACCGGCAATACCTGGCAACGGTTTTGGCAGGTCACCGTGCCCCACCTGCGCCGCCAGACCCTGCTTGCCTTCGCTCTTGGGTTCACTATTTCGTGGGGACAATACGGCACCAGTCTTGGCGTCGGCGGCGGCGTGCCCATGCTTCCGTTGTTGTTCGTGCCGCTGGTGCGGGCTGATCCGCAGGTCGCCGCAGTACTCGATGTGATCGTGATTGCGCCACCACTCGTGGCTTTGGCTGCGTCGCAGCACTCATTTCGACGCGTCGAATCCATGGCACACTGAGGGCAACTATGGTGAAACGTCCGGCGTACGACTTTTGGGCGGACGCAGAAACTCGAATGATTCAGCCCTATCAGGCAACGAAAAGCTACCTGTGTCCGGGCTGCAACCGCGATATCCCGCCGGGAACCGGCCACATTGTCGCCGTGCCTCCCGAGGCCGTGGATCTACGACGCCACTGGCACAAGGGTTGCTGGTCGGGGCGTTCGACCCGTCCGCAGCGGTGACCGAGCCCACTTCCACGGGGCGCGTTTGGTACGCCGCGTTTGGTTCGAACCTGTCGAACGAACGATTCGCCGTATATCTCGAGGGTGGCGGCGCCGCAGGCTCGGTAGGAACCTCGCCTGGCGCCCGTGACCGCACACCGCCTCGAGCGATAGAAACCAAATTCTGCCGACATCGATTGCTCTTTGGGGGCGAATCAACGAGATGGTCAGGGGGCGGCGTCGCCTTTCTTAGCTCTTCGGCCGGCGAACATCACACGGCCCTTCGTCTGCACGACATTTCTGCCGAGCAGTTCACCGACATCGTGCTCCAGGAGAACCTGTTGCACCCCGACGTCGATGGACCAGGATTCTCGATCGACTTCCATGAGGCCATCGAACATGGGCGAACGGACGCGCTCGACACGTTGTATGGACGAGTGCTGCATCTGGGTCGTCACAACGACGGCAATCACATCTTTACGATCACGACCGCATCACCACCGGCAATCAACGCCCCGCACCCCACATATGTGCGCACCATCGCAAATGGGCTGCTCGATGGGTTCGGACTCGACGATCTCGCCGACGTGCAGCGTCAGCTACAACCGGCATCGGGCATGGAGACCTTCACCGCGCTGCAGTGGGACGCGGTCCGTAGGCTCAGCTAGCCGACGCTGATCGGTTCGCCGAAGGCGTCACAATCCGCGTTCTCGCAAGTCGAGGCCTCCCCCAGCTCCGGGGGCAGTGCGCTGACGCCGCAGTACGCGCAGATCGGCGACGGATCATCATCGAGTTCGTCCCACATCCCGCTCATTGTTGCGCTACGTCTACTCGGCGGCGGGAACCGGGCCGCAACACGTCTTGTACTTGGCCTCGGACCCGCACCAGCATGTGTCGTTACGTCCCGGCGGCCAGCTGATCGCTCCCCCGGTGCGCGCAATCGTTGCGCCCAACGTCGCTCGAGCCCGAATGTCACCCGCCTCGGTGCCGTATTGCGCCACCAACGCATCCACAGTGAGGGGAGCCACGTCCGGCGAGCCCGGCTCCTTGGCGGCTGCCGCCTTCAGGTTCGACTCCACCTGTTTGCTGTACTCGTCATGGTCGGCTGGCATCGTGTCGAGTAGATGGGGCCACCGACCAATGGCGTCGCCCCACTGATCCTTTGGAAACCATGCCAACGCCCACACGGTCACGGTTCCCTCACCAACTGCGATTTCGGCGGGGTCGCGTGTGAAGGTAAAGAGTTCGCCGAGCTCTTCCTCGGTGATCGGCTGTGGCTCTGGATCGTGGCTCATGGTTTCACTTCTCGCTCGCACATCTACCGACCAAGCGTAACTGCGCGACCTCGCAGGCGGGGACGGATGGCCATCGTCTAGTTTGGCGATATGACACATCACCCTCACCTCTATCGGATCACCGCAGCCCTCACCGCGCTCATCATGGTTGCCTCCGCATGTTCCGAGACCCAGTCCACGGCCTCTGGCGCCGCTACCGACAGCGACACCGCAACTACCGCAGTGCCCGCCGAAACGGACGTCCCGACGACGAGCACCACAGCGGCGACCACCACGATCGTCACCCCGTCCGAACCGGACCCCTTCGAAGAAGTTACGAGCACCGTGCAAGCGTTTGTGGATGCCGAGGGCCTCGACGGAGCGGGCCTCGTTATCGTCGATGGCGACGACGGCGTACTGTACGAACAACACTTTGGGTCCTTTACCCCCGACCGCATCAGCTTGATCGCATCCGCATCGAAGATGATCGCCGCCGGTGTCCTGTTGCGTCTGCAAGACGATGGCCTCCTCGATCTCGACGCACCGCTCGAAAGCCAGGTTGATTGGGCGACCGGCAACCCCGACATCACCCCAGCGCAGCTCCTTTCCAACAGTTCGGGGCTCGTTGGGCTCGGCCCGAACTTCCTGTACACCCCCTACCTGTGCCAGTGGGGCGTTGTGGGCACGCTTCAAGAATGCGGCGAGGCAATCTTCACCACTCCCGACGATGACGCCGACCAGGTTCCGCCAGACACCGAGTTCCGTTACGGGGGAGCCCAATGGCAAGTTGCTGGTGCAATCGCCGAGGCCGTTTCGGGCAAGTCATGGGAGCAGTTGATCGACGAGATCTACGTCGGGCCGTGCGGCGTGGACTCATTGGGCTTCATCAGCCTTGGCGCCGTACTCAATGGCAGCCCCGGGTACCCGGTTGCGTTTGCCGGCGCCCCCGAAGCCATCGAAGAAACCGCAAACCCAAACATCGAGGGCGGCGCTTACATCACGACCGGCGACTACGGAAGGCTGTTGCTGATGCATTTGCGTGGCGGACAATGCGACGGCACCCAAGTTCTAAGCCCCGGAGCTGTCGACACGATGCACGCAGACCGCATCGCCTCGGTCTACGACGGGGATGCGAACTCCGACAGCAGCGGATATGGCATGGGCTGGTGGGTCGATCGTGAAACCCAGCGGATCAGCGATGGTGGAGCGTGGGGAGCGGTGCCGTGGCTTGACCTCGACGACGGGTACGGTGCATACCTCGTTGTCGAGGACCAGTCAGCCACCGGCCAAGCTCTAAAGACCGAGATCGAAGAACTCGTGCACGCAGCTGTCACCGGCCTGCAGTAATCGGCAACGCCGGGGCAAGTGCGCCAGCGGGGCCGTAACATCGGGCAATGACCTCGCTTCCTGACTCCTTCACCGCCCTCGTCCAGACGCAGGATGGGTACGCCAGCTCTCCGGTGGGACACATTCGCTATGAGTCATTTGATGACTACCTGGAGCTTCGCGAGCTTCCAATGCCAGAACTCGAGGCCGCACAGGTGCTCATCGAGATGTCGATGGCGGCGATAAACCCCTCGGACTTGCACTTCCTGAAGGGGGAATATGGCCAGCCCCGACAACAGGGCAAGGCAGCCGGGTTCGAGGGCGTCGGCACGGTGATTGCTGCGGGCAGCGACGCGTATGGCGCATCATTGGTGGGCCAGCGCGTCAGCTTTGTTGCTTCGCCCGCCGGTTCTGGTACATGGGCGACTCACGCCATTGCCGACGCCATGTTATGCATTCCAATGCCAGACACCGTGACCGATCCCAACGCAGCCGGGTTCATCGTGAACCCGCTTACGGCGGCGGCGATGTTCAAGCAGGCCCAGGACGCCGGGTCACCGGCCGTGGTGCTCACCGCCGGAGCGAGCCAGGTGTCGAAGTTCATCATTGCGCTCGCACGAGACGCCGGAATGGCATCGATTGCGGTCGTGCGCAGGGACGTCCACAACGACGCGCTCAATGACCTCGGAGTGACGGAGATTCTGGATCAGAGCGATCCCGATTTTGACGCCCAGCTGAAGGCGACGATGAAGACGCACCGGCCGCAGATGTTCATCGACGCTGTGGTCGATTCCACCTCGACGAAAATCTTCAACGCCATGGGCCGAAAGAGCACCTGGCTCGTCTACGGGTCCCTGAGCCCGGAAACGCCACCGATGTCGAATCCGGGTGAGCTCATCTTCATGTACAAGGAGATCCGCGGGTTCTGGCTTACGCCGTGGCTTATGGAAACCCCGATGGAACAAAAGCTCGCGGTATTCGATGAGGTGAAAGCACGATTCGCTGATGGGCGATGGTCTACCGACGTCGGCGGCACCGTTGCCCTCGCCGACGCCATGACCACACTCGCCACCACCCTCCAGGACCCACGGGGCAAGGTGTTTGTCACCCCATAGGCGAAGTGTCTATTGGGCGGGCACTCAGCCCGGGGGCTTCACCATGTAGGTGGCGGTGCCCGACGCAACATGTTCCCCGTGTGCGTCGATCACTTCGACGCGGGTGAACACCACCGATTTTCCACGCTTCACGATCCATCCCTCGGCGACGGCATCGCTGGTTAGTGGGCGATGGTATTGCACGTGCAGCTCGATGGTGGACCACAGTGACCCCGGCGGAAGCCCCGCCCCAATCGCAGGCACGACGACGGTATCAATGAGCGTTGCGACCGCGCCGCCGTGCACAAGACCAGCAGCTTGCAGGTTCTGTTCCTTGAACGGCATCGACATGCGCGCATAGTCGGTTCGCAACTCTTCCATCTCGAGACCGGCAACGTTGACGAAGTATGTCTTGTCGTCCCAGTGCGGGAAGAACGCCCACCGGGCGGCTGTTTCTTCATCGAGTGGGGCAAAGTCGTTGGCTCGAGTCACGACCCGATGGTACTGAACCTCCCGGCGTTCGACAGATTTTTCGCCCACGCCTATCGACCGCTGTGGTCAGCGTCGGCCGCGTGTCGAGAATTGGGCGAGAGCATCGAGCACAAGTTCCCATGCTGGCCCACTCGGTTCGATGAGAGCGAGATGCCTGACATCGTCGAGCCAATGTTCGGTCGAGGAGTCGCTCCTCACCCCTTGGGAGTACTCGGGGGGCACGATGTCGTCAGCGATGCTTCCGATGATCCATACCGGCGTTGACCCGAGGTCGGGAATCGCCGCAAACTCATACCGTTGCGGAACCTCGCCCACCGACCCGCCCAATAACGCGTCCACGGCTCCATTTCCCAGTCCGTCAATCGATGCCCGCTCGAGGTCGACAATCGGGGCGAGCGCAATGACTCCCCCAATCCGACGTGGCGATGTCGCCCCGGCCCAAAGTGCCAGGTGTCCGCCAGCAGAATGGCCAATGAGTAGCGGCTGCGCAGCGTCGAGGTCGTACTCGTCACCCAATTCATCCAGCTGTGCCATCGTGTTCGTGACGTGATCGAACGTATGAGGCCAGCCACCGGCGCGCTCGCCAGTGCGCCCGTACTCGACGTTCCACACGGCATACCCCGCGCTCGCCAACGCGCGTGCCATGTCATCCATCAACGACGAATCCCCGCCACTGCGACGCCAAAAGCCGCCGTGGAACAACACGACGACCGGTGGCGGGTCAGCGGCTTCGGGCACCCATAAACGTCCGAACTCACCTGGGTCGGAGCCATAGGAAACAATTTCGCCCGACACCGGCTCGACCGCCGGCCGAGAGGCACACCCCACCGCGCCGAACGAGCAGCACACAATGGCCACCGCCAGCACGATTCGGGTCATCTTCGCCATACTCATCCCCCTCATCACTTCGACCGACATATCTCAACCGTAGAGGCACCCATCTACAGATTGTCTGGTTTCGATTCAGCGCGAACCACAGCGGCGAGTCAAAGTATCGAGGTGAACGATCGCTTTGAAGAATTCGAACGGCCGACATGGGCGGCGCTTCGAGAGTCGACACCGATGACGTTGTCGGACTTCGACCTCGAGGCAATTCGCGGCATCAACGAACAGCTCGACCTCGATGAGGTCAAGGAGGTTTACCTGCCGCTGTCTCGACTGCTTAACCTGCACATCACTGCGTCCCAGCAGCTCGCGACCGTCACCGACACGTTCCTGGCGACGATGCCTGCCCCCGTGCCCTACATCATTGGGATCGGTGGTTCGGTCGCTGTCGGGAAAAGTACCACAGCCCGTGTGCTCCAAACGTTGCTGTCACATTGGCCCGGGCATCCAGACGTTGAGCTGATCACCACGGACGGATTCCTCTACCCCAACGCCGAGCTCGAAGCGCGGGGGCTCATGAGTCGAAAGGGTTTCCCCGAAAGCTACGACACCGCGGCGTTAGTCGACCTGCTTCGCTCCGTGAAGTCTGGTGAGGACCGCGTGTCTGCCCCCGTGTACTCCCATCTGCACTACGACATCCTCCCTGACGAGCACATCGTGATCTCCCAACCGCACGTGCTCATCGTCGAGGGCCTCAACGTTCTGCAAGGAAGCGCGACCTCATCGAACCTCGTTGTGTCGGACTTCTTCGACTTCTCGATCTTCGTCGATGCCGAACAAGGCACCATCAAAGACTGGTACATCGCTCGCTTCCTAGCGCTGCGACAGTCGGTTTTTGCCCATCCCGACTCCTACTTCCAGCACTACTCCGATCTGAGCCCGCAAGAGGCAACGGCGGTTGCCGCAAACCTTTGGGACACGATCAATGCCCCAAACCTGATGCACAACATCGCCCCGACACGCGACCGAGCGCGATGCATTCTTACCAAAGGCTCCGACCATCGCGTCGAGCAGATTCGGCTCGCAAAGACCTAACGGTTCGAATGCAATGCGAGCAGCAGCGATGAGAACCAGAGATCCTCGTTGGGGTTGCGCCCGAGGGCATTGCTAGCCTCGCGCAACGTGTCGAAGACCGACAGGTCGACGCCTTGGCTCGGCACACGTGCTCGGTAGTGCCGAGCCAGCGTTGCGAGACCCATCTGCCATTCATCGGTTCGATGCAACCGCGCTTCGCGCTTGTGACGAGTTTCCATTGCCTTGCGACCCGAACCGCGTGTTCCGGTGAGCTCTTCGGTGTTGTCCATTGCCTCGGCCTCGACACCATGGCGAGCATCCAACGGCGCCTGAGCCTCAGCGATAGCCGCACGGATTTCTTCGACGATCTGGCCGACCATATAGCCGGTGCCATCGAGACGTGACGGAATGCTCTGCCACAGCTCTTGGCGAGACGCGAACGCCTCGTCGGCAACCAACAACTCGGCCCGCCCAACATCACCACCGGACCCACGCCCTGCAGCGTCGGCAATGTCCGGATCGACGCCGCGTGCAATGAGCGCGTCGGTGATATCGGCGACATTCACCGCGGGGAAGTCAATCGTCGTTGACCGCGAGGCGATCGTAATGTGCTCGGGCGGAACGAACTCGGTGAGGAGAATGAACGTCGTCGACGGATTGGGTTCTTCGACCGGCTTGAGCAATTTCGCTGCGGCCTCTGGTGTCGCGTCATGAAAGCGGTCGATCAAGATGACCTTGCGGCCGGCTTCGGTTGGCGCCCGTGACGCTGCGATGACAACGGCGTCGGCCTCGTCGATACGAAACGACGTACCTTCGGGTTCGAAGATCACTAAGTCAGGATGTTCTTCACGAGCTGCCAGCACTCGGTTGCGGTCGCGATCCTGCGGCGCGCCGATCAGCTCACCGGCCATGCGCGCCGCAGCGCGGCGACGGCCAGATCCACGCGGACCTAAGAACAAATACGCGTGCACGGGAGCGGTGACCGCAGACCGCAGCTGCTCCACGACCCTCGTTTGTCCAACGATGCCGGCAAACGGATCCACGATGCCGGTCATAGCCCCAACCGATCCTGCACGGCCTCATCGATGCGTGCCGCTACATCGGCGATCGATCCGTTCGCATCAACGATCACCCAGTGTTCGGGCGATGCCTGCGCAAGCACCCGATACGTGTCAACGACCCGTTCGCCCAGTTCAGCGCCAGCGTCTTCAATTCGATCGAGTGAATCCCCGAGACGCTCGCGTGCAGCGAGCGGATTGGCATCGAGGAAGATGGTCAGGTCCGCGTCAAGTCCACCGGTGGCAAACCGATTTACGTCGGCAACCGCGTCTATGCCGAGCCCACGGCCAACCCCCTGGTATGCGAGCGAGGACGCAACGTAGCGGTCGCTCACGACATGGGTGCCGCCTTGCAGCAGAGGCTCGATCAGTTCATCGACATGTTGGGCTCGCGAAGCAGCCATAAGCAGCGCTTCGGTGCGATCGCTGAGCTCTCGGTGAGCGGGGTCGAGCACCAGCGACCGAATCAGGTCACCAATCGGCGTTCCCCCCGGCTCGCGGGTCAGACGAGCCCCGAGTCGTTGGGCCAAGCGACTTGCCTGGGTTGACTTTCCCGAACCGTCTCCACCTTCAAAGACAATGAAGGTGCCTCTCGTCAATTTACTGGTTTCTGACATCGAACACGAAACTACAAGGACCCCGGCTCAGAGACACCACATTGCCGACGATAGCCTGCGACCATGTCCACGAGCCCGGCGAGCAGCGACAACGATAGCGAGCTGAACAACGCGTCGAATCCAATGCCTGCGGTTGGCGAACTCGACTACATCAGCGGCGCCGTCAAACGGGGAATGCTCATCGCCCTGATCTTTCTTGCTCTATCGGTATTCGCTCCAGAGCTCATCGATGAACTCCTGAAGGTACTGAGCAAGGCGGAGCGTTTGCACACGATTCGCCCGTGGTGGTTCCTGCTGATGCTCCTCGCCGAGATCGCGAGCTTCGCGTGCCTGTGGTGGCTGCTGCGGATCCTCCTGCCGAAGGTGTCTTGGTTCGTCGCTGCGACTAGCCAGCTCACGGCGAATTCGGTGAGTCGGGTCGTGCCCGGTGGGGGCGGACCAGCGGCGGGCGGAGCCACGCTGTACCGCATGCTCGCGGTGAGCGGCACGAGTCCAACGCAGGCTGGCGGTGCGCTTGCCGCTATGTCGGTGCTGTCTACCGCTGCGCTTGCTGCCATACCGGCAATCGGAGTCGCTATCGCGCTCTTTGGTGCGCCGATTCCCGAAGACCTCACGCCGATCGCCGTAGCGTCGGCCGTTCTTTGCGTGTTGCTACTCGTAACGGGGGCGCTTGCGCTTCGCACCACCAAGCCTCTCTTGTTCTTTGGTCGCGTTGTCGACCGAGTGCTTCGTGCGGCAGGATCGCTGTTTCACAAGAGCTGGCGCGTCGATGAAGCGAATCTCGTCACCGAGCGCGATCGGTTGAACAAGCTGCTCGGCGAACGGTGGCCTCAGGCAACTGCGGCGAGCGCGCTCAACTGGACCTTTGACTATCTCGTCTTGGTCTGCGCCTTGTACGCGGTCGATGCTGAACCACGTCTCAGCCTGGTCATGGTCGCATACGCATCGGGTGCTGTGCTTTCGATGATCTCGTTGACACCAGGCGGATTTGGATTTGTCGAAGTCGGCCTTGTCGGTGTGCTCACGTTGTCGGGGATCCCATCGGACGCTGCTGGCATTGCCGTGCTGGCGTACCGCGGCGTGTCACTTTGGCTACCGATCGCCAGCGGGTTCTTTGCCTGGCTCGCATTTCGGGCACGCTATCCGCGCCGATCCTCGGACCCTGCCATCTAGACGGTTACGGCGCTCGCTCTATCCGAGTCCGAGCTCGGGCCACCAAATTATGAGCAACGCCAAGAGCCCGATGACGACGACGGCGAGCACCTGGATGACGAGCGATTTGCGTGACGGCCCGTCGGGTCCGGAGCCGATCAGGCCATCCAGGTCGCGGAACTCATCGAGCTTGCTCAGCGAGAACTGTTCGTCTTCGGCATCGGTGCCGCTACCGGCTTCGATATCCATTCCTGATTCGGCGTCGAGCTTCGTGAACGCGGGGTCGTCGAGATCGGTGAGGGTCTCGGCAAAGGCGGGCTGCGCAACGACCTGGTCGGCGACGGCCATGTCTCCGGATGCATCGAGACTGTCGCCTTGGCCCAAAAAGGCGTCCAGAGTCGCTATCTGAGGTTGAGGCTCTGCGGAATAGACGGGCAATTCTTGCGTGTCTACCGATGACATGTTGGTGCTCTCGGGGGCCGAGTCGGCAAGAGTGTCGGATGGAGCGACGAAATCGACGGCCCACAGGTCGATGGGATTCCCGAAGGAATCGGACGAACTCGACGTGTCCATGTCGTTGGGCGCATCTGCCATCTCGGTGGAAGTATGCGTGGTGGAAGCAAGCGTCTCGTCGGGAAATTCGAACGGCGTGACAAGCGGGGCGTCGGCCTCGATCTCTGCAATGCGGTCCAGCAATGGCGGCTCGATCGGGTCGACGAGCTCGAAGACCGATGTGACAGAGCCAAGCTCGGCGTCTTCGGTCGGCACGGCATAAATGTCAACGTCCTCGAGCGGGGCAACAGACCCAAAATCCTCAAACGCCTCAAACGCCTCAAACGGAGCAACCTCCCGAGCAGCATCAAACTCGGCCAAAGGAGAGTCGCCGTAGTCTGCGATTGGCTCGACAAGATCGCTCGTATCCAACGCCTCAAACGGAGCAACCTCCCGAGCAGCATCAAACTCGGCCAAAGGAGAGTCGCCGTAGTCTGCGATTGGCTCGACAAGATCGCTCGTATCCAACGCCTCTTCCAAAGTCGCCGGGATGTCATCGACAACCGAAATGCCTGCCTCGGATACCAGCGTTGAAGACCGCTCCGCCATCATGGTCGCCGCAACGGTATCTCCCAAAATATTTAGTCGATCCAGGATCGCGTCGAGGCGATCGGGCGTCGACGCTACCGGTTCAACAAAATTCTGATCTGGCATTTCTCTAGCTCCCTTAGAACGGCGGCAACGTGAGGACCGCTATGGGCCTATCGGCTCATATCGAAGGGAGTAAAGGAAAAGTGAACTTTCAGTCAGACCCCGGGGAATCTTTCTTGGCCGCGGCCTTCTTCTTCTTTGCCGGAGCCTTCTTCTTGGCTGCGGCCTTCTTCTTTGCCGGAGCCTTCTTCTTTGCCGGAGCCTTCTTCTTTTTCTTCTTTGCAGGCCCTGCGGCACGTCGAATCGCGAGAAGTTCCGCTGCCCTCTCATCGGTAAGTTCTTCGACCGTGTCGCCCTTACGCAACGATGCGTTCGTTTCCCCGTCGGTGACATAGGGACCGAAGCGGCCGTCTTTCACGACCATCTGCTTTTCGGTATCGGGGTCAATGCCCATTTCACGCAGCGGCGGCTTCACGACTTGCCCACGACGGGTCTTGGGTTGCGCGAGGATCTTCAGACACTCATCGAGCGTGATCGTGAACAGCTGATCTTCACTCTCGAGGGACCGGGAGTCCTTCTCTTTCTTCAAATACGGCCCGTAGCGGCCGTTCTGCACAGTAATTTCTACTGAATCAGCTGGATCGACACCCACGACACGCGGAAGCGACAACAGTTTCACTGCGTCCTCGAGGGTGATCGTCTCTGTGCTCATCGTCGAAAAGAGGGAGCCTCGTTTGGGCTTGTCTTCGCCATCGACCATCTCGCCGAGCTGCACGTAGTCGCCGAATCGGCCGGTCATCACGTAGACGTCCATACCCGTTTCCGGGTCCTTGCCCAACGACAACGGGCCCTTGGCTGCGTTCTCGATGTACTCGACGGCCCGGTCTACGGATAGTTCGTCGGGTGCAATGTCGTCGGGGATCGACGCAGTATCACTTTCTCCTCGCTGAACGTATGGGCCGTACTTGCCCACGCGGGCCACGACCATCTCGCCGTCGCCTGTCACTCCGAGGGGAATCGAGTTGATGGCGCGTGCATCAATCTCACCGAGTCGCTCGTCGACCTTGTGCTTGAGCCCCTCGGTGTCGTCGTTGCCGAAGTAGAAGTCCTTGAGCCACGGGATCGCTTCACCGGTGCCGCCGGCGATCGAATCGAGATCTTGTTCCATACGCCGCGTGTAGGTGTAATCGACCAGGTCTGGAAAGTGTTGTTCGAGGAGCCCGACGACGGAGAACGCAGTGAACGATGGAATCAATGCCGACCCCTTCTTCCACACGTATTCGCGGTCCTGGATCGTTCCCATGATCGAGGCGTAGGTGGACGGGCGGCCGATCTCGAGCTCGGCGAGCTTCTTCACCAAAGATGCTTCGGTGTATCGAGCCGGCGGCTGGGTCTCATGGCCATCTGCCGAAATGCCGTCGGGACGAACTTTGTCTGCCACAGCCAGTGCTGGCAGTTGCTTTCCTTCGGACGCATCAGCCTCGCCGTCGGTGTCCTCGATGTAGGCGCGACGGAAACCCTGGTGAGAAATGATCGTGCCACTGGCCGAGAACTCCGCGTCACGGCCATCGGATGCAAGCGCACCCACACGAACCGACACGGTCTCTCCGGTAGCATCCGTCATCTGGGACGCAATGGTTCGCTTCCAGATCATCTCGTAGACCCGAGCCTCGGATTTGGCGACCTGCCCAGCAACCGTCTTAGGAGTCTCGAACTGCTCACCGGCCGGACGAATCGCTTCGTGGGCTTCTTGAGCGTTCTTGGATTTGGTTGCGTAGACACGGGGTTCCGTCGGAAGGAACTTCTCACCGTATTCGCTCTTCACGACGCTCCGTGCCGCGTCGACAGCTGTCGATGACAGAGTCGTCGAATCGGTACGCATGTAGGTGATGAGGCCCTTTTCGTAGAGCGACTGCGCAGCGCGCATCGCCATCGAAGAGCTCATGCCCAGCTTACGGCCGGCTTCCTGCTGGAACGTCGACGTCATGAATGGCGCAGACGGGCGACGGCGGTAGGGCTTTGGCTCCACGGAGCGAACCGCGAAATCGGCACCGTCAAGTGCAGTGACCAGACCGGCTGCGGCGGCTTCATCGAGTACGACAGCATCGGCCTTACTGAGCTTGCCGGTGTCGTCGAAGTCCTTGCCGCTGGCCACGCGCTTTCCATCGAGTTCGAGCAACTTGGCCCCGAACTGTGCGGGAGCGCCGTCGCCTGTTTCGCCAAGCTTCTCGAAGGTTGCCTCGAGATCCCAGTACGACGCCCGGATGAACGCCATACGTTCACGCTCGCGCTCGACAACAATTCGTGTCGCCACACTTTGCACCCGGCCAGCGCTCAACCGGGGCATGACCTTCTTCCACAGAACTGGAGAAACCTCGTAGCCGTATAGTCGATCGAGCATTCGACGAGCCTCTTGTGCGTCGACGAGGTGGCGATCGAGTTCGCGCGGGTTTTCGAGCGCCGAAACGATGGCCTTCTTGGTGATCTCGTGGAAGACCATTCGCTTGACGGGAACCTGCGGGTTCAAGACCTCAAGCAGATGCCAGGCGATTGCTTCGCCCTCGCGATCCTCATCGGTCGCGAGATACAGTTCGTCGCTTTCCTTGAGCAAAGACTTGAGCTTCTTGATCTGGTCCTTTTTGTCGGCCGAAACGACATAGAGCGGCTTGAAGTCGTTGTCGACATCGATGCCCATCCGGCTCCACTTTTCGCCCTTGTAGGCGGCGGGGACGTCGGCGGCATTGCGGGGAAGATCGCGAATGTGCCCAATCGACGATTCGACCATGAAATCGTCGCCCAGGTACTCGGCAATCTTCTTCGCCTTTGCCGGGCTCTCCACAATTACTAGTGCTGCCATGTTTACGAAACCTCTGCCGAGACTGAGGACGGTGTGGATTCTGTATCACCGTCGAGGGAAGATCGAGTAGCTCGCGAGAGAAGCAAGGCTCCAACGACCGACGCGATAAGCGATGCGAGAAGGATTCCCATGCGGGCCTGCGTATCGAGCTGGGCGAACTCGTCGCCCTCGAATGCCAGCCCGGTGATGAACAACGCGACGGTAAAGCCAATGCCCGCGAGCATGGCCACGGAAACAACCATTGGCCAGGTGACATTGCGTGGCAGCTCCGATATCCCGGACTTCACCGCAATCCAGGTGAAGAGCGTGACGCCGATGGTCTTTCCGACAACGAGCCCCAGCATAATTCCGAGCGTGATGCTCGATGTCGCCGCATCCGAAATGCCCTCCGACGACAGTTCGATACCGGCGTTGGCAAGAGCGAACACGGGCAGAATAAAGAAGCTGGAGAACGGGTGAATGAGCGTTTCAAGCCGCTCTGCCACGGAGACCGTCTCGCGCACGTACAGATTGGCTCGACGTGCAGACGACGCGCTCAGATCCGTTGGGTCGACAACGGTGCCGACGATATCTTCGGGCTTGACCGCCTTTTGTAGCGGCGTGGCTGGAGTCAACAAGCCGAGGGCGACACCGGCGATCGTCGCGTGCACTCCCGATTCGAGAACCGCATACCACACGATGATTCCGACGAACACGTAGACCGGCGTGTACCAGATCTGCGCTCGACGCATCAGGTAAATGGCGACCAGCAGAACGATTGCCGTGATGAGCCACGGCGTCTGAATTTCGCTCGTGTAGAAAATGGCGATGACGGCGATTGCCCCGACATCATCAACGATTGCGAGGGCGAGCAGGAAGAGCTTGAGCTGTGTGGGCACTCGGTTTCCGAGCAGCGACATCACGCCAAGGGCGAATGCAATATCGGTGGCCATCGGGATGCCCCAACCAGACGCCTCCGGCGATGAGGTGTTGAGCACGAAGTACAGCAACGCAGGTACGACCATACCGCCGACTGCGGCGATCGTGGGCAGCGCTGCGGCCCGGGGGTCACGTAATTCGCCCGCAACGAGTTCTCTCTTGATTTCCAAGCCAACGACGAAGAAGAAGATTGCCATAAGGCCATCGTTGATGAGGTGCTCCACCGACTCGGCGAGGATGTGGACCGAGCCGAAGTCGATCTTCAACTTGAGGTGAAGGAGGTCGTGATAGGAATCGGACCACGGCGAATTCGCCCAAACCAAAGCGCCGATCGTGGCGAGGACTAAGACGATGCCCGATGCGGGTTCGATCGCCATGAAGTTCAGGACCGGGCGGGCAACCTTGCGCGCAAGACGACGGTCACTGCCTATCCAGGTCAGTTGTGATGGGGGGAGCTGATTTCCGGCCATTTTGTTAGGGAGACGCAATCCTCAATGAATCGACGGGTAGACGAGCTGTGCGTTCAGTGAGCGCAAACAAGTCCCTATTCTGGTCGCTATCGGCCAGAATCCTCCGTTCTGTATCCGGTTTTACGTCCGGTCGGTCGTTTTCGGGTCAGCGAGCTGCGCTTGGGGACAAAGACGTGTCCATTGTCAACCGAACGAGCGTGCCGTCGTCACCGGTTTCGATGTCGGTCTTGTCGACGAGCTGTTTCATCAACGGCAACCCGAGGCCGTTTTCGAAGAACAGGCGCTCTGGAGTTTCGGGATCTGGCATGACGGGAACGGCGTCGGGATCGAAGCCCGGGCCACGATCACGAACCGTAACCTCGACCGTGTGCCCCTCGGTATAGCACCGAATTTCGACGTGGCTGTCGGTGCCGGCGGTGCGATGTGCTTCGACTGCGTTGGTCACCGCTTCGGATACCGCTATGCGAAGGTCGTCGATGCGATCATCTCTTGACTCGGGGTCAATGGCGGCTGCGGCGGCGAGCACGACTCGAACGAGCGCGACGTAGTCGGGCTTCGCAGGAACACGCAATATTACTTCGTCGCCACCGGTCATAACACCACCGTCTCCACGGCCTTCAGCGCACTTCGCAGATCCGCGCACAGTAAATCATCGACACCCGATCCGGAAAAATGATGGCGGACGCCAATTTCCGGAGCGAACACCGAGAACCCGGTGTTGGCCCGTTGGTAGTTCCGAACCTGGGATTCGATCAGGGATAGCCCCATTGAATCGATGCTCGAAATGCCAGACAGGTCGAGCACGACTCCGACGCAGCCGTTGGCGAGAGCGCTGTCCAACGCAGACTGAAGCGAAGGCAACGCGGACACATCGAGGTCTCCCGACGCGGAAATGACCGTTACTTCGGTCTCTTCGTCAACGCGGCGAGAAATGTGCACCTCCTTAATGTAACGGAATGATGACAATTCGGGGCCGCGGGTTCGTCTCGATGACACAACGCAATGCGATACTTGCGGCTATGGCCATTGCGGAGACGCCCGACTACGTCGACGACTCGGCACGCGTTGCGAACTCTGCGTCATTCGATGGCAGCCACTTCGACGAGTTGATCGAGGCCCTCGCCTCTGATGGTCGGCTCGCTCACGTGTCGCACCAACCCAGCCGCCCCGCTCGGTTCGCAAATGCCATTGCGCCGATGAGCGCCGGCGTCATTCATGCACTCGACGGTCAACGCCTGTTCACCCACCAAGCGGAAGCAATCGATCTCCTCCACGCCGGGCACTCGGTGGTGATTGCGACGGGAACCGCCTCGGGAAAATCCCGGTGTTACCAAATCCCGATCGCAGAAGCTGCCGCACGACACGGAAACATGGGCACCGCCCTCGCCCTTTTCCCGACAAAGGCGTTGGCCCAGGATCAGCTTCGGGCCTTTCATTCGTTGCAGTTTCCCAATGTTGTTGCCGGTACCTACGACGGTGACTCCAGCCCGGAACAACGCACGTGGGTTCGTTCAACGGCGAACGTTGTGCTGACCAATCCGGAGATGTTGCACGCCGCCGTGCTTCCCGGGCATGCGCGTTGGGCGAACTTTCTTGGCAGGCTCGAACATGTCGTGATCGACGAACTGCATGTGCTACGAGGAATCTTTGGCACGCACGTGTCTCACGTGCTGCGCCGGTTGCGCCGCCTCTGTCACCACTACGGCTCCGACCCGAAGTTCATCTTCACCTCGGCTACGATCGGCTCACCCGCAGTCCTCGCCACGCAGCTGTGCGGTGTTCCCGTAACCGAAGTTACGAACGACGGCTCGCCGCGTGGAGCGCGCACAATTGCAATGCTGAACCCGCCCATTCTCGACGAGGCTCAAGGCATCCGAAGCTCATCGAACGCCGAAACGGCGAGCGTCGGGGCCGAACTCATCGGCCGCGGCCATCGAACGATCGTATTCTGCCGGAGCCGGCGCGGCGCCGAACTCGTGACCGCCGATATTTCTCGGCGACTGCCAGCGGATCGCCAACAAAGCGTGCGCGCCTATCGCGCCGGATATCTAGCGTCGGAACGACGAACCATCGAGCATGACTTGTTCGACGGCACGTTGCGCGGCGTAGTCGCAACGTCCGCCCTCGAACTCGGCATCGATGTGGGCGGGCTCGATGCGTGCGTGCTGAATGGCTTTCCGGGGACAGTTGCGTCGATGTGGCAACAGATTGGGCGTGCGGGGCGAGGCCAGCAACGTTCGGCCGCAATTCTGGTGGCCGGCGACGACCAGCTCGACCAGTGGATCATGGCTCATCCGACCGAGCTACTTGAACGCACTCCCGAACAGGCGGTGATCAACCCGGACAACCCCTTCGTTCTTGGACCACATCTCAAATGCGCAGCGTTCGAGAAGCCGCTGGCGCGCGCCGACGATGCCTATTGGGGCGATTCGCTCGACGACGGCGTGCGTGATTTAGTCGTCGATGATCAGCTGCTGTTGAAGCCGTCGGGAGTTGGGTCTCCCCTGGCGGTGTACGCAGGGCGCGTGCGGCCTTCTCGTGGAATCGGCCTGCGCTCCGGAAGCTCCGATGAGGTCCAGATCGTTCGAAGAAATGGGGCAATCGTTGGAACCGTCGACGCCGAGCGAGCGTGCTCGGTTACCCACCCCGGGGCCATCTACCTTCACCAAGGAAAGCCCTATCGCGTTACCGCCCTCGACCTAAACGATCGTGTCGCTACCGTCGAAGAAGCTACGGGAGAGGAATACACCCAAGCCCGCTGTTCGGTCGATATACGTATCGTCCAAACCGACGAACAATTGTCCTTTGGGTCCCAGGGAGCGCAGGTGTGCGTCGGCGATGTCGATGTGACCAGCCAGGTGACCGGCTATCAACGACGCGAGGTGCGAAGCCGACGAATCCTAGCGAACGAGACCCTCGATCTACCCGCCCAAACGCTCCACACCCGAGCGTTCTGGTACGTGATCCCGACAAACATCATCGAGGCGGCCGGGATCGACGCAAGCCAAGTTCCGGGAGCCTTACACGCCGCTGAACATGCGGGAATCGGCATGTTGCCATTGTTCACTATCTGTGACCGCTGGGATGTCGGTGGGGTCTCGACCCCATGGCATCACGATGCCGGCGGGCCCACGATCTTCATTCATGACGCTCACCCGGGTGGCTCGGGTATTGCGGAACTCGGATTTCGTGAGCGTCATCGGCATCTGCACGCGACCCGGGACGCGATGGTGGCGTGTGGGTGTGTCGACGGTTGTCCGTCGTGCGTGCAGTCCCCCAAGTGCGGCAACGGCAACGAGCCGCTGGACAAACACGGGGCGATTGCGCTTCTCGAGCAGCTCTTGGCCGAAGACGAGACCGAAGCGAAGCGAGACGTCGGCTAGTTGCACGCCTCCACGACATCGTCGACGAAGTCGATGAGCAGTTCCCACGCCTCGTTCGTGTGCTCGGCGAGGCTGCCACCGTTTCCGGGAAAGAAGGCGCGACACCCCGGTGCGGGCTTCTCGTTCGCCAGCAGGCCGTCCTTCGGGATCAGACCAGCGACCGCAATATCATCGGACCATACGGGGCGGGCCCAAACCTGAAGCGACGGCAGTTGCTCATTCGGCGGAATGTAGACGACGGGCTTTGGGCGGGCTGTTGTGGTGACAGCCACCTCGCGAGGCTCGGCCCCCGGTGGTAAATAGTCGAGTTGGGAGAGACGATCGAGCTTCGGCGGATTTTCGGTGATTCCCCCGGCTTCCACGAACATCGACTTCAGACCGATCACGGTGGCGTCGGTTCGAAAGATGTTCCAATCAAAGCCTTGACCCTTGATATCGCCCAACAACAACACGACGTCATCGGCGTCGGTGAGGTTCGCGTCAAACACGTTCGATTGCACCCAGCTCACCGCGAATCCGGACTCGAGGAGTTCGCGTTGCAGGCGTGCGGTTGACGCCGTATTGACAGGGTCGACCTCGGCCGACACAACCACGATGACCCCGTCTGCGGTCGTGCGAGAGATAACGGTGCTGGCACGGCCGGCCTCGGACTCGTTGCCTGCGCCATCGATCGAGCGAACCGAGTACGTCACGATCAACCCAGCATCGATCGTGTCGACAAACGAGGTCTCGCTCTCGACATCGAACTCGGTGGTTTCGCCATCGAGCGTCCGGCTGACGATGTAGCTGTCGATCCCGGAAAAATCGGCGGCCGGCGACCAGGAGACTTCCACCCCAGCGTCAACAGCGGCGATCTGGGGGCGCCCGAGTGCGCGTGGCGCGCTGAGGTCGACGCCGACTTGTGCAGTAACCGCGTCGCTACCGGAACTGAGCCCCGAGTTGCTGCGTGCACGCAGCTGGTAGGTATAGACGGCCCGCTCATCAAGACCGGTATCGAGGTAGGCGAGGCCATCGACGGGAAAGCGTTCGGTGATCCCGTTCGGGCTTACCCGTGTGAGTTCGTACGATTCGACGTTCTCGTCTCGGGGCTCATCCCACGCGAGTTCGATTTCTCCATCCCCTGAACGCACGATGATCAAACCTGTCGGAGCGCTCGGCGCCGGGTCAATGTCGGGAAGCGGTGCGGCGGTCACCGGAGCCGCCGTCGACGGCGAAGCGTTTTGCTCGTCTGCGCCATTGGTACCGGTACATGACGCAAGCATCACAACCCCGGAGATGACGCAAGCAAGTTTCGTGAGGTGAGAACTGGTCATTGGATACGAGTCTGGCGGAGAAAGAGGCCTTTTCAGCGCCGGGTAGGAGAGGCATGAAATCCTCGGTGACCATTCCTGTCGACACTGTGCGGACGTCGCTTGAGTAATACACCTACTCAAGGAATACCCCTAGGCAATGATGTCTTCGCGGCGCATGACGGCATCGGCGGTGAGCGTTCGGTCTCCGACGCCAATAAGTGGTAGGCCACCAACGCGCAGACGAACAATGACGACGATGTACTCTGCCTCGACCGACACCGACGAGTTGGCCTCGGGGATGACTCGGGCGACAGCGGCACGAGCCGCGGTTTGTGCCCGACCAGGCTCCACGGCAGCGGCCCGCGCTCCCTCACGAGCAGCATGCTCGACGCTGGCTTGGGTGACCATGAGCTGGCCGATCCACACAATGCCAGCAATGCACAACACGACCAGCGGGAGGACCAGCGCAAACTCGACGGTCGCTTGGCCGCGATCTCCGCCCGTAAACCGCTGGCCCTCACCGCTTCGCCGCATCAGACTCGACCGATAATCGAATCGAACACCGCGTCGAGAAGCTCGCCCACCTTGCCGGTGGCGGTTGCCCAACTCACCACGATCAACGCGATCGTGGCTACTCCCAGCAAGAGGAGCGCGTATTCGGCGGTCGATTGGCCACGGTCTTCGCTGGCCCGATCACGGACCAGCGTGAGGAGGATCAATACGGGATGCAACATGGTTGCCTACTTTCGGTTCGTTGTAACTGCTTGTCGTTGTGACTGTTTGACGAGGGTCCTCTGGCATCGCCGCTGACCGAGAAAGAACTGTGAGGGAATGACCGACGGTGTGGCCCCTAGCCGGAAAGCCCGCTGAGCGCAGACTGCACGAGCGGCACGATGGACAGAAGAACGAAGGCCGGCAGGATGCACACCACCAGCGGAAAGAGCATCGATACCGTCAACCGTTGGGCCGCAGCATCCAGCGCGGTTCGTCGTTGCCTGCGGAGGTCGCCAACAAGCACGTGAAGGTGCATGCCGACTGGGCCTCCGTCTCGTTCGGCACGCCGCAACACATCGAGTACGCGATCCAGCTCGGTGCCTTGATGGTCGACGGCCAGCATGGCGGATGCGAGATCGGTCCCGAGCAGAACGCGCCTGTGCACCTCGTCGATGCGGACGATGACCGATCGAAGGGCGCCTTGTGCCGGATCCAGATTGCAGATTGCTCCAAGGGCGCGTTGGGGGTGGGCGCCTGCCCGAATTGCGATCTGCAAAAGGACGACGGCCGAAGGCAATCCTCGAGCCAGATCAAGGGCTTGTTGCCGTTGCATTCGCCTCGCTTGTCGCCACGGCCGAACCCACCGGCGCACTCCGAAAACGAACGCAGCCGCACATGCAAATGCGGCGATCGAGGCGGTTGGGGCGGTCGGCGTGATCATCGCAGGCCTTTGAGCAGCACCCGAATCCAAAGGACCCCGGTGATGTCGAGCCCAAGGCCCGCTGCCAAGATGACCATGCCGAGAGGACCCGAATAGATCGGGCCTCCGCGAAGGCTGGAAGCGACCACGGCGAACACGACCGGCATAGCTACCAGGACCGCGGCGGACAACCGAGACTGGGTGAACAGTACCTGCCTTCGTGCGGCCAAATCGAGGTCGTCGCGAACTCCTTCGCCGACGCCATCGATGGCAATCGCCAGATCGCCGCCTTGTTTCACCCCGAGCAGGAGACCTGCCGCGAGAAGTTGATCGGCGTCATCGCGGGCGTTGCTCAACCATTGGGCAAGGGCATCTTCGACACCTCGACCGGCACGAATCTGCGCGGCGACGAGGGCTAAGCCGCTGTGAGTTTCCCCCACCTCGTCGGCCACATCGACGAGCGCGTGTTCCACCGGCGCCCCGCTTCGAAGCGAGCGACCGAGGCGAAGCGCAATGTCGGGGAGTCTTGAGCGGTGGGCCTTGGCTCGCATCGACCTGGACTGCCACACAATCGCTACCGATATCCCCGGACCCCCAACGACCACGGCGATAACTCCGACCGGTCCGAACAGCTGCACGACGGCCACGACGATAAGAACAGCGCACGCACCAATGGTGGTCGTCGGCGATCGAGAGAACTCGATCCCGAACGGTTCGAGCACGCGGACGATTGCCTCGTCTCGCGGCCCAGGTTGGGATGCACCGCTGCCGGCCCGGCGTCGTAATAATCGGTGAGGAGACCAGCGTTGTGATTGGCGTTTGGCCGCTTGGGATGCCTGGGTCATTGTGGACGATGCGGGCAGCGGACGAGCCGTCACGATTCGACCCGCCCTTCGAACACCACGTCGAGGTTCCAGCCGTCGCCGAAGCGGTCGGGCACGAGTGCGATCTCGGAAATGAACCGCCGACCGCCTGGCCCCCTCCGCATCATCACCACAACATCGATGCACGACGCCAGCTGATCGCGAATGGCGCTCACGGGAAGGTCGGCGTCGCCGAGCAGCATCATCGTCTCGATTCGACGCATCGCATCTGTGGGGGTGTTTGCGTGAACCGTCGACATCGAGCCTCGATGCCCGGTGTTCATTGCTTGGATCAGATCGAGAGCCTCGGCGCCGCGCATTTCGCCACAGATGATTCGATCGGGCCGCATCCGCAGTGCGTGTCGGGTGAGTTCTCGCAACGACACCTCTGCCGCGCCCTCACTTGGTCGGCGCGTCTCGAGGCGCACGACGTGGCGGCCCGGAATCTGCAGTTCCGCAGCGTCCTCGATCGTGATGATGCGGGCATCTGGGTCGATGCCCGCAGCTAGCGCGTTGAGCAGAGTTGTCTTCCCCGACGACGTTGCGCCCGCAACGATGATGACCTGTTCGCGTCGAACCACCTCACGCAAAAGGTCGACGGCCTCGGTCTCCCCGAGCTCTTCGAGCGCGGGTGTTTCCTGCCGAAACCGGCGAATGGTCACGCACGGGCCGTCCACGGCGAGCGGTGGAATGATCGCGTGCAAACGTGAACCGTCGGCGAGTCGCACATCCACACTCGGATTCGTGGCGTCGATCCGTCGACCCGCGGTTGCCGCCAAGCGCCGAACCAGATCTCCGACTGTGGTGGCATCGATTTGGGTAGACGTCCGCTCGAGCGAACCCAACCGCTCCACCCACACACGACCATTCCCATTGATCATGATCTCGCTAATCGCCGCGTCCCTGGCGAACTCGTGCAACGGGCCGAGCCCATCCACACGGGCCTGAACCTCGCGCACCACAGACTCGACGCGTGAGGTGGATGCGAGCGGCTCGATGTCGTAGACGAGCTCTCGAACCCGTGTCGCGACATCGACGACCCCTGGATCTCCTGCTTTTTGTAAAGGCTCGCGCCACAGCTTTTCGTGCACTGAGCCGACCAGCGAGTCCGTTGCCGGCATCATGTGCATGTCCGTTGCCGGAATCACGTGAACGCCCCGGACCCAACCCGAACGACGCTCGCTGCGTCGAGGGAGTCTCGCAGGTGCGACGCCATCCGACGCAACGAACGCGGTGTTCGCGTGACCATGAGCCCGGCATCGATGCTGCGAGCGACCGCTGGATCAATTCGCACCCGGGCAAGTACCGGGGTGCCCAAAACTCGTTCGACGTCGAGCGTCGTGAGCGAACGCCCCGATTCGACCACCTCGACGACCCCGTCGATGAGAATCGGCAGCCGGCTGAACTGACGCAACCCCAGGTAGCAAGCTCGTGCCACCATGATCGCGTGGTCGGAGGCAGCGAGTAGCAGCACCCGTGGGCTCACAGCGTCGGCCTCGACGACACCAATGTCTGTCACCACGTGCCATTCCGACAACCCCTCCAGTAGTTCGGGGATGCGTTGCGGATCGATAACTCCGGGTTGTGCGGGCAGCGGTTTGGTGCCACGTGGCAACAAGGCGAGACCGGGAGCAACGTCAACCAAAAGGTTGGATAGTGCGTCGCCGCCGACGTCGTTCGAGAGGAGCCAGTCCACAACGCCGACCGACCCGTCGGCCTCGACGCCGAGAAGATCGCCTTGGCTGCCGCTGAAGTCGACCAACACCACAGGTCGCGAACCGATGCGAGCAAGCTCACTCGCAAACGCTGCGGCAACCGCCGAAGTTCCAGCTCCACCCTTGGACGCACAGAAGGACACAAACATTGATCACCACCGGATCTGACGCGCGATGAGCACATCTCAAAGAAACGGGGGAAGCGTTTGGCTCGCTTGGTGGATGCGGGCCACAAGCGAAGCGATACGGCCACGCTGGTGGCTGTACGAAAGGATCGCGCGCCCTGCCCACGATCAGCAAGCCGGAGCGAATAGTGTTCGTTCATGGGCGATGCCAATGTGACTGCTGCCCGCGGGGCGGCAGCCTTCTTTGATTTAGACAAGACGACGATCGCGGATGCCGCGCTCTTCGCGTTCTCTTCAACCCTCCGGGACGCCGGATACCTCAACGGACGGCTCGTCCTGCGAGCGATCTGGGGACGCCTCGTCTTTAAGTATCTTGGAGCCGATCACGATCGTATGGAAGATATGCGCAACAACGCTCTCCGCTTGTGCAAGGGCTGGGACAAGCGTCAGATTTCCCAGCTCGTACACGACGCTCTCGAGGACGTAATCGAGCCGATCGTGTACCGCGAAGCACTCAACGAGATCGCCGCGCACAAGGCCGCCGGCCACAAGGTCTTCATGGTGTCGGCATCCCCCGAAGAAGTTGTGATCCCGCTGTCGCGCTACCTCGGAGCGGACGGCGCAGTCGCCACCATTCCCGAAACCGACCGCGCCGGCAAGTACACGGGTGGCGTCGAATTCTACTCCTACGGGCCGTTCAAGGTGGACGCTATGGAAGCGCTCTCCCTCGAACACGACCTGGACCTCGACGCGTGTTACGCCTACACCGATTCGGTCACCGACCTCCCCATGCTCGAAGCGGTAGGGCATCCAATCGTGGTGAATCCGGATCGAGCGCTAGCAAAGGTCGCCGCCGATCGGAACTGGGAAGTGCGCAGCTTCTCGAACCAACTGCCGTTGCGCGAGCGGGTGGGTGGTCGCGCCCGAACCGGGGTTTTGGTGGCGGGAGCGGGCGCACTCGCCGGTGGGGCGAGCTGGTACCGACGCTCCCGACGGCCGTCGGCTTAACGCGAGCTTCGCCAAGGGCGCGCACTGCTTACCGCGAGGGCCCGAAGTTCAGCGAATTGCTCAAATACTTGCCCACCGATGATCGAGGCCCGGTCGCCTAGTGCTGCGTCCGATGCCGGGCGCCAAACCGCACGCCCACCGGTGAAGCCCGAGCAACCTGCCTCGAACGCAACAGCGAGCTGCGCCTTGTACTCGTCGAAGGTCACACCCGATGACAGCAATACCCACGGCTGTTCACATACCGCGTCCACGGCAGCGCAGGCGTCGGCCCAGCCTGCCCGGTTTGTGGGATCGCCAGGGAACTCCAACTTGAGTACGTCGATCGGCAACGGAGACAAGTGCTGCACGGTCTCCAGAACGATTGCCGCACGGTCTTGGTTCGCCATGCCAAACGCCACCGGTTCCACGAGCAACGCCAGGTCGAGGTCAGCGCACACAGCCGCCGTGTCAACCACGACCTGTCGCTGCATTTCGGCGTGTTCAGTTCTGGCCGGGTCGTAGGCCAGGAGTAGTTTCGCTGCTCCCGCTCCCAGTTGCTTTGCGTCGGCGGCCGACCATCCAGGCATCATCTGTGTTGGGCCCGCCCAAGGGTCTTGCATATATCCCTGCGCCTCGAGAGCGGCCATGAATCCTTGGCTGCCGGACACGACCCCGCGGTCGATTGCAAAAGGCAAACTGAACTCTGGCTCGAGCATCACCCCGCTCGCTTGAGTGCCAACGCCTTCTATCAGCTCCATTTTGAACTCGATGAGCTCTTCGTTGGTCGCTTCGCCGGGAAGCACTGCTCGCAGCGAATCGCGATGGTCTATTGCGAGCACGGCGAACACGCCCTCGTCGGTACAGAGCGTGTCGATGCCGCGCATCTTTCCGGTCGTCATAGTTGTTCTGGTTGTCATGGTGAAGAGATCCTTGTGTGGTGTTTCGGAGGTTGGCTTAGCTATCGGTGGGCCTAGTGCCCGAGACCCGATATGGGTCGTCGGGAACGTCACCATCGATCGCCGATTGCGGCAACCCGCCGGGATTGTTCAGGTTCGGCGTTTGCATGACGGGTTGTGTCCACGCGCCCGCATCGCCGTTATCCCAAGCGTCGTGTATCCACGTGTGTCCTTCGTGGAAGCACGGCGGCGTCGAGCGGTCTTTGTCGACCATCTCGCCAGCCAAGTAGTTCAGGAAGAACAGGTTTGAACTCGGGCAAGAGACCGATGAGTGGAAGCCCCTCGGCACGAGGACTGTGTCGCCGTCGTGCATCACGACGGTTTCATCGAAACCGTCTTCGGGAGCCCAGTTGCGATGCATGCCAAAGCCGTTGCCGGGGTCCATGCGAAAGAAGTAGGTCTCCTCCAGGTATGGCGAGCCGTCCACGCCGTCATGTCGATGCGGTGCCCAGCCGGACCACATGCCACGCGGCACATAGACCTCGTACAAGATCAACCGTTCGGCGTCGACGGGCGGCGCCAGTACATGGTTGACCTGTCGGTGGGAGGCGCCACCGCCGCGGACTTCGCTCTTCATTTCGTCGGGAACGATCAGCCGCGTTGGGTACTTGCCTTCGGCGGGCGCTGATCCGATCGAGAACTCGAACCCGTCCGCTCCGGCTTCGACCAAAATGTCGTCGCCAGGGGTGACGTACACGATCTCAGGCATCTGATCGAAAACGCTCGTGCGTCCGATCGCAAAGCGCTGCCCTCCGGCGGTAACCACTCCATTTCCCGACAGGGGAACAATCGCGGTCTCTTCGTTGGCGCGGCGGTCGCTATGCGACGTGCCGGCCGTGAGATGCAGTACCGAGAAGCTAAGGAAGCGCCAGCCTGCCGACTCGGGAGTGACATCGATGCGAATCCCGTCACCTCCGGCGCTTCGGACCAGACTGTTGCCGGTGGGTTGGTTCGAGCCTGACGCTCGTCGGTCGCTACTAATGGTCATCGGTTCTCCCATGGAAAGTGTTCAGGCACCGGTTCAAATGGTGCCGCAGGCCCCTGTCCGGGCATGGTTTGATCGAAATCGATAGACGAACCGGACATCATCCCGGATTCATCAGACAGCATGAAACAGATGCCGCGTGCGACCTCTTGTGGCTTCAGCAAACGCCCGAACGCCATGTCGGGTTCGGTCCGCGCCAACCAATCGTCGGGAGCGTCGTGAAACTTCTTCTGCACGTCGTGCTCGGCGGGCGTGTCCATCCAACCGGGGTTGATCAGGTTCACCCGGATGCGTTCCATGCGAAGCGAATATCCGGCGTGGCGAACCATCGCCTCAAGACCGTGTTTAGCAACGATGTAGGGAAAGAGCTCTCCGACGCCGCCGTGATGCGCGATCGAACCAACGAGGGCCATCGATCCCGGAACGCCCTCACGCTTCATGATCTTGGCAAGCCCGGAAATGAGCAGGCCTGGTGTTTTGACATTGACCGCCAACATTTCGTCCCACATGGCTCCGGTGGTGTTCCAGACGCTGCCGCGCCAGGTTGCCGCCGCGCAGGCTGCGAGCGCGTGAACTGTCCCGAATTTGGTGTCCACGGTGGAGATGACGAGTTCAGCGCCTTCCGTCGTGGCCAGATCAGCGGACAGGAAACTCACTAAGCATCCATCGCCGTGCAGCGATGCCGCCGCGGCGTCACCCTTGGCTTGATTGCGGCCCACGAGCAAAATCTGGGAGGCGCCGCGCGCCTTCATAAGCTCGGCGACGGCATACCCAAGGCCTTGCGAACCGCCGGTGACAACGCACGTCTTCCCGGCGAATGAGCTGAACGCGTGCGGCTCACCGGGGTTTAGTGATTGATCCATTAACCGATCTCCGAAACCTTGACTGGTCGATTCTCGTGAAGGGAACGCAATGCTGCCATGCCAATAGCAAGAGGAGCTCGGCCGTCGGTTCCCGTGACCGGCATGTCGCCCGTCGACAGCCCGTTGACGAACCCTGCCCAACCAGCGAGGTAGCTCGGTATATATCGCTCGAGGAAGAAGTAGGGAATGTTCTGTTGGCGTGTCCCGATCGCCGTGTGCACCTCCGCGGTGTGCTCGCGTGGGTTTTCCGAGATCGCCATTCCGGCCGAGCCGAATACTTCGACACGCTGGTCATAGCCGTACACCGCTTGGCGACTGTTATCGATGGTGGTGATGGCTTGGTTCTCGTGAGTGAGTACGACCACAGCGGTGTCCACGTCGCCGGCTTCGCCGATCGCTGGGTCGACACGGACCGCAGCAGTAGCGAATACCTCAACGACCTCGCTGCCGGTCACGAAGCGCGCCATGTCAAAGTCGTGAATCATCATGTCGTTGAAAATTCCTCCGGACACCTTGATGTATTCGATCGGTGGTGGCGCTGGGTCCCGGCTGGTGATCTTCACCATGTGCACGTCGCCCACGCTTCCATTCGCGACCGCCGCCTGAACCGCTGCGTGTGCGGGATCAAAGCGTCGGTTAAAGCCGACCTGGAGCAGCACGCCGGCGGCGTCGACTGCGGCGAGTGCCCGATCGACTTCTTCGATGTTCAACGAGATCGGCTTCTCGAGGAAAATTGCCTTTCCGGCTTGGGCTGCAGCAACGACGAGATCGACGTGTGTGTCGGTGCTCGTACAGATCGCTACGGCATCAACGTCGCTCTCCATAATCTCGTCGACGCTGCCGGCGCGATGACAACCGAGATCATCGGCAACGGCCTGTGCGCCCTCGGTGTAGACGTCGTAAACCGAATGCAGATCGAGTCCCGGTACCTGGCGTGCAATGAGTTCGGCGTGCATCTTTCCGATGCGGCCAGTGCCTAATACAGAGATAGTCGGATTCGTCATGTGGAGACTCCTGAAGGTTTTGGCCGAGAAAGTTCGGCGAAGTACTGGTTCTTGAATCGATCGATGAGGTGGCGTGTTGGCGTCGCCTGACGACCGAGAACCCGATCGGTTCGGGGCGTCGATAACGACGTGTCGTAGGGAACGGGAGCCGCCAACATCGATGACGGGTCGGGCGGGCCGAACCGAAGCAGGCCATGGTCGAGTTCGAACACCTCACAGGTGAGCATCGCGAGCTCCCGGCGGGTGATCGGGTCTGCTCCGCAGCAGTGAAACACCCCGGTTGACTTTGTCTCGCCGATCGCCATCATGATCTCGCCGCATTCGAGCGCGAGCGAAGGCGTCGCGATCATGTTGATGTCGTCGGACTCCCAAACCGTGAAGGGCAGTCCGGATCGAAGCGAGTCAACAATGCTCGCAACGAAATATCCGAACCCTCGATCTTGCGATCTCGGTGTCTGTGGACGGGCGAGGTGCATGCCGTTCACCCCGCTCACTCGTGCCACCGCTCCCCCGGCTTCCAGAGCGACCATCTCCGACGCGAGCTTCAGCGTTCCGTACAAGTTGATCGGGTTCGGCGGCGTGTTCTCATCGGCCCCGGCCTGTGTGCCATCAAAGACCCAGTCCGTCGACACGAGCACATAGGCGCTGTCGACATCGACCGCGGCGTAGGCGGTTGCACGAGTCGCACCGACATAGGCATCCCAAGCGGCCTGACGGTCAGCGTACATTCGGTCCCAGTCGTTCATGATCGCGCAGTGGATGACGACGTCGGCACCGAAGCCCTCGATGCTCCTCGCAACGGATTCGGGGTTGGTTACATCGAGCGAACTGACTGAGTATGGGGTGATCGCCAGCGGGGTGAAGGTGCGCGCGGTCGTCAGCACGTCATGACCGGCCTCGACCGCGGCACGGACGATATTCGAGCCGACGAAGCCACCTCCACCGCTAATCCAAACCCTCATCGTGCCTCCCCATTGGGGGCAGAGGGCGACGCCGCCATATGCGTTTCGACCCGACCGTTCCGGGTGCGCACGGTGTACGTCATCAGCGCGGTTTGAATCGGACGGCGAGTTCCCTCACCGGTGCGCAGGTCGAACCGTCCGTTGTGCTTGGGACACTCGATCTCACATCCAAGGATCGTTCCGGTCGCGAGGTCAGCGTCACCGTGGGTACAGATCCGATCCACGAGCACGACGTCGCCCGCATCGGTGCACGCAAGCAAGAGCTTCGCTTCACCCACGTCGACCGGGCGCATGGCGCCGGAGGCGAGATCGGCGGGGCCAAGGTCGGTCCAGTCGTTGACGGAGCTATCGTCGGCCCACTCGAAACCCTGAACGATCGGCCCGCGCCACCCGGGGACATCTGGAATGTGTCGTGGCAGCTCCCACGACGGATCCTTGGCTTGTTCGCGAAACGCATAGAAGATTTCCTTGTACGCCGAAATCATGCCGGGTTTTGGCTCGGCCAGCTGCTCGCGAATCTCGGCGTGCAGCTCAGGAAGGTTGTAATAGGGCACGGCTGGGAACATGTGATGTTCCACGTGGTAGTTCATGTTGAGGTACAAGAACCGAAACACGGGGTTGACGAGAACCGTGCGGGTCGAGCGACGATGGTCGAGCTCGTCTTCGCACAGACCGGCGTGCTGCGTTACTCCGAAGAACAACACGAGCCAAGCACCGTAGAACGTCGGACCTCCGATGAGCAACAATGGGTATAGCGATCGAGTGGCGATCGCCCACACGATCGTGGCGACCCAGATGGCGACATATATTCGGGCCTCGAGAACCACCCGACCGCGTTCACTGCTGGGCACCAGCACGTCGATATTGTCATCGGTTTGGCCGAGTGCGTGCTTCACGGTCGCACGTATCAGGCCGCTGCCGCCCTCGATGTGGGTGAACGTCCACGCAAGCTTCCCAATCGATGGGGGACGCGGAAAGATGATCTCGGCGTCTCGGCCAACGATGATCGTGTCGGTGTGGTGGCGAAAGTGCGACCAGCGCCAGTACGTGGCCTCTCGAGCCAACATGAAACTCGCCGGGTAGTACACAAGATCGTTGAGCCACTGGCTACGGAACGCCGTCCCATGGCCATGTTCATGCCAACGAGCATCGGTCGATCCACCCACCAGCGTCCCATACACAAAGAATCCGGGCACCGCCCACCAGCTACCTCGCTGACTCCAGGCAAAAACACCAGAGGCTGCAATGACGCTCACCCAGATCACGAGATCTGCAATGGGCCGAAGATTTTGCCGAGCGGAGAGCTGGCGCAATCGGGCGGGCTCAATATCGGCCTGCCACCACTGGCCGTTTGCGAGCCCTCGCTGAACCGCTCGGGAAGATTCGGGTCCCGTCAGGGTGTAGTCCCGCCGGGCAATCGCGGTCATCGCCGATACAACTCGGGAGAGTCGAACGGCTCAACTGCGACGGCTCCGCCTTCGACTATCGACGCAAGCGCAGCTTCGGCAACCAGCTGCGCGGCAAGGCCGTCAGCCGATGATGGCCCTTGGGCTTGCGGCGAACGGAGCGACTCGACCCACTGACGATCTTGGATGCGATAGGCCTGAGCGAACCATCCAAACCAGTCGTCGCCAATCGGGGTTCGGTAGTCTCCGTCGATACGTAGCCGTGGTCGATGCGGGGCACTGGTCATGGCCATGCCCGAAACTCCGGTTGCTTCAACCTCGACCTCATACGCGTAGGTGTTGTCGCTGAACTCGATCGTCGCGGTCGCCCCGGAGGCGAGGCGCAAAACGAGTAGGACGTGATCGAGCCCGCCGGGCCGAGGAATAACCCTGGCATCGACGTCGGTGATTTCACCGCCGAGCCATCGCACGGTATGAATATCATGAATGAGCGATTGCACCAGCACGGTTTCGGGAGGTCGCGCCTGTGCGTTCGTGTTTCTATGGGTGCATCGCAAGTACTGCAGGTCACCGATGACTTTTAGCTGATCGGCGAGCGCCGCGTGGGCGGGATCGACTTCTCGCATAAACCCGACCTGTACTCGACGTTCACCGATCTCCGCTTCTTTTGCGATGACGGCACGGGCACCGTGAAGGTCGTGCGACAGTGGCTTCTCACACAACACGCGGCTGCCTGCATCGAGCGCAGCGAGCGTGAGCTCGGCGTGGGTGTGGTCCGGTGATGCGATCACGACGCCGTCATAACCCGTCGATGCAACCTGGGCCGGGTCGGTGTGCCATGGAGCACGCACCGCCTCGGCAACTGCACGCGCTGTTTGTTCAACGGGGTCGCAGATGGCCGCAATTTCGACACCGGGGATGGTGAGCAACGTTTCCGCGTGGAATCGCCCCATCCCTCCGGCCCCAATTACGGCGACCTGTTTCATGTCAATCGCTGCGCTTTCTTGCCCTCGACCATGTCGGCCTTAGCGGCGAGAACGCTGTCGAGTTCGCTTACCTCGGGGACGCCGACTTCCCAGAACGAGCCGCCCTCGGTCCAGCTGTATGCGTCGGTCACCATCGCAATGACGTACGTGCGGTCTGCGGCTTTTGCACGACGGTAGGCGTCTTCGAGATCGTCGATCGTCGTAACGGTTTCGCTCATGGCGCCCATAGCCTCGGCGTGTTTGGCGAAGTCGACGGCAACCGGGTTCACGACGGTTGGATTGTCCTTGATCAAGTTGTTGTAGGGGTTGCCACCCATGTTGGTTTGCAACCGGTTGATTACCGCGTAGCCACCGTTGTCGCACACGATGACGATCATCTTGTGACCGTGGATGATCGAGCTGTAGATATCGCTGTTGAGCATCATCCACGAGCCGTCGCCGGTGAAGACCACGACGTCCTTGTCGGGCATGGCCATCGACGCTCCCCAGCCGCCGCTGGTTTCGTACCCCATGCAACTGAACCCGTACTCACAGTCAAAGCTGTTGAGGTGCTTGGCACGCCAGCCGTTGTTGACCTCGCCAGGAAAGCCCCCAGCCGCGGCGAGAGCGAACGTGTCTTGGTCGGCGAGCCGGTCGATGGCCCCGACGACCTGGGCATAGGTGGGCAAGCCGCTTCCGCTCGTCGCGGTCTTTGCCGCGATGCCATCGATGTAGCTGTTGTG